>JAJLRJ010000005.1:8974804-9662304 GCA_024195265.1 Dendrophyllia cribrosa
AGGGTTCAACATTTATCGGCAGTTTGTGTTTTGAAATTGCACCTTATGTCATCGACTGGATGAGGTGTGGTCCTATTATTAACCTCATTCAAGGGCAGTTTGTATCATTGAACTCTTTGAACGTTCCGTGCTCCTTCATCATGGGAAATAAAACTAATATTCTCGAGGCATGTTTTTTCTCAATTACAAAACTATTCGGTTTCAAGTTGGGTGATCATTTTGCGTTTTTTTTTATTTTGCAAAATTAGCCAAAATGTCTTGTATTGTTTGTATTGTGATCAGTTTATACTGATTGTCCTCCGAGAGAACTTTCACAGCCAATTTCAAGCCCGCCCATCCCCTCCCCAGGCATTTGTCGGGCATTTTATAACTTTTCCTTCCCAAGGGTGGGGCATTTGCTAAAACAGGTCAGCCCGGGGGTGGGGCATTGTCAAAACAACGTTATCTATTGAATTTTAAAATTCGTGCATGCTTCCTTGTTGATAAACGTCGTTTGGGTCCCTCACTTTTCAAGTGAACCGGAGCAACAGACCGAACACAATCATATTCTATTTTATTTTTAAAATAAGTTTCACACAATTTTCAAAACAGGCCAGCTAGTGCCTTACCTTTCAATTTCCACAGAAGATAATATTACAGTAAATTTTCAATTTTTGTTAACGTCTTATTTGCCAGCTTTCGTGGCCGTGGTGTCTTCCCTTCGGGATATGTCGCAACAGAAGAATCTGGCTATTTAAAAATTAAATGGCAACTCACTTGAAAAAGCATTGCAATCAACGGCGACCTTAAATGGATTGAACGTAAGCATAATTTTAATCAAAATTAACAACATTAACAACGAGAATCGACAGGAAATTATTGGAGTCAAACGTTTTGCGGAAACATAACACAAATATCAAGAACGAATGAGGGAACGGGTATAAGTAATACTGAGGCAAAACTAAAGAATTCCTAGCACGAATAAAGATCCATTTATTTGTGAACAATTATTGCTTCCATCAATAATCATTAAAATAAATTTTGATCTTGTCCCATGGGTCGGGCATTTGCAGTCTTCCAGATGCCCCACCGTGGGGATTTGTACGTATAAGCTGACCCCACAGTGGGGCATTTGCAACATTATTAGAAAAAAAAGACAAATGCCCGACAAATGCCCGGGGGGGATGAGCGGGCTTGGAATTGACAGAGCCATTACAAGCTTACTGCTGTCTTGACAAAGTCAGTCTGACAAGTGTTATAAAGCAAGCACTTTTTCTACGCTCTGATTTTTTGGGTCGGCAAATGAAATAGCTTCCGGCGGTTACCCGAGGTTTAGACGTCTTCTCCGCATAGGATACAAATTACTTTTTTTTAAACTTTTCATATTTGTTCCCTACCAAGCATTGTTTCGAAAATGCTGGAATATGCAATAAAAAACAGAGGTCACCCACAGCGCTTTCGGCGCTTTCGAGCCCGCGATATGTAAGCAGCGTTATACTTTATGATAATGAATTCCACATTAGCAACACCTAGCAACGGATTTGTTCACGACGGAGGTTTGCATGGGGTCTTTGTTTTGAAACCAATCGTGGAGTGCCACATCAGGCCTATTGTTTAGGAAAACAACACGAAATGATCGTCGAAGGGTCTTCGGTTCGTTTTCCGTGACGTGGCTAGTTGAGTTCTTTGGCTACCAAAATTCACTGTCTTCGAATGCAAGATATTGCGCTATAGTTTTGGGTGGAAATTTTCGAAGCTTATTGTTGATTTTCAGTAGTTTTCCCTATGAAAACAGCGTTGGAAAACAGAAGTACGATGGTGTAAAGCTACAAATTTCAAGTAAGTGTCTCAGTCCCATTTCATTTGCTTGCGCGGTAAGATTTCCGTATAACCCCATACATTACATGTGCTATTGTTTTGCTTTTGGAGTTCTATTGTTTTGGCTCTTGTTTCAGTTTTCAGAACAGTATGCATAACTAATGTATGGGGTTGTACGGAAATCTTTCCGCTTGCGCTACAAGGACCGTCTGGGAAGCTATTTTCACGATACGAGCGCGAGGCGCGAGTTCGATTTGAAATCACAATTATGATTTCAGATCGAAGTTCAATTACCACTTTATTACATTTATTTAGAAATCGCACAATTTAATTGCCCAAATACAGGATTTTAGTCAGTACTGAATAATATTATTTTAAATGATCCAGCAACCGATTTGTAAAGAAGCGGAACCGGAAACGGCTTTTACATCTCATTTTGTATGCAAAACAGAAAGACTTGGACCCTAGACGTCATGTGTCAATATGCGATTTAGAGAAAAGATGCAATTTAGAGCAAAAAATAGTGCGATTCTGGAATAAATCACACTGCTGAGAGCCAATCAGATTGCAAGGATCACCAGTGATTTCAAAATGGATGTAATAAAAAAATACAATGTAGAGTGTAGAAGGTGTTAATTAGGTAAATAGTTTTGCTTTGATTGAGTCAGATTGAGTGTTCAGTTTAGGTTTCTTGTCTTTGATAAAGAGCATTTCTTAAATTAAGCATTCCAGCTTCCCACGGTATTTCTTAAGAATGGTGAATTGTTCCTGAAGATCTTTATTCCTCTGATTGTATGAATAAAAGCAGATAATTGTTGAAGTTGGTCACGTTTTAAGTTTTGCTTCCTCTTTTCAGGAATCATTTCCCTGTTCTTGGGATGAACAACCAGATGGTGCTCTTCAAACATTCGTTTAAGACGTAAAGCCACTGGCTTGACATGGGAAAATGTTGATGCCAGTTGTACAAATTCTTTGTGGATGCTCTCTCCTCCTTGCTCTCCGAAATACCCAAGTGTGTTATCATATATTCATAAATTAATTTATTGCATTTCTAATTAGAGAGTTAATAAAATTAGATTTGTAAGAATGCACTTTCTCAGTTGGTACCAAGTCATTCTCAGATCAGTTTTCATTGCATTTGCTTGACCGTCTGGGATGTGATGAACACGTTCCCTTTCCATAACATCATGCAAAATTTCCCCCAGTCTTTTTGGCTCTTCTGCTTACCGCTGTGGACCATGTGCACATCCATCCAGTCACTGCTAATAGTTTTTCCCACTGGGTTTTTGTGCCACAGGAACATGCACAACACCTAGGGCCCACCTCGGGGCTAATTAAGAAAGCATTGAAAATGACGAGCGAGCACAACTGCTTAGGGTGAGGAGGAGGGTTTGTAACAACTGTAAGGGTGAAAATTTCAAACTGAAGAATGAAGCAAATCGGTTACAAAATACCTTTCCTCCAGTCTTGAAGGGCACAGTTTTTCCATCTGCTGAGTTCTTTAGATTTGTTCGAACATCGTGTTCTTCCCACAACGAGAAGAAAAAATCTGCACTATTATTAAATCCGCTCATTGACCGCTCCACGTTCCAGGCGCTCAACGTGACTTTCCCCATTGCACTGTGCATTTTTCGTCATTTCGACACGAGAATCAAAAATCTACACGTGAATAGGACAATCACATGACTTTTGGAGGGCATATAGTTTATTTGTGGCCCGAGTAGCATCATTTGCGCCCGAGCGGAGCGAGGGTGCAAATGATGCTACGAGGGACACAAATAAACTATATGCCCGACAAAAGTCATGTGATTATCATTATTATCAATACACAAGGCCAAATCGTACAAATTCATTTAATAAGAAAAAAATGTTTAACAGAAACAGGGCCGTAAATGTGTTTGCAGCCCGTCAAATTCAATATCGCCTGCCACTCACGCGTGTTTTCTCGAAGGCAGTTTCTTATTTGGCCGCGTATATTGATAATAATGTATATCTCCACGTGCAGGCACTCAATGTGACTTTCAACATGTATGCGCCTTTCGTCATTTCGTGTTTTAACCCTAAAACGAGAATGAAAAATCTGCACGTGAATCCGGGGTGCTTACCATTTACAGTACCCATCCGGTTGGAAATTTCATGCATACTTAACTTGACCTCGTGGAAGAAGGGAAAAGTAAAAATACACCCCGCATGGAAAAAATGGATCACGAGAACCAGCATTTACATTAATTTTATTGCCTTGCAACATCACAAAGTGACATAAGTGCAAGCTTCCCATAATTTTTCGAACTTTCCAAATGGAATGATACGTACCACTTGGCTTCCCAACCAGAATTCATGTTTTTGCCATGTACGTACCGGTAAATGGAAAGCACCGCTGGTCATCCACTCCACCTGCAGGCGCCCAACGTGACTTTTCCCCTTCAACACGCATGCGCATTTCGTCATTTTGCCATTTCGCGAATAGAAAAAAATTAAAAAAGAAAAAAATTCACGTGAATGCGCGCCTCTCACGCGACGTGTATGGGCACACGTATATGCGCCCATGTGACTTTCCTGTCCTGTCTATATTTGAAGTGCGAGAATTTAGTTTTATCGACTGAGTCGATAAGGTAAATTGACCACCGTAAAAAGATTCAAATAGCTGACGTTTCGAGCGCTAGCCCTTCGTCGGAGCGAATCAAGGAATTGTGGGTAGTGTGTGGTTTTATATAGTAAGCGGTGGAGTCACGCTATTGGTGGAAATTTGGTGACGTGAAAAACAAATGTAGATTAGTTGAATGAAAAGCGTTCGTTGATTCCGTGGGGTTTGAGAGTGCCGATTTGAAAGATGATTTTTTGTTCTAGGTTTTTACGGCTTTCTGTGTTACCCTGGTGTAGGGAAAGGCCGCAGATTGTCATGTGTTGTTTAGAATGGTTAGTAAGATTAAAATGGCGCGCGACTGGTTTGGATGCGTCTTTGTCATTTTTTTCAACGTCTCGGAGATGTTCACGAAAACGGTCGCCCAGTCTCCTCCCTGTTTCGCCAATGTATATCTTTTTGCAAAAAGTACATGTTATGCAGTAGATAACATTTACGGAGGTGCATGTAAAACGATCAGTGATTTTAATGGATCGTTTGGGTCCTGTTATTTTGTCCGCGTTGTGAATGAAAGGACAAGTGTTACATCGTGTGCGTGTGCATTTGAAAGTTCCCGGTACATCGTCAGATTTCAGTGCGCTCGTAACTAGAAAGTTGCCTATGTTTTTGTCACGTTTGAATGAAATTAGTGGGGGTTGTGAAAAAATTCTGCCAGTTTCGGGGTCGTTTTGGAGTAATTTGAAATTTTTTAAAATGATGCTTTTGACTGTGTTGTTGTGTGGGTGGAAAGTGAGGGTGAATGGAATTCTCTCGTTCTCTTCCTTCTGTGGCGTTTGTAGTGCTGATTGTCTGTCGATCTGTTGTGCACGTTGTTGGCCCGTATTAACAACAGAGTCAGGGTACCCACGTTTCTTGAAAAACTGGCACATTTCTTCTGATTTGTTGGAAAAATCAGAGTCATCACTACATAGACGTCGGAGTCTGAGAAATTGAGAATACGGAATGGCGTTTTTAACGTGCGATGGATGTGAGGATGAATGTAACAGATAACTGTGGGAATCTGTAGGTTTGTAGTTTGTAGAACGCTTTTCATTCAACTAATCTACATTTGTTTTTCACGTCACCAAATTTCCACCAATAGCGTGACTCCACCGCTTACTATATAAAACCACACACTACCCACAATTCCTTGATTCGCTCCGACGAAGGGCTAGCGCTCGAAACGTCAGCTATTTGAATCTTTTTACGGTGGTCAATTTACCTTATCGACTCAGTCGATAAAACTAAATTCTCGTGTTTCATCCCCCCACCGACGCAGCACCACAGTTTCTCTAGAAACTAACCCCATTCATATATTTGAAGTGGATCCGGCGTTTTGGTCCAGACCTGTTGTTAGTTCAGACACGGCATTATAAAGAGGTCAGATGCTTTTAATTTGAATTTTTTGCGACCAAATCTGTCTTGTGGTTCCAAGAACGATCAACAGTAAACCGGCTTACTACCATACTGGAAACATCAGTTATTTTGCGGAGAAGCTGCAGAACTTGACAAGACACTCATGAGGTAACCACTTCATTTACATGTGTTGAAAAGACGAGGCACAACACCACATTCAATGAAATGCAAATAAGTGGCCGGATATTCTGCGGTTCAGCGACATGGAATTTGGAAATAACTTGTATGGCTTGTATTAAAGACTGACAAAACCAAAGTTGGGGCAAGATCTAAAACATTATAGTTCTCCGCGTCTCTCCTGGCTGCTTGGGCTATCGCGTAATGCTATCGCGTAATTCGTTTAGATTGATTCAAACGTTGCTACAAATTTCAGTTGTAATTATTTTATTTTTCTGCACTAATCATTCACTAACACTGACATACTGTGATATGAATATAATTTAAATATAAATATATTAAAATTTTCACATTGCGCAAGAAATATTTACTGTTCAGCTACAACAACAAAGCTTGCCTATTCACTGTTTTCAGTTTTTAGCAACGAATGTTTTGTGCGCCGTATTTCGGTTGGCGTCATAAAGCTTCATAAGAGAGATTATAAAGCATCACGTTTGTTTGTCCTGTGAACGGCAAAAATACTTTTGCCGTTTTTACGTGAAAGTGAGTAGTTTGGCGTTTGTCATGAACATGCAGTCATGATTATTTTCGATTTTTCTGGCGAATTTATTTAACGATTCGACGAAAAGTATAAAAGATGATCTTGACTGCAAGCTGACGTTTGCGGTTTGCCGTAGAACAATTCGGAGCGAGCAGACTGGTGGTGCTTAACTGATAACTTTGACTGGAGAATTCCAACGATCGCAAGTCTTGTTGAGTGTACTTTTATGGATCTTCATTGAGTTACCAGTGGTCTGATACATTTGCTCTATCGCCGTAATTCCTTTTGATTGATTCAAATCAGTGTTGCTGCAACAGTTGTTTCATCTGAATTACATCAGATGGAAGAAACCTTGGACAAAACAGGGACAGAACTTACGAATTAAAAGCTACAATAGCATATATTTTTTTTTCTTTGTAATCTCGGGTTTGTTTAAAATATGACACCAAAAATGGACAACAACCCATGCTGTATGTTGTGACATTTCGGTCATATAGCGCAGCAAAACGGCCGGACGGTGCTTGCGATGATTTCTTCACATATTCACATTCCCTGCTTAGAAAAGAATAAAGGCAGTTAATTGTACGAACCGTTGTCATAATGTTGCGATGGTCAGAAATATTTTGGTCAGCGATTGGCGTGACAACTGGCGTCGAACTTGCATGACCAAGCCGACTCGGAAACAAGTGAACTGAACAAATAACTTCGAGATGAAGAAACTTAGTTATTCTTCTAAAATAAGAAGCCATCGATCAACAAATGTTGCCTTCTCTTCGTCGTTCTGAAGTGTTGTGTTTCTTCTCAAATCAGCGCTCTTGCCGTAAACGTCAAATTGAAGATATAGAGAACATATGCTGCTGATGGCAAAGAACGGTTTCCCGTGAAGGTCGAAAACCGTGAGTTTCGTAATCTGCCTAATATGTTCAGCTATGGAAAGGACAAATTGGAGACGGTCATCTTTTAATTCTATTAAAATTTCCAGATTGCGCGAGAAATAATTAATGCTCAGTAACAAAACAATGGAACTGTTTTTTTTTTTTAATTTGGTCACCCCGTTTCCACAAATGATATTTGTGAAAGCTTGCCTGAGAGAAGGCGATTCACTGTTCTGTGCGCCGGATTTCGGTCGGCGACATTACAGACATTAGACATGATTAGACTGAGAGATTATGAAGCATCACGTTTGTTTGTCCCGCGAAGAGCAAAAATTGAACTTTTGCCGTGTCAGTACCGTTTGCCGTTTTCACGTGAAAGTAAAAGTAGTTTCGCTTTTGCCATGAAGTAAAGATAATCAACTGCAAACTGATGTTTTCCGTTTGCCGTTTGCCGTAGAACAATTCGGAGCGAGCTGTACTGAAACCGAAGTGGTGAAATAAAATTACAGAAATTAAAGCTTTGTTTGGCGAATTCCAACATCAGTGTACTTTTATGGATCTTGTGGGATCCAGTTTGCAATCAGCTCGCCGATAAAAGGAATTATTTACCATCGTACCTTTTCTGTCAGTGTCACTGTGAGCTTATTTTCCTCTTTGTTGAGGCTGGAAAGTTCAAGACGATCAACATTTCCGGAGGAAAAGCACTTCAGGATTTCATTCTACTCAAAAGCGACCGTAAAGGTTAGAAAAAAATTCGATAACGACGACCGTAGTTTTGATGCTTATTTTCAAACTTTGAAACTTTGAAGATGCAAATCAGGATCAAAAACATTCTATACATTTATGCTATAAACGTGGATGTGGCTGGCATTTAATACATGTTTCAGTGTTAAAATGGAAGGATTGGAAATTAATGCTTGCCCACTCACCAATTGTAGTCTGATAAATCCTTTCGGGCAAGTACAAAGCGAGAAAAATTTTCACTTTCAATTTTAGTTAAATAAGAACTATTTTGGAAGTAATATAATTTAGGCGAGTGTATTCTGATTATGCAAGTCACTCGATAGAATTAATTAAGTTTTCAACAATGCCGGGAATAGTTGAAGATCAAACAGACTATGAGAATTCATCATTAGATACTGTATATTTATGTAGAGACAGATTGCAGCAAACCAGTAGACCAATAAATACTGACGTGTATAATTTGAGAAATGTGCAATTTTCGATAAGACAAAGCTGAAGAAATCAGGGTGTGGGGTTACAAACTTTATACAGAGTGCTATCAAAGACGCGTTCAACTTACTTTTTGAACGACACACTCATTTGATCCAACAAGTTCAACTTCGTTAAACATTTGTTGACAAATGTTGAACGATGTTGAACCCGCCGTGTATCAGAGGCACAAAGGGGTTACAAAGTTTGTAATGCAGAGTGCGGATATAAATTAAGAGAGCAAAACAACGTTTACGTACCGAGTTAGCTGCGGCCAGCTACGGGGAGAAAAGGAAAACTTGACGTCCGTCTAAACTGATCACTGATAAAGTATTTTCCAATGCTTGCGTCCATTAGAGTCCCATTAGAGACGGCGATTTTAAACACATCTGGATACTCACCTTAAATAAAGAGTTAGCTGAATTGCCTTAAATGGAGGTGATTTCTAGTTGGTAGAACCCACATGTATCGATATAAATAAGCACCTCACAAAAACTTTGGCTGCCTGCCATTTAACCAAAAATCCTGCGGTATAATTTCGGTTTGAAAGCACATGTAACACTAGACTGCAAAACAGTCGTTTTTTTTCCGCTGGCTCGCTCGCAAAGGCGCGAAGCGCCAAAAGCGTCTGAAGCGTGGATACCCGCACGCGAAGCGCGCGAGCCTCACACGCCCGCAGGGTCCCCAGTCCCACTCTTCATATTCACCGTCGCTCCAGACCTTTCGTTCAAAGACCGAGCGCATTCGTATGACGCAAAAAATACGACTGTTTTGCAGTCTAATGTAACACAGTTCATTTTCTGAAAATCAAGATTTCGGTTGGAAATTGTGAAGTTCGTTCGTCTGATAGCCGTTTCATCCCCGTTCAGCCGTCAAGTTGTGATACAAACAAACCGAAACATCTCTTACCATTTGAACACTTCTTTCTGTTTCAATCTTATAACAATAACTTAGACACATTAATAAAGGTAAAACAAATTGTAAATGCTTAGCGATATGGGTATCTCTTTCGGCCGTTTCGACTGGAACCGACTGATTTTGCCGGAAGAACTGACCCAAATGGTATAAAGCATCCTTTATATATATATTTCCAATTCTGATGCGCACTTTTCTAGTCATGATACGGTATTTATAGGCAATAACTTTCCTAAAGTGTGCTTGAGATTATCGAGCGGATTTAATACTAATATTACATTTTTACAATTACCTGAATTGTCTTGAAAGGAAGAGAGAGACAACTTTATTTATACAGACTAACCGTGTCTGCTCGAATGCTGGTATCCATATGGGGCTCTGTTTATCCTAATACAAAAAATATATATCATGAAAAATAATTACAATGCATACAGTAAAAAGGCTATCTAAACACATCTCATTTCCAGTAGCCATGCACAAAATTCTTTCCGATCCGTGTGACCCCTAATTCTTTTATTGAATAGGTGCTTTCGTTACTGAATACCATTGCGAATAGCCGTGTATCTGCACGCTCCCAGTCCGGAAAACGTGATCGGCAATAACCCCAAACCATTATTCGAATAATATTAATTAAACCTTCTTCTTAAATCAGTTCTGATGCGCACTTCTCTTGCTTGATGTATTTATGGGCAACAACCTTTTATTGTTGTACTTGAAACCTTTCATTAATTATAAAAGCCTATGAAAAGCTAGCAACAAGCATAAATAATGCTTTCCGGCAGAAAAAGAAAAGCAGTTCTCGCTTGTAATTTTCTTGACTATCGATGGGTCACGTGGAAGAAAAAAAAATACCTGAATTGCCTTGATAATGATAGGAATGGAATTTCCAGTAGCAACGAAACTCTTTTCCGATCTGTAACTCCTAATTATTGAATACTGACGTGCGATGTGATTCTAAGTTCTATTTCTAATAAGTTCTATTTTTGTCAGTGCATTTGATATCTTAACCCTTTCACTCCCAAGAGTGCCAATCATCAAAATTCAAGAAAAATTCAAAAATTCATTTTGTAAAATATTGAAAAACAAATGGTACCATGCAAAAGTACCGCCAAAGAGGTTTCATTTGAATGGTCACACCATGGGATTTCATCCACAGACTCAGAAGTTAGAATTACACTTCATGTCTCCCGAACTGACTCTGGGAGTGAAAGGGTTAAACTTTGCGAATACCCGTGTTGCAAGCTCCTCCTGAAAACGTGATCACGTGGCAACGCGCAACGTGAGGAATCATGACAGAAACTGGCCAAACAGGTATAAAGTAGATCCAGACTTCATGGTAACGGCGGGGCGGGGGGTGGGGGTATATAATATATACACGTGATATTTGTGAGTCACTAGCCGGGAAGTAGAGGAAGGGGTCACTGGGGAATCGTATGATAACAAATGACGCCTTGTTATCCCAGCTACGTAATGAATGACAACACGTTTGCGTTATTGTGATTTTACAAAAAATACGACCACTGTCCGCCTCATTGTTTCTGAATGCCGTAATAAAGATGAGTCAAAAAACTTGTCGGAATTCAAGAACATATTTGTTTTTCGGTTTTTAATTCGTTCTGGTACATCAGAGATGCCGGGGCAGAGATCTTTAAACGTGCAGACCACCGTCATGGTTTGTTGTAGTGAAGTGTGGTGAATAAAATAATACGTCTTGTCGGACCTTAGTTATGAGCGTAACGTTATATTTTTATGCTGTTTCAGAATCTGCAAATCAATATCTTGGGGAGAACCCCTTGAGAAGACGTTTCACAAATGCCCACAGCCGGTGCAACCGTCGTCCAAAAAGATGACATTGAATTGTACCCGGGGGGGGGGGGGGGGGGGGGGGGGCGGGGGGTACTCTGTGTATTTTTGCGTGGTGGTGTGCCGCTGGGACGTAGTAACGGGGGGGGGGGGGGGTACTTCTATATATGAGCTATATAGGTATGTGCCGCTGTGAAGGGTATGGTTTTCACGCAGTTTAGTCTGGGATAGGGCATAGTTATCAGAGAGTTTTGGTCTAGAATAGGGTATAATTTTCCGAGAAACTGATCAGTTGCGTGAAGAATCTAGTCTAGACAAGGTTTACTGGCAAATGGTATATTTAAAAATCGGTACGGCGGGCAGTACGGCATTTTTACTGACCCCCTGTTAACTAAAATCAAAGAAAGCGAGTCTGGATCGAATAGGTCTAGGATAGGGTACGGTTTTTCGGTGTTTAGTCTAGAATAGGGTTGCAAAATGCAGCGCAAAATTAATGGTCTAGTATAGTTAAGTGTCCCAGCGGCACACCCCCACCCAAAAATTTGCAGAGTTCCCCCTTATCCTATCCCAGACTCATTATTTTTCAGACTGTCTCATATCTTCAAACCACTAATTAACCAGTTATTCTAGAGCAAAACTGTACCCTATCAGGAAACTGCTTGAAAATCATACCCTTCACAGCGTCACATAGTACCCCCCTGGAATTTTTTTCCGGCTCCTTTTCGCTGTCGGGTTGTTTTGCAAATCCAATGGAACCATTGTTATTGCACGGGTGTTATCCGATATTGTAAGGGTGACATCCCTGATAACCTTTATGTAAGACGGGCACTGTGCATGTGCATGCATGGCACACACTTTACATATATCCGAGGCAGTTTGCCATTCTCGACGTTTGCGGTATTTAGCCTGTATTTAAATCTAGCGCCTTTTCTTTGGTAAAGTAATCAAAGATGCAAGTCTATAAACGCAAAACGACTTCGTAAAGGCCAATTTTCTTTTTCTCAAAAGCACTTTTCCGATTTGAATCAAAACATGCAATCCGTTAAACAAGACAGCCGGAAAGGAGTTAAATTTACACAAGGTCAATCGAGACGGCTTACTGTACTTTGCGAAACGGGATGGAACGAAATGAAATGGGACGATACGAAATGGAACGAAACGAAATGGAACGAAACGAAATGGAACGAAACGAAATGGGACGAAACGAAATGGGAAATCTGTACTTTGCGAAATGAGGTATCCACTTTGCGAAAGGAAATTAATTCCAAGTCTCCGACATGGAAATTTACAAATCTATGTCCGAACCAAGCGGGTCAGTTTTCGTATTAAAACAATACAAATCTGTATTTTGTCAAACTGCGAAGATATTTGACTTCTTGCAACACTCTTTACTAGATGTACTTTAAATGAATTTAATATAGATTGGTGAACCATACACGAAAAGACTTGCCGTGTTCCATGAAAGAAAATTTCCACGTAATCCTAACGCCATTTATTCTTGGTTTTCACTGTCACGCCATAAAATTTTAAAATCGAAACGAATTAGCGAAGGAAGCCAATAATTTGTAATGTTATAAAAGAGTAACAAATAAACAACTTCGCGAAGTCTCAGATCTGTGCAACATTCCGTTGTTGAATTATTCGCCGAAGCATTCGACTCAAATTTACAGAGCTTTGTATGGAAACGCCATCCCGGAGGGACGGGTGTCTACAAAACGAAGACCGAAGACCGAAGACCGAAGATCGAAGAAAGAAGACCGAAAAACGAAGACCCATATAGAACTAATGTAAAACGACATAAAACATTCATTAAACAATTCCTCATAGCCAAGAGTCACGTTATCGATAGGGTCTTCGTTTTGTAGAAAAGGCCGGGTCAAACTACAAAACAAAGACCCTCGTTAAAAAGCTGAGAAAACTATTTCTACTAATTGTTAGTTCCCCTTTGACACTTTTAAGCCAGATCACGAAACTACAACAGCTCATGCACCTCCTTAATTGATCTTTTCAACTTGTAACTACGAGGCTTATTAGGAGGTAGCGCTCTTAAATGTACCGTTTGCGGATAACTAAAGCAACCCCAATAGCAAGAAAACAATAATAAGAAGATTTAAAGGTCTTTGTCGCAGTCTATACCCAAATGAACAAGATAACGAAATTGGCAACATTGGCAGCGATATTACTCTGCGTCCGTCAAAAATCATAAATTCGTAAACAACGTTTGATACACTAGAAAAATACACCCGGGCAACCAAACACACTAAAAACGTGCAAATCTTTAAAATTTATTAGGGTCTTCGTTTTATAGTTTACCCCCACCAAAACTATAAAACGAAGACCCCCTCCAAATTTGCTGGAAAATTCGTAAACAACGTTGGATACACTAGAAAAATACAGCCGAGCAACCAAACACACTAAAAATGTGCAAATCTTTAAAATTTATTACGGTCTTCGTTTTATAGTTTACCCTCACCAAAACTATAAAACGAAGACCCCCTCCAAATCTGCTGGAAAATTCGTAAACAACGTTGGATACACTAGTAAAATACAGCCGGGCAACCAAACACACTAAAAACGTGCAAATCTTTAAAATTTAGGGGCCGATTACATGGCGAATTTCAGCCCGAGCTGAGATTTCGGCCCGGTCAACCGGGCTGAAATTTCGTTGTGATTACATGATAAATTTCAGCCCGGGCTGAGATTTCAGCCCGGGCGCCAAGTTTGAAATTACGCGGGAAGATTGATAACGATAATCAAAATGGCGTCGAAGATTGGACTGCGCGTGCCCAAATTCACTTTTCAGCCCGGGCTGAAATTCTGATGCGATTACATGGCGAATTTCAGCCCGTTTGGCCGGGCTGAAAATTCCAGCCCGGTTTCTGAAACCGGGCTGGAATTTTCAGCCCGGGCTGAAACTTTGTTCATGTAATCGCTAACTTCATTTTAAGAGGATTTATTTTGGAAGCCGGGCTGAAATCTCAGTCCGGTCAACCGGGCTGAAATCTCAGCCCGGGCTGAAATTCGCCATGTAATCGGCCCCTTAGTAGGGTCTTCGTTTTATAGTTTACCCCCACCAAAACTATAAAACGAAGACCCCCTCCAAATCTGCTGGAAAATTCGTAAACAACGTTGGATACACTAGAAAAATACAGCCGGCAACCAAACACACTAAAAATGTGCAAATCTTTAAAATTTATTAGGGTCTTCGTTTTATAGTTTACCCCCACCAGAACTATAAAAGGAAGACCCCCTCCAAATCTGCTGGAAAATTCGTAAACAACGTTGGATACACTAGAAAAATACAGCCGGCAACCAAACACACTAAAAATGTGCAAATCTTTAAAATTTATTAGGGTCTTCGTTTTATAGTTTACCCCCACCAGAACTATAAAAGGAAGACCCCCTCCAAATCTGCTGGAAAATTCGTAAACAACGTTGGATACACTAGAAAAATACAGCCGGCAACCAAACACACTAAACATGTGCAAATCTTTAAAATTTATTAGGGTCTTCGTTTTATAGTTTACCCCCAACAAAACTATAAAACGAAGACCCCCTTCAAATCTGCTGGAAAAATCGTAAACAACGATGGATACACTACAAAAATACAGCCGGGCAACCAAACACACTAAACATGTGCAAATCTTTAAAATTTAGTAGGGTCTTCGTTTTATAGTTTACCCCCACCAGAACTATAAAAGGAAGACCCCCTCCAAATCTGCTGGAAAATTCGTAAACAACGTTGGATACACTAGAAAAATACAGCCGGCAACCAAACACACTAAAAATGTGCAAATCTTTAAAATTTATTATAGTTTTGGTGGGGGTAAACTATAAAACGAAGACCCCCTCCAAATTCGCTCGAGAATGACAGTGAGAACTATTCAATATACGAAAACACTTGGCTATGCATTACTATAACTACTTGCGAGAAATTGTTGGCAAATTGACGGCAAGACATTTGAAAGGGATAAATTCACTTTATCGATAACGTCTTCTCTTCGTTTTGTAGAAAAGGCCGGGTCAAACTACAAAAAGAAAACTCTCGCCAAAACGCATTGCCAGGCGTCGGCCATAAATTTATTTGTTTAAAAAAACGAAGACCCTAATAAATTTTAAAGATTTGCACATTTTGAGTGTGTTTGGTTGCCCGGCTGTATTTTTCTAGTGTATTCAACGTTGTTTACGAATTTTCCAGCAGATTTGGAGGGGTCTTCGTTTTATAGTTTTGGTGGGGGTAAACTATAAAACGAAGACCCTAATAAATTTTAAAGATTTGCACATTTTTAGTGTGTTTGGTTGCCCGGCTGTATTTTTCTAGTGTATCCAACGTTGTTTACGAATTTTCCAGCAGATTTGGAGGGGGTCTTCGTTTTATAGTTTTGGTGGGGGTAAACTATAAAACGAAGACCCTAATAAAATTTAAAGATTTGCACGTTTTTAGTGTGTTTGGTTGCCCGGGTGTATTTTTCTAGTGTATCAAACGTTGTTTACGAATTTATGATTTTTGACGGACGCAGAGTAATATCGCTGCCAATGTTGCCAATTTCGTTATCTTGTTCATTTGGGTATAGACTGCGACAAAGACCTTTAAATCTTCTTATTATTGTTTTCTTGCTTTTGGGGTTGCTTTAGTTATCCGCAAACGGTACATTTAAGAGCGCTGCCTCCTAATAAGCCTCGTAGTTAC
This sequence comes from Dendrophyllia cribrosa, assembly GCA_024195265.1. Classification (NCBI taxonomy): domain Eukaryota; kingdom Metazoa; phylum Cnidaria; class Anthozoa; order Scleractinia; family Dendrophylliidae; genus Dendrophyllia; species Dendrophyllia cribrosa. The sequence goes on from JAJLRJ010000005.1 coordinate 8,990,791, forward strand.
AAGTTGAAAAATTCAATTAAGGAGGTGCATGAGCTGTTGTAGTTTCGTGATCTGGCTTAAAAGTGTCAAAGGGGAACTAACAATTAGTAGAAATAGTTTTCTCAGCTTTTTAACCAGGGTCTTCGTTTTGTAGTTTGACCCGGCCTTTTCTACAAAACGAAGACCTTATCAATAAAGTGAATTTCGCAACCTCACAAAGCTTTTTAACGAGGGTCTTCGTTTTGTAGTTTGACCCGGCCTTTTCTACAAAACGAAGACCCTATCGATAACGTGACTCTTGGCTATGAGGAATTGTTTTATGAATGTTTTATGTCGTTTTTACATTAGTTCTATATGGGTCTTCGTTTTTCGGTCTTCGGTCTTCGATCTTCGGTCTTCGGTCTTCGGTCTTCGGTCTTCGGTCTTCGTTTTGTAGACACCCCCGGAGGGACACCAAGATATAATGTTTTAGAATCGAAACTATTTAGTGAAAGAAGCCAATAATTTGTAATGTTATAAAAGAGTAACAAATAAAAAACTTCGCTAAGTCTCAGATCTGTGCAGTATCCCGTTGTTGAATTATTCGCCGAAGCACTCGACTCAAATTTACAGAGCTTTGTATGGAAACGCCATCTTGGTGCCCCTCCGAGGGGCACCAAGATGGCCGCCAGAAATCAATAAAAACATCTGGACTTCACTTTCGCTCTGAAAGCGATTACTTTTCTCTCGTGAACTACTATTCATTCGCATAAACTGCATTCCTAATACTTTAACTGCCCAAAGTGCCAAAAATCACGAGGAGAGGCCCTTGTTTCATAGGAAAAAGCTTTGTCACGGACGCCATGTTGGTGTCACGTAGGGTGAAAAGTCAGAAATTCAAAATGCTGTATTTTCAAAACGAAAGACGCTACCGGGTTGGATACTTGTGAAAAGATTTATTTTTAAGTCATCTTCAACCTGGTGGACATATAAATTCAGAAGGCATTACAATTTATGATTTTCGAATTTGATGACGTCACGTGAAAACCAAGAATTTATTCAACGCGTCACTTGATGTTTGCGATAAAATCGATTGTTCAACCGGAAATGTCACGCATTGTCGCTAAACGAGCTAAACAGGCCGGCAACTGGCATGTCGGATTTGTTACCGCATCCATTAGTGCACGTCTACCCTGCTGCGAATAAACTCTTTGTTCCTCCACTATTTCTTCTGTGCATGTGAGGGTGTAGTTACTGATTAGGCCACCTTTTCTCAACAGCTGGTACGCTTCCAAAGCGTCATAAAATTTGGAGACATCTCTAAGCCGGTTAAAGCTTCCTGGTGAGGTAACGATGATTTCCTCTAGAAGTCGTCTTCTTCCAGCAATCTTCCGACCATAGTGAATCCTCGTCTCGATAAAGGTGATCAGAGATTAGCAGGCATAGGAATGCACAGGCGTTTGTTGCATCATTTGGTATCACATCTGGCTCTTTCAACTGTCCGCCTGCTAATATAGCTGACTGATCATAACGTGCCACGGCAGTCGTTTGACTCACTTTTAGTGGTATGTCTTGGCAGTGGGGCAAGGAGTCATTTCTTTCAAACAACTCCTGGAGTTCAGCGGCAAGCCGAGTTCAGCTGCCTGTGGACGCTCGGTTGGCATAAAGCGGGTACATTGATCATAGGCCTCGAAGATCAGGAACTACTTAGTCGGTGGCTTGAAATGCTTCATACTTCGTGTCGTGAGTCGTGCAGGCCTGTTACCCCCATTTTACACTTGATTTCACAATCAATTTACGTAAGCAAGAGAGTTTATCGATAGATAGCCTGCTAAGCAGGCGTATTTTGGAGCGCGATCCATGGATTTGTTTTAGGGAATGACTTTAATACGCCATCTTGGACGTTAATACTACCAGAGAGTTGGGAAGAGTCGAAAACTGATTTTAAGGGAGAGGATGATGGGTTTAAAATGGGGGAGGGGGAGGGGGATGGGGTGGGGAGGAAAAAATACGCCTGCCCGCAGCCATTGTTCGTTTGGCAAACCCGTTCACCAAATCGACGGGGACTCTGATTGGTGCGGTTTCGGTTGTTTGTTTTTGGTTCATTCTTCAGATATTCACTAAATTCCCTGGATAAAACTTTGCGGATGCTGTTTCTTAATACAGGAGCAAGTTCAGCGTGCTGTAATATCGCATTAGACACTTCACGCCAGTTTTCACATGCGAGGTTTTTCACCAGTGTTTTGGTTGGATCGTCTCGCGGAATTCTTTCAATAACATTCCCTGAAGGATTTCGGTAAACAACTTTTACCTGAAGTCCTGTCTGCGGCAAGTCATCCACGTTAAGTCTTCTCAACATTTTCTCTTCTTTGTCAGACAGCGTCGACATTGAACTACTTTCTCCAGTAAATGCCAGCGACTTGCGCGATTTCTTGGGTTGTCTCATCCGAGATGACGTTTCGACTTCAGGTGAATTAACCCGCACTTGTTTCGCTTTTCTCCACGATGGTTTGCTTTCTCAGAAGTTGCAAGCGAACGTTTAGTGCCAGATACTGTTGGAAGCGTTGTGGTTTTTACGATCTCAAACAAATTACCCAGAGTGAGAATTTTTCGCCCACAGGTGTTGCATACACGATCAGAATCGAATATACTTTTTGATCCTCAAACAAAACCAATCCCACTTGTTTGCACACGTACGCAAGCACAATTCCAAAGGAATCTTTGCGCTGTGACGGTTTGAAAAGATTTTGTGATGATGAGTAAAATTGTTTACCGCTGACGTTCCCAAACTTCACTTTTAAAGACAATTTATAATTCCTACAGCTGTCGCTAGGACGCGTTTCAGACATAATTTTTACGCGTACATCGCTCGCTTGAGATTTCCCTGGAGTTGTCAATGCCCGGGAAAGTGCCTTTCCAAACACGTGCCAATGTTATTGTCGGAAGTAATTTTAGGCTTCCTGAAAAGAAATGAAATCGATTTTCATTGGCTGTGTTTGCATTTACGGAAAAGTAGTCAGGCGCGACTAATTAGGGGGCGTTCGGTAATTTCATAGGCTTTGCTCAGAGCTTTGCTGGCAGGCGTTTTCTTCTCCCCGCCCCTCCTCCCTTAGTCTTTTCCTTGGCTTTTCAAGATGGCGGCCACGATCGATGTACCTCTGAGTTTCCGTCAAGAAACGCCTGCTCTGCAGGCTAATCGATAGATTTTATCACATTTTTCAAACAAAAACTTACACTTTACACTATCAACTTTGCTCAACTCCATTTATGTTAATAACAGCGAAAAAGCATTATTCGCTTCCCAAAATCGAAGCTATTGGCGAAGAAACAACTTTACACCGTACATTTCCTTCTAGCGACTTGCAATGTTTGCCCCTGGCGATCCCAGAATCCTTTGCGCATAACACAGGTATCACCAACCTCGTTCCCAGGGTCTTCGCTCTCCAGAGGACGGGAAGGAGAAGACCCTGGGAACAAGGGTGATCCGATTTCTTTCGCACCCGATTCGCGTATAATTAACCGCATATAAGAGGTTTGTAAATGAAAGGACCACTCGACAAATTGGAAGTACTGGATCCTTGCCGTGAAGAATCTGATCAGCAGAAATAATTATAAACAAATAAAATGAAAGGCTGATCGTACAGTAAGGAATATATTTTAACCGATTAATTTCGAACGGCACGGCCGTTCTTCTTCAGAGTATAACCGTACTAAAAGAAGTAAAAAAAAAATACCTTGAAGAAGAGCGTAACGGCCGTGCCGTTCGAAATTAATCGATTAAAAATATATTCCTTACTGTACGATCAGCCTTTCATTTTATTTGCATATAAGTGGGTCTAATTAACATCAAATTACCGCATGCAAGCGAGTAAAATAGGCCCTATTTACCTAACAGTAGTATTCTTTATATTACTGACGTACACGAGAACAGAACCCCAGAACTGAGAGAAAAGAACTCCAGTCTAGCACTGATCTGCAGTGTTTAGGATTAAGCACAGATTTGAAAACGGTTAGCTTTCATTCATGGTTATGGGTAACTTTATAAATATGTTAAAAATTACGATTCCTGTCAGCTAGCCCTCGTTGTAGTGGATATGGGTATTAGTTATGAAGCAAACGACTCGGGTTCGAGGCATACACCCTTCTGATATTTTCCCTTCTTTTACTAAAAAAAAGGAGTTTTACTTTATGTAAAATGTTCAAATGAAAGACAAAAGCCAGTTTGAGAGCACCTTGATTTTCGTTATTTCTCAGTTTGTGAATTGGACCTACTTTAACCGCTTGTATGCGGTAATTTGATGTAAATTAGACTCGCTTATATGCGGTTAATTATATGCGAATCGGCTGACTTTGCTAACTCGAATGATCTAATCTCGTACCCAGATCTCCCACGCTCCTCACATTTCAGTACAGTACAAGCACGAGTGAGATAGGGGAACGAGATAACAACGATCAAATCAACTAGCGGCGATTTCAGTGCGATTTGTCGCGCGATGATGCAGAGGTTTCGAATATGTTCGAAACCTGGTGCAACTTGGGGGCGATTTTTGGGAAATCACAGCAATCCTCGGTAGGAAAAAAGATGGCGACTGGTACATTTACCCATAATTCTTAGCGCACAAAAACCTTAACAACGTTCATAAAAATGTAAAGAAAAGTTATAAAATCTTCAAACCAAGTCTACACATTGTCCTTAGTACTGGAACAAATATTGTAAAAATTTGGCTTTCTTTGTGCCTTATGTGCTGTTTTAGGTCCGCAAAGTATTGTGGTAAAATGAACAGCCGCCATCTTTTTTCCTACGGTGGATTGTCGCACCCGAATCGCACAGGAAATCGCCGCTAGTTTACACTTGCGACAAAAGTTGCATTGGAAACTTCGACAAATTTTTGGCGCCAATAAATGACGTCACGAAATGGTCACGCCCCGCCATTTTGTATAAAAACAAAAGATTTACACCGCCCAGCCTCGCAGTGAAAAAGTTAAAAAAGGGTGTTGGGAGTCAACATGGCCGCCGCGTGATAATGGCCGCCGCGTGATAAAGGCCTATTATGTAGGCGTAGGGACTGGACCAGTGTTCTTACCAGGATTTTCTGCACTGGGGTCCACAGGACCCATAGAGAAGCTAAAAGGGGGTCATGAGGGAGAAAAGCGGGTCACAATTTTTAGACAGAATTAACTCGACATTTTATTCCAGCAAATACCCCAAACAAACTTAGATAATAAATGTTCTGGGTACTTTCTAAAGAGGCCATAACCAATCAAATTTTGGCTTATATTATAGAGAAATGTACGTTCGTAATACGTTTTCTTCCCCCCTTTTTTCTCTTTCTTTCTTTTCTTTTTTTTTTTTTTTGCTGCTTTGCGCCCTTAGGACCCCTTGGGCTTATAATAGTGCGGCATTCCCCGAAAAAGTGCGGCAATGCCGCAATGCCGCGGTCTGGTAAGAACACTGCTGGACTGCGAAGAATAAACACTACCACAATTAGCCAATCAATTTTACTTCTCTTTTAATAACTGGAGAATAAATAAATACCACCCTAATTTGGTACACAAGCTATTTCTCCGTGTCACACTGCTATAAATTAAAGCTCGTTAAGCGATATATTATCGGACGAATTAAAACAGACAACGTTCAAACTCCGCATGTTTCTCTTAAGAACGACTTTCGTTACACATTACCTTACAACGCCAAAACCACAACTTTACAGTGGCGCTCGTCACACAGTTCTAAAAAATTTCTTTTTTTTTTTGTATTTGAACTGGCCGATCAAAAAGTAAGAAATACAGGAGACGGAGTTTTAATAATACGAATGTGAAAGTGGAACTTGAGATCTTCCCCTTGCTAGAGTCTTGTATTTTGATTGGCCGTTTAAAACGAAAGACATCAGAACGTTTTGAGGATATGAAAAACGTATTCAAAACTTTGTCAAGTGGAAACTGCGGTGCGAAGCCGTCACTGTAAAAAAAAAAAGGTAACAACGTCACATGGAATAAGTTAGCCTAACTTCATGCTTCTGTGACACGCATATAGCAACAGCATTAGAGCTAAAATGAAATGATTAATGAAACGGCATATGAAAGTCATTTAGCTCAAACATGCTCAGCTATACACAGAACAGTGAATTAGCTTGAAGAAAACAGAGGTTTTGTTGTGCCATTACCGTGACGCTCACCCTGTACAAGCTATTTGTAGTTTTATAATGCACAAATCCACGGTTAAAACAACACCGCAACATTTATCAGCTATCAAAAGGAAGAGTATAATCCTACAAGGAACGACAAATTGTTCATGTAAAAGGGTTCAGTTCACAATAAGATGACGATTTAGAAAAATGGCGAAGATATTCGTGCAGAATGTGCGAAATCTTTAAATCCTAACATTTTTTCTGTATGAAACTTCGATGCGTTCAATAACATTTTTACTACCTTTTAATTATTGGTGGCATACTGCTCTTAACGCTCTTGGTATTTTAACCTAGCTGCCTGAAGTTTATACCTGTAGTTTTAACCATAAAAAACTTGCAATGGCAAGTTTAAAGTGATCTAAATGCAGAGATGCAGAACGTGCTTTTCCAAGCTAGGTCCAAGCAGTCGGGGAAAACACCATTTCTTTTTCCTCCAAACAAAATGCAAACAGCACAGTGCACTAAAAGCTGAATACTCTCTCGGTATCTTTCCCTTGAGAACCATCACTTCTAAACAAACAACTGGTTGAGTCATGCAGCATGCCCAACTCTAGTGAGCACACCATGTAAAAAAAATAAAGTACGTGTTCTTCAGCATTCATCATATCATAGCGTACGTCGTTGAAATAACCCATCATTTTTGGGCTGTATAAACATCGTAAAACGTTTTTAACTTGAAGGATATGTTCAAAACAAGGTTCATTTATCTGGATCATGCAAACCGTTCAGTGGCCTTTCTGATGATTCTGCAAATAAAAAGTAACAACAAATTCAATATTCCTTTTCACCTAACAACTAACAATACATTTTACTGTCGACGAGGATTTTTACCGATTTAACCCTTTCACTCCCAGAGTCAATTATGGAGACATGTCGTGTAGTTCTAACTTTTGAGTTTGTTGACGAAATCCTATGGTGTGACCATTCATATGAAACCTCTTCAGCAGTACTTTTGCATGGTACCATTTGTTCGAACTTTTGAGTCTGTGGATGAAATCTTATGATGTGACCATTCAAATGAAACCTCTTCAGCAGTGCTTTTGCATGGCACCATTTGTTCTAACTTTTAAGTCTGTTGATGAAATCCTATGGTGTGACCATTCAAATGAAACCTCTTCGGCAGTACGTTTGCCTGGTACCATTTCTTTTTCAAAATTTAACAAAATGAAATTAGGAATTTTTCTTGAATTTTGACACTCTCGGCAGCTAAAGGGTTAAAAAAAAAAACGTTCACATGAAGATACACAAGGACGTGTTACCTGGCTCACGAAGGGCTTCGGGATCTCCTGCAAGTTCTGAATGGGTAAAAAGGAAGAACAAAGCATATTAAACGCCAGTTGAGGAAACAAACTGAGAGCTAAGGAACAGCCCTTTAGAACGAATGGCTTTTATTCCGCATAATTACGGCGACACAACCTAGAGAACTGAACTACAGCCGAGCAAAATGACGAATGCACACAAAGACGCGGGAGCGGGTCATGTGAGAAAACTAGTACCGCTGACCGATACTGGCGAAAGGGGCAGTGCCGCGGCTGATATATCGTGTTTTCATGACTATGACCAGGAGCTTGCTTTAAGCTTGGTTTATTGCCTCGAAATTAGAAGAAAACATTACCAAAAGTGATGAACAAAATAAAAAAACTATAAAAGAGACAAAAAAAACGACTAAAAAACAGAATAGCAATTTGGATTTCTTGATTTCCAATTTGTAACTGAAATCTATTTCCATACTTGTAATCCTGCATTTTATCCCCAAACTTCTTGTTTCTGTTTTGCCTTACGTAGAATCTTTTTATCACATTTGGTTGTATATGTTTGGTGGTATTTATTTGGCATTAGAGCAGTTTTCAATTGAGTGTCGTAAAACCAAAACCAAAGTAATTACTCTGACCAATCACAGCAGTCGTAAACAATCCAATGAACCAATCAGAGCTCGAAGCAATTACATGTCGGCGGCGCCAAGCGCGGGAAAACGCGTGCGAGCAAGTCACGATTGGTTTTGGTTTCACTTCTGATTGGCCGAGAAAGTGGCGCGAGATTTTTAGCCAATCACAAAGCGTAGCAATACAATATAACATAAATCAAGTGAGCGAAATTTCGACGTTTCGGCGGGACAGTGTCCCTTTATAATGTTCAAATAAAATTTCAGGATGTAACCGTTGAAATATATGTTTGGGGAAAAGTCGCGGTTTACACAAAATGCTTTCGAGTTTCATAAACTCGCGTTCATATCTTCAGCATTTGAAGACGCGGGGCATAACACAAGCTAAATTGCAAACTTGTGGGTGTCAAAAATTGATCACTCTTTTGTTATGCGTAGTGGAGGCGCGGTGGCGCAGTGGAGGCGCGGTGGCGCAGTGGAGACGCGGTGACTTAGTGGAGGCGCGGTAGTGTAGGTGGAGGCGCGGTGGCGTAGTGGAGGCGCGGTGGTGTAGTGGAGGCGCGGTGGCGTATAAATGGGTACCGGCGACATAATACTGCGGGAAAACCTAGCGATGGACTAGCATCCCATCCAGAGGGAGTAGTAATACTCTCAGTCACTTCATGCTACAGAAACCAGGTTAAGCTCCGGCAGTTGTGAGCCATTAGGCTTGTGAAGACTACCTTTTATTTTTGCTATGCGTAATACTCGATAAATTGCTGCGAACACTTGCGAGCGTCTTTTGTTAGGGTGCACAAAGTTCTTACTGACCTGGTAATCCGTCTAGATGTGCAATTACAGTCGAGGATCCTTCAGTGCGGCTTTCTTCCTCAGCGATTCGAGCCTGTAGGTCAGCCTGTGGACACCAAGATAAGACACGTGTGAACGTTCTTACACTGTTATGGGGCAGTTTTCAGTTGAAATCACTCTAATCACTGTGGCCAATCACAACAGACGCCCACAATTTAACGAACCAATCTGAACTCGTAGGAAATGATGCAGCTGCGCCAAGGGCGGGAAAACGCGTGCAAGTCACGATTGGTTTTGGTTTTAATTGATTGGTTGACAAAGTGGCGCGAGATTTTGAGATTTTTAGCAATTGGGAGGTTACTTAAGACAATTAAATGAAACAACTGAAGAATTTAGTTTTATCGACTGAGTCGATAAGGTAAATTGACCACCGTAAAAAGATTCAAATAGCTGACGTTTCGAGCGCTAGCCCTTCGTCGGAGCGAATCAAGGAATTGTGGGTAGTGTGTGGTTTTATATAGTAAGCGGTGGAGCTACGCTATTGGTGGAAATTTGGTGACGTGAAAAACAAATGTAGATTAGTTAAATGAAAAGCGTTCGTTGATTCCGTGGGGTTTGAGAGTGCCGATTTGAAAGATCATTTTTTGTTCTAGGTTTTTACGGCTTTCTGTGTTACCCTGGTGTAGGGAAAGGCCGCAGATTGTCATGTGTTGTTTAGAATGGTTAGTAAGATTAAAATGGCGCGCGACTGGTTTGGATGCGTCTTTGTCATTTTTTTCAACGTCTCGGAGATGTTCACGAAAACGGTCGCCCAGTCTCCTCCCTGTTTCGCCAATGTATATCTTTTTGCAAAAAGTACATGTAATGCAGTAGATAACATTTACGGAGGTGCATGTAAAACGATCAGTGATTTTAATAGATCGTTTGGGTCCTGTTATTTTGTCCGCGTTGTGAATGAAAGGACAAGTGTTACATCGTGTGCGTGTGCATTTGAAAGTTCCCGGTACATCGTCAGATTTCAGTGCGCTCGTAACTAGAAAGTTGCCTATGTTTTTGTCACGTTTGAATGAAATTAGTGGAAATTAGTGCCGCTTTCTAACCCAGAGAGGTCTGTTCTTAGTAAAGGTTTAAACTTTGTTCCTATAGCGAAACAAACCGACGAATTTTCAGTCAAACAAGATGTTGAAAAATTCCTTCGCCGCGTGCAATTAAGAGCTTTTTTCCACGACAAAGAAGACAATTCTAACACCTCGGAAAAAGATGTTTTTGAAACACTCAACGTTCGCAAATCAAAATGGACTCCCCCAGAGGGCCAGTTTTCTTCTCTAGATTTTTTTCATCAAAAAAATGTCGTCACGATGTCCAAAAACTTAAATTTAACCGCCACACCAAAATTTCCAACCTTTCCACAGGAGAATGGGCAGCGCTCAAAAGTCTTAGCAAACGACGCGACATTGTTATCAAAGCGGCCGACAAAGGCGGGGCGGTAGTTGTTTGGCGGACCGACCTTTACCGACAAGAGGCTTTTCGGCAACTTTCTGACACCGCTTTCTATGCCAAAGTTGATAGATAGATAGATAGATAGATAGAAACTTTATTTAAGTGTCAAAAGACCTTATAGCCTGGGTAAACCCATACTAATTTGGGGACACATAAAAAAGTATAAAATATCTAATATTAATCTAAAACCTAAAATATATTTAATATTTAAAATTTATATAAAGCTAACAATTTATTAAATGATAATAAAAGCTAAAATTTAAAAAAAGAAAATGATAAAATTGTATTGTTATGATGAGCAGAGGGTACAATCCTTGCAACCATCATCCATTAACAGAGTTATGTCGTATTTACGAATCTTGTTTTTAAAAGCATTGATAAAGATCTCACTTCTACCAACCAAAAAATTGTCAAAGTAACTATCCAAGACCTCATTACTAAACAACAATTACCAGTTACCGCCAACAATCTCATCATCACTACTCCTAGAACCTCACGCGTTTATTTCAAACCTAAAATTCATAAACCAAACAATCCGGGCCGACCAATTGTTTCCGCTTGTAGCTGTCCTACCGAACTAATTTCTAGCTATTTAGACAAAATCATGGCCCCCATTGTCAAATCACTACCCTCGTACATTAAGGACACCAATCACGCACTCGAAATTTTCCGGGATTTCAGTTTTCCCAGCGAAAACAAATTAATTTTCACCATGGACATTACCTCTTTATATACCGTCATCCCCAATGACGAAGGACTTCAAGCACTAAAATATTTTTTCGACCAGCGCTCCATTCAAAACCCAAGCTCAGAAACACTGCTCCGCTTGGCCGAATTAGTTTTGACACTTAACTGTTTTTCATTTTCCCAAAACTACTACAAACAAGTAAATGGAGTCGCCATGGGCACCAAAATGGGACCAAGCTACGCTAACCTTTTTGTAGGCCACATCGAAGACAAATTTTTTAATCAGTACCACGGAACCAAACCCGAACTCTACGGCCGCTACATCGATGATTGCATTGGCGCTACCTCTTCCAGTAAAGAGGAACTTAATCAATTTATAACTTCTGTCAATACTTTTCATCCAACTCTAAAATATACCTGGGAAATTTCCGAAACCTCAGTCGCTTTTCTTGACATTAATATTTCAATCAACGGTAACAGTTTATCCACAAGTGTGCACTACAAACCTACAGATTCCCACAGTTATCTGTTACATTCATCCTCACATCCATCGCACGTTAAAAACGCCATTCCGTATTCTCAATTTCTCAGACTTCGACGTCTATGTAGTGATGACTCTGATTTTTCCAACAAATCAGAAGAAATGTGCCAGTTTTTCAAGAAACGTGGGTACCCTGACTCTGTTTTTAATACGGGCCAACAACGTGCACAACAGATCGACAGACAATCAGCACTAGAAATGCCACAGATGGAAGAGAACGAGAGAATTCCATTCACCCTCACTTTCCACCCACACAACAACACAGTCAAAAGCATCATTTTAAAAATTTCAAATTACTCCAAAACGACCCCGAAACTGGCAGAATTTTTTCACAACCCCCACTAATTTCATTCAAACGTGACAAAAACATAGGCAACTTTCTAGTTACGAGCGCACTGAAATCTGACGATGTACCGGGAACTTTCAAATGCACACGCACACGATGTAACACTTGTCCTTTCATTCACAACGCGGACAAAATAACAGGACCCAAACGATCTATTAAAATCACTGATCGTTTTACATGCACCTCCGTAAATGTTATCTACTGCATTACATGTACTTTTTGCAAAAAGATATACATTGGCGAAACAGGGAGGAGACTGGGCGACCGTTTTCGTGAACATCTCCGAGACGTTGAAAAAAATGACAAAGACGCATCCAAACCAGTCGCGCGCCATTTTAATCTTACTAACCATTCTAAACAACACATGACAATCTGCGGCCTTTCCCTACACCAGGGTAACACAGAAAGCCGTAAAAACCTAGAACAAAAAATGATCTTTCAAATCGGCACTCTCAAACCCCACGGAATCAACGAACGCTTTTCATTCAACTAATCTACATTTGTTTTTCACGTCACCAAATTTCCACCAATAGCGTAGCTCCACCGCTTACTATATAAAACCACACACTACCCACAATTCCTTGATTCGCTCCGACGAAGGGCTAGCGCTCGAAACGTCAGCTATTTGAATCTTTTTACGGTGGTCAATTTACCTTATCGACTCAGTCGATAAAACTAAATTCTCGTGTTTCATCCCCCCACCGACGCAGCACCACAGTTTCTCTAGAAACTAACCCCATTTAAATGAAACAACTGTTGTATTCCAGTGTTGGACTAAACGTCATTTAACAACACACCAACATTGTGGCGTTTGCTTATTTCAAAATAGCGGACAGATTTAAAAAGATTGGGGTCTGGGTACTTAGCCCAAATGTTTGATCAAAACAAAACATCCATCCAAGGCAACAAAAAATGTTGGTATTACCTCCGTCAATCCAGTCAGTTTGGTTGGAAGGTCATCTAGGATAACATCATTATCGTCTTGACCATTAACGATCTAAAACACGTAAAAGAAAATATATGGATTTGATATTACCCTCTACAAAGACGATCGCACCGAAGGATTTTGTGTAAATAAATCACAGACGAAACACTTAATTGCATCTGGCTGATACTTTTTCATGAACATCCTATTTTCTCGATTAAAACCTGGACCTCAATAAACGCCGTATCTACAAGGTAGTTGATTCAAAATGCTGAGTGGATGAAAATACCGGCGTTCATTTGAGGTACTCTTTTTTTAATTCCTACATAATGTTACTGAAAATAGGTGTACATTTACGCACATAAATTGCCGCCTCTCACGAGTTTATTTCGGTCGAAGGGTGTTTAGTCTCCTACGCAGCTGTTATTTGTGTCGTCACACAAAGCTTCTTCCCACGTGACGATACAAATAACAGCTGCGGAGGAGACTACAGGGGGGGGGGGGGGGGGGGGTGTAAACATACCAAACTTTACGGCAAGCAAGCATGGGCCTTTATCACGCCCCGCCATTTTGTATAAAAACAAAAAAATTGCCCCTCAAGCCTCGCAGTGAAAAAGTTGAAAACGAGGTTAAGCAGGGGAAAACAAAGCATTTTATTCTCGTGGGAATCAACATGGCCGCCGCGTGATAAAGGCCCATTCTATAGTGAGATTTTAGTTTTTGTTATTAATGAGTCTGGCATTCCTTGATTGAAATGTTAAAACAGCTGTTAAAAATCCATGCAAAGAGCGAGTTACGTGGTTTAATTACAAGCCATTGTTCAAAACGTTTCTTATTCTTATTGTACTGACATCGTAAGGAGAAAATACATGTTGATCCAACTCACGTCTCCGTTTTGCATATACGGGGTTACTCCTGCTGCTGCAGCGGCTTCAGCGGCGGCCTCCACAGCCTGGTGCTGTTCATCCTGAGGAGCACCGTTCTCGTCGCTGTCGCTGGGTCCGTCTCTATTGTTTCCTTGATCTCTGTTGGCGGCTGCAGCTGCTGCTGTGCTTCCTTGGTATTCCTCCAGCTTCCGCCTTGCATCAGAGTCATCAAACGATTCCTCTCCGTCCTCTTCTCCACTTCCAAAACTACAAGGAAATATAAAAAAAAACGAGTTTGCAGCAGTCAAAATGTCACACAGGAGCCACAGGCGACCAAAACGCAACCTCCCGCCCCCACCCCCCTTCCCGGGTGGACTCCCATGTAAAATTGACAGGGGTGATAGTCGGAAATTGTAAAAGGAACCCCTAAAAGCCGCCAGAAACCCGTTTTGTGGGTGTGGCTCACATTAATTTTTATCCCAAAGGGGTACCAATTGTTTCTGAAAAGTTTTACCTGAAGATCGACTAATGCTGTGTTCACACCAGGGCTAAACATGTTTAGTCTGATCACGAATGAAACATGTTTCACTGTCAAAAGTGTTCACATCAGGCGGCACATTGCGCAAATCATGATCGAAACATGTTTATTCTGAAACTATCTCATGAGGTAGTTTCGCTCTAAGCCAGACATCGTTTGGACAAGTGCTGGGCTACCCAATGTCGTCGTTAAACACTGCACTGCCCTTCCTTCCCGCAGGGCTTGATAAGTTAAGTATAACCACAAAATCATGCAACGGAGTTCGAGAGAGAAGTTCGAGCTCTATATTTTTTTCTGTTCATGCGAAATTAGAAAGATTTTATGCGAGCTTTATTATCATATGCTTGTTTCGTGAAACAGCACAAATTATAGAAGCAGGCGTGAAGCGTGTTTTGAAATTAACAAATAATGTGAACAATGAAATTGCAAACACGTTTACGGGAAAAGTATTTCGTTGCAACATGTTTACTTTAAACATGTTTCGGTGCTGACGTGAACATAGAGGATATTACATGGCCGAGCGAAGGTACGAAATTTCTCTTCGAGTGTTGAAAAATATTTCACGAGTGAGCGCAGCGAACGAGTGAAATATTTTTCAACACGAGAAGAGAAATTTCGTATCTTCAAAGGGCCATGTAATGTTCTGTTTATTTTATAAACACCAATGAAATCAAACCATTTCACTTTAATATTTTTTTGTAGTCCTAAAGTAGAACGATGATCTTTTCACGTGTGAAGATAACATGTTATTCTCACGTGTGAAGATATGATGTTTACGCGCGAAAGCTCACCTGGTATTTCATTGGTGTTTATACAATAAACAGCATTATTTATCTATCGACAGTGTAGGCAGTGGTCGCCTAATCTCCCGAGCATTAGAGTCATGTTTAAAAACACTAAACAATGTGAAATACCAAGTTAATTGCTAGTTTTTTTTTTAATGAAACACTTGAGGCAGAATTTTAAACGCTGTTATTACAAAACGTACCTTGAAAAGGGCTTTGATTCACTCGCTGAAAGCTCCAACTTCACACACTTTTGAAATTAAACAAAGCGGAACATAAATGATTCTCAGCATGGTAAAACCAGATGAGGGACATTAAATGGTGAGCGAGAAGCATCTAAGTTCTCTTTACAATCTGAATGCATTTTAAAGCAATTAACGAGAATAGAGACAATCATATACTGAGGACTATTGTCTCGATGTTAGAACTTAGGGGGTGTTTACATGACACCGGGGCAACTTTCGTGCCGGGGCGAGTTCACTCCGGTTCCCTCTTATGGCTCTACATTTGTTTACATGATACCACCACAAAATTTCTCTTCGAGTGTTGAAAAATATTTCACGAGTGAGCTGCGCTCACTCGTGAAATATTTTTCAACACTCGAAGAGAAATTTTGTGGTGGTATCATGTAAACAAATGTAGAGCCATAAGAGGGAACCGGAGTGAACTCGCCCCGGCACGAAAGTCGCCCCGGTGTCATGCAAACACCCCCTTAGATCAAATGTCAAACAGCAAGTAAGAAGAATTGGTCTCTGAGAGAGAATGAGGGTCTGCCAAACCAAGAAAGTCGGTCTTCCTTCAAAAGCAAACAAAAACAAATGTAACTAAACAACAACGAAAACACTTTACCTGAGGAGATTCCAGATTGCTGTTATCTTTTAAACTGCAAAAACAAATAAAGTATTTATCACTCTATAATTAAACCTCTTTGAAACGTTCACACCAGGGCTAAACTGATCACGAATGAAACATGTTTCACTGTCAAAAGTGTTCACATCGGGCGGCGCATTGCGCGAATCATGATCACAACATGTTTATTCTGAGCATGATTGAAACTACCTCACGAGGTAGTTTCGATCTAAGCCTGACGAAACATGTTAACGTAAAGTGTCGTCTCCTTGTTGAACACTGCATTGCGCTTCGTTCCCGAAGAGCTTGATAAGTGAGATTAAAGGGGCTATGTCGCAAGGTGAGTCTGCGCAATGAGTTCCTGTCATGTGACGTCACCTGACGTCACACATAACAAATTTATATTGTTCCCTCCCGGATCGCGGCAAGTTTTATCGCGCTTGCACTCGTCAAAGACATCGAATTTTTTGAAGGTACGACTAACAAATCGCAGAAATAATTTAACAAAAATCTAGCCAAGTGAATACTCTAACTAATTTGTAAACTTGAGATTTATCCTTCCACGCAATACGACGGGATGGAACGGATTGCAGCGAATTCGACAATAATGGCCGCCAACTTGATAAAAAGCCACCGGACGTTTTTCAAGTTGTTAGTACCCAGTACTCACCCGCCATCCTCGCGACATAGCCCCTTTAAAGTAACTACAGAATCATGCAACAGCAAGTTCTAGCTCTATTGTTTTCCTGTGCATTTGTAATTTGAAGGATTTTTGCGAGCCCACGCCCCTGGCGTAAAACAGCATAAATTATATAAACAGGCGTGAAATGTGTTTTGAAACTAACAACCAATGTGAACAACGCTGATGTGAGTACATATCCTAACCAGTGCGTACAGTTAGGCTTTGATACAAAAGTCCGGAATTTTTTGTGTTGAGTTCTAGACACCAAAAAGAATTTTAGAAGATCTCGGAAATTTTAGACAATGAGTAAAATTTGGTAGAATTTTAGAGAAATATCAGCTTCCAGGTGACACTGACAATTTTACACAAGCAAAAACGTCGCAAAAGCGTTTATTTTGTGTTACCACTGACCAACTTGAGGGCTCACCCTCACAGTATTGTCTACAGTGCCACTTATCAGCGGTTTCTCACTGAAAATATTATGCTTCCATGAATTCCATCTCTCTTGAAAGCAAGTATGACTGATTCCAGTGAGCCTCGCAGTTAGAAACAACAGAGACATTTTAAGAATTTTCGAGAATTTTAGAAATTTTTAAGAGAATTTTAGAGCTTTTTTGGAGAAATTCCGGAAAGAATTTTGGCCCATTTTTTGGGAATTTTGTATCTAGGCCTACGTACAGCATTGACCGGCATAGCATTTACCGACGTATGTAATTTTGGCATTTTTGGCCATGAGTTTCTAAAAGGGCACACCTGTGTTTATTTTCTATAATCCCGTCGGAGGGTTTATAATTATTATCTACATAAAAAAAGCTGCAAAAATGTAACATGACACTAAAAAAACTGCTTAAAAGTTGTTTGTTGCCCCTGAACTGAACTCACTCTCTTAATTCGCATAACATCTGTCGTGAATATTTTGCTATTTCTTAAAAAAAAAACTGTTGTTAAGATTAGGCAAAACAGAATGAATTAGTGGCGAACGTTTAAAAAAAGATTAAACAAAGATTAAGAAGGCTGTTTCTAGCTGCACCACATGAAGTTAAAAGTTAAAAGTACATGCTTTGTATCACAGGATTTTTACCTTGAAGATCTGTCTTCAAACTGACTTGCCATAACGTCATCCCGCACCTTCAAAACATAATTCAACGACAACAAACCGTCACTGCTTATTTGAGTTGCAGTTTTCTTTTATATTTCCAAGCTAGACCACAACGTAACGAAAAAGTGATGTGGTGTCATGAAATAGGAGAAAGAAAATTGAAGTAGCTCGCTATTCTCCAGTTTCAGGATTTTTTTAGTGTATGGAAGAGTGCTAGAAATTGAGAACTAGGCCCTAAGAGATTTCCTGGGACTACTGGCTCCAGAAAGGAAACTGGGTTACGAGAACCTGTGTCCTAGGGTTGGAAAGGTTAACAGTCTCGTTTCCATATTAATCTCAAACTAACTGTTTGGAGTTTCTTTTGTGTGGTGGTAAGTTGTAGCGCAAACTAGCCCTGCTTTTTTTTACAATATTGTAAGGATTTCAGTGTTCAGCTTTCAAAATCAATATCAATTTTAACTACTCGGGCCCGAGACATTTTCGACACTTTTGACAAATACTCCGTCACCAGGTCAAGTGTGAGTCTAAAGGCTGGTTTTCACTAGCGCATAAGCACAAGCATAAGCATAAGCATAATCGGCCGAAAAGGAAGTGAGAATGCCAGAACATAAGCATAAAGACATACGCAAGCGCAGTATGAACGAAATTGGCGGATGATTTGGTTGACTGCCTTGTGCTTATGCTTGTGCTTATTTCATCCCCGTTCTCACTTGACATAAATGTGACACAAGCATAGCATAAGCAGAAGAAGAACGAACGTGTTCGTTCTTCTTCTGCTTATGCTATGCTTGTGTCACATTTATGTCAAGTGAGAACGGGGATGAAATAAGCACAAGCATAAGCACAAGGCAGTCAACCAAATCATCCGCCAATTTCGTTCATACTGCGCTTGCGTATGTCTTTATGCTTATGTTCTGGCGTTCTCACTTGCTTTTCGGCCGATTATGCTTATGCTTATGCTTGTGCTTATGCGCTAGTGAAAACCAGCCTTAAAGATGAATTAACAAACCTTTCCCAGATCCTCCTCTTCAGCCTCCTGCTGCTCTTTAGTGATCGGCATGGCGGCTGCTTCCTCCTCATCCTCATCTTCTGGTCCTTCATCATCCGCACCCTCATCTTCAGCTCCTGAATCCTCAGAAGAAGAAGACTCGTCCTCGCTGCTTTCTTCTTCACCCTCTTCTTCTTCTTCTTCTTCCTCCTCCTCCTCCTCCTCGTCTTCTTCACCTTCTGCTTCTTCACGCTCACCAGCAGCTCCAACTCCTTCTTCCTCTACAGCACTAAACATATCCACCGAACAAAAGTCAGTTTCATGCTGTCATAGGTGCACTGAGGAGCGCTGGCTACAGACATTAGTCTGTATACAGCTGTCTCCCTCAAGGGGAGAGGGCGGAGTGGTATTAAAGGCACACGTTTGCGAGTCACGGATGTCAACCGAAAGTTGAATGCTAGACGTGCCAAAAATGAAACTCGACGTAGCAAACAAATCACCAAACAAACAAGCAAGGACACAAACAAACATTCAATTATTACATAAACAATACATAAACACTGCAGGTAGTTGTACCTGTCTTCAGGCGGCTGTTCGTCTTTTTCCTCAGTCTCATCACCGTCCTCTTTATCTCCGTCCTGACCTGTTCCAGTATCAGTGCTGGCGGAGTCTAATCCCTGATACATAGAAACAAACAACATTCATCAACATATCAATTCTCCTTGCTGTTTGCTCAACACTTCTTCTCATGTTACTTCTGAGGAGTTGATAGTAACTTAAGACTCCTATTTACTGAAAACCTTGCGGGACTTTTTCGAAGACGTGCCAAAAACAGCACTTGAAAGCACCAAAAAAAAGCAAATTTCAGACCACACCCCAACCAACCCCTCCCTAGATGGGATGCGGGTGACCACTCTGCACTGTTGACTAGTCAGCAATTTGTCTGCTGGTACCCACTTGTACATCTGGGCGGAGAGGCAATATGCATTAAACTGATTTGCGTAAGGAAATAAAGCGATCGCTTCGACGAGAAATTGAAACTCCATCCTACATTTTAAAAGTCTGACGCGTGTTCCACTTGACCACAGCACCGCCGCCGCCCCCCTCCCCGAAAGTATGTTAATGCAACCTAATGCTGGAACACCGTGGAGAAAACCGGACAACCAAAAGCTTCTTATGCTTTACTGGTACAAAAGACAATCTACACAAACCAACCTGTCTCCATGTTGGTCTCTGACTAGCTGCACGAGTTCTGAATTAAATAAAAGAATAAGGGCGTCTTGTCAGGGAACAATATCAAAATCATCCTGTTTTCTTACAAATACCAGATTGTTTCTAGCAAAAATGATTTTTGTAGTGGGACTTGATAGACGTTTTCCCGAAAAAAATCAGTTAAACTATTGGGACATTCTTGTCCTTGTTTTGAGGTTTTTTCTCCGAGTCCTCCGATTTTCCTCCCTCCTCAAAAACTAACATTTCAAAATCCCAATTCGACCTGGAATTCTGAGGGCAGAGGGTTGTCGATCGGTAACTGTCAAGTGTCACCCTCGCTAAACAAAGTTGATTTAGTTGTTTTGAATTATTTATCTTATTCAAACGTGAAACTCACCCATCTAGGTCCTGCATGAGTCTAAAAAATGCCAGCTCATTGAAGAGAATCTCTGACATGTCAACCAGCATGTCCTCGCCGCAGTCTTTCATTCTGGTAAGATAAATAAATGTAATTAACCTTACTTGTTGCAAATTTATTGACCTAATAAATCTACTCACTACGTGACGTACCGTTTCAAAGTTCCAATGACTTCTGTAACAATGCAAGGACCACTTGAACAAACAGTAGCAAAATGTAGCTGGAAAGTTCCTTAATTGGCGAAGTATGTTTGGATCGAGTTAAAGCGTCAGGATTAAATAATCGCTAGTTTAATGTTGTAAAACCTGACAGAGAGAGTACAGGTAAGAGCCAATGACTTCTGGAGGAAAGAAGCCATATTTTTTTTTCGGTTTTGTTTTCTAGTATTTATGTAATGGGATATATTCTACTGTAAAAACAACTTTTTTTTATTTCTTAAATAACAACAAATAACTACAGTTGAGGTTTTTCTTACGACCACTCTCGTAAGCGACCACCTCCCCTCAGCGACCACCCTCATGAGTCATAGCCTCCGTTTCACGTGGAAGCAAAGAAAATAGGAGACGTGTGCACGCAGACTACCACCCTCAAGGAACACCGTGCACTATGCACATTGTAATTTTAGAAGAGCTCCAGTAAGCGACCGCCTTTGAGCCTTTTTCTTTGTTTTTAAGCCCTTATAAACGACCACCCACGAAAGGCTTAACACTGTATTGTGTAAGGTTCGTTAAAACTAGTTTGTCTTTTAACAACATGTGGTTGAAAAACATTTCATTTTGTTGGTGCATGCACTGTAGATTCATGGCATTTAAGCTTTTATCAGAAACTACCTTATTATAGGAAATTAACGCTCCTGTAAATTAAGGTCTTTGAAATTAACGCGACTTAAATTAACGCGAATTGGAGGGAAAGCAAAGAATGAACTGGAAATATTGCAGATGACATACCTTTAAGGCTTTTACATTGTGAAAGATTGAAAAATACGTGTGCAGAAAAGAGAAGGTTATTGTTTACTAGTTGCTTTATGTGTTCGGACGGTATCCAGAATTTGGGGTGAAATTAAGGTCTCGGAAATGAACGCTCCACTTAAATAATGTCGCGGAAATTAACGCTCTCAAAAATTAACGCGACTTAAATTAACGCGAATTTTGAGAATTCGCGTTAATTTCCTATAAAAAGGTATAGCAATAGTAGTAATAATAATAATAGTAATATTTTTTTAAAGTCGATATAAACGTAGGGAGTGGTCACCCAATCTCCCAAGCCAGAGGCTCATGTAAAAAATGCTCGACAAAAATACAATTTAAGTTATAATACAATTTAAGTTGTAAAACAAAAAAAATTAAGTAATCTAACTAGTACTTCAATATACTATACAAAAACTTAATAAAAAAATACACCTATAGCTATATCAAAACGTTATAAAAAAGTGGCTGTTAAATGTATTGTGTTAAAATCTCTGACATTCTGCAAGCTATCACAAGAATGGTTGCTTAGGAGAACTCATTCATTCGCTCGCTCGCGCGCTCATTCTAGTTACAACCACTTTTTTGAAATCCTGAGGTGATCGCTAACGACAGCTTTAACTGTATATGGAAGGGGTATAACGTTTTACTGCAGTATTAAGATAGATAAGTTACTAAGACCCAAAAAAAATGTGAAAAGAAAAGCAAACTTACTTTCTATCTGCAAATCTAGCGAGGGAGTCCTGAAGAATGGAAGCCAACTGTTTATGAAAGAATCTGCCAAATTCCTTCGATAACAGAAAAGAAGAGAGTAACATGATTAACAAAAATAATAATAATCACAAAACAGCGAGTTTCGTATATTCAATAATCAATATATTGTATATATTCGTGAGTCAGTTCAACAAAGGTCTGTGTTATCTACAAGCATGCGTACATATCGTAGATACTTTTCTACATGCAGCACAAAAGTAGGTCACGTAATGGGACCTTCAAAACCAGAAAACCATCCAACACAATAAGCGAAAAATTTGTAGTGGTACTTAATCTTGTACTTGTGCTAGAATGCCTCACTCAGTTCAGCTGTTTATTGTACATTTTCTATATTCCTCAAGATTTGGAGAATTTGTTTTTTGCATGAAAGTATTTTCTCCGGACGGTATCTTGTCCTTATTCTTATTACCAACCGATTGGATTTTCATTTTCATTTTTTTGTTTTTACAACAAGGTAAATATAGATCTGATGAAATAATTATAGGCATTGCATATTAAATAACTTGCTATGTACACCATGACTTAAAAAGGCAGTAGTCGTTTACCTGCTCTTCATTGACTTGAATCCTTGATAACACAAGATTTCTAATGTAACCAAGCAGTTCAGAAGTGCAGTTATCCTCCATGTGCTCATTCAGGTAAGGAATCACTTCCTGAAGAAAACAATCCGTAAAACATTTTAATGCTCCCAGAGTCAGTTATGGAGACATGTAGTGTACTTCTGATTTTTACGACTGTGGGCGAAATCCAATGGTGTGATCATTCAAATGAAACCTCTTTGGCAGTGCTTTTCAATGGTATCATTTGTTTTTCAATATTTTACAAAACGAGATTTGGAATTTATCATGAATTTTTATCTTTGGCAGTCTTCGGAGGTAAAGGGTTAAACACACAGTTGAACCACCATGTTCGACCACCTCTCGAAAGGGACCACCTCTCCTAAGCAATCACCTCACATAAGCAACCACCTCTCGTAAGTGATCACCTCTCGTAAGCGACCACCTCTCGTAAGCAATCACCTCTCGTAAGGGACCACCTCTTCTAAGCAACCACCTCTCCTAAGCGACCACCTCTTGTAAGCGATCACCTCTCGTAAGGGACCACCTCTCGTAAGGGACCACCTCTCCTAAGCGGTCGAAACCTCTCTAAGCAATAGACGTCATCCAATCGTTCTTGGCCATTTGAATCAAGTCATGGAGCCAAGCCGAAGCTGAATGTTACGTTTGAA
Organism: Dendrophyllia cribrosa; assembly: GCA_024195265.1. NCBI lineage: Eukaryota > Metazoa > Cnidaria > Anthozoa > Scleractinia > Dendrophylliidae > Dendrophyllia > Dendrophyllia cribrosa. The sequence goes on from JAJLRJ010000005.1 coordinate 9,014,011, forward strand.
ATCACTGGTCTTCCCGCTGGAATTTGAACTTAAAATTTGGAATGGGAAGCAATTTAGTACTTCTACTTTCCAAAATTGAAGAAGAAAGGCGAAGGCAAAATTATGATCATAGTAACACTTTAATGGCACTCACCGACATGATAGACTTGATTAGATGGTCCAGAGCTTGGGTGTCGATCCTAGGGTACTACGTAATGACAGAACACAAGCAGTGTTATTCACTCAGTAGCATAACTGTTATTTCTTTCTTCATTTTCTTAATACCCACAATCCCTGACATTACTATGAGCCAGCTGTAATTTACTTATAAATATGACCACTATAATCCTTATACCAAAAAACTCTTCCCTTCTCTCTACCTTATGAAGGTTTTGTTTGGCACTGGAAACAAGCTAAGTGAATCAAATAAATAAATAAATAAATAATAAATGAATAAAAACGTTATTTAAGTGTCGATGTTATTTTCCTAGAAGACCTTCTAGACAAACACTGAGTGAGGGAAGGGGAGTTGCAGTTTGGCAAAAAAGGCCAAAAAGGAGAAATTGACGTGTTTGCAATAAATTGGTCTAAGTTATTTTGTAGAAATGCAGACTGATGCTTCTCTTATCCCTAAAATTACAGGTGGTTTTCATAAGTCAATTTCTAGAAATAAACCATAGACTAACCTGCACATCTGATATGGATGATTCACTTCCCACATCACCAGCTGAGCTTGTAGTGACGTCATCTTTGATGACTTTGTCCCTTGCAGGAGATTGGCTTGTTACCAGTTCACTCAGTTTTCCTTCTGTTCGCAGTCTTTCATACTCACGCATTCTGCTCAGAGCCTGCAAATGAAAGTATTTTTTAGCTAGGTGAGACAATGAAAATGGCCAAAAACTGACACTGACACAAAGTTTTGGAAATGGGCTTTCCTTCTAGAAGACGATTGTATTTTACTTTCAAGTTTCTTTTAATCTTTAATCTTTAATCATTATTTATACACGGTAAAAAATCATCAGGTATAAAAATTCCTATACAATAACTAACGTACTAAAACCTTAAAATCCTAATCTTAACATTAAATATTAACTTACAACAATAAGCCACGCAAAAACCTGATTTCCATGAATGCCGTGTTTAAAAATTATAGTAGAGAAGGCGTTTAAATTCACTTAATGAATAAGACTCTCTAATAGTCCGCTCCGATCTAAACGTGATTAATCTTGAAAATTTAACTATAGAAATTTGTAAACCGAACTCTAAGCCATTTCTAGTTGCGACATGCTACAGACCTCCTTGTTCTCCAATCGATTTATTTTCAAGCTATGAGTCATTTATAGGTAAATTAGATTCTCTTGACCTAGAGTACTATTTGTTAGGTGACTTAAACTGTAATTTGGCCTCTCCTACACCTGATGCAAACACTAATAAATGAACCAACGCGTATTACAGAATCCTCCTCTACACTCTTTGATTTGATCTTTACAAATTATACAGACAAGGTAGGCTGTTCCGGTGTCTCCCATATTGCCATCAGTGATCATAGCCTCGTGTATTTTTTTCTGGAGAGCCCCTTCGATTTGTTTACCTTCTCCCCATGAACAGATTTCAAATCTGCTCAAACTCGAAATAATATTTATAACATTGGCTTAATTTTAACACTCCATCTTCTGTTTTTTTTTTCACAGCCTTTCTAGCACAGTGGAGCCCCGATATAACGAACCCCTTTATAACGAAGACCCCGGAATAACGAACGATATTCTAACCCAGTTGTAGTAAAATGTATTGAAAAGAACCCTGATATAACGACCCCCGTTATAGCAAACACATTTCCCCAGTCCCTTGACACTTCGTTATACAAAGTTTACACTATATGAAGTCTGTATTAGAGAAGCCAAAAGTTTAGCCTACCTTGTCAAGGTGGATGACTGTATCTCCCAGTCCTTCAGAGGCAAAAGGCGTCTCCCCCGCATGGCTAGAAGTAGGGGTGGAGAGGGTGCTGCCAGATTCCACATTTTCTACGTAGTCATAGATACCTTCTGTCACCGTTTCAGCCGGAACAGCACCTTCTCTTGTCTGTAATGTGCATTAAAAATAATAAACCAGAGAATTAGACCATTTCTTGTAATTGTACTGAGGACAGCCAGATTTTTTTTTTAGAAATTCATGGAAAATTCATCAAGTATAGGGGAACAAAAGGATAAAAGGATTCTGGATAAAAGGTTGGTATTTAATGTGCTAATTAACCTTGCTATATAAACTGAAATATTGCAAAACGTTCCATCAATCTTCTTGTTTTTACAATGTCCTCCATTCTTGGTCTTCGCTTTTCTCATGTAATGAGTCATGGATGACTCAGAAATCAAATTTAAACAAGGAGCGACACTATAAAAGGGCAAGACAATTTGCCCCATTCCCAGCACTTGGTTCGCCTGAATTTCAAACAGTAATGTCGGACAACCGATGTAAAGGTCACAAAAACAGAAGAGCCCATAATTTATTTGACAATTTTAAAATCGGCAGTGAAGCAATTTCTTTTACAAGCACAACTCTCCCTTCCATTCCAGGCTGCCATGGTGAAGACTAATACGCTAAAGAATAATTTTGAAACACCAAAATTCAAGCATAACATGGTGATTTACAATGTCCCACCTCTGACTCATCATCTTCAAACGTCTCCACTGTTTCACTTGGAGTCAGTTCTGAATTAGAGCCCAACCACTCCTGAAATCGCTTACAAGCAAAAAACAAATGTTGATTAGGGTGGTCTTCCAAAATATGATCACAGCCATACCTCAGTGTCTTTAACCCATTCACACCTGAGGATTTTTACGTTTTTGAGTGATTTTCTGCATACACACGCCCCATAGGATTTCGTGACTGCATATTTGGAGTTACCATTGAAAGTGCTGCTGTTCTAAAACACTGAAGGCTCGAGTTTACTGGAAACGTCATTGTGACGATCTCATTTTGCTTGCTTGATTTGCAATAAAGGGTCCAATATGAATTATCTACGATTTTTGGTAAGTTCACAGCCATTTTTCATCTTTAGTAGCTGCCTGGTGAGCATCATTAAGCTTGGAGGTAGTTCAGAGTCCACTTCTCAATGAAGCGAGTTAGTTGTTGTACTTCGTTTGCGAATTTGGCTCGTTGCTCGTTGAACTGGAAAAATGGCCGCCTGGAAACGAAGCAGCTTTGGGACTCGACTCTGGATGAATTTCTCGACCTACTGCGGCATATTTTGGAAGTTGCAACCACAGGAGAACACAACAAGCGCGAAATTTCGGCGGTGGGTCGGAGTGGCTGTGGACTTAGTATAAATATGAAATGTGTGCGGAAAGAAACGAACGCTGTCAAAATTCTTGGCCATTTCCCAGCATGCAGTGCGGTGGTGATATTGAAAATTGAGGCAAGGTCAGTATGCATTAGAACGAGAGGCTAGAGCTCGGCCCGAGCAACGAATAAGAGCAAAAAAATTCACTGCTAAGCTAGGACTATGACTGAATTTTGCTGTGAATGTTGATTTTTGGGTTTGCCATGATGATTTGAATAAAAAAAACTAAAGGCAAAAACGTGATTTTTGTTGTTTTTCTATGACGTTAAAAACGGTAATTTTTGTTATTGTCCAAATTCAAACGCTGATATTCTGCAAAAATCGCTGACTTTTTTGTGTTTATTGGGTATCTCAATTTGAAAGACTTTCTAGTCAATGCTCACAACTGCTAGTTAAGGCAATGTTCGCACGATTGAGAAAGTTACAATTTTTTAAAGCAGTGGAGTCTTGTACGGGCGGTTACGGGCGGTTCAGGTGTCAATGGGTTAATTTACATTTTATTTATAGAATCATATCACCCTTTTGTCTTTTGTTACTGCCATACAAATGCATGCAATGTGTCGAGAGAGTGTTGATTTCTTGGTAACTGCAAAGGTTACTTGAATTTTTTTTTTACTCCATGCATGTAGAAATGAATAGCTCAGATCATGTTAGGAAATCAATTTCAACATTGCTGAGCTACCTCTAGGAGTGAATTTTTCACACTAATTTCAAGTACAAAACACGCTGTGGGAATGAATTGCGAGTACATAATGGTGGAAAGGGGGAATCTGTCTCTAGAAGTAATGTGTTCTGTTGGTTTCTCTATTACATTCTTACTGCCTGCTGCAGAGCCCCTCCTTCTGCACCTACTGAGTCCTCAGTTAAAAATCTTGTCACCAGTTCCTGCAGGGCATATAAGGCACGCTGCCTTAAGTAATCTGATGTCAACAGCTGAAGTTCCCTGAACAACTCAAGCTGCAAAATAACAGTTGTCAAATGATTACATTCTTTTACAATAACTGTCAAAATTCACGCTTAGCATTGTAAGTTCTTGAAATAGCAAGAAGCTCGCACAAACACTGGAATTATTTTGTAGTTTCATCACTTAAAGATGCTTCTAACTTAAAAGCGGAGATTGGCAGCCATACAGAAGTTTCGAACTCAAAGGAAACTGTGCGTTAGCATATTGCCGGTTGTGTTTCCTTCCAGCTACAAGCAATTGCAAAAAGAGTTGAGACATTGTGTACTGTAGTGCATATTTCGAGGCTAACATGGTTTTTAACAAGTCCCCACCCCCTCCCCCCTTATCAATGTTGTACCAGATCAAAAATGCCATTCAAACTAACAGTCATCAACATTGAAAGGGGGAGGGGGTCAGAAGCACATGGCATTGACTTCATTTGTGTTACGCGGTTGCTTTTATATGGAATGAACCTTTTTTTTGGAAAGTGTCTCAACCTTTTTGCAACTGCTTGTAGTATAAATCAGCTTTCATCATTCCATTGGCCAGCAATGTTGCACTAGTAAAACAGACCTCAAGACTCGAGTCTCATGCTTGCAGATAGCCAGTGTGCCATCATGATTGCACAAGGAGGGAAGCTGAATGCTCTGGCATCAGGTGTATTTATGTGTGGCTAATAAAGGTTTGATGATACCTTTGCAAACTCATCAACCCTTTCAGCCCCAATAGTGATTAGTACAGGGTTCGCACCCTTTTTTTGACTAAAAATTCAAGGACTTTTCAAGGACTTTCAAGGACACATTTTCCATTTTTCAAGGACTCCATGCACTACAAAATCAAGCGACAATCACCTGCCCATAGTAGCGAGTGTGCCTACCAGAGAGGTAAAAGTCTCTTTCTTTTTTAGTTCACCCACAACATCAGCAATTAGCTACCAATTTCAAGGACTTTCCAGCACTGACTGCAATTTTCAAGGACTTTTAAGGCCTTGAATTTTTATTTTGAAATCCAAGCACTTTCAAGGACTTTCAAGGCGCGTGCGAACCCTGTTAGTATTAAATTTCTCCTTGTAACATCATTGCATTGTTAAGTTCAGGTGATAAGAATTACGATAATGATCACCCAAGATTAGTTCTCTTGATCCTTTAACAATTTCTCCCAATTTGTGTTATAAGAAATGTATGACGACAAGTAAACAGCATTTGTGTTTTGACTTTGGGGCTTAAAGGGTTAATATTTCATCAAGTTTGGACAAAGAAAATCATAAATGTGAAAGTGGTTAGGAAATTCGATCTTGATTAGCATAGTCGGGTTACTTGGCTTCCTTGTGGTTCAGCCTTCATTTATAGTAATTATACCATAAAAGTTTGTGACATATGTTCATGAGTATAGGCTACTTGGTGCCTCTTAGATTTGATATATTACAAGGCTTAGCAATACTAGACTTTACAGGCCGACTGTGTTAAAGAGTGAAAATTTATGAAGAAGCCTTACCAGGAAATGAGGCCGAGACTCATTCAAAGAAATCAGAGTTGCAACCTCGGAATATATTGAGTCTCTTAGTGCCTCAAAGAGGGAAAACTCACTCCCAGCTTCCGAGGCCCTGTAAATATAGGACAAGGGAAATATCAGCATGATCTTTAAATGGGCTACGTAACCAGATTTTAACATCACTTTGCAAACCCAGAAGACATGTTTGTAACAAAGGAAATCTAAAAATAATGGTGTACAGTAGTTTTGTTAACAATAACTATATTCATGGAGTAAACTATAACTGTGGCTTTTCTGCAGCAAATGGCCAGGATGGAAATGATTTGCAACTTGAAAGATCCAGGCTAATGTTTCCAGTTCTTCTCACCTGTCTTTGCAAAATTGATAAAAATGGCTCTTGTTTGTTCCCCCCTTTAGGAATTCCTCTTATATCTTCTTATTTAGGTTAAAATAAAATGTTGTGCATGATTAAAGTACTTATCAGTAATATTAGCACAGGTTTGACCAAAACTCAGCCAAACCTCGCGAAATGGCCCCATTAAGATTTGTTTTATTTGAAAAGGAAGTTTTTAAAAGCTTACAAAATTCTTATAACAAAAGGCTAAATAATGATTTAAAATAAGCTTTGGCGTAAATGAAAAATGAATTAACACAGAACAACCTACCTATCAGGCTCTTGCCAAGAGCTAGGGGAAAAAAGTAATTAAAAGTAATTAATGACATTTTCAATGACAATCAATAAACGTTGGATTTCAATGAGAATAATAAATCAAGAAAGTCCGTTTTGTTTCGGATTTACAATACATATACATATCCAAGTTCCATAGAAATTTGGGAATAAATTCCATGAATATATTTAATCCATAACTTAAAGGCCCATGTTCACCCAATCTGCTTTGCGCACTTGTGTTTTTGTTTTGAAATGGTTCAATTGTTCAATGGAGCGTTATGATTGGGTAGTCATGCACTTGTCCAAACGATGTCTGTGATTCGCTAAGAAAACAATACCAGCAGATTTGTCCCACTGGGATAGGGATTAGGGATAGGGGCACTGTTCAAGTGATATATCAATTGTATCGTTTGCCAATCACAGACATCCTTTGGACAGCTACGACCCCGCTCTTATGATTGGCTGGCAGGTTGATTTTTCTATTTTCCGTCTGTGCGAAAATCAGCCCGGGCGCGCAAAGCAGATTGGGTGAACATGGGCCGTAATAAAGTTTGATGGAGAATATTCCAATTTGACATCTCCACATGTCCCTCTTAAAGTTCTGTCTTCTCACAGGCTAAGAAAATCTTGAATCTTAATTTTTCTTTTAAGAAGTGTGTTTAATTATTAGTTTGACTGACTGGCACAGTAAAGCAATATAGTACGAGAAACAATTCAATTGCCCAATCGATCGATCTAAAAAAAACAACAAAACTTATCCAACCCCTTCAGTTTGAGAGAAAGGCTACATCATCATGTCACAAAAAGAACAAAGAACAAAGAAATGAATTTAACACCTTCTAATCATATCTTGAGCATCTCCTGGCACACTAGAGGCCCTTGACGATGTCTCTACTGAATCAGGCACAAACTTTTGGGCTAAATTAATCCCTGTGCTCTTCTGTGCTGATTTATCCTTCTGAGCAAGATTAGCTACAGCTGAAGCCCTCAGAGGTGTGTCGAATGTTCTACCAATCACATCTGTGCTGCTCTCTGTTTTGGAAGCAGCTGCACTTGTTACTGCCAGTTCTAGAGAGAGAAAAAATGAGAAATCGTTCAGGCCAACAACAAGACATGAACTTTACAGATGAATAAAGCTGATGTATAAGTCCCAATGAATCTAAGGGCACTTCCCATTCATCAGAACTGGCCACATAAATCAGTCAGTTGACTGGTGATGGTAGAAATAGGTCCACAAAATGGTGCATACCATTTTATTTTAACTGACCGATGTGGCTGGCTAGTTATGACGGTTAGCATTAGATCACATCCGCCTAAACCACCTAGGACACCTTATTGAGACTTATATAACGGAGTAACTGGTTAGCTTTCAGTTGAGGTTGGGGTTAGCAGTTTATATAGTTAAATTTAGGCCTAAACAACCCGAGATGCTAGGTGGTACTCTGGTACAGTAGGCTATGTAAGCCTAAGCCTAAGCCTAGCTGAGGTCACAGGTTCAATCCTGAGTGGAGATTTAAGTTTTTCTTTTTTACACTTAAAAATTTATTGAAAATAAAATTCTGAGTGTCAACATTACATTATATAATTCTCAATAAGTGTCCGAGGTGGTTTAGGCGGATGGGATCTAATGCTGACCAGTTATGACTAGCTGCTATTAAAGTAGCCCAAATGTGCAGATATCACTTTGTTCCAAAAACATACATGGCTGAAAGTTATAACACATGTATGACCCAGGTGTCACAGAACTGACTAGAGCGTAACATGGGCAGAGATGAAAGCACTTTCTACAACATACCACTTCTTCATCCAATAGGGACTGGGCATTTACATGGTGGCCATGTTATTGTCCAGAACAATAAATTTCCATCCTTTGGGAATTAAACTATTTCTTTGCAAACATTTTCTAATGTTCCTCAACACCAACATGGCTGCTGTGCATAATGTCCTAAAGAAGCTTTTCTGTAACTAACTTGAAATTGAACATTTCATTTCATATTATTATACATCAGCTATATAATTTGGTTTCAAGCACAAAACTAATAGACTGCAAATCACCAGAATATTACAAACAATTAGGGTAACAGATATGTTTGATTTCAGCAAACTAAAACAACCTTTTTCTGGTTTAGCCTAGGATTTGACTCATGACCAGCTGCTTTTAAAAGTCATGCACCCTACAGGGTTTTTGTTAGAGTCGGGACACCGGGACCTTTACTCTGCTATTTCAATTCTTGTCCCGGCATTTTTTTTTAAAGAAAATGTGCTAAGATATTTGAATAAATAATTTAAGGTCCCTACTATTCACAATTTAGTCTCTGGTATTGCAAACCTTAACAAAAACCCTGCCCTAGCAACTGAGCTTAACTGCCAACACTGGGCATACATACTGTACGACATAACAACTTTTGGGCATTAGGAAGGCAGGGGTAGTAACATTCTTAGTCTTCCCAAACTGTTCACAATTTCCTTTGGCCTTCACTCTGTTTGATAACTAGCAGCGAAATCATGAAAATCCCTACCAGAACAGAACACAAACCGATTACAATGTTTTCAGCCGACACAACTTTGTTAATTCAAAATCATCACTTATGTAATAGACTATGGCAGGGCTCGAAATTGCGCCTGTATTGGGCGCATTTGCGACTAAAGATTTTGCTTTTGCGACTAAAATTTGTCTATTAGTCGCGATTTTGCGACTGTTTTAAGGTCTAGCTTATAAAGGAATCATATTCAACAGTCTTGTGTCTTACTTGTTACTGGCAGTTGTAATTTTATCTGAAAAATCCTGCGAAATTCACGTTGAATGTTGCGTGACTTAATTGTCGATTTCATGCTTTATTAACGCGGTTTCCAAGAAGTGTTTCTCGTTTCTCATTTCCGGTTACAGTAGTAGTAGAATGTTCTTTTTTTTTTCTCTTTTTTTTTATGCGACTCAAATTTTTGAACTTGCGACTAAATTTAGGAATTACTTGCAAATTGCGATTGGGAATTTTTTTTAATTTCGAGCTCCGGATGGAGATACTTTTGAATATTTTATTTCCATTAATCAATTATTTTTTATCCCCTATTCATTTTTGTTTTCTTTTTCTCAAAAATATATTAGCTCCTAATAGAGCTGTTCTGTAAATTCTAGTTGAAATTAAGTCTATGAATGAATCACCTACCTTGGTATGAACTGGGGTCATATTTCCGTTGTCTTGCGTTACCAGGAGACAGGCCCACTAGGACTGATGTGCTAGTATCCACCTCCCTAACCACTTTTACTGAGGATGTGGGAGGAGGGGCAGGTTCAACAGGGTGCCCATGGTGAGCAGTGGCTCTTGGACTTGGGATGCCTGTATCTGGGTTTACACTAAAAGGTTGCTGTGTTGGTTTTCCTGTGCTTCCAGATGCTTGTGTGCTTTCATTTGCTGCAGGAGCTGTTCTCGTGGACTAAAAAAAGAAGAATTTACAATATTATTATTTTTAGTAATTGGACTGAGTGGAGTATAATTTAGGGAGTAATCGGGCAAGTAATCTCAAATTTTTTTCTGTCAGTTTGAAGCCTGAAGGGAAACAACAAAAAAGAACCCATTAAAGTGCACCTGATTGACGCATGCGCAACATAGGTGTCCAATTACTGCTATCCAATTACAAAACAGTTGTAATTGAATAGCTGTAATTGGATACCCACATGACTGTATGCCAATTGCATAAGAAATAGGTGAGCAGATGACCAATCACAATCAAGAATTTTGTTATTGATACAATAAGTCTTAAAACCAATGTTATTACAGTGACAAGTGCATGAATCTCTTTACGGTACAGTAAGAAATGTTTAGACCACACTATCTGAAGTTCATTTCATTGGCACTTGATACAGCACACTAAAATTGAGAAAATTGTGACTACAATACAGTGAATGAGCAATAGAAAATTGTTCAAACAAATTAAATATAGTTGATACGCGAGTTTGTATGAAAAGAAGTGGTGAATGTTATTACTTGGGCGTAGCGACCAAGTATTAAAATGCAGTTTGGTCGTCCACAAATGTGCAGTATTGCGCAACTCTGGGGACGGCGGGATTATTCAAACCTTCACCGCGGTCACACGTCCGAGGCATTTTTCGTTTTATTTGGTGGGATTCATTTAGAATTAAGTGGAAACGTGGGCAAGGATGTATAAAATAATTAGTTTATGTAACTATCTTTTCATCTTTCCGGCTCAAAATAACGAGCTTCTTTTCGATCGTTGAAAACTGATCAAAACGCTTTGTGCCTGAGCAAAATTGTGTTGGCAAATGGCGCCGACAGTTCTGCGGTTCGTAGTTTTCAAACGCTTAGAACTTTTTTTAGTAAACTTTCAAAACGTTTAGTGAGTTGACAGTGTATTGTCAATATATGAAACTTTTAATAAACAGTGAAAATGACAACCTTAACTTTGAAGTACTTTGGTTAACTTTTGCAAATTTCTCTCGTTTGACCGCGGTGGAGTACACCTGTTGTTTGTTGATGCGAGGCGAACGTCACAAAGTGCGAGTTGTATTTTCTCTGTTGCATCTAACAGTTTCATATTCAATATGCGTAAGGAAAATACTCAAGAAGACACTGCGAAAGTATTTGACACTCGCGATTAATTCTACGATACCTTCGTGACGGAAACCCGCTAAAACATGTTAAAACGAACATGAAGAAGATAATTTAGACGAATACATACATAGCGCTTAATTAATAAGAAGTGAACAGTGGACAGCGAAGGAAGACATAAGCGTGGTAGGAATCCCAATTAATTTCACTTCTTTCGGTTGTTTGCCTTTTATTAATTTTTATTTCGTGAAGTTGAAAGAACAGAACAGACAACTGAAACTTTGGGTGCAAAAATTCACCGCCGAGAGAAGATGTAAACAATGCACGTGGTATCTTGCGAGACGTTTCTTGTGAGTTTTGCTTCTGCTAGTGAATGTTTCTCGGGCAAAAATAACCTTAAAGCGATCACTTTTTCATTTAATTTTCTTTTCTGTGTTTCGGATACAGAGGAATAAAAACTGGATATATTTTCGTGTGTCTGATTGCGAGATGTTTTATGAAACAGCTGCGTTATGTGTTGCTGGAAAGGTTTCAAATTACATTCACATTATGCAAATTGCAACATTTTTACCTCAACTGAAAAAATATATTTCAAAGGGCTAAATTTGTTTCTCTCCTCTTAATTATCACTTCTGTCGTTAACTTTGATTAAATTTATAAGTTTCATTCAAACTTTATTATAATAACGGCGGGAATACTTCCAGCAAAACTTTCAATTGGAAAAGTTGTTTTGACCTCGGGTCCGGACCAGGCAATTACATCATGGCTTCGAAAGGCCACTTTGCGGCTACATTTGCATTCACTTCAAAAGTGTCGGAAACACAGACCAGCTAGTTACAAGATTTAGCTAAAATCAATAACAACCATCAGGAAACTCTGACATACGGCCTTTTTTTCAACGGTAAGTACAAAGTAGGCATCGATTTGTATTTTTCAGTATGTACTCGTCTTTTGACACAGTGGACACGCTACTTTAATCATTTGCGTGCGATCTCCCACGCTAAGTGTACTGTGTCTTCTTGTTTTAGACGGTTAACGCGCTTCTTTGTTAGACTACACACACTATCCGAATACTCCCAATCATCAAACCGCGAAATAACGTGCATGCAGATTCCCAAGACAATTATTCTCCAATATGCCTAATACAACGACGCCCAAGTATACGCTCCCACAGCGTCTTGTTTATATACAGTTGTATGCTGCAACGCATAACGATCTGGTCTCTGAGCTTGAAAAAATCTTTGATTCCAGCTTGCCCTTAGGACAAGCAACTCTCAAATTTTGTTTGCCCCAGGCCATTACGTGCTTGCAAAGTTTACTGGCTTTTTTGTCTTAAAATCATTATTTAGTCAGAGGACGGCTTGCCTGGGCCTTGCCCGTCGAGCAAGTAAGCAGGAAAATTCATGTGCCCCATAGGAAAATCTACTTGTCCTGGATGACTGGACAGGACTATTTTCTCCTGTATATTAACACTTTACAACTTACTGTCAAACTGTTAACCATTTAGAGGTGGTCAACATTCTAAAGTGACTATTCCAAATTAAAGAAAGTCACTGAGTGCTTCTTTTAACTGGTCCTGCTTGTTGTACATTTTTTCTTGAAAGTTTAATATGAGAACACTGGAAGTTAATGAAAAGGCCAGAGAAATTAAGAGCAACCAACCTGTCCAATTGGTGGATGCCAAGCAGTTCTGAAAACAGGGGCAGATGAGGGTGGTTGATAAACACTTGAGAAAGGAGCCTGACTAATTACTGGTGCCGAGAAAGGAGGTTGCTGAGGGCTTTCAAAAGGAAATTTCATGAACGACGGAATAGCATTGCTTGGAGACCAAGTCTGGGGCTGTTGAGGCGAGGGGACAGCTGAAGAAGGGTTGTATGAAAACAGTTGCTGGAATTGTTGCTGAAGAGATGCCATGTCTTGGTGCTGCTGTTGAAGCTGGGAATAACACTGATTGAGGCTTTGAAGTATCTGGTGTTGCTGCTGCATGTAGCGCTGTTGATCAAAGAAACTTTGAAGACCTTGAAAGGCTTCTTGCTGCCTCTGTTGATACTGCTCAAATGGATTACCACCTGCAATGTAAATATGGTTCTTAAAATTGTAACTTTTGTGTCTGTGAATTTAACAGTGAAACATTGAGTAGAAACCTTTGGATACTCATGTAACTTTTTCATATGTAAAATGAAGACGAGTTCCAGTGAGAATGGTTAATCATGGTTTAACAATAAAGCTTTCTGTCAGTGAAAAAAAAAAACTGATTTGTTAACACTGGCTTACCAAGACCAGTCACTGAGCAAGGGATGTTGGAAAAGCCAGCTGGACTGGAGGCAGGACCATTGGTCGCATTCCGGCCAATTACAGTGGATACCAACATTTGTTGGTCTCTAAGAAGTCCATTACACAGGGACGTAAGGCTAGACACTTCCTGGTGAAGACGCTCGCAATGCTGTTCCCATGCTTGACGCTCCATGTTAAACTGTTCCTGCTCACGTTCCTTGATGAGCTGCTCAGCAGGAGTGAAGTTCTTTAAAGTAGAAATCATGCAATATATAAAACATGAGGAAGAGTGTTTCATCTGGATATCCAAACACTGAGAAGAGAGTTTAAAAAAAAACGAAGTGCAGCCAAGTTTATTTTCACCAATTTCAAGGTGTTTGGATGAAACACTGTTTTGAGTGTTTGGTATAGCTTCTCAAACCATTAATAATTCTTAGAGAAATTCAAAGCAAAAGTTCAATAAATTTTATCATAAAGTATCTTATGGTATTTTAAAATATCTCTAGGAAGATGTATTAATCACATGGCTTGTGAAGTGTCTGTACCTGTACCACAGTGGTTACACGGTACAAAACAAGGTAGGCACATATTCATGAATTTTTCTTTAGGATTTGAGTAAAATTCAGGGACAAAGTATGTAGCTACTTCAGCAAAATAGATATCAGAGCTTAGGAGGGGACGCCTTCTAATAAAGCCTCTGGTTTACCTCTTGTCTGATTCTTCCTCTGGAATTCCTGTCAAAGTAGAAGGTTCTGGGCCAGTCTTCAAAGGTAAGTCCTCTTTCTCTGTCTCTTTTACGGGCTCCACCTGCAAAGAGACCAAGCCATGTATAAATTAAACAGTTGGTTGAAAAGAAACTGAGAATTATATGAACTGTGTCTATGATTACCTAGACACACTTCCATTACTACATGACCTATACCAATGGCAACAAATTTGAAAATTATTCATGGGAGTGCTTGTAAAATTGAAATTACTCAACTGCTTGGGTAACAGTCTAAATCTATTTGCAAAAAGATGACAATAAAGCAATTCAGTCTGGACATCACCTACTAAACAATTCCATACAGGTAAAATGCCTTCTGAGATTAATTTCATTGTGATGTTCCCTACATGGTTAAAATTATGATAAGATTAAAAGCACTCACTTCAAAAGCTGCAAAACACTGCCAACAATTACAGCCCAAATGACCTAGTTACCTGATGAAATTGTACCATCAAGCTTCCTCTTTTTGCTTTTGTTAGGTTGGGAAGTGCTGTCTACACTGCCCCTGAAGGCTGACATACGAGGCACTCGTTCCCTGCTCCTGAACACAGCCTCAGCTCCACCAGAGAAAGGTTCTGGTTCAAGCTGCTCTTCTTCTTCCTCTTCAGCTTGTACTATTCCATCAGGATAATCATCTTCTACTTCTACTGGAATCTGCATTGATACAAAATAATAGTAAGAAGCAACTTACAGAACTTGTAAAATGACATATAAATGCGAGGTAATAAAGGAAGGATGGTAAATGTTAAGCTCGGTAATGAATATGACAAACTTGTAATGTTCATCATGTCCGAGCGTGGGACAAAGTAAAAATCTGAGTCCTGTCCCACGCTCGTGATAAGATCAACATAACATCTTTCTCATATTCATTATATTTTAAATATCGCCTATCTGCCCGATATGGGCATAAACACAGTAGCAACAATATAATAGTTCAGCTTGTTTATTTATCATCATTTTTCTTGCTGTCTTTTTTCATTTCTTTTCTTGTTGTTTAATTCTTTTGTTGTTTACATTCTGACATGTTTGGAGAACATCTAGTTTTCTCCACTTTGAACGATTATCTACACAGAGTTCCAATTTTCAAATAATTTATCAAACATGAGACACAGTGTTTCATGTACATTTCCACATTTGATTACCATCTTTCTTCATTATCACCACACATAATGCTTTCGACATTGCTGATCCTAGCAGTACACAGGCACATGTCATACATGAACCTAGTATATGACATTGCTTGCCACGAGTCTCTCTTAGCTCAGTAGTTAGAGCATCCGACTGGTGTGCTGAAGGTCATCGTTCGAATCCTGTTGAGGACTCATTGTTTTCTTTGTCCTACACTTGTGGCATGATGAG
This sequence comes from Dendrophyllia cribrosa, assembly GCA_024195265.1. Lineage (NCBI taxonomy): Eukaryota > Metazoa > Cnidaria > Anthozoa > Scleractinia > Dendrophylliidae > Dendrophyllia > Dendrophyllia cribrosa. Next base: position 9,029,395 of record JAJLRJ010000005.1, read on the forward strand.
CAGTACATCTTTCTAACATGTACAGGGGGTATCTAAGAAAACACTTAGCAGGCTCCTTAAGAGCGGATGTCTGTAAATATCGAGAATCCAACGACACTGGCAAAATTTCGAATTTCTTTTTATTTTACCAAAAGAACCTATTTAGTGACCTATTTTCGAAAATGGGTTTAAAAGGTTCGATTTCATTTAACTTTTTTCAAAATTTCGATAAGTCGAAAATTAGCCTTTTGAGTCCGCGGGTGCTTTCATGGACCATTGAATTTTGGCTATTTTGGACCATTTTCAAAACGCTCCTGTTATCGCAACATTCGGTGTCCTACAATGCCTTTGACACAGTGAATAAAACGTCTTTTTAGCTTTCTTTTGCAATAAAATTTTGTCGGAAATGTTAACTTTAAAAATCATTTTGGTTTTGTACAAAACACCTATCTTCGCCATGTAAACAAGAAGGCAAATTTAAGGAAACTTCGAATTAGTAAAATGCAGTCTGGTACATGAGTTTTAGGCAAGAAAACAACACTACATTATAGCTGAATCTGTCTTTTATTTATTCTGAAATTATTTTTGGTGGCCCGTGAATACAGCGCTACTGAGAGATTTATCCGTGAAGGCTATTTTTAGCTTGACACCAACTTCGCATTCGATTTAATTGAATTTTAAGCACTGGAATGACGGCGAGCTTAAGAACGAAACAGCGAAATTGGCCCTTAAACAGGTCTTTAAAGCTTTGAAAACAACATTTACATGTTTTAAGCTATAATATTCATGATTTTTATCGAGGACGCATTCAGTTAAAATGTAAGCTATAATCATATGTATCATTGATCGACTTTGTTGCCGACGTATCAAAATACGGCATAAGTCTTTGAACAGTTCAAGGAATGTTTAAGTTAGCTTGTCTAGCCTTTTCCTTGTTGTAAGCAGCAGAAATACAAGGATTCTTACATAGATATCTCACAAAAACCATGGCTTGCTTGACATTACAGCATTTGATATTCGCAAAATGTTGTTACAGACGTTTCGTTTATATTTACACACAGTGTACTCACATAAAAATATCCGATGACTTCTAATCCAAATGTCGCAGACATAAATGTACGAGAAAACATTAAGGACAGAAAAATATAGTCACATCTTGCCGTCCATTTAGTTGTATTAAGCGATACAAAAGAAACCATCACTCGTAAATAACAAGAGGTCAGTGAAAGGCCATAAAATAATTGGTTGCGTGACCTGGTCACGTTCACATGCACTCCCAGTGGACCGGGGAGCGAAAAAAGTCAATAATGCGGCCGCATGAGGAAGGCTTAATTGCATTTGACTCCCACAACCCCTGAACGAAACGGAAAATAAAGGCCTAAACTGAAAGAACTGATTCAATACTACAAACTTGTCATTTTTCCCGTGAGTACCCCTGTCCGTCGCCACCATTGCCATGCTAGATGCGTACTTTCTAATAATAATAATAATAATAATTTATTCACTTAATATAGCGCCTTTTAACATTAAAATGATCAAAAGCGCTTTACACAAACAGCATACCGGTTATACCTAAGGGGTTTTCAGTTAGCTTTCAAGGGGGAAGGGTGTATTATATCCGGGGGGCTTGTAAGCGGCATAACAAAGCGTTTCGAAATGCGATAATATGAAATAAGCTGAGCGGACTAACACACAGCATTATTAGACTTATAAAAATACGTTTTTCACTTCATTTCAATATTGCTCTGTACTATACATACCGTATACGTTTCTAACTTTTTATTTGAAATGGTTTAGTGTTCTGTTAAAATGTTTACATCAAGGAAATAAAGAAAAAAAGAGGCGGGCTAATATCCAGAGGGGCTTATAACCGGAATATTATTTTTGTTTGGCTAACGTCGGGCATCCAGCTCACAGTATTTGGCGAATCCAGCGCCTTCCACAAATCACAAATCAGGGACATTTTTCTGGTAAAACAACTCTTAACACTAACGTCGCAATTTCAGAAATGCCGGTTATACCCCCCCCCCCCCTCCCCGCCCACTTTTAGGTCCAACCACCTGCAAACAAAAATAATATTCTGGTTATAAGTCCCGCCCGGATATTAGCCCTTCCCTTCTTTTCTTTATTTCCATGATATAACATTTTAACAGAACACTATACCATTTCAATTAAAATGTTAGGAACGTATACGGTATGTATAGTTAGGCTTAGACACAAGTTGCTCGGCAACGTTTTGGCAACTTTTTTTTGTTTTACAGCCAAAAGTATTTTAATAAATATATGATTATGATATAAGAGCTTACTTATCATAAATATGACTCAAACATGACATAAAAAGTGCGTGAGCTCCTCTCAGCAGTACTAGTACCAGACCCTTTCTTTTTGGCTACTTAAATGGGTTGCCTGTGGTTTTTGAGGTCACTCCGGTCAGCGGTATCACCAATAAGAGCAAGTTTTTCAACATGGCTGCTCTTGTTGAAAGTTCAGAGGAGGACATTTCTTCGAATGAAGGTGAATCAAATGATCCTATCGAGAAAGCCAAAAGGCTCGGAGCAAACCTGAGTGTTCCAATTAAGGGCACTATTTGAAGAAAGCGGAAAATCCAGACGAATCATTATTGATTCATTGGAGGTAATGCTTTGCTACAATGGCAACCAGAGGAAAAAGCTCTTGGTCCCATAATGATGACTGTCTATTAGTATTACTGCAATGGCCTTTACTAGTATCACTGCTAAAGGATTCTGTGTACATAATACAACTGACTATTGGGACAGTAATCTGGTCAGTTTTCGTTTGTAATCTAGTTTTGTTAAAAGAAAGAAATATGATTTTTATTAAGAAAAGTATCTATATCTGAAGAAATGAATCACAAATAAAAGCAATTCCACATTATTTTTTCCGCGCCAGTAACTTCGTGGTGAAAAAAAGAGGGCAAAATTGGGGCAACTTTTCGGCAACTTTTTGGAAAATTGGCAACTTTTGAGCAACCTTTTTTTATAAATTTGGGGCAACTTTTAAGGAATTCTCGAGAAACTTGTGTCTAAGCCTATGTATAGTGCAGAGCAATATTGAAATGAAGTGAAAAATGTATTTTGATAAGACTGATAATGCTGTGTGTCTCAGCTTATTTCATATTATCTCATTCTGAAACGTTTTTTTATGCCGCATATAAGCCCCCCCCTGGATATAATACACCCTCCCCCCTTGAAAGCTAACTGAAAACCCGGTATAACCGGTATGCTGTCAGAAATTACGCATCTAGCATGGCAATGGTAGCGACGGACAGGGGTACCCACGGGAAAAATGACAAGTTTGTAGTATTGAATCAGTTCTTTCAGTTTTCGGCCTTTATTTTCGTTTGATTCAGGGGATGTGGGAGTCAAATACAATTAAGCCTTCCCAAGTCCCGCATCATTGACTTTTTTCGTTTAATAAATAATCTCTCCCCGGTCCACTGGGAGTGCATGTGAACGTGACTAGGTCACGCAACCAATTATTTTATGGCCTTTCACTGACCTCTTGTTATTTACGAGTGATGGTTTCTTTTGTATCGCTTAATACAACTAAATGGACGGCAAGATGTGACTATATTTTTCTGTCCTTAATGTTTTCTCGTACATTTATGTCTGCGACATTTGGATTGGAAGTCATCGGATATTTTTATGTGAGTACACTGTGTGTAAATAACGAAACGTCTGCAACAACATTTTGCGAATATCAAATGCTGTAATGTCAAGCAAGCCATGGTTTTTGTGAGATATCTATGTAAGAATCCTTGTATTTCTGCTGCTTACAACAAGGAAAAGGCTAGACAAGCTAACTTAAACATTCCTTGAACTGTTCAAAGACTTATGCCGTATTTTGATACGTCGGCAACAAAGTCGATCAATGATACATATGATTATAGCTTACATTTTAACTGAATGCGTCCTCGATAAAAATCATATGAATATTATAGCTTAAAACATGTAAATGTTGTTTTCAAAGCTTTAAAGACCTGTTTAAGGGCCAATTTCGCTGTTTCGTTCTTAAGCTCGCCGTCATTCCAGTGCTTAAAATTCAATTAAATCGAATGCGAAGTTGGTGTCAAGCTAAAAATAGCCTTCACGGATAAATCTCTCAGTAGCGCTGTATTCACGGGCCACCAAAAATAATTTCAGAATAAATAAAAGACAGATTCAGCTATAATGTAGTGTTGTTTTCTTGCCTAAAACTCATGTACCAGACTGCATTTTACTAATTCGAAGTTTCCTTAAATTTGCCTTCTTGTTTACATGGCGAAGATAGGTGTTTTGTACAAGACCAAAATGATTTTTAAAGTTAACATTTCCGACAAAATTTTATTGCAAAAGAAAGCTAAAAAGACGTTTTATCACTGTGTCAAAGGCATTGTAGGACACCGAATGTTGCGATAACAGGAGCGTTTTGAAAATGGTCCAAAATAGCCAAAATTCAATGGTCCATGAAAGCACCCGCGGACTCAAAAGGCTAATTTTCGACTTATCGAAATTTTGAAAAAAGTTAAATGAAATCGAACCTTTTAAACCCATTTTCGAAAATAGGTCACTAAATAGGTTCTTTTGGTAAAATAAAAAGAAATTCGAAATTTTGCCAGTGTCGTTGGATTCTCGATATTTACAGACATCCGCTCTTAACAAGTTCAGCCGGTTTTTCTGGCTTTTGCACCTTCAAAATCTCCCAAAGTCTTTGTTTTCTAGTAAAATTTTAGCCGGGGATAAGTTCTCTTTCAGGTGGTGAAATTACCCGATAGCCGGCTCTTAGCTACATCCCTGCATCATGTAAAATGTATTAGCAAAGTAGGTTGCCCATTGGTGCTAACAGTGGGAGATTTTACCTGCCTGTGAACAACCTCAACATGCACATGCATCTCCTACAACCCTGACGTTAAAACTTGACTCATGTAATGTGTAAACTACTTTTTGAAGCTGTGAACAATATCTCTTAGTGAGAAAATTCAAGTTACAGATATTCAGCAGTTCTGTCCTGTAGTATACATATTATTCATTATGCTGTATAAGGCGGGAATGTCAAGTACTGTATGTGGATGAAATCCTCAAGTGTAACAATTCAAATAAAAGCTATTAAACAGTACTTTTCTGTGGTAGTGTTTATTATGAACATTTTACAAGCTGGTTCTTGTGGATGAAATTCTATAGTTTCACCATTCAAATGATACCTACAAAGCAATACCCTACTGAGGTACTGATTTGTTAACTTTTGTCTATGTATATTAAAAGATGCAAGAATAGCTATTCATAAAATAAATAAAACAAATAGGAATTTCAGTGGCATGCACGAGGTGGCTCTAACTTCCACTGTTTCCAGATCAAATTGAAAGTTGGATATGTTGGTTTTTGCAGAGGGAGAAAGACTGGTCCCGGAGAAAAACCCTTGGATCAAGGACGAGAACTGACAACAAACAATGAAACTCAACCCCTCTGGGAATTCAACCCAGGCCACACTGGTGGGAAAAGAGTGCTCTCACCACTGTGCCATCCCTGCTCCCCTTATTTAAATGAAAACTGTAAAGAAGTAATTGAAGATGTGGTGCTGTCCTTCTCCAATTATTTTTCCATGTGGGAATTTTCCCTTTGGAAGTTTAGAAAATAAATGTCTCAGTATAAAATTGCACCTCTTCTCCCTGATTCTCATCATCAGAGCCATCAGCTGACACTGCAGAGTCATTCTGTGTACTGCTGGGCTGAGTGGAGCCTCCCCATGTAGCTGTGGTGATATCAGCACTCATCATACTCACTCCAAAGCCTTCATCTATGTCCCCACTTCTGCCGCTCCGGACAGAGTAGGTCCCACCTTCTGACAAATCATCCAAGCCAGCCTTTTTCCGTTTTTCTAAAAACTTTTGCTTTCTTTTCTTAAGCTTCTCCTCGTGCAGCTCCCTTTGGCGTCGTAGTTCTGACCAAACTAGTGCACTGGGACGAGCTGAAACAACAACCAGCATGATTTCAGTTTATAAAGATTTTGGCTCAATTATTAGAATGCTGAAATCGATTTTACTACGTAAATTTATTATGATTGCAGATTGGAGGTTTTCAAGTAGGAGAGTTTGTGCTTAACATAGCAACATTTTTCTTTATTTCTTACCCAAATCAGAAAACATTAAAAACCAGATACCATTTTAATAATGCAACTAGTGCAACTAGTGCAACTACATGTAGTGCAACTAGTGCAGAAGTTAAACGGAATGGCATTCCGACAGGAAAAGTCCTGGAAAAAGAGGCAGCCTTTGAAGGTGGATCAGCTGTTTTGAAATTTAAGCTCTACTTGCAGAGATTCTCATTTCCAGCAGCTCATCTGATACAACCAGAATTTCTAGAAGATTTTTGTTAAAATGGTAAACAACCATTGTCTTCTCCTGACAATTCCAATTTGATGAAAATTTCTGACTCATTTGCTGCCATAAATTTCTAGAAATTCAAACTGGAATTTTTGAATGGAAAGTGTCCATAATCTAAAGCATCAACACTTGATTATTTAAAGAATCTTAGTAACAAAACATAAAAATCACCTCTTGGAGGCTCACTGGAGTCCACAGATCTTGCAGCTCTCAGATCACAACCATAAAAAGGTGTCTGAGTGGAGATTTCTCTATTGACAGGCTGATGGATAACTGGCCTCTTTGATCCATTTGATCTACTAATAGTGAATGTATCATGCCTGAATACTGATCCTCCTGACTCTGGCTTTTGAGGCTGTGCCCGTGTGGTCTAAATGTGTGAAAAGAGAATCAACAATGAAAAGCTGCTACAGGGAATATTATTAGTTCAAGATTATGACATGATTCGCTGGCTATGATTTGCTCATCATGGTCTGCCAATGATCAGATAATTGTGAAAGAAATTCACACATTATCTGAGTTCACAGAATAAAATAATACTGACTGACTGACTGATAAAGATCTCAGTGCACTGTGCACTGATTTGTTACATGTAGTTATGGTTAACCTGCCATGATTTACGTGTCATGATTCACCTGTCATGATTTGCCCATTGTCACAAAATGGTGAAGGAAAATCATGGATCTTGTTCTTTGTGGATCTTTTAATTTCAGGACGTATTTACTCTTTGAGCTTATTTTATGGGTGAATTCCTTCACCACTATCTTATCTTAAGCAAATTATAGCCAGGGAATCATGTTTGAAAAGCCTGGCTCTACACACTGCAGTGAAATCGACTGTTACAAGGTCTCAGATGGTCCAAAAAACATGTGAAGCATGTGCCATACATGTAAGTTATGACACTCTTTTCAACCAAATGTTGATTTAGCATGATTTTTCTTTTCTGTACCTGTGTTGCTGCGGTTTTATGAGGCTCAGAACGTTGGCTCATTCTTGCAAGTTCCTCTTGTACCTCCAGTAATCTTTGCCTCTCTCGTTGCAACTGCTCAAGCTCATCAGTCTGCTTCCGCAAGTATCTCTGATAAACGGCTTCTTGGTCACTACCTGTTGATAAAAAGGATCATTACCGACACAATTTATGATGATGACAGACCTATAATCACAAAAGCACACTTATAATAGGACATTGTACATTCAGTTAGAAGTACTAGTCTTACAAGTTAAAAATATTAAAGTTACTCAAATAAACAGTGCTAAAAATTTCTGCAGTCATGCCTATTAACCAGACAACAGAAACAATACAGTGTATGTGTCACACTTTCCTTGGAGGATAAGACTTTATTTGTCTATTATAATCACAAACACAACTTGTGAGTAGGTGAAATAGAAGAGAGCTTTACTGATACAGTCATTGCATAACACAGACCCTGTTTCCTGTTAATCTTTCTTAATTACAACCCTATTATAAGACATTGGTCCATTTTGACAAAAGGCACATATCATAGACCACCACATAATGCCTGCAAAAACCTACCCTCAAGTTCCATCATTCTGTTTTGGTTTAATGCAGCTGAATCTTCACCAGCTTCATCGTCTTCAGTAGCTGTAGTAACTTCCTCATCTTCATTTTGAACATTGCCTCCCTCATTATCATCTGAAGTTTCAGATCTGTTGCTTTCATCTCTTTCCTCCTCATCTTCCCCCTCTTCATCACCATCATTATCATCATCACCTTCGTCATCATCATCATCATCATCCTCATCGTCATCATCAAAGTCTTCTTCATCAAAGCTTAGTTCTGCCAACTCTGCTGGTAAAGCTGGAGATGAATCTGGAAACTAAGGGAGATCTCAAGGTGTTAACATGTTTTAATGCAGTTAGTTGTACTCAACTAGTGTACAATTTAAAGGCATGTTTAGTCAAGTTGACTTCCATTTTTTTTATGTAAATGTGATTGATCAAAATGAAAACTAAAAGTGATTTTGAAAGAGAACTCTGAATCACCCCAAAACACTTTGAAGGCTAATTTTTGGAAGAATTCTCTCAGTATTTCCAGAATACACAATCATATTAATGGTATTGCCACTGCGATAAGGACAAATTTTGCATGCACAAGTATCAGGAAAGTCAGTGAGAGCATTCCTGAGGCCAAATATAGAAGAGCATAAGATTTCATGTCCAAACCACTACCTTTCCTTTTGGTGTTGTAGCTACTTTAGTAAGTTTGTGTCCAATCAAGTTTAGAAGAAAGACATAACCTGGAATTCAGGTCCGAGATGTCTTTAAATGTAGTCGCCTTGTAGTCAGTGGCTTACATTTTTACTTGAAATAGCCACTTGCTAATTTAAGGTAATAAGACTCTTTACAGAAAGAGTTACATCAATGCAGGGCACATGATCACATCATTTATCTTCTACAAGTCTATACAAAAGCATATAGAACCATTTGTCTTTACCAGGAAAACAACAACATACTACCAGGCTGACAAAATCTTATTACAAATTTTTATTTCTGATTGATGTTAGCCAATCATCACTGAATGACCTTCACTCTACCCTTAAAATGTGGGTACCTGCTGTATCTTTTTTACAAGTTCCTGAAGTTGTTTCAGTTTCTGCTTTGCAGAGTTCAGTTTCCTAAATTAAAGATGAAATAAATGTGAAAAAAAAATACACACCCACATAATGGTTATAGTATAAATTTTTGTTTTTTGTGTTTTAGCCAGACAAAACACTATTGCTGGTAAAAATAGTGAAACAAAATGCAGTTAAACCCTGCTTTATGGACACCGACTTAAATACAGCCACATCATTGTTACAGACAATTTCCTCTGTCCTGACAGAATTAAAGCCCATATATTTTCTCTAAAATTACCCCACTTAAATACGGATACCCAGTTTGACTGTACATCTGAAAGTAATAATGGAATAGACTTTTGTTTTCTACAACAGATGAACACTGCGTCAGGGTTTGTTGACACTGAGGTTTACTCCATGTTAATGTTACCTTGTTACTTCTTGCAAGCTAAACTTTTGCCAATCAGATGATTTACTCACTTGACTTTGGCTTGAAATTCAGGATCATCTTGCCACGCCAAAGCATTGACACTTGAGCTGCCAGCACTCTCTGCATCAGTATCTGTCTGTGACTCAGGCTCAGATTCCTCCTCTGTGGTTTGTGTTTGTACAGCTCCATTGTTAACTCTGGTTGGGGGGGACAACTGCAAAGAAATTTGCATTTGGTTTGGTACCTACTCTGATGAAAAAATTCATGCTTTTCTGTAAAACTCACAGTTTCTGTAATCCCCTACAGGGCTCGACTTTCAGAAAAAAATCTAGGGGCCAGCTGGCCACTAAGTTTTCAGACTTGGTCGCCAGCACAAGTATTCTAGTCGCCAAAAATTTTCGGCGGCCCTTTGGGCCGTATATTTTTATACAATCGAAAGAGAACATAACTATAGCACTTTTCTACACAAGCTCAACTAAAAAGGCCCTGCTTTGTTCACGACACCAGTAAACTTGAACACTGATAATAACAGGGGAAAACGAACACGATTGGCACGATACTTCACGTTTGCCGGTTAATTCACCGTACGAACAACTCCGCCTTCTTTTTCGATACTATCAGTTGTTAGCTTCGCCGCGTTCCGCTAGAATTCCCACTAAAAGGGAATGGAAAAATACAATTTTTCTATCTATAAAAACCCCTCAAAGATGCAACCTTTGTTTCATTTCTTTTTACATTACATTTGTAGCTTTCCAAAAGATGAAGATTAAAAAATTTGATTCAATTTAAAGTGAAGCGATACTCCGATAATGACTGCGTGTACCGTGTTTTCTCGACAATAAAATCGCAGCTTTGTAATTTTTGCAGTGTTAATTTTCATTTTAGCAACTGTAGTTTCTAAAAATACTTGAAACAAATAAAATAGTTGTCGCTAATGCTGTTCATAAACTGAAAACCGTAAAACAAATTATTGTCGATATCGGATTTCGCCTAGCCTGTGAGCGTGTCTCGGCTGGCCGTAGCCCCAGGATCGGACTCGATCGAGTATATTCATCTTATCAGTGTTACGATATCAGTAATTTATAGAGTAGGACATAGATAGACTGATATAAAGTTAACTCTTTCGTTCAATATCATTAAATATATTTTGAATGAAAATAGCCCTGGTGCTTTTAAACATTTGCAAGTTTGTTTATGACTTCGCATCTCTGGCTGTCAAGCGTCAGTAAAGCGCGAAGGTCGATTTTAACACACACTGATTTTTTGACCCGGCCCAATCCGACTTATCAAAATATGTTGTTGGACTGCAGCAGATTTATAAATAGGGTCTTCATAAAGAAACTACTCGAAACTACTGTCGATAAAACAATTTTTCTTTAAAACCCGTGCAGTCGCTTGTACGTGATATGCATCACTGAACATGAAAAGCCTATGTACAACTCGCAACGTGTAAACTTAAAAAAAATGTATGTGTTTCGACGCTGGTTAATAAATTATAATATGCGATTATTCTTGAATCCAAAAATCTATGATATGCACTTCCAAACAGTAAAATGTGTGTGTGTGTTTTTTTTTTTTTTGCAAAAATCTAATTTTAGAAACAAATGTCGCTTTAGGAAAGATTGCGTGACGAGCCCAAAAGAGAGTCTGTGTCGATCGAGTTTCAACTTACAATCAGAAAAATACTTTTGATCGCTTCAAACGTGAAAATGAAAAAGTATAATGTTTATTCTTCTGTTAGACTAAGAAAGTACAAAAAAAAATCTAAATGAAAATATCTTTTAGTGGCCAAACTGGCGACCAAGGGTGAAAAGTAAGTCACCAGCGGATCAAATCCAGTCGCATTGGCGACCCCACAGGTCGCAACGTCGAGCCCTGCCCTAACATGCTTAACTAATAACAAAGGAATACATGCCAAAAAGGCTAAATTGACTGTAATTATAGTGTTAATCGGCTTGTTGGTACCAACCTGAACATTCTCATTTGTCTGTTTGAACAGATGAGCAACCCTTGCTCTTGCTTCTTGTAGTTGTCTTTGGAAAAATAAATAAATAAATGCTTAGTAAGTTGAAAAAGATTATTTTTCTGGCAACTTTCAAAAGGATTTTAATTTTAACAATATATCTTTTGTTCAGAGCCACAGATTTGAATTTCAAATTATGTGAAGATAATTCCGACAATGCACTGCGAATACATCTGTCACTGCCACAAAAATGGTAGTAAGACCACTGAACCTCCAAAATTAGCTCCACAATATTGCTGTTGTCAAAACCCAACTCCTTTTTTAATATCATTGGGTTATTCCAGAAAAAATCCACACCTCCCCGAGGGATGGCATGCTGGAAATTCGCGCGGGAGGGGGGGGTTGAGGGCTCTGCAAATCCAGGCGGGAGGGGGGTCTGGACCTAAAAATCCTTCCTCAGGGGTCGATTTTTTGAAAATGATTTGAAGAGAACACTTTGTGTTCAAAACAATTAGTTAAGGTTTAACTTCGTCGGTTCCACATTATTCATAGAAAATAAACCGGATGAAAGGGAGAAAATACAACTCAAATATGGAGAAAGTCAGTGGTTAACGTAACCGGAAGCGTGCTTCGGTACCTTGCAACAAAGCTCGTGTCCGAGTTCTTGCCAGCAACAAATTGTCAGGGAAAGGTTAAAAAGTATCAGCCGATTTGAAAAAAGACAAAAGATTTTTGACAAAAACAATCAATGTACCGTTATGCAAGTATGCATTGTTTTCTATTTGTAGAATTGTTTCAGCTTGCTTTCATGCACGTTCCCTGTAATCTGATATAAGCTTAGTAATATACGGCTTACGCAAATGTCCAAACTTTTATGCCGCTCTTCCTAGTGTACTATTTAGTTGATGCATTAAACCTTGAAGGAAATATAAAATAATTGGAAGAAGCTTTCCAATTTAATACTTAAAGGCAAATTGCGATCAAACTTGTTCGAATGTTTTCTTCGTGAAGCCAATAATCACGGTAAAGGCGCTAGTAAATATAATTAAATTAAATAGCGCTTTCTGAATTTGTTTGCTTTCAAGATTTTTTTGATTCGCGTAAACATTATGTGAATCATTCTTACGGATAAGAATGGCATTCTATATACCGGGAAAAGTCGGAAATTTTAGAAAACACTAGATGTAATAAAAATAGGTTGCTGAATTTAAATAATATTTTGTGATGTTTACAATATTTTGCAGACACAAGCGCTCGGCGCGCAATTAGGATAAATGTCATAAATAAATCGCCAAGCCTTCCGGAAGCAGAAAATCACTGAATTCTGACAAGTGTAAGACATTTTCATTCAAGGAAATATGACTTTCATTCAAAAGTTTTGACCTTAAGAAAAAATGTTTTGGATTCATGATCATGAAAAAGCTGGGTGCGATCAAATTACATTTTACACAAAATTTGCATGAAACAAAATTGTGTATTTGCGACAACACTTTGAAGAAACTGTGAAGCCTGGAAAAAATTAAAACATGCCAAAATCAAAGCAGTTATTTAAGGAACTAGATTTAAAGAAACATTTCATTCGATTTTGTCTTGAAATCACAGGGTTTTTTTTTATGTGTCACGCAATATTTATTTAAAAAATGTTTCACCAATTTATAGCACTAATCACCACAATTTAGAAAAATATAAAAACACGATCTCCTGAATGCGACTACATGTATTTTTTTTTCATTGTCTGTAAATTTAGGGCCTCCAAAAATTTATTGGAAATCCGGGCAGGAGGGGGGGGGGGGGGGGGGGGGGGGGGGGGGGGGGGGGGGGGGGGGGGGGGGGGGGGGGGGGGGGGGGTCTCTGGCTTGGAAATCCAGGGGGGGGGGGGGGGGGGGGGGGTGGGGGGTGGGGGGGGGGGGGGGGGGGGGGGGGGGGGGGGGGGGGGGGTGGGGGGGGGGGGGGGGGGGTGGGGGGGGGGGGGGGGTGTGCGGATTTTTTCTGGAATAACCCATTATTATATAATGAGAATAGTTCTTTGAATTTTACCTTATCTTGCCCATCAGGTCGGGATCTTCAACACCAGCACTTAACATCCACTCAACACTACTCATGTCCTGTTCATTAACAGCTGCAGTTGCTCCACCAACTGCACCCTCAAGTTCCTCTTGGTCATCAGTGCTTTGAACTGGAACACTAATCTGATCAGCTGCAGGGTGGGTTTGTGGAACATTTTCTGGTCTTTGATCTGGTTCATTTTGTGAATGCTGCGGGGTATTGAAATACAAGAACATAAGCCAATTTTGTACATTATATATCACAAACAGGCATGGTGATGTGACAAATAGCATGTTCGACATCAGATCAATCTGAAGGTAAGTGGCATGGATTGAGGCCTGGTCTTGGCCCTTGCTGTTTCCTTAGACAAGACATCTAACTACACATTGTTTCTCTCCACCCAGGTGTATAAATGGGTACCAGCAACAAAAATCTGGGGTAACTCTACAGTGCACTAGCATGCCATCCAAGTAGCAATATTCCTAGTTGCTTCATACTATATATAGAAACCAGGGTAAGGTGCAGCTGGTACAATTGCGCCATCATGTAAAACAAAACACCATCCATCATCTTATCAGCAAACTGTCTTTTGTTCACCTAAATGTCTAAGTTAATAGGGACCCAATTCACCGGCATTTTGTCATCACATACCAATTCATAATTATGTATAATACCTGGATTTTTGAAAACATGATCAACAAAAATTTACACAATTTCATTACAATGTTCCACTAGCCCAAACAAGGGTTTTTATGACCCCAATCAGTCCGAAAATCACAGATTAAGAGAGAAGAGAGAAAGGGAGTGAGAGCGAGAGAAAAAAAGACTAGCAACAGTCTTTAGTTTTTATATTGTGGGGTTTAGAGATAAAAAGCAAGGCCAAGAACACTCACAAATGCTTACTAAAGCCGATATCGTTTTCAAAAATCCAGGTATATATACATGTGTAAGAAGTATAATAATAATACTGATATTTATACAGAACGTGGTTTTCAGAATGGCCCTGTTAAAAGAAATACATATAAACAATAACACTATGTGATATTAGCCACCTATATGTCAGAAGCTTATTTCCAAAGATGGATGCCATGAAACTTGACAGACAGTGCAAAGTTAATGTAAAATGCAATGCATGCAGTTCTGAACACTTGAAACAAGGCACAACTTACAGTTGTTACTAAGAAGGAATTCATTGCTTCACTCTTAAATGTTTTAAATCTGTTTTTATTTGCATTCCATAATTTAACCTTACTCAAGATAAATTATTATATCCTGCACTTGCAATATTCACATGCAAACAAGTCTCCATTCTCCTAATTTACAAAATTAATATACACACTGCTATTTTTTATTTTTACAACATACTTCACTACAACATACAAGTTGAATAATAACTATTATTACCTGATAATGGCCAATCAAGTCTCGCAGCTGCTTTAACCTATCCCGCACATCTGTTAGCTTTCTGTTGAAAAATAAAGTAATCATGACAAAACTGAGATTTATCCAAGTGTTAAATTTTTGCCAGAAAATGTTTAGTATAATAACACTGCTTTAGTTGCAATACAACTTTGAACTTCACCTTCATTCATTTTGCATTAACCATAAATGATACGACAAAATGGAATTCTAAAAGGACTGCACTAGTAAGCTGGCAAGCAGATTTTATGTATTAAATGTGATCTGCTAAAATCTCAGGGTGAAGCCATAGCAAATGGCCAGCACAATTTCAACTGTCAGCGGCTATTACTTTGGTGAGATTCTATAAATTAACCTTTAGGCTACGAAATAAAAATGGATCAACATTTCACACAAAATCTGCATTACATGCAAAAATGGGCAAGTTTGGAGCCTTTTCCCCATACTTAGGGAAGAGGGATGGTGCAGTCTTGAGAGAACTTACAATGTTGTCTCACCAAAATGGCCCAGGGTTCAAATTTCTAAGGTGACACCATGTGGTTTTCATCCTTGCTCTAAGGGTTGTTCTTGGGGGACTCCAGTTTTCCTTCCTCCACAAAATTAATTAAAAACAATGTTTCCAAATTCAAATTTGATTGGAACAGTGAAGGTAAGAGCCACTCTGTGGATTTTCATTGAAATTCCCTTTCATTTTATTTTTATGACATGTTGACCAAAATCATTAGTTCTACCCTTTTTGCACCGAGCCATTCCATAAGTATGAAAATCAATGCAAAATCAGGTTCTTACTGAAGCTTTTCATGGACCTCTAGGGCCTCCAAAATACGCTCATCATCCAGTTTTTGTGAAGTTGTGGCCAGCGGTTCATCCTCTTCCTGTTTAGACTCATTTACACTTGAGCCAGTTCCACCAGCAGCTTCCAAGGACTCTAAATTAAGTTATTTAAAACAATACAGTCAACCCTCTCTTCAACTGCCACATTTTTTCCATTTCTATCCATGTGGCTACTTCTTCTCAAACCTCCCTACAACCAACACCTCCCCACTACAGCAATGGGCAGCAAATTGTGCCCCCAACCCCCAAAACAACCAAACAACCAACTGAAGAGCATTGTATCCAAAACGATGCTTCTAAGTTAAGGGAAGTACAAAGTTGCGAGACTTGAGGATAAACATGATGTTTTTTAATACTTTCTGTTAGGCATTGTTCTATTTTATGTTAGTAGTTGAATCTATTGTAAATTATATGTTAGACAGGACTCTATTCAAACTAGCAATTACACTAAATTAGATATTACTGTATAAATATTTGGTAAAATAAATAGAAAAGAAATCAATCTTTTTTATTATTATATTAGTGGTATATCTGCCAATAGCAAGGACATAACAAATCTATAATCAACAAGATCACTATGATAATGTTGACCTTTTTTTAGTTGTGCCTCTTTGAGTGACTGCAGCTCTCTTAACAAAGTGTCCTTTGTTCTTTCTTTGCCTCTAACAACATCAGCTTGTTCTCAAGTTCTAGTCTCTCTTGTGTGGCATTAGCAAGAGCTAGGGCTGCCTCCTAGAATGTAAAATCAAGATCAGTAGTCTTCAAAAGGTTTTGACAGAGAGGACTTGTGCAAACACAGGGCAAAAAACTTTTTTTCCTTTCCACTTGTCCATTGAGTGGCACTTGTCCAATGGACAAGTGCCACTCAAATTTTGGTTGTCCGAAAGTGTAATTCACTCGTCCAAAAAAATTAATGAATAAATTAAACAATAGTAGTGGCAAAACAAATTTACAATGTACTGTAAAACTTTTGCTCAAAATTGGGGGTGCGGCTTACCTGCGGAAACATCTGCAATAGATTATACTTTCCGGTGATAAGTTGACCAGACTTTTTGAGCCTTGAAATTGAACATTCTATCTGTTTGAGGTGTACAACGTGGAGCAAACATTCTTTAACTTTAGATGGTATAGAAAAGTGAGTCTTGTTTCTCTAACAGAGCTGCCAGAGTGCCTCCGAGACCACATCAAATTGAAGAATTAGGATCCGCATGAAACATGTATTCTCGTTACGCACACGTCGAGTGTTGTGTTTATAAATTGTAAAATTTAGTGGAAAACGGGTAAGTTTATGAGTAAAAAGAAACAAATTCGCGGAAAACAGGTTAGTTTACAAAGTCCAGAGATGCTTGGGAAACTTAGAACTCAGTGAAAAATGAGACAAATTTCTCCTGGTAAAATGTACTTGGTTCGTTGGACAAGTGCTTTTGGAAATCCACTTGTCCGACATCAAGAAGTACTCGTCTCAGACGAGCGGACGAGTGGAGGTTTTTGGCCCTGAACCAATATTCAAATTTAATCTGTAGGCTCATGAATAAGATACTGTACCACTGTTTCTGTCTTTTTCTTCTTCATACACCACATTAATTTTTTTGCTATTGTACATGTACTACAGACATGTTACAGTAAGAAAGTAACATTATGACATTTTTTAAAAGTTAAGGAAGTCATACCTCATTATCTGCAGCCCCTGAACTTATCTCAGGACGAACAGCCTAACAAACAAAAGAAACATTCATTTTCGATTCCTTGCTGCAGTAGTCAACACTTGTTTTCTTTTACAAAATGCATTACAATTAAGTTAAGTACCTAAGCACCTGGAAATGGATTGATTTTCTGAGAACATACAATCCAGAACATACAATCCAGTACATTAGAATCTGAATTCAAGGAAATGTGTACACGATAAAGTATTCTTGGCTTTCACTTACGTCATATCAAAATTCAGAAGCATTAAACAATAGATTTCGAATCCAAAATGTTTATGGAATTGTAGAGAGTTTAAAACTACACATCTTGGCCAAATTTTGAAGCGCCAAAGCATTTCGTTCAAGAGTTATAGGCGAACGAGTATTAGACATTTTTCGTAAGAAATGTATGGAGCGGCCATCTTTGTGCCCCACTCAGGGCACAAAGATGGCGGCCAAAAATTCAAAGTCTTAATTACACCAAAAATCAAATCAAAACATATTGTATTTGTTATAAGCTCCATTAACTCGGCTTATAAGCACTTATAATGCAAACAATAACTTTCAGCTGATTCAATTTTGTTTTTTTCACAGCTTATCTGTAATAGCGTGACGAATTGCGTGACACATTTAAAACCTTTGTAAATCGGAAGCAAAACATCGTGAAAACCTGAAACTTTCTGTGAAAGATTAATAATACTTGTATCCACATACCATGTTAGAAACAGCTTTGTAGGATGTATAGTCTACATTTTTTAATTTTTATGACGTCATGTGAAAACCAAGAATACCATAAAGCGACCTAGAGGAGAAGGCAAAAGTACTGCCAAAGAAGTTTCATTTGAATGGTCACACCACAGGATTTTGTCAACAGACTCAAAAGTTAAAACTACACTACATGTCTCCATTATTCAGGGCTCGAAATTGCACCTGTATCAGGTGCATTTGCAACTAAAATTTGTCTTATAGTCATGATATTGCGACTGTTTTACGGCCTAGCTAATAAAGGAATAATTATATTCAACAGTCTTGTGTCTTACTTGTAACTGGTAGTTGTAATTAATTTTTTATCCGAAAAATCGTGCGAAATTCATGTTGATGTTGCGCAACTTAATCGTCAATTTCATGCTTCATTAACGATGTTTCCAAGAAATGTATGACAGGCACACTTTTCCAGACTTTCTCAGAAATTTTTTGTTTCTCATTTCCGGTTCCGGAGCAAAAACTGTCCCCTGTAAATGCCCGGTGACTTCCCTGTAACAGGGTTTTTAAATAACCTGGTAACAACCTGTAACAGCTCGTAAATTGTGATCAGTTAGCAAGGCTGTTTTCTACCAAGTAACAACCTTGTAACAGCCCTGTTATGGTGTGGTCCTTTTGCTACATTATATCCCTGTGGCAGCCCTGTAACCCTGTTTACAACCTTGTGTTAGACAACCCTGTTTACAGCTTGTAAATTGGATCAGTTTTATATTTTTATTTTTTTTTATTATTAATTTATTTTTAACTTCAACCGTCATAACAGACATACTTACAATTGTCAAGATTTCAAGATTATTTACATTACAGCCAAAAAACAGCCGCGCAATTGCTGAATGAGGCTTGTATTACAAAGAATTAATGCTTAATTATGTTGATAAAAGAGAAAATTGACATTTATTTACAGTACACCCCTAAAATAAAAACAAAAACACACCCAAACATACACTCAAAAGCATACACACACGAAACTAATTAAAGGGGGGAAATGTCTTTTGGCCATTTTATAAAAGGTTTTCTAATTTATTATTCTTAGTGGAAATATATTTTTCAACTTGATATTTAATTCTTACTTTAAATTTGAAACCTTCTATGTTTGGAAGTACCTGTTTCTTTCTACAATCCCATAAATACATATTTACCAATTAATAACAGATAATTTAACAAGGGACATTTTGACATCGTTATTCCAATTATAACCTCTCGTAAACGCAACCCGTGAAATTCCTTTGTTATTGTAAATAATACTGTTCAACATTTTTCCACAACATATTTGAGTGCCGGCAGTAAAAGAGAAAGTGACATAATGTTTCCTGTTCGTCTTGCAAAAAGTACATTTTCATGCTGGAGATATCCAATTTTAAAAAGTTTTGCATTGGTGTAAAGTATTGAATTTAAAACTTTATATTGAAAGGATTTAACATAAGGCTCCTGTGCTGTTAAGTGGGGAAGGTTGTAAACAATTTTTAAATCTTTGTCAGATAAGCCAAAATCATGTTTTAAATTCTTTGCATTATTAGGTAATTGTGCTTTATTTGATACTATAAAGAATAATAGTCTTTCGTTTTCTTTTTCCGCTATGTCAAAAATCTCATTTCCCTTTATAAAATAAGTATTATCTGTAAAGGTAGTGTACTCTATTATTTTTAAAGAGGAAGGAATTGCGCGCCTAAGACCTGTCCATGTAAGAAATTAGTTTTCTCAACTATGTTATTAATTACATTAAAGGATTCTATGTTGTCGAGATTGAACAAGAGATCTTTAATGATACGTATCCCCAAGTCATAATAAGATTTATAAAAAACAGGTTTTCCATCTATTCTTATATCTTTGTTATTCCAAATTATACAGAGCCGTTCTTATTAGCTAAAAAGAGATTTCGAAAATCTAACCAACATTCTAAAAGTTCTCTGTAGAAAAACCGAGTTAATTGAAAGATCGTCCAATGCATAATTACATTTAAAAAGCAAAAGACCACCAACATTACGTAGGAGATATAACAAGTAGAATTTCCACGTACTTTCGTTATCGCTGAAAATACGTTTTAGCCAAGCTAATTGTACAGCTTTGACCAAGCTTTCAATATCTGTCATTTTAATGCCACCGTCTTCATAACTGTTTATTGAAGACAGCCTTTTACTTTATCCTTTCCATTCCATAAAAAGGAGAAAATCAAACTATTCACTTGTTTGATGATTTTACTTGGACGTGAAAGAACCGAAGATATAAAAACTAGTTTTTGGAATAAGTAATGACTTGATTGTAACTACTTTACCATAAATGGACAGTCCTCTAGATGACCATATATTTTATCGGCTGCTTTATGCTGTCAACCTTCCCTTGAAAGTTTTTTTTTAAAGTAATGATAGGTCGTATGTAAAAAAAGGTTCCATATCTTATCCATATTTTTGTGGCTAAAAGATTCCTTCCAGCATTTGAATGTCCGCCAAAAAAATAAACGAACTCACTGAGTCATACAGTGCATGCTCTATAGGCTAAACCTGCTGACAGCTGACTGTTGGCTCACTCTCCTCAGGTTTACTCGGCCAACTGACACGTTTCAAAAGCATATGGCGGGTGTTGAACATTCTCTCTCTCAAAATCTTTCACATCTCATTTAAAAATAGGAACTAGAAATGGCTTAACCCATTCGCTCCTACACCGGCCAAAACCGGCCGTACAATACTCCACTGCTTTAAAAAATTGCAACTTTCTCAATCGCGCGAACATTGCCCTAACTAGCAGTTCTGAGCATTGACTAGAAAGTCCCTCAAATTGAGATACCCAATAAACACAAAAAAGTCAGCGATTTTGCAGAATATCAGCGTTTGAATTTGGACAATAACAAAAATGACCGTTTTTAACGTCATTAGAAAAACAACAAAAATCATGTTTTTGCCTTTAGTTTTTTTTATTCAAATCATCATGGCAAACCCAAAAGTCAACATTGACAGCAAAATTCAGTCATAGTCCTAGCTTAGCAGTGATTTTTTTGCTCTTATTCATTGCTCGGCCCGAGCTTTAGCCTCTCGTTCTAATGCATACTGACCTTGACTCGATTTTCAATATCACCACTGCACTGCATGCTGGGAAAAAGCCAAAAATTTTGACAGCGCTCGATTCTTTCCGCACACATTTCATATTTATACTAAGTCCACAGCCACTCCGACCCACAGCCGAAATTTCGCGCTTGTTGTATTCTCCTGTGGTCGCAACTTCCAAAATATGCGCGGTAGGTCGAGAAATTCATCCAGAGTCGAGTCCCAAAGCCACTTCGTTTCCAGGCGGCCATTTTTTCCAGTTCAACGAGCAACGAGCCAAATTCGTAAACGAAGTACAACACCTAACTCGCTTCATGAGAAGTGGACTCTGCTGACTACCTCCAAGCTTAATGATGCTCATCAGGCAGCTACTAAAGATGAAAATGGCTGTGAACTTACCAAAAATCATAGATAATTCATATTGGACCCTTTATTGCAAATCAACCAAGCAAAATGAGATCGTCACAATGACGTTTCCAGTAAACTCGAGCCTTCAGTGTTTTAGAACAGCAGCACTTTCAATGGTAACTTTAAATATGGAGTCACGAAATCCTATGGGGCTTGTAATGCAGAAATCGCTCAAAAACGTAAAAATTCTCAGGAGTGAATGGGTTAAACAAGTCCAAGAGTAAATTGAAGAGATATTCTTCTTGTAAAGGTTGGATTAAATGGATTTTTACTGTAAAATTGAAGTACACTAGATGATTGTAACAGGATCAGAACGAATCATCAAATACAAGATTGTTGACTGCATATATGCAAGCTATAAATCAGGCTAATATCTTCTTCTGTTTATGTTTTGAGCTTAGCAAAAGGTTAACTGCGTTTCTGAAATTAGAGGCTATTGGTAAAGAAATGCTACTCTATCCCTAATAATTATGGAAACTCAGTGAAACCCTGAATCAGAAAAGTAAGAATAATTTTTTTCAATATTATTTGAATTGTCTAGACATTTTATAGGTGCAAAAACGCACATTTTGTATATACTTGTATACAACAAATGCCAGAACAATGATGAGGCTAATATAATGGATAGTTTAGGGTGTATACTTTTCTTTTTGTAAGTGTGTTAATTTCTCTCTTGCATGATTTCAAGCACATATGCGGCAAGGTACGAATGTTGTCACAATGTTTGTCAATAGCAGACCTGTTTATATTTTTCAAATATACCTTGTTTTATTTTCTAACTGGCAAGCATTACATTATTGCATAGTATCCTGTATTAAATGGAAATATTAAAAATATATAATTTATATATATAACTTAAGCCTTAAGCTATTTACACCATGCTTCAACCATCTTCATTGCCAAATGTATAACTTGACAGGCTGGCCATATCCCTGTTTTTGTTACATATATAACTTTGCAGCCATGTTATAACCCTGTTATTGCTGGATGTATTCTTCACAGCCCTGCTACAACTCTGTGATTGTTGGGCGTATAACTTTACATCCATGCTACACCCCAGTTATTGTTCCATGAATAATTTCACAGCCCTGCTACAACCCTGTTCTGTTGTGCATGTATAACTTGACATCCCTGTCACAGCCCAGTTTAATGCTCGCCACTATGTGTTGTGGCCCTGCCACAACCAGTTTATAGCCTTGTCAGTAGTTAAACAGGGCTGGAAATGGGTTTTTACAGGGATCTCACAGGGTTTCTACAGAAATCTTAATTATTATTATTTTCTTTGTGACTAAAATTTTGGAACTTGCAACTAAATTTTAAGAATTACTCGCAAATTGCGATTGAGAATTTTTTTTAATTTCGAGCGCTGTTATTGACTCTGGGAGTGAAAGGGTTGAACGGGCCTTTTCATGTAGAAGCCTACCGGTACTTGAACTGCTGCACCTGGTTTGTCGTCTTTGTTCTTTGACTTTCTCTTTCATCTCTTTCTTTTTCATCTCCAGAATCAGCCGCCCTCCACTGAAAATACAAAACAACCAGCTGATCATTCAGGTTTAAATACTGAACATAAAAGACTGCAAACAAAACTGCTTGTTACATGTAGAAAGGTCCAACCAAAATAATCATCACAAGTGTTTTGGCATTTTTCTAACAAGGCCAGTCAGGCGGAGGGCCTCCTAAATTAATAGTAGCTGCAAAACAGTGCCACACATTTCCAGGTTAAAAACTGATTATGGACTGTTTTCCCTTAAAGGAATCTTAATGATTTTATTCTCTTGGTGTTCTAGGGGCATTCTGTGTATAAGAAAAGATGCTTAGTCCAATAGTGAACATTTTTGTCCAAAATCAGCAAAATGACAGTGACATTGCCCCTTTAAATCATTTAAAGTCAGGGTTACCTTAACTGGAGTTAGAAACCCTGGAAATGGCATTTCATAGACTCTCAAACAATTCCAAAGGAACATGTATATGTTGTAGGTTAAACTTATTTTAGCTTAAAAATTATTTCAAACTAGGTTAATTTTATTTTCCTTTGTCCCAGATTCATTAACATTATCTCAGACAAAGGAAAATAAAAATTAACCTAGTTTTTGAAATAATTTTAACCTACAACATATACACCCCATCTGTTCATAGCAGACATTAGAAATCAGAAGAAAAATGCAATTACCTTCTCTTTGTGCGTTCTAAGGAGATTCATAAGCTCTAGCTCTTGCGGTGTAAACCGACTGTCATCTACAACACTCGCACTTGGTCTCTACAACAGCAACACAGTTATTATTAACAAAATTGCCTTCAAAAATGGTATCATTACATGTAATGTAAACATACCAATTTTTAATTTTACCTTGTGACCTGTTTTTGTCAGAGAGTCTTAATTTATATAAAGTTATGCAAACTTATATATGTATGTATGTACATATACAAATATGAACATTCATGTAGATTTATGATATGTGCAAATTTAGGGCTTTGTCATTTTTTTTTTGAGACAGCACACTGATCTGTGTGTTAAGTAACAATCCGTGTAAGAAGTAGGCAATTCTCTATTGTTCCGATGCATTTCGCTTTCCCCACATAAGAATGTTTAGATTTTCGTACTGAGAATACGTCAACCTATGGACAACATGGTTTTGAAATAAAATTTACTGAAACTTTATTTTAAAGCGATGTTTCTTTTGTGTTACAAGATTTCATCCAATCGTGAGACTCCAAAACAATGGCCAAGAAAGACTTCTAATTTTCCATGTTCCCCACATAGAATTTTTGTTGCATTAAAAATCACAATAGTTTTCACTAAAAGGGAATCAATTAGTAAACTAGAGATAAATAAATGTGCTGCCTGATGAAGTTATGGTAGATTTTCATGTTTTAGCCAATGAGGTGGACGGTTTCAACAATAGCACAATTCACACCTTTCTGCATTCCGTGTATTTGGGTTGCCTACTTCTTACACGGATTGTTACTTAAAGTATTAAAATTTGGCTAACGCATTGTAGTACCCAATTCAAACCTCCTGGGAATAAGATTCTTTGTTCACATTATTTCCATATAATTTCAATGTCAATGCTTCATTGATATGGAAATATGACGAACAAAAGTTCTAATCCCAAAAGGTTTGAATTGGGTACAACAATGCGTTAGCCGAATTTGTCTATTCCTGTCAGGGACTCAGATTATTTTCTTTGCCCACACTTGTGACATGATGAACATAACATCTTTCTCATTTTCAATACTGAGCTTAACATGCACATTTGCCACCTTTCTTTATTTACCACCTCACATGATGCTTTCGACATTGCTGATCCTAGCAGTAGGCAGGACGCATGTACATGAACCTAGTATATGACCTAGCTTGCCACAAGTTTTCTTGCAGCTCAGTGGTGAGAGCATCCGACCAGTGTGTGAAGGGTCGTAGGCTTCATTCCGTGGCTCAAAATAATTTTTACCCCTAAGAGGTACCAATTCTAAAACAACACGTGTTATATTCTGTCATTTTTTTTTCGGCTCATACCCTAAAAGGTACCGCGATAATTCTAACAGTGGTCATTTTAGATTTAGTACCCTAAGTGGTACCAATCTCCAAATTTTGACCCCTAAAAGGTACGATGAGCACCCCCGTCATTTTATATGGGAGTCCGCCCCCCCCCCCCCCCCCCCCCGGATGTATGTTAAACAAGTGCACAATACCTCTAGAGCCCTTTGAGATGAAGATGCATCATGCTGGGAAGCTTGAGAAGGTTCTGCTACTCCTCTGTTCCTACCAGCTCCAATATCCTCACCACCTACTGCTCCAACATCATCGGAGATATGTCGACCCTTGAAAAAATTACTCGAAGTATAAATGCCATAGTGTAATCTTGCTGCAAGCAAGTGCTTCTTGCACTTCATATTTTTTTTTAAATTACCAAGTACTTAATATGTAATTCAACAATGCCAAGGAACTGGTAACTGGTACTGGTAACATAGGCTGTGTATGAATTTATATTTTTCTACAAAACATGTGCATGAAGTAGGATGCATGTATTATGGTGCATTTCTTTGAAAATGTATAGATCCTGTATGTATTTCAATATAATACATTAAGAATGAATATGCATGGACTGTACTGACTCACTCTGCTCATGCACTACTGAATATGGTGCCTGATGAGAGATTCAACTATTCAACTATATACAGCTTGATCAATTAAAAAAATTGGAGGGAATTATTTGACTTACCTCTTCTTCAGCTTCAGCCAAACGTATTTCTGCATCACGCTGCAAGGTCAAAAGAGCAGCCTGGCGGGTCTGAAGTTCCTTTAGCTGAAAAAACAGGTGTCTATTATAGTGGGAATTGATGTAAAGGAGGTGTGTAATAATAAGCCAGGTTAAACTTTACATGTACATGCAATTGCGCATATATGTACATACAGTGATGCACCTTACATATTTACACATCTCATGTTAATCCTGGTCCAAACAAGAGTTGTCAAGAGTTCACTTTCGTTCACTCTCGTTTGGCGTTTGGCCTAAAACTCTCAAACGCTCTTGGCAACTCTTGTGTGTTCTAGATGTTCTAGAAGAGTTTGAATCTGCTCAAATTTTCATTGTAGTCTATGAGAATACTGGACTCTCGCTCTCGTTTGGCCTCAACTCTCAGCACTCTTATTGACTTCTGGCACGCTCAAAGAGTTTGAACTCTTATAAACTCTTGCTTCATGTGTCATCATCACTTCCTTCTCTATGACTGGGGAATAGGGCCATAATGCTTCACAGTACCTGATGCCATTGCATGTGATTACCTGCTGTTGCTGTTCAAGCATTTTCTTCAACAATGCATGCTGCTGCCTTAGTCCTTGAAGCTCTTCATCTCGTATTGATGCCGACTCACTCTGCATACACATACAAAAAAGAAATTGTCAGTTTAATATAACAACAGTAATCTCCTCTTAACTGAAAAAAAAAAACAATAAAGTGGAATAAAATAGACAATTCCTTGCTCAAAAGCAATACAAAAGTAAAATATATTTGCAGTGTTTTTACCTTTTCCTCTTCTGTCAAAGACTGAAGACTCAAGGAAGGTGTATTTTCCAATGTTGAGTCGTGTTCAACAGCCTAAAAATTCAATATAAAAAGTGCTGTACTGATAAATATGACAAGTACTGTAACTCATTTTACCCACTTCTCTCCCTTTGCCCTTACATTTTTCTCTCTTAATACATGAACAGTCAAACTTCCTATTTTAAGCGATCATTTGTCCAGGATACAATTTTTTTTGGCAATCAGATCATGTGAAATACCGTATTTTCCGGTGTACAAGTCGAACCGGTGTATAAGTCGACCCCACTTTTGAGCCTAAAAATTAGGATTTTCTTGATTTGGCATCAAGTGTGAGGAGAAAAATTCTTTACGATTTTCTAGGAAAACAAGTCTTGTCTCTCTTGCAGAGCATCTTCGAGACCCAAAGTCAAAGTAAACTGAATGAACCACATTGATCGACTAACACGCGAACGAATGCACTTCGTTAATAAATTGACAAATATGAATCCAAATTCTCAAGATACCTGCTCTAAAATTTCTTTCCTTATGTTTGTGGGTCATTTGAGGCTTTTTACAATAAAATGCCGCAAAATGAAGGCATGAATTAGAACGAGCCTGTAAAAAGGCCTCCATCTTGGATGCTTAGTAACCCAGCTAAGCTCGGGCAACACTGGAAACCAGTAGCCAGAAGCACATGCTCATTTCAAGTGTGCGGTTACCAAGTTCCTAGCGTCTTGTCGATCGATGTGCGATTTGTTTTCTTCAGAAGTAGTAGTAGTCATGGATTTCAAGCACAAAATAACCTCAAACTTGCATGCATTGAGCGGGAAAATCGAACATTTCTAATGACAAATCCCTAATGTGAAGAATTCACACTCGTAAAGGTAAGAACGTGAAGATCGATCGTTGCTCTTTTACTGCAATAAATGTCACTTCCATGTTAATCTCAGGGTGTCATTGTTATGCTAATTTCCTCATGAACCGACAGCTCTTGAGTTTTGGCCGGTGTATAAGACGAGGTCGATTTTTGGGGCAAATTTTCGTGGTTTTAGGGGTCGACTTATACACCGGAAAATACGGTAGCTTTTTTCATTTCAATCTGTGGATTGAACCCTAAAGTGTGACCATTTTAATAAAACCTACTTAGCAGTACTTTCTTACATGTACAGTAATTATAATTATAAATAAAGGTTCTTCTGACGCACATTTCTACATGTAGCCCAGTGCGCCTTACATGATTAACAGTTCAATGTGTTTACAAACATAATGAAGACTAATAAAAAATATTTCATAAATACATGTAAAAGTGTTTTCAGCTTGGTTTTAAATGCGAACTTAAGGCCATTCGCGCAAGGTGACCAAACTTCGCTTCGATAGACAGTGTTTGCTGAACTCTGTTAACAATTGCAAAGTAGTTTAAAAATTAGAACAACTGCAAAGTAGTTTAAAATGGTGCGAATCCGTTCACTTTTTGTTGTTCATTGTTTTGACCTTTGCTGAATTGCTGTTTAGAAGTTTGCTATAAAAATCGTCACGTGCAAATCAAAAGTAGAAATTTGCATACATGACAGCTAGAACTTGCAATGATTGACATATCAGTAACTCCCTCGTCGAACATTTCAAACACTCGAAAAAACAGAAAATCGCAATCTATCTTTAAATTTCGCTTGTCATAGCGTATCGCTTGCGTAAACGAAAACTTCACACATTCGCAATCGATCTCTTTACAGGAAATTATAAGTTTATACCTTGCTCGTGAATTACAAAACTCGGCCATCGAATTCACATGATCTCAAAGAAATTTAGCGTAGCGTATCGCTTGCGTAAACAGCGAAAACGGTGTTTGAAGATGTTTGAAGATGCAACCAAGTGAACCATCAATCGCGCTAAAGTTTATGCAAGGCGATCACCAAACGCTTCGATAGACGTTGTTTGCTGGACTCTGTTATATTTTTTGGAGTCGCGAGGCGAATTGAGTCTCGAAATTGTTTATTTTGTCGCTCTGTTTGAGCGCTTGTTTAGCCGTGTAATTGTCATGATTTTGTTCCCCTTGTTTTGGATTTCTATTCTCGCATTATTGTCGATGTGGCAGTTTCAAAAAACAAAAGACTAGTCCCGGTGGACTCGCCTTTTGTTTTGGATTACAAAAGAAATGTTGGTTATGAATAACAAAGGCTTAACGTGTTAAAGAAAACGCATTCACCCGATGCGTTCAAAATAACGTGAAAGCAAATTCAAACGCGTTAGGGTAGCGTTAAGAACGCGAGTGCTATGTTCGCTTATCTCTAAGCGGTACTGTAGCCAGGGCTTAACTCCCATGCACAAGTGCCAAAAATCCAAATTCAAGAAAATTTCATTTTGAAACATAATTATTGAAAAAAGAAAGGTACCACTGTACTTGTGCAAAAGTACTGCTGTAGAGGTTTGATTTGAATAGTCACACCATAGGAGCACCCGCCTTGATTAGCTTGATGCTACCTGCGGGTGCCTACAATTTTGAAAATAATGTATTTGTCTTACTAATAAAGATTGGACTGTTGTTGTTGTTGTTATAGGATTTTGTTGATAGACTCAAAAGTTAGAACTAAACTAAATGTACAATTAGTCTGGGAGTGAAAGGGTTAATTTTATAATGCCTCTTGTAAGCTGCTGCCTACCCTAAACATCCAAGTTGTCTGTCATTTTGGGAGGATGCTAATATGAAAGGTTTTAACCTTTCATATTAGCATATGCAGTTTAAAAAGTGCATTATTTTTTGGTCTCATTTCTTCTTAGTTCAACTAACATGCCTGCCTGACTGGTGAAGCCACAATGAATATACATGTACACGGCGTCATGTAAATACAGTAAATAAGTAAACAAATAAATAAACAAACAAACAGGAATTTCAGTGGAAATCCACAAGGTGGCTCTTACTTCCACTGTTTCCAGATCAAATTAGGCTCAACATTTCTAAACAGGACAGCAGTGTACTACTCACCAATGATCGCTCAAGCAGTTCTACATAGGCCCTCTCTTGTTGTTTTAACTGCCTGATTAGCCTTGCAATCTTAGTTGCTTGTTCATTCAGTTCACTAGACTGTGGAATGTTTGAAGAAAAAACATGATAAATGTTGTAAGCAGCTGAACGAGATAAACTAGAAATTTTAAGATGATTTGGTAATTGTGACAAACTGTTATTGGAGTGCTAGCTGTGGCCACCTTCAGACTACAATGGACACTTCTCTAAAACAGATTTCCTTTCTTGTCCCAAACAATGTCCTGTTCACTCAAATCCTCTTGCCTCTATCAAGAATGGAAAATTCTGCACAAGGGTGTGTTGCAGAGACGTTTCATTGTACGTCATCATGTTACTTATTAAAAATGATTTTAAGTAGTCTTACCCGTTGTTCACTGACACCTGTAGTTTGCAGTGTGACAAACATAGCTGTTGCCTGTTTGAGAAAGTCCTTGAGCAAAAACAGCAAAACAGCAAAATGACAATAAATATAAAGAATTTGAAAATTAAAAAAAAAAAACAGTAATATGGTCCATTCAATTAAATTGTCATGAGTTTCTGGATGGTACTTTCTTTGTTGTTTTTACAGAAAGAGCAACAAAAAAACAGCATGTGTGAATGTTCACTCTTATCTAGTGGGGGGCCGATGATCAATTATAATCGAAAGTTGATCGAAAAGTTCAAGCGACGCGACAATCGATTATGCTTTTGTCATAATCGATTGTCGCGGAAAAATTAAAAATTTATTGGTGGCAAATAAAAGTATTAAAATCAATAAAAATGTACATTTAATATCTTGGTGTGAGTTGTCTTTTTTACGTGGACTCCTAACTTCTAAGTCATAACAGCAGATATAATCTAAGATTGAATGTGTTTACCTGTGCGTACCCTGTGCGCTGTGCATGTTGTTGTCACTTCAAATACACCACGCTTATTTGAAAGATGTGGCGTGCTAAGCTTCTTTGTATTTCGTAAATAACTGAACCAAAACATAAATTACAAGCTCATTGTTTCGCGTTTGTAGTATCACTACTATCACTAGCGAATGAAAGGTATTAACTATCACTTTGACTTCTATGTAGGTAAAAAATACATGGAATGCTTATTGGTAGATTTTTTCCGATTATAATCGATGATCGATCGGGTGGGGCAATCCGATTATTTCCGATGATCGATTGTGAAATCTCAACCAATTCCCACCACTACTCTTATGTAAAAATGTAAATGTAAATGTAAAACCTTTATTTAGACACGATTAGTGATTAAAGATGTAGAGCTTGTGGGGTCATGTATAACTGAACTATGAAATTATAACAAAAAGATAAAATATGTAAATATATGTTAAAAGTTATACCTAGCTATAGGTATAAATACAGTGTATGTTTGCTTTCAGACGGGACACTTATCCACTAAGGACAACAATTGAAAATAAAGACATGATAGAATTTTTCACTGACATATATATATATATATGCATATATATATATGCAAGATATATATTCAATAAATTTTGTTTGAAAAGCATTGATTTGGTGGTTCCAATGAGAAACAATATGAAATGTGACACTATGCATATCTGATTTGTGGTTGATTGTGTGACAATTACACTGAGAATGAAACGTATTAACTGTTGCAGATATAAATTTTTTTATTGTTATGGAATGGATTCACTCATTATCTTACAACAAAACAACCCTTGAGAGTTGGAACAACACACTAATATGCAGTATAAAAACACCATGCTGAAACGCCACGCTAG
Source organism: Dendrophyllia cribrosa (assembly GCA_024195265.1). Taxonomy (NCBI): domain Eukaryota; kingdom Metazoa; phylum Cnidaria; class Anthozoa; order Scleractinia; family Dendrophylliidae; genus Dendrophyllia; species Dendrophyllia cribrosa. The sequence continues at coordinate 9,060,692 of JAJLRJ010000005.1, forward strand.
ACAAATGCTTAATGTCATAAAAAGCCTGCCAACAACACAAGAACTACAGTGTACAGGCCCGTAGGCTGGTTTTTGCCTGGGTGGGTTCTTTTTCGTTTAAAACGGACCTTTAATGTTAACAGTGTCACACAAAATTAAAATTAAACAGTTGAAGTCGACGGGGTGTAGCTGAGCATAACAGTCTACTACAGTGTCCAAGTCCACAGGAGTAGTGTAGTGAATGTGCAAAAGCGCAGACATTCATGTCTGCGCTTTTGCACATTCACTACATGAGACATACATGAGTCTCATGAGACATGGTTAGAGTCTTCATTGCATAAGAAAATTCCTTCGGCGTTTTCACTTTGTAAAAGATTTCACCAATATCTACCTTGCTGGTCTCTTGATGCTGACAGACATCATAATCATTACATACAGATTCTTGACTTGTACTGGGGGGTGAGGTGTCCGTAGCAGGAGTAGTCACTGTAATGATGGCTGCATCTCATTCTGAACTGAACCATCATTTAACTCTGAAGATATCTCACCTGTTTTCGACTTTTTTGACAGAAATCTTTCTAACATTTGGCATGAAGCCGCTGCCCGTTTTCTTTCTCCTTCTTTTTGCTCGCGACGCCCCATAGTAACAAAGCAAATCAACGGCGATTTCCTAGGCCAATGCACTCGATGCTATGTAAGCACAACATGGCGACCACTCGTTTCAGGCCATTACCGTTCAAAGATGGACGTTGGGTTCCAGGCTTAGAAACAACCAAAAGCCAGCCAACGGTGTACTGAAATATTTTTCTTCACTAAACGGAGAGAACACTAAAGAATCGAGATTTGGAAGCCGCCACAGATCCCAAAATATGGGAAATTTAAGAATAACGAGCTAATTATATGGTTTCAGTAATTTTTTTATACATGCTAGACATGTTTTAAGTCGGTCAAATTATTTGGGAGTAGGCCACCGAGGCGACCTTTCCAGGCAGTGGGGGGGGGTTCGTCCGAACCCCCCCAGCCTACGGGCCTGGTGTATAAACATGACTCTACAAACATGATTGCTCCTCGTTGTTAACTGGGTTAAATAAGACGTTAGTTTTCATTTAACTGCAATTTAACAGTTTGTAAACTGTGCAAAATAGGGCAATGTAGCAACTCACTTACCCTGACTTGATTTAACCTTGAAATTATCAATGATGTGTTGACCTTGAACAATAAAATGGAAAATATTATTTCAACTTTATAATAATATGTAGTACATGTACAATTTATAATTTATATACATGTACATGTATAATTTTTATAATTAAATTTTTATAATCCAAACCAATTTGATTTTTAATAATTATTCTCCCTTATCTGAGGTTACAATGGATCAGACATATATGTAACATATAACTAATTTGGTCATGCACAAATAAGATCCGAGGTACATTAAAATGAGCAAACACACACAAAACTTGGTTAAATGCTATCATATTGTACCATAAAATCAAAACAGTATCACTGAATAGTAGTGCTGAAGAATGTTTAACTGAATGGTCACACCATAGGATTATTTTTGTTGACAAACTCAAGTTAAACCACATTATGTGACTCATGGTGTGACTCTGTGAGTGAAAGGTTAAAAGCTGCAATTCTTGTGATAGGCAAGTGATACAGATGCATTACCATGTACCTTTGAGCCTGCTGAATTGACAGCACCTTCTGTAGAAGGTCTTGTTGTATCAGTCTCATTCATCTCCAATACTGGTAGGCTAGCAGATGCTGGAGCTCTTGACTGTGTAGGTAAGGGTCTCTCATTATTCGCAGTACTTGAGGATGGATTCTGAGGTCTATTGGCTCTAGTTTTGGGGCTCTGGTGAACAGGCTATGGTTAAAGAGACAATAAAATCAATGATAAATTAAACTATTTTAAAACCACACAATGAAATAGGTAAAGTCACACATGAGCTATAGGGGGCCCATGCAGCTGGAGCTTAACCCAGTTTGTGTTGCATGAGGCAACTACACTGTACATGTATGCATGTTTGTAGGAGTATTATATTGATACTCCGTTCTAGATGGTATGATAGTCCATTGCAGCATTACTCACAGCAGTATGTTGCTGGTAACCATTTACCTACCAGAAAAACAATGTTTCTTGTTTGAGAAAACAAAAAGACAGCAGAGGCAGAGACTTGAACCACCAACCTTCAGATCGGAAGTTCAACATGCCAACCACTAGACCACTATATGCCTCCACACACATCAGGTTCTTACATGTAATTAATGTTTACTGACCTCACTATCATCAAAAGATAACTTTTGCCTTAAACTTTCCATTGCGAGTCTCTCAGCCGCAGGAGTACCAGGTGGCAAGCGTGTTCTTGGAATAGTAGCTGGTGTGTGGTGCCGTTTCCTGGAAAATTGAGCGGAAACATCAGAGGGAGGTGAGCCAGTGCTTGGATTTGGTGGTAACTTCACTTGTTGAAAGTGTTTTCCTTTCTTTTTTGTTGCACCAGTCTTGCTTGATGGAGACTGAGAAGCTGCTCTAGATGACCATCCCTACCAATTCAATGGAGAGTACATGTTATTCATGTATTTCTATTCTTATTACCAACAAAGAACTTACATGTCAACGTTACGGTGAATGCATGGAGTGTCAAGATCCAGAGTCACTTAAACATAGGTTTTGGAATTAAGATGGTCTCTGAAGTTATATATTAAAAAGGTGTTTTAAATTGGTTCAATGCAGAACACAACACCAACGTTAATTAACATTAACCCTATGATCACGCAACTATTATTAAATTTCTCTCAACCACTACCAGAACTAACTCCTGGCCCTTGCATAGAAAACTCTCATTGCTCCTGCAGCAAATCAAGCAATATTTATTCAAACAAGTCATTGATTTGAAAAGAACCTTAGACAAAGAAGTATATTTACATTTCATTTTCTCCTTGTAACAATCTAGCATTGTCAAGCAAATAGGTTATAAGCACATGTATGTACTGTACGATTGCAAATAAAAGTATTTAAGCCATCCCCTTTCCCCACTCCCTTTGAAAATAAGACCACCAAAAACAAATTTCTGCCTGCCAGGTGGGACATGGGTACTTTTAAGGCTACCCAATTCACAGATTTGATCAACGTTGCTGATAATGGCTACTGGTATATGTTGTCAGATTTGGCAGGATTACAAAACAGGTTGGTACAATGTTTTGGATGTACATGTACAGTGCCCTCTCAAATGTCTAACAGTAGTAGGCAACATAAATGGAGAAGAAGACAGAAAGGACCAAGTGCAAGAGTCTGCTGGGGAAAATACAATGTACATGTAAGTGTGAACTAAGTGGCAACATGACAAAGATTTTAGCCACTAATATAAAGCAGCTTGGACAAAGCTCCATACTTCTTCCAGATTAAAATTATTTTTTTCTTTTCCATATGTTTCCAAACTCTGTATGCACCAGGGCTGTCATTTAGCTTTGAGAAAGCTGGCTAGACAAGGAAAGTAGGCGGTCATAAACGTGAGATAGTCTGCCATGGTTGTTGTCTCAAACCTTCAGTTACCGTTCAATTTCATGGCAGTTGCCGGGTATTATAGCCAGTTACCAGCTACTAATGACAGCCCTGATGAACCACGTGAGAAGAAGTATAAATATATGCATATTTTACCAGGTTATTTGGCAACGATCTTTGTCCAGTCTGCTCTTCAGATCGGCGCAACTCGGCAACTAGACTTAAATCAGTGTCCAGACTTGCAGGGTACTGTCGGGCTGCCCATCTTTGTGGCCTTGGCTCTGAGAATGGTCCTCTTAACTGCTGTGATGGCCTGCTTGTATCATCTGGTGGGATTCTTCCAGCCATGGTCAAACTTGACACCACTTACAGTACCTACATTATGTAACAGTGAAAAATGATAGTTATTACAGGGGTTCTGACAAGGGGCACGGGTGCGCGGGACCTCACAATTCGGTCAAACCTGCACAATTCCTAATAATCTGCAAAATCCTGCACAATACTGAAAGATTTGCTCAAAATTTTATTTAAATCAGGTATTTCTATTGATTACCAAGCTTTCTAGAAACTTTTTAGGTTATTTTCAGGCTATTTTCCTTCCAAAACAATTGAGAAATCCCTTTCTTTCCTTGAACAGCTCGAGCGGATATACATGTATGTAAAAACAAGGCATTCTCGTCCTGGGCACTTAAGTCTCAGTTTTACTTCTACCCAACTTTCTACCATATTTTTCACGTCTAGCTTTTTATTTGTTGTTTTTCCAGATATCGTGCCATTTTTCTTAGAAGACTGTCGATATTTTTTTCGGGCACTTTCTCTTCCTTTGTTCAGTTTAATGTGTCGGGGACTGAGGAATAAACACCGAAGAAATGTACCGTCACGCCGAAATGACTGTTTAATCCCTCCATTGTGATTGATTAATTAAGCAAACTGAAATAAGCTCCCTTTTACTGCCATGAAATATAACAAAGCAGTATGAAAACATGCATAAAATAAGAGGTGCCAGTTCAAGCTGGCAAATTGACAATGAAAAACTTTATAGAAAACATGAAATTTTACATTATTGCTCAGCATACTTTTTGAGGAAACATGATACAAACAAGAATGCAACCCTGTCAAAATGTGCTGGCAGCTGGCAATTTTGCCGCCTACAGTCAATTATTTGCCATCTACTTCACACTGGAGTTCACAAATCATGACTAATAACAAAATACATCACTTGCCCTCATGTACCTACAACTTCTGTTACCCTGCCTACCACTACAAAACATTCTGACAGGGCTGAGAATGCATAATAAATGTATAGGGGTGTCACATGGGGTCCAGGGCTTTCTGTGTGCTGCCATTTTGAACAAGGAGAAGGTCCTGGGGACAAGGTTGCAACTTGCCTCAACAAAAGAAAATGCAAGCCAGGCACCCAACAGTGACTCGCTAGAGTTTTAACCAAAATCATATACACTAACTATCATGAGTTACAAAATAACGTCTAATTTTTGTGTCTTGCAAATCTACCAGTAAGGACGCCAACATATTAATGCTTATTTCTCAGTTGCCAATTCTCTGGGAGAGGTCATTGCCATGGTAAACGAGCATCTAAAGAATAGCAAATATTGTGCAAGAATTAACCTTAATTTTTTAGTGTTTTGAGTTTCCTTCAGTGAATTTTTAGACTTTGCTATCTTGCGAAAACGGTCAAGGCCAACTTTTTGGAAGCAAAAAAAAAAGGGCTGGGCAAACAGTTTTTACAAATCAGGCCATTTTGTATATTAAACTGATCAACTAAATTGCTCTGACAGATGTTTTTCTAAAAAGAACATGTGAAAGGTAGTGTTGTTTGGCTGACATCATAAAATATTGGAAAACCTACATGTTTGTGTGACCGTGTGCAAAATTACTAAACCTTACGTCATCAGCATGTATAGCTACCCTAAAATACTTAATGGCCGACTTCACCCAGATCCCTTGTAAATCTCTAGGGAATTCATATTACATAATACTGGCATTTTATTCCTGATCAGTTAATACATATGTGACAGCAATTAGCAAGTCTCATGATTATGAGTTTGTAATTTGAAATGGCCATAAAATACTGAACTGAAGGAAAAAACCCTACAGCAACTTTTGAGTATCTATAAGCTTACCATGTGCAAATCTAAATACATAGAAGTCTTATTACAGCACTGTACAGTGAAATGTCAAAAATAAAATAACAAGGGAATATTCCTACAATTTACAGGCGCTGGCCTACGATGGACTGTAAAATGAAATACCCAAGAGTTTGCATAACGTTAAGCCAACGTTAGAGCACGTTAAATTCAGGTTATGAAAATTTGGTTGTCAAAAGTTTCAAGCTTTTCTATAGCAAGCAAGTTATTGAATCCCTTCATGATTTCGGAGACAATTAATTTACAAATGCAAAGACAACGCGAGACACCATGATTATCCATAAAGTAAAACGACCTTTTCTTGATTGCAAAAGCGAAAACAAGTCGTAGGACAGATATTTTCAAATAATAATAATGTCCCGTCCTGAACTGCATGGGTTTGTGGTCCAGAGGGAAGTCGAACAACTATAAACGCTGCAAACATAGCCTATACATTATTTTGAACTTTTTTGTACGTGAAGATTGAATAACACAGTAAGAAGGACACAAAAAAATTAATGTATAATTATACATTTGATCAAATAAGTTTATTTATAACATTATTGCTTTAGCAACCTTAATTGAATACAGAGAAGCAGCTAGCGGGATTATTTACGAGTGCTTGGAAACTGGAGGCTTTGAAATCTAAACAGCTCCAAAACATGATAATTCTCCATAATTTACACAGGAAACAATTCCTCTTACCTGTAAGGTCGTTCACGACGTTCAAACTCTTTGATTTGTCTGCTTGCTGGCAGATTTTAAGCCATAATCCGTCGATATTTTGCAAATTAAACTTGAAGTTTGCACAAATTTCTCTGCGCGCCACACGGTTCTTTCCAGCGCAGGCCATTGGCGGAAAAATGGGCGCGCAATGAAGCGTGGGATGGATGGAAATTTTGCGAAAATCCGAAAATAACTTTGGATAAAATCCCACAATGCTCTGGGGTACAATCTCGTTTTTTCCAATCTTTCATATCTTTTTGTAAAATATTTTCACAATATTTTTTTTATAAACATCAACTTTTTCACTATATGCTACTAATTAATTCGACTTAAATGCTACCCTATAAAGTAAGTACATGTAATTACGTAAGTACCCTGTCTATATTTTCACTGATATCTCAATTGTAAAACTGTCTTGGTTTGTGATACGTTACCTTTCCATTCGTAATATAAATTTATTTCTGCTGTGTGATAAAACTTTTATTTTCAATAAAACACAATTATAAAGAGTCTCAGAAAAGTAGGAGAATAAGGCTATGACGTCACTTGTACCGCCATTTTGAATGCCGAGAAGAACCTGGAGCTGAATTAGTATTTCTCTCCTCAGTCTTCTCGGCCGGTCGACGGTAAACTTTCCGCCTGGGAGGAATTTGTATTGATGATCATGGTTATGACGGAAAGGTAAAATAGTTTTACTCTCAATGATTGAGGTTTAATTAACGAATTACTTGTCCCTGTAGCACTGCAATGCTAGGAAATTACTACTTTGCTATCGTTGGTCACCATGACAATCCAGTGTTTGAAATGGAGTTCAATCCGCCGATGAAAACTATGGATTCATCACAAAGTCGAGACCAAAGTTACAAGGTAAAATTATTAGCTTTAAAAACTAGTGTACCTAATAGGTAGAGGAGTGCTGCCCAGATGTCATGTATCTAACAAGAACATAAACAATTACAATCGGGCAATGAAACTATGAATTTATTTGGCTATTCATTGTAAATAATGTAACATAAACAGCAATATAAAATTAACTGAACAATTACAAAAATGATTTTCTCATTAGTCCTTTTTGTTTGGTTGGAAACAATTTGTTGGTTTATTTATCATTGAGGGTCGTGCTTTGAGGTTTTCTCAATATGTTGGTTGAGCTGTTACAAGTACTAACACGTAACGCAATATTGCGGTAAGCTTATGTTTTCACACTGACACGGTTCAACATTTTTTAAAAATTAAATGTAAGGCATTTTGACGAATGCAAAAAGAAAAATACAGTACATCACTTCATAATGTTCAGTCTGAAGAAGAAAAAAAAGGGAGGTCCCGAGCGAGGCTTGGACCGCGGACCATCCGGCTGTCATTCTGCGAGTCACCCACTCGGCCATCGTGACCACTGACATACACATGAAGAACGGGATAAATTTAATTACTTCAAAGTAGATAACCATCAAAACGCATGTCTCGGTTGAAAAATCCTTTTAGATCGATTTTAATGTTGCATTAAAGACTCCAAATGCGAAACATCTTTAAGCTTATTGTTGTTTATTTTCATTTACAACAAATTAGTTATTGTTATTGCTGGATTCACTATGTTCTTGTTACGAAACGCATTCGTAACAAAGCAGTACGTCACTAAGTTTACAGCTGATGGAACGTACATGTAGCAGCACGAATGCAGCAGATATATAAAGGCAATGGGTGTGCAAGGCATTGTGGTAAAAAATCCAGATGCATCATAGGTGTAAATCGAAAATTTTTGCAATTAACTTAAATTTTAACTTTTACTTGCGTCAAATATCGTACAATGTTAAGTTTATATATGGTATTAGATCAATTGGATGACACTTAGAGTGTATGGGCTTTTTAAAAATGTGGAATTTGTTTTGGGATTTTTAAACCTGTAATTAAACTTATTATGGTCCCAAAACACCACAAGCTTATTTAAACACGGAGCGAGCCTATAAGTTGAGTCTGAGGTATTCAGCATGTCAATCAAAAATCCCAAAGGAAGGCTAATGGGCGCATTTGATTGGTTCATTGGCAAAGGTCATATATCAGCATGTTGAGAGATTCCCGCAAGTTTGAACGGTGAGAAATTTATTCGGAGAGCTGGCTAGAAAGGATTTTTAATTGAAGAAGATGGATCATACAGGAGAGGAATTTAGAAGTCAGAAAGTTAGTTACCTGAGGGCTCCAGATTTTTTCCTTTGGGTTGCTCCCTTTTGATCCAGATCGTCTCACACATTTAACCGTTTTTAAAAATGAGTTCTAATTATTTAAATGGTGTTTAAGATGTTAGAAGTTTTTTATGGTGCGTTTTCGTGTGTCAAAAAATGGTACTTGTTTCCCTGCTTTTTCAACTGTAATGCATATGAGGGTCTGTAACATATCTGGAGCAATTATTTTTTTATTTAGTAAAGCAACCTTTAAATCTTCAGAGAGATGATCACAGACACCTCAACCAGTTTATTGCACATGCTGCTTTGGATCTTGTTGATGAAACCATGTGGACCACAACTGGCATGTAAGTACAGTGTGGTTTCTTAATCCATGCATGCATGAGTTTTTGGCCAAACCACAGAGATGTGTTTTGTGAATTTCTCTTACATTTTTCATTTTACTTTTATACTTTAAATATTAGGTAATACAGCATTTGTCTTACTTATTTTAATTGTGATCTCATGATCAGAAAACTTGTTTGCTAACTGCAATTTTACTTGCTTTGTTAACACAGGTATTTAAAACATGTTGACAAGTTCAATGAATGGTTTGTGTCTGCTTTTGTTACAGCCTCAGATATCCTTCTCATAATTTTAGGTGGTAAATTAATCCTACAAATATAATATGAAGAAAAGATACCTGAGTTTATATGTATGAGGGGCCAAGCCAGAGGTGGATCCATAAATTTTTATTTGATTGGGGGAGGGGGGGGGGGGGGGGGGGGGGGGGGGGGGGGGGGGGGGGGGGGGGGGGGGGGGGGGGAGGGGAATCCAAACTTTGATTCAGAAAGCATGTTGAAATGTTTTTGCAGCAAATTACAGTTATTTTCCTCTACACCCCCCCCCCCCCCCCCCCCCCATCAGTTATGGCTGCAAGTTATAATCCTGATTTTATGTCATTTTCCATGGCCCCTTAACATGTATTTGAATTCTACTCATAAAGGGATGAGCATGTGTTTCTGTGAACACCAGTCAGGCAATACTGCTTTGCGAGCAGAAGGCATCGCACATTTCATTAAAAAAAAAGTTGAAAAGTGATATGCGATCCTGTCGATGCAAGAATTTCAGTGTCAAACAAGTAGTAAAAAAAAACAGGATTGATGGGGGGGAGGGGTCCGGAACCCTGGACCCTCCTCCTGGATCAACCACTGTGAGCATAACAAGGGCTTGGATCCACTTCTCAGTTACAGTGTATATGTGGGTGTGGAGGGAACAGGAGGGCAGGAATCTGGGATATACCAGTAACCAGGAAAGAAGGGGTGGGAGATGGGAGAAAATTGTGAGATGTACCATAGGGTTAGGTTAAGGCCCCATCCCCTCCTATGACCTCGGCTCCCTCCCCGGCCTGTGTGTAATCATTTGATATGACTGAGACTTAACATACATGGTGTGCGAACGGCTATTATTCTTTTTCTGAAGAATAAATAGTTTTCTCAAAATCCTTTCAGGTTTGCATATTCGAAAACTCCTTGCTTTTCGCTTCTTGATCGTCGATTCGTGATTCTTGCGTCTCGAAACTTGAGTCACTCAAATATTGATATGCAAGTTTCGAGGATTGAGTCAAGACTGTCAACTAACATTGGAATGGTACTGTACATAAATTATTTGAACCCAGATCAGTTCCAGGGGAGGGGGCCTGGTTCCCCATTACCTTGCCAAAAAATACATTTGAATGCCTGGCCCCTATTCACTCCAGCTGCCCCTTCTCCTCCCTCCACTTTGCCTATTATGAAGTCCAAAACCACCACTGCTGTTTAGTTCTTACATTGTTCTTACTTCTTTACTAAAGATAACAGCTGTAAAGTTAAAGATAACTGTAAATTTGTGTTGTTACTTTAACTGAATGAAAGCAAGAGATTTATGATGCTACATGATGTGAGAAATGATGATGGGATCAAGAATTTTTTCACTGATGTCTATGAAACATACATCAAGGTACTCTTAATTTTAGTAGTCCCACTGTTATTTTCCCTTGTCAGGGATTCTGACAGGGTGCGGGAAAAAATCTAAAATTGTGCGGGAGTTTTGAGGCAAATTGTGCGGGAAATATCTTCGATTGTGCGGGAAATTGTGCGGGATTGCGCAATCTTGTGACCAACCAAATATTCGATCACCAGTGTTCTAGCCAGGCCAGAAAAATATGACAGGGAGGAAATTCTGCATAAATGAAAAATACAAATAGATGTTTTACTTTGGGGATTAAAATGTACCCAGCAATCGCCAATTTGCGGCTGTTTTTCTTCACGAAAGTTTATTTGTCTTTATGTAGTGTGAATAATTTCCATTAAAGGTTCACACAATTTCTTCGAAAGTTTGCCACAAAAACACAACCTCGAGATGTATGCAAATTGCGTGCTAAATGTAATTTAATAGCATGTTTGTTTTGCATTTTCTTGAATGAAAACGTCATTCACTTGATTGAAAAAATCAAATCCAGTATTCTGAACAGAACTTAACAATTTTCTCCTATCAATCCGAAGTTCCAGCGCTTTAATACATGTAGTTTGTTTGTCGATTCGCAAACTTGATCAGTTCTTTGCGAAAATAATTCAGACAGAGTGACATTCATTTCGGCGCGACCGCCGGTACATTTCTTCGGTGTTTCTTCTTCGGTCCCCGACATATTAAACTGATAGAGGAAGCGAAAGCGCTCGAAAAAATATCAACAGGCTGCTAAGAAAAACGTCATAATGTCTGGAAAACGACAACTAAAAAGCTACGCGAAAAAATCTGTAGGAAGTCGGAAAAAAGTAAAACTGAGACTAGTTCCCAGGACGGCGAAGAGAACGCCTTGTTGTTTTTATATCGATCCGTTCGAGCCGTTCGAGGAATGCGAGGGTTTTGTCGATTGTTTGGAAGGAAAATGGGCTGAAAATAGCCTAAAACGTTTCTCGAAATCTTGGTAATCAATAGAAATACCTGATTTAATTAAAATTTTAATCAATATTTCAGTATTGTGCGGGATTGTGCGGATTTTTAGGAATTGTGCGGAATTGTGCGGGTTTGACCGAATTGTGCGGTCCCGCACCCGCGCACCCTGTCAGAATCCCTGCCTTGTGTAATGAGAAAAAAATATTTTCAAAATGCGTACACACCCAAGCAGGTATTATTATGGCAGTGTGCATTTGAAGTGATTGGATAAATACACCTTTTTGGATGGTTTAAGAGATAATAGGCGCAGATATTTTAGGGTGACCCTATTCCGCGGAATGACGGAATGACGGAATGGAATGGCGGAATGACGGAATGGCGGAATATTCTAAAACACGGAATGGTGGAATATTCTAAAACACGGAATGACGGAATATTCTAAAACACGATTGTCGATACGATCAGGGCGCGAAAAATGATCCTTTTTCGTGCCCTGATAAGATGCCCTGATAAGATCTTTCATCCTCCTGGTGCCTTAATATCGCAGGCTCACTTTCCCACACTCAAGTAGTATAGAGTTGGCGGTACCAGATCAGTTTTGCAAAACTGATCTGATACCAAGCCAACTCTATACTACTTACCATATAATGGCAAAAATAAAATGGAAATATTAAATGCAATAATTAATTAAAAATATTAAATGGAAAAATCAAATGAAACTATATGTTAATTAAAACAAAGTGCGTTTATTTCATTGCGTGATACAATTCTCGGAAACACAGGATGTAATACCCAGAAACAGAGAACGGGGAATCCCCCGCTTACAAGTCTGAACATGTTTTGATAAAAAGGAAATGAGTCATCACTAATAGTTATTGTTTCAGATCACGAGACGGTCGTGTGATATTTTTAACCAATCAGAGGCTTCACACTTTGATTCACAATTGTGAACTTTTTCAGTGAAAAAGTTCACAATTGTGAAGTTGCTTGTGAAGTTAAGATGCCTTACTCACATAACTGAATGATGCATCATCCACCTTCTGATTGGTTGAAAAAATCATACGACTGACTCGTGATCTGAAACAATAACTATTAATGATGACTCATTTCCTGTTATTAAAACATGTTCGCTATTTTTGTTTTCTGGGAATTTAGACACGCACCGCTTATAGCTATTGTTTTAAAAATATAATCTCATATAATAGTATAGAATGAATTGTAATTTGGAAATTCATGATGAATTTGAGAAGATGGGAGAGTTGACCTGTCCCTTTTGTGACCGACGATTAGCAGATGTTGGTAGAAATACGGAAATGATGAGTATTGGTGAGTTGATATATCCCTTTTATGATATGAAATTATTAGAAGTTGATAGTAGTGCTAGATTGGTTGAGTTATGTTGTTGTGAACAAGATATAAATAGTATAGATGGTATGAGCGTCTGTCTAAATTGCGGTTCCGTCCATGGTTATGATTATGTTAAAGAGTACGTTGATTTTTATGAGAATATGTATAGAATAAGGACGAAGAGTGTGTATGTAAGAAAATATCATATCGAAAATATAATCAATAAATATAATAAAGAAATTCATTTGAGTTATCAAGACCGTAACAAAATATATAAGATTTTTGGATTAATAAACAACGTGTTACCAGAAGTCAATAAGAACCGGAAACGGATGATTAGTGTAACCTATGTTTTGAGAAGATTATTAAAAATTTTAGGATTACCTTATGATAAAATAAAAATAACTTCTTCTAAAAAGACATTAAAATTTTATGAACAATGGTGGGATGATGTTTATAAATTAATAAAGAATGATGTCAACAAAATTATTAAAAGGTGACCTGTTGCATGATTCTCAGAAAAATAGGAAGTCATACGTCATGTGAAGGGTTTTTCCCTTTGAATGAATTATAAAATAAAATTTACTCGAATTTTTTATCATACTGTTTCTCGAATTTATCAGCAAGAGGACAAAGATCGATGATTATTTCATCTAACTGTCTCATTTCATTGATGAAAACAGTGTGGTTGAATTGATTTCCTCTTAAAAAAGACCGTAGATCAACTAACACTTTTTCATAAGTCATATAAGAAAATTTAGACATTTCAATTTTTCTCTTATAGTCCTTGATTTCAGATATTGTCTTAAGCAATAAACCAGCTCCAGAAATAGAAGCTAGTATAGCAGGATTTAATGTGATACTACCAGCTATTGTACCAATAACTACTAAGCCTGTTGAAGTAACATTTACAATTAAATTCAATCTCTTAAAATATTTGAAAGCCTTTTTATAACACCAAAAGCGTTTGTGGTAATATCTATATAACGCTTTGATTTCAGATAATTTTTCTTTGCTTATACACTTATCGATATGATTAAATTGAAAGATATCTGTTTTAGTCATTCTATTCTATATATTATTAGTACATATTATATTTTAGGATTTGAAATAAGACAATATAATACACCACTTATTTGGCCCATTATTGGAGATCTTTTTACTTTCTTTGGCATTGAAAGGAAGCAATATGTGTATCCAGGCCCCATTTCATAGTCATTATAAAATCTTCCAAATGCATCATGAAAAATAGCATGTTTAATTAAAAATTGGTAATTGGTATTTAGAGTACAAGAACCTGGTCCTATTAATCCAATGTCAGGGTGTTTTTCTAATATTTGGTTAAATAATATTGGCTTATTCAAATAGTTAACGTACAAAAATTGATATATTAAAGCCGATTTTAATATTTCATCTTTAGTATTAGGATGTAGGTTTTTTTGGGTTGTGAAAAATTTATTACAAAAATTAATTGACTGTGCAAGAATTGACATTTATATATATCAATATATTAGATAATTATATATTAAAACTCTTCAAAAAGTACACTGATATGGCAATTATAAGGTGCATATGTAATATGATCAATTGATAGTAATTTGATTCGTACAACTGTATCTTCATTGAAATTGATAACTGATGTTGATATATTGAAAGTGTATAAAATTTTATTTGATGTTTTATTCCAATTTTGGGGTCCAAATGAATAGTTACCGATTAATATAACCATTTTTTTGTATCCTTCAGGCGGTTTATCGTCCAATATTATCAACCATAATTTTACTATTTTCAAATTAGTTACCGCAATAAATGATGATGAACCGTTGAACATTATATCACGACTGTTCTTATTTTTCATATAATTGCCTAAAAATATGAATTTATTTTTCAGTTTTGGTAAACCAATTAGGTTTCTACCATTTAAATCAATATCAGTCTCCATAACCATTTTTCCATTTTCAATTACAAAAACAGTATCAAATACATCTGGATCGACACTCGAGACATGTTCTTGAACACCATAAACAATTAGATGTGCTTTATTTGTATTTCCTTTTGTTATTCTTCCATGAAGATCTATCATTATATATTCAGGTGGAGAGACCTGCCATTTGTGTAAATGAACAATGCTTTTCGTATATCCTTCAGTGTTAAATATTTTTGTTGTTTGCTGCCCAATATTAATGACTGTTGATACAACACTGACAGTTGTTGAACTAATATAAGCTTTATCTGGAACGAAAAACTCAATCACCATAGTGTACTCACCTTGAGAAAGATTTAGTGCATTAAAACCTATCCTTGACGCGAAGTCATCGTTATTGTCTGTCGTAAGAGTTATATCATAGGCTTTCTTGTTAATTTTGTGTGGACTGGATACAAAATCGATAATACCATTAACAACAATATTACTCTCCGACGAGCTCTGATTAACATCTTCCATCATGTATCTAAAAACATCTTTTTTAGCTGTAGAGGTATTTATATGTGACTTGTTTACATAACTCTTATAATCATCCGTTATTCGTGTGTACAAGTTTGTATTAGAATCATTGAGTTCGGTGTTGAAGAATGAAACATTGACGGCAGCACCATTCTCATTTGGTAAAGGTGTTGCTAAATTAGTAATTTTATTACTTTGCATATCAAGATCATTTTCCACTTTTTTATCGAGTTTCGATGTTCCTAAAAAAGCTAGAGCAGTAACGTTCTGTTCGATTTTCGTGATGTTGTCACCGTATAATCTATCAACATATTCTTTATTTACCGCATGATCAACTTCTGTTGGATCTTTTACATTATAAATAGTATTTGATCCCATATCTAGACTAGTTTCCATTGGAAAAGTTTCTTTACGACTGAGAAAAATGTTTTTTACATCATTATAAGATACAAGATTGTTATAATTTGCTGCTAATTCAAGATATGTCTGTTGTTTTGATTTCACAATATTATAAAGTTCTTTCAGATCAATATTTTTCAAAATCTCGTGTGTGTGTGAAGGATCGGTATTAGGATGATATTTTTTCAAAGTAACCATGTTTACACTACTTAAATCATTGGATTCATCGGTTATTACATTTACGATTTTCTTATTCTTCGCATCGTATTGTTGACCATCATAATTTAAAAAATGTGTCTTCCCATGATAAAAAGGGAAAGCATCGTTATCACCAGCTGCTTGAACATTTAATATAGAATGATAATTGGCATCCATGTGATCAGTCAATACTATTCTTTCATTTTTCATATATGCATCTGTAATGTTTGCTTTGTTATTGACCTGATTTTTGAGAGTTATCGAATTAACAGCAGCCAGGTCATTATTCAAATCAGCGTCCATGTTTGTGATTAATTTTCTATCCATATCAATCTCACCGGGTAGAATTAGTTTATGTCCCCTCAAATCAAGATCTCCAGTCATATGAGATGATCCGTCAACCTGAAGAGAATCAGCCCTCAGTTGAATCAGTTTGTTTTCCAAACTTGTTCCAAGCGTGTCAACCTGATGCTTTGTGATCACGTCGTTATTGTTAATAGCTTCTGCAACATTTGTCAATCTTTTATTCTGAATATCATAATTTCCGTCATCTGTTAATACAAACCCGACACCAGGTAATCCCCGTTGAGATTGATTATTAAATGTTGATTCAGGTAAACGTCCGTTTGAGTAACTCATTTATATAATAACATTATATTACTTTGATTATATTTTTTCATTAAAATTCTTGGTTGTGAATTTCTTTGGTTTATCAATATATATGAATGAAAATGGTTCTTTAGTTGCTTTATCATATAATTGTTTTGAAATACTGTTTTCACGGCAAATTAGACTCTTTTCATTGGTGCTTGGGAATTCGTAAAGACAGAAATGTGAACAGTTCAATCTTATGTCTTTCGGTGTCTTATAATAGCTCTGACTCAAATAAATCACACTACAGTTTTTGTGTCTCCCTCGTATAAAATAGTCGACTAATGGTTTTTGGTTTTTATCACATACGAAATCGTCGAATATCACTATTTTCTGACTTTCATTATCAATATCATTTACAGGAATAATTTGATCATTGCTTGCTTCAATAACATTATAACCAGCTTCATCACTTATTGGCTGGAATATATCCATAAGATTCTGATACTTGGACTGCTCTAAGTTTTTCGCATACAGGTATATTTTATCAAAGTACAATAAATTGTAAATCATATGCATAAGTGTATTTGTTTTTCCCGAACCACTTGGGCCGCAAACCAACATCCTAAATGATTGATCTGGCATGAAATCATATAACTGTCTAAAGTTCGAGACCATATCGTCTTCAATATCGTAATTTGGTATTATCATTATATAATATGGGTATATTATTTCAATACAACATGGTGTGTAACACGGTGTGTAACACGGTGTATAACACGGTGTATAACACGGTGTTAAACGTTGTTTTTTATATATGATTTCCAAATTTTATGTAACCTAATAATATAATAAAAATGAGTTTACTTAAATGGAAAGAACTTGCAAAGAGTAAATCTCTATTAGGTAATAAGATTAATCTTGTACATGATGCAATCACAAAACATAATCTTAGTCATAAGATAAGTCAAGAGTCATTGGCTAAGGTATTCAAACCTGTGACTAGTAAATTAGATGATGTTATCGACAGTAATGTAGATTTAAGGGTACCCATAAGAAAGAAAAGAGCACCTAAAAAAGCTGATCAAGGTATTGATTATATGCCTGAAGTTGACCCTTTCGAAGACATGCAAGTTGATGATTTATTTGGTGATTATGTCCCACCAAATCAAAATAAACAAATTGTACCTAAACCACCTACTTATGAAGAATCTTTACAAGATCTTATGGAAGGAAATAAGAATATTTATGTTGATCCTCAGTACTTTGGTGATGAACCTGATGAATTACCACCAGAATATGATGACGACGATGAGATCGATTATGGATTAGATAATGAAGATATAAGTAATGAGATTTTGAATGATATTGGTATTACGGATTATGAAAATGTGGAAATGAGGTTAAATCAACCAGAAATGACACATAAAAAGACTAAGGCCTATCTTAATAAGATTATAAATGATGCAAAATCAAAAAGGAGTCAATTAAGTGGTTATAAGTCACATGTTACAAAACAGTTCAAAAGTGGGGCTATATCAGAAGCTGAGAGACAAATGCGAAACAAAAGAATAGACAATGCAAGAGTTACTTTAAATGAATACATAAAACATTATAATACTAAATTGGAAACAATAAAAGGTTCTGGAATCCAGAGTCGGGGAAAAAAACAGAGAGGTGGAAATATTATGTTTTTTAATGATGTAAAGCAGCTTTTAAAAAAATTGGAATTGATTATTGGTGAAAGATTGGCAGGGAATACCAGCATTGAGATGCGAAATATGGGAGTTACTATATTGGACACATTATTGAAAATGTCGAAAATCAATAGGTCACAATATAGTAAATTGTATAGTCAATATTTCAAAATATAATTTATGTAACTTTATTATATAAATGGAACGAGAGATAGTTTTATCATCTTATAGTGTAAAAAATCAAGGGAATAATAAACCTGAAGATTTCACAACAAAATTTACTAGACCAATGATATTGGATAGTAATTCTCAATATGTGATCGGCCTTAACCGAATTATCAATATGAGTTTTACATGGTTTAATGTTAATGCTGGATACAATAATCAATTAATTAAATTTAGCTCTGATAGTGGTTCAACATTTAACAACATCACCTTTCCAGCCGGAGTATGGAATTATACAGACTTCAATACATATATCAAGGATATAACGAAGACTGGTGATACGTATCCTATCACTCTTGAATTCGATAATACAACATTTAGGGTTACGATTACATTGACTCAGAATTATCAGCTTGATTTGACGCATTCCAATTTTAATGATCTAATCGGGTTTGATAAGACAGTATTATCTAATGAAACAAATATAGGGCCGAAAGTGCCCAATCTCAGTCAAGACACAGATATCCTGAATATCCATTGTAACCTAATAAACGACAGTCTTGTCGACGGTCAAGATACAGACATCATTTATTCCTTCTCGACCAGTGTACTCCCAACCTAGTTACTCCTTTACCCTCGAACCACGAAGAGTCACATTCAATCCAGTCAATAAGAATAATATTAGTAGTATCAGGGTATACATTACTGATGGAAAAAGAAGATTAGTTGACCTGAATGGAGCAGATACATCTTTCTCACTAATTCTGAAAAGTATAGAATAATATAACATAATAGTATAATGAAACCGTATGAATTCAAAAGATTTTACCATCCAAAACTTGGTAAATTTGTATACAGACACAAAGGATCGGGAATTATCGTTGATAATATTTTCAAACCGTTGAAGAGTGTTTGCATCATCTGTTTTCAAGAAATTTGCTAAGCCAATAGCAAAGAAGGCGTTAGAATCGGGGATATCCCATGCAGGTGAGCGACTGGGTAAGGCGGTATCTCAAAAATCTGGTGATTTGATAATGAAAAGATTGACAAATTTGAGAAAAGGAGCTACAAGACAAACAGCAATTGTTCCATCCTCACCCATTAAACAGCTGCAGCAACATTATCAGCCAAAACTAGATCAAGAAAGTACTGATATGATACTGAATAGACTCATTTCTGGAGATGGTTTGAGGAGAAGACGTAGAGTTAGATTTGTATAGAATCAATGAATATATTTTTTAATTGTTAAAATTATATAACATAATAATATATGTCTTTTAGAACAGATAATTTTCTTCAAAGAAATGAGTTGGTGCGATTCCAACTCGATGATGTAATCAGGTCTCCAGCTAACGGTCAACACCAAACGAAAAATGGTTATAAATTTACAATTAATGATCGATCGAGTTTCTACGATTGGTACAATGCCTATATTGAAGTCCAATTCCAACTACAGAAATTAGCAGACGGAGTAGGATATGCTGCTGCTGATCGAATAACGGTAATTAATGGAGGGCATTCCTTAATTGACCACATAATGATTAAATCTGCAGGAAAAATAGTTTATGACACTGACAATCTCCATAAAGTCACTTTTGTTAAAAACCTGCTAGAGTATTCTGATGATTACAGTAGATCAGTTGCTAAAAACAGTTTCTGGTATTTGGACACGAATGCTACAACAGCTGCGAATAACACAGGATTTGAAGCTCGCAGGTTGCAAACTCAAGCACTTCGAGACAATGGGGCTGGTGGTGCTAAAAACATTAATGTGATTATACCATTGAACAGGTTCTCATTTTTTGAAGAACTTGAAGATAAGATGCTTGTACCAATGCAAATACAATTTAACATTGAGCTACAAAACGATGGTGAACTCATTCACATGGCTAATGGAACTGATGCTGGAAGAATTGTTGTTAACAGGTTTTTGCTCTGGGTGCCAAAACTAACTCCAAAGGATTCATTGTATGACAATTTCGTTAGTTCATTTCTTAAAGAAACTCAGTGGAAATATTTAAGGGAAATGTACGAAGCATCAGCTCCTACACAATCATCAGGATTTTTCCAGATTTCAAGCAGTATTGACAATGTCAAACACATTTTTGTTTACTTGAAAAGAACAAACCCGCCTAATGATGCAGTTGAAGAAGACAGTCCTTATCTAATGGACACTTTTAAACTTAATGTTGCTGATAATAACTCTTCCCTTTTAAACTGTAGACTAGAATATGGAAATGGAGTCTTTTATCCAGAAACAGAGTATGATACAGAATCAAAAGTGAGAATCTTT
The DNA here is from genome assembly GCA_024195265.1 of Dendrophyllia cribrosa. Taxonomy (NCBI): domain Eukaryota; kingdom Metazoa; phylum Cnidaria; class Anthozoa; order Scleractinia; family Dendrophylliidae; genus Dendrophyllia; species Dendrophyllia cribrosa. The sequence continues at coordinate 9,081,272 of JAJLRJ010000005.1, forward strand.
AACGATTTGATGTCATATACTATGCGGAAAAATGACTATAACAGCGGAACTCAGCTGAACTTAGCAAACTATAGTTCTCTGTATGGGTTGATTTACTTTAATCTTACGTATCAAACTGAAAAAATAACAAGAGATCCGAAACAGCTAATCTTCAGGTATAGACTAAGCCAGAATGCAGCTGCAAACTTCAATGTTCATGCTGTAGTCCTATATGAAGAATCTGTTGTCATTGACAAGGTGGGTAATGAATTGGTTATAGTGTAAAATTGTATAATAAGTAATGTATTACTAATAAAAATAAATATCCTTATTTCATATATGTTTTATAACTGGAAAAATTATATAACATATATTATATACAGCAAATGACTCAGCTTTTTGAAATCAAAGTAAATTTGTCTGACAATCAAAAGAAGAATCTTAGCAATGCTTTCAAAAAAAGGGAAACTATTGTTCTCAGACTATCAAATGAATCTCTGAACGGAAATGATATTCTATATGTACCAGCAATGGTAAAGAAGAGATTGGAGAAGAATCGTATGATGAATAAGGGTATGGATATCAAACTTGTTAAAAGTAATATCAGAAAACAGGTTGGAGGTAGTCTACTAACTTCTATCTTAAGTATTGGAAAGACACTAGCACCAACTATAGGTAAAACCCTTGGGCTATCAGCTCTTGCTGGATTGGCTTCAGAAGGTGCTTCTCAGATTGTGAAATCAATATCTGGCAAAGGCGTACAGTCGGGTGGTTTTCTCGTACCACAAGACAAAATTAATAAGCTGATAGAATATAAGCATCTTTTATCGACGAAACAAAAACAGGATATATTGAATGCCCTTCAATCAGGTTCAGGTGTTCATGTAAAACCAACAAAAACACAATCAGGTGGATTTTTAGGCACTCTGTTGGCAAGCATTGGTGTTCCACTCCTTCTAAATGCTTTGACTGGTAAAACTGGTAGTAGGGCTCCACGAATGGGAATTAGTAAGAAAAAAAGGGGTAAGGGAGCTCCGAGAATTGGTGCATACAGACAACCACCTCCATTTATAGGTACATGGGATAATCCAATTGGTATGGGGATTAAAAAAAAAACTACCAAAAAAAACAAGTCGGGAGAAGGCATACTATTAGGGAAAAACAGCCCATTCAATGGCATACCACTACTAGGGGCAATACTGTAAAACCAAAATTCCATAAAGATATCCCGTTAAGTAATCATGATCTAATAAAATGGTGTAGATATTTGAACATCCCAATCAAAGATGTTCTATCGAGGGATGAGAAAGTTCCACATAAGCATAAACAGGCGTTATTCATATACAATCTTGAACCCTCATATATGAGTGGAAGCCATTGGGTGGCCACATATGTCAAAGACAACGTGATAAATTATTTTGATAGTTTCGGTATGCCTCCATTTCAAGAGATCGTAAATCATACAAAAAGAAAGAATTTGATTCTGTTACATCAAAACAACCAAATCCAGAACATAAAAACGACTACATGTGGTTACTTCTGTTTATACTTTCTGAATGAAATGAATAAAGGGAATTCATATTATAATTTATTGCAAGTATTTGACATATATGATACAATGAAGAATGAGAGATTCCTCGAACATTATTTTAGAAATATCTAACTTATATATATAATGGTAAAATTATATTGTGTTAGACAGAATAAAGTCACTGAATGTGTTCCAGGAAGCGAACGATATGTGAAAACTAAAAATGGTCGAACTATGTTGAAATGCACTTGCGCTGAATGTGGTATAACAAAAACCAAATTTATAAAACAAAAACAGGGAAACTAATTGAGCCCTCACAAGATGGGGGCTTTTTAAATATAGAAGGTAGTCACAGTCTTGGTGAAATAGCAGCTAAAAGCGCTTTAAAAGGTTTGTATAATTTAGGTAGAATCGGAGCATCAAAGGCAATTAAATCTGGTTATGCTAAACAAAAAATAAAAGGAATGGCTGATAAATATTTGGATCAAGCCTTAGATAGTTTAACTTCAGATATTAGTAAGAAACTAGATCCATTGCATAAAGGTAGTGGGATTGATATTCATAAGGCCATTGGGAAGCTTCCGAAACCAAAAGGCGGTTGGACATTACCCGGCCATAAATATACTGGCCCATATAATGATTTAAAGAGTCAAGTGAAATATGACCCAACAACTGACCAAATATTAGAAATATATGACCAACCTACAGGAAGAACTGATGAAATAGCAATGCAACATGATGTCGATTATTCAGTCTGCAAGGATGATAGGAAATGTAAAAATAAGGCAGACCGAAAAATGGTTCAAGCTTTAGACAACGTACCGTATAATGAAAGACAATGGGGGCATTGGTTGGCTAGAAACACGATTGATGTAAAACAAAAACTTGGATTAGGTGTTAAAAGGAAGTCAAAAAACGTAAAAAGGAGTTGAGTAATGATTGGGCTGAACTCCTTGCAAATGAACTACATAAACCAATCAAACGGAAATTTCAAAAGAGACGTGTTATTGTTAATGGAATAGATGATATTTGGAGCGCTGACCTTGTAGAAATGCAGAAGTTTTCAAAATGGAATAAAGGATATAGATATTTGTTAAACATCATTGATGTGTTTTCGAAATTTGCTTGGAGCATCCCTATTAAAAATAAAACAGGTAATACAATTACTGAATCATTTGATGATGTTATTAAAAAATCCAAACGGAAACCTAAATTTATTTGGGTAGACCAAGGGTCTGAATTCTATAATAAAACTTTCAAAGACTGGCTAAAGAAAAATAATATTGAGATGTATTCTACTTTCAATGAAGGTAAAGCTGTTATTATTGAGAGATTTAACAGAACATTAAAATCTAAAATGTGGAAACAATTTACAGCTCAAAATACAACACAATATTTAGACATGTTACCAAAACTATTAAATGAATACAACAGTACAAAGCATTCAAGTATTAAAATGAAACCTATTGAAGCATCTATGAAAAAGAATGAAGGAACTGTTTATTTCAATCTATATGATACGGAACTATTATCATATAAACCAAAATTTAAAGTTGGTGATAAGGTTAGAATTTCAAAGTATAAACGGAATGTGTTCGACAAGGGTTATACACCAAACTGGACTGAAGAAGTGTTTACAGTCGGTAAGATACAATACACTAATCCTATAACTTACAAATTAAAAGATCTCAATGATGAATCAATAGAAGGATCTTTCTATCAACAGGAGTTATTGAAAGCTAAACAAGATGTTTTTCGTATAGATAAGGTTATCAAAAGAGACTATAAGAAAAAACAAGCTTTGGTGAAGTGGAAAGGATATAGTGATGATTTTAACAGCTGGATACCGCTAAAAGATGTAAAAAATATATAATGTTTATATATATATCATGAGCGGCATTGAGAAATATATCAAAAAAATAAATTTTCAAATTCAGGAATGTGAAGATGAAATAGACAATCTTCATGATAAAATATATGATAATGAGCGTAGATTGGATCTGTTACAATATAAAAAGAAATTATTGAAACTTTATCATAAAAAAATACATGAAATTGATGAAGATATAACATTGAAAGAGTTATTGAATATTATCTGCAATGAGATAGAAAACAATAGATACGATGATGAATGTAATGTGTTGAAACAAACCAAAGTTGATAATATTAAATATCTCAAACAAGAAAATAGTATATCTAGCACAACAAAAACAAGCAGCAACGCGGATTTGGAAAGATGTAGAAATATTCATCTGATCCAGGGCACATGGGTTTAAAAAATACAATCAGTAACATTAGAACACTAATCAGGGATTTAAAGGGATATACAAAATTGTTTTAAAGAGATGTTACTATTTACAAGTATCCCAGAAATTTCTGAGATATTTATATCTTTGCATTCGCTATTCATTGGTAGCCAAAAATATTAATGTTTCTGGCTATTACGCAATAATGCAAAATATATAATTCTTGACCAATATTATCCGCACTATTATGAAACTATTTAAAATAATATCTATAGTATAGTATTATATATGGAAAATCAAAATGTTAAGAGAGGTCGCGGTAGACCAAGAGTTTATACCGATGAAGAAAGAAAGCAACATAAGACACAATACATGTTAAATAAAGTCTGGCTTTGTAAGATTTGTAAGAACAACAAAAATTATACACTTGCTGGGAAATCATGTCATGAGAAAACAAAAAAGCATGTGAAGAATCTAAATATCTACATCATAATGCAACGAATCATCAACATAACACGAAAAAATATTCCAAATCACACACAAGATTAATTCTTTTCATAGTTATAGTTCAAAGGATCCATGATTGGATTATTTGAATTCTCGACTATATTCAAACGCACATTCGTAAAACCATTTAAAGAATTATCTATAGTTATATATATAGATAATGGAAAAATCAGACTTGAAAAAATTGAGTAAATCTCAACTAATCCAAATGTTATTGCAAATCCAGAATGCTAAACCAGCTCCTGAGATGACAATAGTGGATAACAAAAAACAACGTAGGAGACCAATTCCTACACCAAGAAAAAGTGTTAAACAGATGGTGAATGAGTATGAAGACCATATTATTTTACCACCAATGGAGTTTAGAGACGACTATAAACCAGTGCCAGCACCTAGAACTAAACAGCCAGTTGCAGAAAAACCAGTTCCAACTATAAGAACTAAAATAGAACAAACAGACAAAGCTCTAAAAGGTTATACTAAATCCTATGAAATCAATATAAAAAATAACAAAGACCCACTGGTGCAGTTGCAGAACACAAGAAAGGCTATTGAACATCATATTACAAATACACTAAAATCCATGAAAGGACTAAAATTTGTTGAAACACTCAAGGTAATATTTACAAAAATGTCAAATAGAGACACAGTATATAAAACTGCCTATTTCAACAGTCAAGTTCAAACAATCATAAACAACCTAGATATAGATGAATCACTGCAAGTATCAAAGCAGAACATATTAAACAAAATTGCAGTTTGAATTTCAGAGGGATCTGGTTGGACTGTTCAATCAGTGGAAAATCATTATCTTAATGTTGTAAGATATCAACCAATGAGAGGCTCTTCATATATTAAACTACCACAAGAACTAAGAAATAGTGCCAAAGGTTTGATCAACATGAAAAACGAAGACAATCAGTGTTTTAGATGGTGTCACATTAGACATTTGAATCCTCAAGAAAAATACCCACAGAGAATTAAAAAATGTGATAAAGAATTTATTGAAAAATTGAATTACTCAGGAATTGAATTTCCAGTCAATCAAAAACAGTATAATAAAATTGAGAAACAGAATAATATCAATATCATTGTATTTGGATATGAAGAAAAACAACCATTTCCTATTTACATATCCCAAGAAAAATTTGAAGATCAAATGCATTTATTATTGATAACAGAAGGCGAAAACAAACATTATGTATTAATAAAAGACTTCAATAAATTTATGTACAATCAAACAAAACATGAACATAGAAAGCATTTTTGTATGTATTGTTTACAATGTTTCAGTAGTGAAAGAGTATTATTAAATCATAAAGAAAACTGCATACAAGTGAATGGCACACAAGCTATAAAAATGCCTGACAAGGATAATAATACACTAAAATTCAACAATTGCCATAAACAACTACCGGTACCATTTGTTATTTATGCAGATTTTGAAGCAATTACTGAAAAAATACATGGTTGTCAGCCTGACAATGATCAATCATACACAGAGGCTTATCAGAAGCATACAGACTGTAGTTATGGTTATAAGGTTGTTTGTTGCTACAATGATCAATACACCAAACCAGAGCAAATATATAGAGGTGAAAAAGCTGTTCACAAATTTATGGAAGCTATGCTGGGGGAAGTCAAATATTGTAAGAAAGTGATGAAAAAAGAATTCAATAAACCATTAAGAATGACAAAAGATGATGAAGAAGAATTTCAAAAAGCTGAAGAATGCCATATATGTGATCAAAAGTATGCAGAGAAAGATATTAAAGTTAGAGATCATTGCCATATAACTGGTAAATACAGAGGATCTGCTCACCAAGAATGTAATCTGAAACTCAGAGTGAATCCAGCAGAGATAAAAATTCCTGTTATATTCCATAATCTCAGAGGTTATGATAGTCATTTCATCATGCAAGAGATTGGTGAAATAGTCAAGAAGCACACATACAAAAATAAGAAAGGAGAAGACAAACAAATGAACATAAATGCTATACTAAACAATATGGAAAAGTATATGGCTTTCATGCTTGGTAATCATCTTACCTTCATTGATAGTTTCCAGTTTATGAGCTCTAGTTTAGATAAACTAGTAAGCAATCTACCAAAAGAATCATTAAAATATACCTCTCAACAATTCAAAGGTGAAAAGCTTAATTTAATGTCACAAAAAGGAGTCTATCCATATGACTTCATGGACAGTTTTGACAAATTCAAGAAACAACTACCACCAAAAGCAGAATTTTACAGGATATTAAATGATGTATGCATATCAGATGAAGACTATAAGCATGCTCAAACTGTTTGGGAAACCTTCATGCTTAAAAATATGGGTGAGTACCATGATTTATATCTTAAATCTGACATCCTTCTGTTAGCTGATGTGTTTGAAAACTTTAGAAAGACCTGTCTGCAATACTATAAATTAGACCCATGTCATTATTTCACATCTCCAGGATTATCTTGGGATGCTATGCTAAAAATGACTAATATTAAATTAGAACTAATGACTGATATTGACATGTTTCAATTCATTGAAAAAGGGATGAGAGGTGGTATTTCTTATATAGCCAATAGATATGGGAAAGCCAACAACAAATACATGAAATCATACAATGAGAAGGCGCCCTCAAAGTATATCATGTATCTTGATGCTAACAATCTCTATGGTTGGGCTATGTCACAATACCTACCAACTGGCGGTTTCAAATGGATGACAGAAAATCAGATTAAGAAGTTAGACTTGACCAAATATAAAGAAGATAGCAACAAAGGTTTAATACTAGAAGTTGACATGGAATATCCTGAAGAATTGCACAGCCTTCATAATGACTACCCATTAGGACCAGAGAAAGTTAAAGTAACTAGTAATATGTTATCTGGGTATTGCCAAAAGATAGCTACCAAATATAATATATCAACAGGCCTTGTACAAAAACTGATTCCAACTTTAAGAAACAAAGAAAAGTATGTTCTTCATTACAGAAACCTACAATTATACACTGATCTCGGTTTGAAAATAACAAAAGTTCATAGAGTACTAGAGTTTAATCAGTCAGCATGGTTGAAGCAATATATTGATTTCAACACTCAGAAAAGAACTAATGCCAAAAATGCCTTTGAGAAAGATTTCTTCAAACTTATGAACAACAGTGTATTTGGAAAAACAATGGAAAATATAAGAAAGAGAATAGATGTTAGATTAGTTACTGATGAGAAAAAACTATTAAAAATGGCTGCTAAACCTACTTATGTAAGCAGTAAGATATTCAATGAAAATCTTGTAGCCGTTCATAAGATCAAAGAAACGCTAACCCTAAACAGGCCGGCATATGTGGGTATGTGTATTCTTGATCTTAGTAAGGTTTTGATGTATGACTTCCATTATAACTATATCAAAAAGAAATATGGAGACAAAGCTAGACTACTATTCACAGACACTGACAGTCTCACATACGAAATTGAAGCTAAGGATGTGTATCAAGATTTTTGGAATGATAAAGATAAATTTGATAATAGCGATTACCCAGAAGACTCTCCATATTTTGATAAGACAAATAAAAAAGTAATTGGTAAATTCAAAGATGAAGCTGCAAGTATACCAATAACTGAATTCATCGGTCTACGATCTAAAATGTATAGTTACATGAAAGACAACCAAAAAGGAGGAAAGACTGCCAAGGGAATCAAAAAGAATATTATCAAAAATAATATCAAGCATCAAGATTATAAAGAAACGTTATTAGGAAATAAACAGATGCATCACACTATGAAAACAATAAGAAGTCAAAACCATAAATTAGGAAGTTATAAAATCAATAAAGTATCACTCAGCTGTTTCGATGACAAAAGGTATATATCAGATGATGGCATAAATTCATATGCTTATGGACATTATAAAATAACTTTCCTTAATTAAATCCTGTGTAGACTTCCTATGTTTCCGAGAATTGTGTCACGCAAAGGATTCTATTATGCTGGATCACGCAATGAAATGAACGCACCATTTTGTTTTTATTAACATATAGTTTCATTTGATTTTTCCATTTAATATTTTTAATTAATTATTGCATTTAATATTTCCATTTTATTTTTGCCATTATATGGTAAGTAGTATAGAGTTGGCTTGGTATCAGATCAGTTTTGCAAAACTGATCTGGTACCGCCAACTCTTATACTACTCACTCAGTGCTTCAATAGTAAGAAGAATTGATCGTGCGTACATACTTGAAGTGCTATGGATACTTGCGAACATTTTTTAAGGTCGAAGTTTCCTTTGGCGTTCTGTATTTCTTTGGTGTAGGCTCAGCTCCTCAGCTGGGCAAAAATAAGCGATTTCAGAATACCCCGCCACTTTTGAACGACATAAAACTACTGCTCCCATGCTCCCGCAGTGGGCAGTGACGAACGTGTTTTCTGTAAATGCTCCCGCAGTCCCGCGGTCCTGAAGTCGCTAATTCAGTGGTTGATGTCAGAAGGCCTACTAGGCAAGTCTCGAGTATGTTCCGTGTGCAACGATGATATGAAACTTGTAAGATGCGAAGACCGCTCGGATGCTTTTAAATGGGAGTGTAGAAGACAGGTTAACAACAAAAGGCACAGGGTGGAGATGTCAATAAGAGCAGGTAGCTGGTTTGAGAAAAGCAACATGACGCTGGAGGAGATCTTAAAATTTACGTATTGGTGGTGTCAGGATCTCGATCAGGCCCAGATAAGACATGAAATTGGACTAGGCAGAAGTACAGGTGTGGATTGGGACAGTTTTTGCCGGGAAGTCTGTGAGATCACATTATTTGAAAACAGCGAGAGAATTGGAGGAGAGGGCAGAGTGGTGCAGATCGACGAGAGTAAGTTTGGAAAAAGAAAATTCCATCGGGGACACCACGTCGAAGGGCAATGTGTGTTCGGCGGCATCGAGAGCGACAGCAGAAAATGTTTTCTTGTTGCCGTAGAGAAAAGAGATCAGGCAACTTTGCTTCCGATCATCCAACGGTGGATTGAGCCTGGTACAATTATAATTTCTGACTGCTGGAAAGCCTACTGCAATCTACAGCAACATGGGTACACACATTTCACGGTAAACCACCCGAAGGAGTTTGTGAACGCAGCTGGTCAAAGCACAAACAAAATGGAAGGCCACTGGCGACAAGCTAAGGCAAAATTTCCACCGTTCGGCGTTTGAAAACACCAGTTTTCGTCGTACTTAGCGGAGTTCATGTGGAGATATATGAATAGAGAGGAAGACTTATTTGAAAAATTTTTAGAAGCTGTAAAACAAATTTATGCTCCAAATAAGAGTAACAAAGATTGACAGTAGCGCTATGATTGACGATAGTATATCCCTTGAAGCTGAGGCTCGTAGTTTTAGTTATTTAAGAACATGTAGAAAGCGAGGGCATATTCGCATAGGGTTTGATTTACAAATTTATGATCCAAATAAGAGTAAGAAAGAAAATTGACAGTACCGCTTTGAATCGATGTCAGTTTGAAAACGGCACATTCTCATGTTTGTATTTTAAATGATTGAAGAAATAAACTTCCAACGGGATTCAGTAGTATTCTTGGCTCATATTTGGAGGGAAACTTAAAGAAAGCAGTTCTTTTCGTTTCGCTTTTATATTGACGCATGAGTGAATGGCGTGACATAATTTCGTGACAACTTAACGGTACGGTCTGTTGAACATGACGTTATTATGTAAATTTGTTCGACTTTGTGATAAGTAAATCTTGAGGACTGCGGCATTGCGGGAGCAGCTTTTGAAGGTGAATTTTATCCACTGCGGGAGCACGGGAGCAGTAGTTTTATGTCGTTCAAAAGTGGCGGGGTATTCTGAAATCTAGCCCAAAAAAATACACCGTTTTTTGCTTCTAAATACCGCGAAATGTAACTTATTCCATGTTTTAGAATATTCCACCATTCCGTGGTTTGGAATATTCCGCCATTCCGTGTTTTAGAATATTCCGTCATTCCGTGTTTTAGAATATTCCGCCATTCCGTGTTTTAGAATATTCCGCCATTCCGCCATTCCGTTCCGTCATTCCGTCATTCCGCCGAATAGGGTCACCCGATATTTTACGAGTTACGCATACGTACTAGTATTTTTCTCACTCCTGTGACGTGGGGCTCTAGTTCAAGTTCAAGTTCAAGTTTATTATTCACACTTATTTAATTACAATACAACAATAAGAAAAAAAAAAAGAAGTAAGAACAGAGCTAACTATACATTGAATTAAACATAACAAAGGAAAAAGTGTGTAGCAGCCAAAGGAGCCAAACTTTCGAGTTGGCTACAACATTGTCCAACATTTACTCAACCTTGGAACCATTTAAAAAGGCGTTAACTCGTACAAATGCCAAGCCGTATCATGCAACTTTATGCTGAATAATCTCTATAGAGCGTTTTCACTTGACGTCATAGCCGCCATATTGGTGTTCCCGTACAAAAGAATTTTAATTAAGTTCTTTTGTTAGGAACACCAACATGGCTGCCATGGCCTTTGTCATTTGAGTCCCATGGGGCTGAAGGTCACGTGAGTGAAAACGCTCTATAGATGGTTTTCACTCACGTGACCTTCAGTCCTGTGGGACTCAAATGACAAAGACCATAGTGGCCATGTTGGTGCACATAACAAAAGACGTTCATTAAAATTCTTTTGTAGGTGTGCACCAACATGGCCGCCGTGACGTAACGTGAAAACCACCTAGAGATTACCGCGGTCTGCATGCTGGAAAACATTAATGGTTTGTTTTGTTTCTGTTGTTGCAGGTTATAATGAATCCATTTTATGACATGAACAGCAAGATTGAGTCGCCTAACTTTGAGAGAAAAGTCCATGTGGCAGCAAAGAAGCATCTTTCAGCTTAAGCATAAGGATATCTGATTATCACAGAGTGGACACAGTCCTTCACATAATTGTACAGAACTCAACTTTTAAATTCGGAAATTAAATGTTTATATGTGATTATGGATGTAAATGTGATGTTTGTCCATTGCTTTAGATGATGACCAAGGTTTGCTGGGTGATTAACTGGTTGGTGTCCAGGCCCAAAAAACGGTGCGACACTGTCTTTGCTGGTCGTCCAGGGTCTCTCCTACCTTAACCCTATTCGGCCTGGGCTTTTTTTGAGTTCCTGAGCCTGCGGGGGGGGGGGGGTGCACATTGTGCCCCCCCCCCCCCCCCTTCGTAACTTCAAGAACATTAAGGCTATGACAATGAAACCTAGAGGGTAGTACGTCCAAAACTGTCTCCTTTGCGGTCCGCGCAATGAAACGATGACGTCATATGACGTAGTTATTAGGTAACTAGTTATACGGCCGCCATCTTGGATCCGCCATCTTGGATTTCTGAATTTTATTAAAACCTCTTAAAAACCGTCCAAATTGACGCAAAATTAATCAAAACCAAAAAATAAACGCTAAATGACGAAAAAATACAAAAGTTATACCAATGAACATTGTTTTTCTTCATTCAAACGTTTAAATATGCAAATTTCCAAAAACATGGCTGTCAAAATCTTGTTGCCATGGAAACGTCAAGTCACGTGATCAAAAAATTGTCACATGAAATTGTTGCCAGATAAATTTTAGGAAAAGTCACAAAGTTTGATGGCGTTTGAATACATATTAAAGAAGTTATGAATGTTGAAAGTTAGCGCGGGCGCTTTGTGCCCCCCCAGGCCGAATAGGGTTAACCGCGGCCAAACGAGAGAAATTTGCAAAAGTTAAGCAAAGTACTTAAAAGTTAAGGTTGTCATTTTCACTGTTTAAAGTTTAATGTATTGTCAATACACTGTCATTTTACCAAACGTTTTGAAAGTTTACCAAAAAAGGTCTAAGCATTCAAAAACTGTGAACTGCAAAATTGTCGGCGCCATTTGCAAACATAATTTTGATCAGGCGCAAAGAGTTTTGGTCATTTTTCAACGGAAAAAGCTCATCATTTTAAGAAAAATTAAAAGATAGTAACGTCAACTAATTTTTTTATACATCCTTGCCCATGTTACCATTTAAAATTAAATAAAATCCCGCTAAATAGAACGAAAAACGCCTCGGACGTTTGACCGCGGTGGATCTCCTACCATGCTCCGGTTTCCAGATGATGACCTTATTGGCTGAAAGCTCTGGGTGACGATAACATTGTGCGGCCAGACTTGAGTCTCCTTGAGTTGATATTTTCTGAGATCTTGGGCAGGACTCCGTATAACTCCTCATTGGTCCTGTGGTCCCTCCAGCTGACATCTTGTACCATACACATGTCTGTAAAGTTTTCCTGAATTCGTGGTCTATAGTGACTTCCACTCCTAAGCATCGCATAACCTTTACATTTCAGGATTTTTCTAGTTTTGAGGTTTTATCAAAACAGCTCAAACAGATTTCCTAGAGTTATAAAAAGAAATCTACTACTTGAAAAACCGTGATATAGGCGAATGGGTGTTTCGCACAAACGTGGCGAAAAGTCAAAATGCGTTTTCGAAAACCTCCGTTTTCACCAGTTCTCACTAAAAACGATGTGTTTTCGGAGGCCTCCACCTTTGAAATAGTTTTTGGAAGTCTCCGTTTTTATCAGCGTTTTCGACAGTTTTACTGTAGGTGATAGGCAAAAACGCATCAAAGGTTCGCAAAAATTGAACCTGCTAAAATTAACCCACGGACAGAACTGAACAACTGCTTGTCATGAAAAAAAAAATATAGAGCAGTCAAGGTGTGTTTACCGTACGTTCGTTCGTTTACCGATATTGGGGAGCTTACGCAACCACGACGGCGACGGCAGAGAGAACGGCACAAAACAATAAGTTTAATGAGCAAAAACAATGCTTATGCACGTGCTGCACGTGCGTTTTACATTTTGGTACATTTCTTTGCCTTCCCTGCAAAACAATGACGTCAAATGATCAAATTATAGGTTTCGTGGAGAACGTGAACACACGACGGTTAATTTTCCTTTCTCCATTTGAACTTAAAGGCTGTCCCTAAAAATTCAGTTCCTGGACAATCCAGTCATATTAGACAAATTAAAGAAATTGGAACAATTGCAAAGTAGTTTAAAATAGCGCGAATCCTATTTTCAAGTGGCGTTTTCCTTCGCGTTGCCGTCCTCGTTGCGTAAGCTCCCTATTCTGTAGGAAAGAGTTGACCCCAGAGGTTACTGTTTCCGGTCCTCGACCGCTGGTCAAATGGAACGTGGACTCTGAGGACAAGACTGGAGAGGCTCTTAGTTACTTATTTTTCCATGCGCATTACTTTAATTTTATCCTGTTCGCCGTGTCCCACCCCTGGCAAATTGATAACCGAGCAGAAGAGCCATCTATTGGAATACTCAACGATTTTTTATTCCATTAAAATGGTTGAGAACGAAGCTTTGTAGAACGGGCAATATTTCGAATTAGTATATACCTCCGGCCAGTGGATAGGGTTTTTTGCGCGCTCTGATTTGCTACCCGACTTCGGGATAGTATTTGCTATTCATAACACTCCTAATGATATGCGAAACTGAAATACATTAAATTAACACATCCTTTGCGATTCAATGCACGCAGGCATGTGCAGAAGGGTGTCCTAAGGGTATAAATACTGAGTCAAAGCAGAATAGCACTCCTTTCGTGCTTAGTCTCAGCCAGCGGAGCAGCGAACGAGATCTCTCTGGTTTTTTCGACCCACGCGAATTTTTTCTGGAATAATGGCTGAAGTTCCAGCGCCGGGAGTACAATTTCCTCGACCACCAGTTAACCCTCCAGCACAAGGCCCACAAGTTGCACAGGCTGCTCAAGTTCCACAACCCGCGCAGGTCGCACAAGCTGCTCAAGTTCCACAAGCTGTGCAAGTTCCACAAGCTGCTCAGGTTCTACCAGCCGCAGAAGCCGCACCAGTGCTACAGGCTGCACAGGCAGTGGGTCAAAATGCTGCTCAAAATGATGTTGCCGGCGAACAAACCGAACTTGAGGTAAATTTTATGTCCCTGTTTTGTCTTGTTACATTTCGCGTTTTCACCGTTTGGGAACATATTATACGCTTGGTTTATTTATCTTACGTAAACCTAGGTTTATTCTTTATCGTGGGCGTGTTGCATTTGTCTTTGCATAAGTTTTGTTTTCTTTGTATCAACGGCATGTTTGCATGTCAGGCATCTATTTGTGTTCCCCAAAGGTTAGTTTCTTGTTTTAGAACCCTTTCTTGTTATTGTGGGTGGGAATTTTGTTCTTTAGGTTCGTTTGGGTGTGGTCCGCTTTCCTTCCTATTGTGTCGGCTATCCTTTATAGTTATGGGTTTTTGTTATTCAAATTTCGTATTTTTTTTTTTTAATCGCGTGTCGTCGCGGGGGTGGGATAGTGTTGGTTTGTATGGGTACGTCCTTTTGCCAAGTTATTCTTAGTATAACATTTTAATTACGCCATGTGTAGTCTCGGGGGTGAGATTTCGGTTTCATCCTGATTTATACGCAGGGTGTAGTCCCGGGGGTGAGCCTCGGTCTCATCCTGATTTATACGCCGGGTGTAGTCCCGGGGGTGAGATTTCGGTCTCATCCTGATTTATACGCCGGGTGTAGTCCCGGGGGTGCGATTTCGGTCTCATCCTGATTTATACGCCGGGTGTAGTCCCGGGGGTGAGTTTCGGTCTCATCAGGATTTAGACGCCGGGTGTAGTCCCGGGGGTGAGATTTCGGTCTCATCCTGATTTATACGCCGGGTGTAGTCCCGGGGGTGAGTCTCGGTCTCATCCTGATTTATACGCCGGGTGTAGTCCCGGGGGTGAGATTTCGGTCTCATCCTGATTTATACGCCGGGTGTAGTCCCGGGGGTGAGATTTCGGTCTCATCCGGATTTATACGCCGGGTGTAGTCCCGGGGGTGAGATTTCGGTCTCATCCTGATTTATACGCCGGGTGTCGTCCCGGGGGTGAGATTTCGGTCTCATCCTGATTTATACGCCGGGTGTAGTCCCGGGGGTGAGCCTCGGTCTCATCCTGATTTATACGCCGGGTGTAGTCCCGGGGGTGAGTTTCGGTTACATCCTGATTTATACGCCGGATGTAGTCTCGGGGCGAGTTTCGGTCTCGTCCTGATTTTATACGCGGGGTGTAACCCCGGGGGTGAGTTTTGTCACCAGAATTTAGACGCCGGGTGTAGTCCCGGGGGTGAGTTGTTTCACCAGGTTTTATACGCCGGGTGTAGTCCCGGGGGGGGAGTTGTTTCACCAGGTCTTATACGCCGGGTGTAGTCCCGGGGGGAGTTTCGGTCTCATCAGGATTTAGACGCCGGGTGTAGTCCTGGGGGTGAGTTTTCTCACCAGGTTTTCATACGCCGGGTGTAGTCCTGGGGTGAGTTTTCATTTATACGCCGTGCTTAGACATGAAACGAGAATACGCTGGGTATGTTTATTGAAGGATATGGATAAGTCATGTATTCTTACAAGGGCAAAGATTCACTAGGTATGTCCCGTTAGGGAGCATATCTTAATTCGCTGGGTGTTTCTTTATGGTCGACAGATGAGGTGAATTTGTGATAGTTATTAGTTCTACTTGTCATGGCGTGTTGTTGATTCGGAATTTTTTCTCCTTTTAGAGGTTAAAAGCTGAAGTCCTGAGGTTGAACCAGACGGTTGAGACAATGACTAAATCATCGGTAGAGAACTCCTTAATGAAGATTATGGCCTATGCATCTCGTCCCTTATCAGATTTCAATAAATATGAGGCCCTGGAAATGTTGGAATCGCTTCAGCTTACTGCCCAAGATACTAAGCATGATCGTCAGAATTTTTATCGTTTGGTTTATCAAACAGTCCGAGGGAAGCTTGATGTTCCTCGAGACCAGTTTAGAAGTCTCGTCTTGCGCCTTCTGGGAGATAAGGATCACGAGAAAGTGTTTGATTGTGTGGCGAAGGTAGAGAAGCACTATCAGTCGAGAAACCGGGCCGGAACCGCAGCTATGTCCCCTTATTTCAGAGAGGGCCGGGAAAGGAACGCTAGGAATTTCCCGAGGAATCCGGGAAAGTCTATCACGTGTTTTTATTGTGGCAAAGTTGGCCACATTAAGCAATTTTGTGAGGCAAGAAAAAGAGATGCTTCTGGGAGCATGGGGCTGCAGAAGAATGGCACGTTTTCGGAGTCTGCCACAAAATAAACTGTGAACTTTCCTAGACAAGATATGTTAACCTGATTTAGATTTCTGTTTGGGTAATAAACGTACCTTCAATTCAGTTGTGTCTTATTTGAGTGATTTTTCTCCTACTTAGTAAGGAATTCGATAGTCTCAGAGTTCTGATAGCTTTGAAAACAGGGTCTCTAGTTACCCTCCCAGGATTACTGGGTCGGAGCTGTCATCTCTCTGCTGACTACTTTGGGGTTTCACCCGTGGGAATAATGCCTTCTGTTCTTGATGTTTTCCCTAGGAAATCATTTCGTGGGTTTGGGAGTATGACGAAAACTTCGATAACAATATCACTCATGGACTATCTGGAGTGAATGCAATTCAATGGGTAGATTCCATGGGGAACCCCACAGTGGTCAGCGGCGAGATGGCAGCGCGTGAACTAGGGCAAAAAGTCACGCGTGTGGAACAAGGCGAGGTTATTGGGGATGTAAATGAGTTGTCCTTCCGAGACCCTAGTAATTTTAGAGCTGGAGAGCTTCACGCTCACTATTCGTTTTGGGAGGAAGTTGCGGAGCGATGCCCTGAAGTGGCGACTCAAACCGATGTCTTGGATTGGATCAAAAATCAAGTTTCTATTTTTCCGTACTTTCGACATTTCAAGGGCTCGTTTAAAGGCGAACAGTACGACTCCGACCGCCCACCCCACAAGCTGTTTAGAAACAACATGTCATGCAAACCTTTTGTCCGCTTTGTGCAGGAAACTTTGATTAGTCGTCTGGGGACTGGGGCGATATCTTTGGTAGGGAGAGTTGGAGAGGTGGCTCCGCCGCACATTGTACTACCCCTGACTGTTGAGCCGTCAAAGCCCCGCCTCTGTCATGACGCACGCTATTTGAATCTCTGGATGAAGGACAATCCTTTCACTCTAGATACCCTTAATGACTTGCCTCGTTATGTAACGGAAGATTCATTTCAAACTGTGTTGGATGATAAGTCTGGGTATGATCACATTTTGCTTACAGAGAGTAGCCGTCCTTTCTTTGGTATACAATGGGGTGGCTGGTTTTTTACGTACAATACCTTGCCTTTTGGTTGGAAGGTTTCTCCTTTTGTTTACCACACGACAGGTCTCTTAGCAACTGGTTTTTTTTCGTTCAATTGGCATTCCATGCCTACTTTACATTGACGATCGTCACAATGGTCAACTTCAAGTATCGTTTGAGAAAGGGGAATACGCTACCTTCAGTTCGGCAGGTGAACACAATTATGCAGCTGCTAAGTCTGCCATTTTCCTGATCGCCTACTATTTAATTGGACTGGGTTATTTTCTTGGTCTTTCGAAATCTATTCTCATCCCAGCAAAGATTGTCCCGTATCTTGGATTTATGGCTGATTCTTCGACACAAATGTTTCATCTGATTCCAGAGAAGAAGGATAAATTTATTACCCTTATTCATAAGACACTTGAGTCATCTTATGTCTCAGTTAAAACGTTGCAACGCCTTGTGGGGAAATGTGTCTCCTTCGCTAGAGCAGTGCCGGCAGCGAAGCTCTTTACAAGAGAAATGAATGCTGCGATCTCAAAGGGCTTACGTTCCCAGAGGCCGATTTTGTTACGAGGTGCTCTGCGAGAAGAGATCGCGCATTGGCTGTTCCTTGAAAATTGGGATGACCCAATACCATGGCGCGATGAACGCCATATTCAAGTTTCTGTGGCAACGGATGCATCCTCCTCGGGATGGGGGGCTACGATTGTTTCTCCAAATCACCGTCAGATTTTTGATTATTGGTCTCAGGAAGAGTGCACATGGGACATTGCAACAAAGGAAGCCATGGCGATTAATAAGATGCTATTATCGTGCTCGGATGAAGTCCGTAATGCGCGTGTCGATGTGCATGTTGACAATCAGGCGGTTATTCACGCATGGAACAATCAGGGTGGAAGGAGTGCACAACTAAACAATGCCATGAAGGTGTTATTTTCAACGACTGCTGCTCTGAATGTCTTGTTGCATCTTTTGTATGTCCGATCTGCAGATAATCCGGCAGATGGTCCCTCTCGACACAGATCTTCTTCGGATTACTGCCTGGCAGATAGTATGTGGCAAAAAGTTCAGCGAGAATTTTGGGGCTCTACGGGGCACACGTTTAATCTGATGTCGTTGGATTCCAACGTACAAAAGGACTGGTCTGGGAACAGTCTTCCTCACTTTACTCCGGTCTCTTCCCCAGGGTCTGCGGGTGTTAACTTCTTTGCCCAGGATCTGACAGCATTCGGGCCTCTCATGCAATGCCCATATGTTTTTCCACCTCCAGTCTTGGTTGGTCCAGTCCTACGCTATTTACGAAGGATGAAACAAGCATGCACAATCGCTGTTTTGGACAGTTACCCTAAAAAATATTGGTGGCCTTTATTACATGGTCATGCAAACAAAGCAGTGAAAATGGCTTCTACAGGGGATGACCGTGTACTTCTTGTACCTTCGAATCAAGGTTGGATCCCACGCCCAGGCGGAATCCCGGGAGATCTTTGGGTGTTCTCGGTTGTTTTTTAGACGTTTTCTACTGAACTTAGATTGATTTTTGTTCTTATATTCTCTGTTGTTTAGGAACTCCCTTTGGTGGCCAAACTATTTGTACCATCTGTTCGCTGTCCTGTTTGTAGTCGGGCTAATGACAGTGACTTCAGATTTTGCCAGTATTGTGGTTACAAGAGAAAGATTTTTTCCTCAGGGAAGAAGAGTGATACATTAAAAGTTGATCTTGATTCTTTAGATAAACGGTTACAGCAATTATTGAATTTTGATCAGGCCACTAGTTATTCGAAACAAAAGGATTCCCTACAAAAGGAATTAGAAACCTTTTTATCAGCCCTGCCAGGACAAGTGTCCTTAGCTACTGTTTCTCCCCGGGATATATGCCGTTTTCTCATTTTCAAGGATAAGGATGGTCGAACGCAGATCCATCACAATGGTTGCAAATTTGTTGGGCAACGGGGTAAACAAACTTGTGGTTGTCCTTTCCGATTATCTTATAAAACTGTAGATTCTTATATTGGAAAACTAAGATCTATTTTTCACGCCATTGGGAGGGAGGGTGAATGGGATAAAAGGCTGGGATTAGGCAATCCTGCAGCAGATAAATCCGTTAAGGATTATCTTCGTGTGGTGACTGCGGAGCAATTAAGGGCAAGGGTAACCCCTAAGCAGGCGACGCCTTTCTTTATTGACAAACTTACCCAGCTTTCTCTTTTCTTGGAAAAGCGCCTGGTACAATCCATTAATAAGCCGCTGCAATGTTTCATTATCGCTCGGGACCAGGCCTACTTCAAAACAGTTTTCTTCAGTGGTGATCGCCCCGGGGACTTGGGCCAAGTTAAGGTAGCTGAAATTTTGCGTTTTCCCAATGATGATGGGTTTTTGTTTAATCATGTGTGGGGGAAAACCCTAAGGGATGGTGACTCCAATGTTTTTGGAATAAGAAGAAATCCACAATCCGTTATTTGTCCCATTAGAGGCATTGAACGTTATGTTGATATTGCTCGGGGAATGCAGGTTGACCTTACCGCGGCTATTTATTCCGCCCAACAACACCTGATGGTGGGATATCGGATGCCTCCCTTACTTCAGCTACTGCAGAGGCCCGACTTAAATTTTATTTAAATGAAATGGGGGAGAATGACGGCGAAACGTTGCATGGGTTTCGATCAGGGTGCGCAATAACCTTAGCTCTGTCAGGGGCAGAATTAACAGAGATAATGGATCATGTTGGGTGGAACCGCAGGCACACTGCTTTACATTACCTACAGTTAGCAAAAGTACTGAACCCTTTTGGGGCTTCTGCTAAACTAGCGTCCAGTGAAGTGATGAATGTTAATAATGCATGGACGGACATGAATGAACTGAAGCGCTTCCTTTGCGCTTTTCCATCTATTAGTTCACAGAAGAGACCTTTTCAGACTGATAAGCAAGATTAGCTATGTAATAGACGTTTTTGTGATCTACCAATATACTGTTTTGGGTAGGTTTGGGAATTGTAAGGTTTGGGGTATTCATAGATAAATTGATGTTTGTTGTAAGTAAGAAATAAAGGAAAGAGCTTGTCATGAAATAAAGTTGAACAGTATGGCGTGAGTGGCGCTGAGCAATATTATTTCCCATATCTTATTTCAACTGAGCATGAATAGAGTGTTATGAAATAGATTACTATTCATAACACTCCTAATGATATGCGAAACTGAAATACATTAAATTAACACATCCTTTGCGATTCAATGCACGCAGGCATGTGCAGAAGGGTGTCCTAAGGGTATAAATACTGAGTCAAAGCAGAATAGCACTCCTTTCGTGCTTAGTCTCAGCCAGCGGAGCAGTGATGGAGGGATCGGCCCACCCGCCCACCCTGACAAAATTCGCGTGGGTCAAAAACACTGCTACCCTAAGCCAAGCTGTTCCAGCTTGGCTTAGACCGCTGAGCAATATTATTTCCCATATCTTATTTCAACTGAGCATGAATAGAGTGTTATGAAATAGATTACTATTCACCTTCAGGCATTGTTATGGATTTCGCGCGCGATTTTATTCCACATTTGTGAGAGAAATAAACGAACTATTTTTGCCTGGCTATTAACTGGTTTGGTATATACTAAAACAATAATTCACCTCAGTGTCGGTGAATAGTGGTGGATCAGTTGTCGAGCCGCGGAGCGGCGAGGTAATTATCCACCAATTATTCACCTCCACTTCGGTGAATAATTGTTTAATATAAAAATTATATATTTTTCAAAGTCGGTAAAAATTATAATTGCATTCACCTGCTTTGGCTATTTATGCCGAAACATTATGTTATTTTTTTTTCTTTTTTAGTTGTTTTTTGCTTTTTGTTTAATGAAGAAAAATACAGCGATCGAGAGTTAAAAGCACCATTAATGTCCTCCGCTACAAGACTTCGGATAATCGATTTAAATTTCAATTGAGTTAGTTAAAGTAATAGGGAAGCAACTCAGTTTGTAAATAAAGTGTTTCTCTGGAAAAACAAAATAATATTTCTTGTTTTCAGACTGAATTAATAACTAGAAAATCAGTATATTGCGCGTTTTTAAAAATATGAAATATAATTTTATCTTGCCTTCGTGATTTGAATAAATTAACTTTTGCACGCTTATTGAAGATAAATCGTATTGTTTTGTTTACTATAATTACCGATGAAATTTGAATTACTTAAAGCTTTTCCTTAATGCTGTTCATTGCTTTTTATTTATAATAGCACATCAATTGATCACCGACGCAATCAGTTAGTGGATGTTCCAAAAAAAAAAAAATGATATGGTACGTCGAAACACGTTATTTTTTTTTTGAATAACTAGAAATATAATATTTAGCTATAAAACTCCTACATTAAGCGAGAAATGGTGATTTTTAAATGGAAC
This sequence comes from Dendrophyllia cribrosa, assembly GCA_024195265.1. Taxonomy (NCBI): domain Eukaryota; kingdom Metazoa; phylum Cnidaria; class Anthozoa; order Scleractinia; family Dendrophylliidae; genus Dendrophyllia; species Dendrophyllia cribrosa. Next base: position 9,103,053 of record JAJLRJ010000005.1, read on the forward strand.
ATATCCAAGGGTAGTCGCATTTTCGCAGGAAGGAAATAAAAAAAAATCATTATGATATTGCACAATTTTTAAGCGCTGTTGATATGCAATAGGTATCATTTGATGATATTGAACAATTATAAATTGATTTTTGAACAAATTATAATATATTTTAGTTATTCCTTATTGTATTCTACACAACATATTTGTCTGTTAATCTGTCGCATATAATATTTCCGGCAGGTTTTGCGGGTACCATGAAGAGTTTTCAGTTTAAAGGAGGAACAAATTTGTGGCTTACAGGATGAAAACGACGTTTTTATGTCTTATAAATGTTATAAAACACACAAATTTAAAGAGCTTTTTTGGAACTGAAAGTATAAATAAATTTAAAACGCGACAGTCTTCTTTAGTTACGTTTTTAATCGAACAAACTTTAATTATAAGAGTGTACATTTATTTTCTTGAAAAAAAAAAACATGTACCAACATTCTTTGTTGGAAGTTATGTTGCAGTGTCCTATATATGAAGATATATTGATTTTTTATGTTTGCTTTAACAGCGAGATAAATAATATCGCTTTTTATTTTTCTAAAATAACGTAAAATCATATATATTTCATTATTCAGTCAGCAAATGCAATAAACATTTGTTCTTAAGCGATGACGAAATATTTGTATCGTCCATGTCTTCGGTTCTTGGTTATTATTAATCTTTAAAACAAAATTCAAATTTTAACCTGTTTTTTCTCAACATTTTATCTTTTTATCTCAACTTATCGCACATTTTCTATGATTATCTTAACTTATTATTGTGAAAAGAGTATTAAAACGCATTGCTCAGTTGTATGACTTGCACTTATTATGTAAATCGTGAAAACAAATATGTCAAATCAATATTACATGAATCAGTGCAATAAAGCAATTTTCTTTCGATTTATTGCATCTCGCATTTGATAACACTGTCTAAAAATATTCTTTCATTCCTTCAAAACTAATCATGCAACATTTAATTTCGAATTATCGTGTTTTTTTTAGATTATTATGCTCAGTGGCTTGCAATTGTTCAGTGACTGTGTGAAGATATACTGAAAATTCCCTGGTCCATAAACGTTCATAACTCTTTACTAAAAAATAATATAAGTGTAGCCAAAAACAGTTGAAATTGGCAAAGAGAACTTAATTCAAAATTATACACAAATATAATCTTTGATGAAGATCAACTCTTATCATTTATTCAAATAAATATTCGAAAGGCGAAAGGCTTGACGTTTTACGAGTGTGAATGTTTTTATTGTTTTAGAACCGAGAAATCCGTCGATCTGGTCAAGTGATATTGTTTTGCAAAATTATAAGAGGGGCCAGTTTTTGATATATAAACTTCCGCGCTTCATAAAACAATCTCTCTGTCTGCATGGCGAGTAAGATAAAATTATAATCGATTATAACATTTAAGAAAAAAATCGAGTTGATAATTTGGGCTTGCTGTTTCGTCAAACGTGCCCTTGGTATATTTAAAATGAGCAAAACTAATTCGTCAGGACTTAGAATACAATATCAGAACCCTATTTTGTTTGATTTGCTAAGTGAAATATTACAATAAAAGCCACACGTTCAATGCCTTTTTCCTTTCTGGTAAAAGTATAACATCGTAAGAGAAATTGTATTTTTTTATATAAGTAAATAAGACAGTTTAGTGGTTTAATTGACAGTATTTGACTAATGTTCAAGTGGCTTCAGTTGTTTACAGAAATTACAGAAATCATCGTCGTTTATAGACCATGTAAAACCGTGCAAAGGAAAGAAAACAAAACGCTTTAATAATAGACAGTGTAATACTGAGATTGTTGCTAACTTAATCGAGTGAACTGTGTGCATCGATGAATACACATGAAACTCAATGAGTGACCTGACAATTAATGCAAACGACTATCTAAAAGAAAACTACTACACTTGTCGACTCTCGAGTCGAGAAAATTCGTGTCGATCTTGTTAAAATCTGGTAGATATTGGCTGCGGCCGCACTTGGTGAGTTAACTGGGTTACTGAACTTATTTTTTTAGAAACCCGGTTAAAATTCCAAAATAAAATAACTCGGTGAAAAGGTGTTTGTTATGAAATAACCGAGTTTATTTTTCTGAGCGGCCGCACTTCAGAAGGTTGAACTTTGAACGTGAGAGGTGATGTTATCATTTGCTATATTTTTTATTTGTTTTAGTGACATTGTTAAGTTTCTATTCATCTGATGGGAACGAGGAACGAAATAAGCCTGCCAAAGCATCCGCCAGGCCAGGCAGCAACCACGACGCCGAAGGCAGCGAGAGCGGTACAAAACAATAGCCTCTACACGTGCATTTTACATTTTGGTATTCCCTGCAAAACAAAATCGTCAAATGATCAAATTATAGGTTTTGTGGAGAACGTAAAAACACGACGGGTTTCCTTTCTGTATTTCAAATCGAAAGTCGTCCCTACGAATTCAACAGGAAGCCAAAAAGTGCCGCGTAAACGAAGGTGATTGACAGATCGGAAAGTTAACCTGCACCAAACTACCTAGCGAAGTGGTTTAAAAAAAAACTAACTCGGTTAAAAAAATCTATTGTTCTTTAATTAATTTCCATGGGAACCGCTAACACGGTTTAAATTGGGTGAAAGCCAAAATACGCGGCTGCATCAGGAATTTTGTTGAACCAGTAAATTTTGATTAATTAATTGCAAATAACCGGGTTAACTACTCTAGTGCGGCCGCAGCCATTATCACGAAACGAAGAGACGGTTTTTTGCCATATTTGGATTTATTCAGCACTAAATATGGCTGTCGGATTTGACGCAACTAGCCAACAAAGTCATCCAGACAGGAATATTTCTGTTCAGTCTCCTTCATTTATTTTATTTTTAATTAACTTCTAACGATCTAAAAATCTACCATTTTCTTGTCTAAGAAGAAATAAAATCATTTAAAGGCCAGAACACGAGGTATTTTTTCAATGAAACTAACATTTAATGTTTTTATCAGCTACATCATTTCTGTTTTTGAAAAAAAAAAGGCTTTTGTGAAAGAAAACCTTCTCTACAATTACATTGACAAAAAAACCCACATGCATTCGCTGTTATTCTTTGAAACAAAATTTGAAATATTGATCAGGAGATTATTCTACCATTTGGCAAATAACGTTCGTCCAACATTGATCAGTGACCAAAATATATCTTTTGTTGTCCTGCTAATGGTCAATTTCTGGAATTTTGTGTGCGCGAAAAAACATGAAAACCAAAGAATAGACATGGATTTCTTTGAAATGGTTTCCACGTTTTTCTCGACTTGTATTAAATATAAATGTCTGGGATAGATCAGACTTGTTTTGGTGGAACAATAACGCCTCAAAAGTCATTCTAAGCGACCACATGTAGACGTGCTCTTTAATAACGGGACGGTATTACTTGAATAGTTCAACAAAAAGCGCAACAAATTGTCGCTTACAGAAATATAAGTCTTGCACGGAAACTCTAAAACGTACTCTTTTTCAACGTAAATTTGTTTTAAAGAGTCTATTTCACGCTGGGTTTCTTCTTTTTATCATATATAATCATTACGAGCGATTTAAAAGCGAATTTTCCACACTTCAGTTACCGTTTATAGAAAACAGTAAACAGTGTACGCTTCATGTGTTTTGTACGCCGCGTCCGGCACTTGTAAAAAAATCAAGAAAAAGGAAAGAAATCTAGTGATAGAAGAAACACTCATATAACTATAAAAAAGTCGTTCGGCAGGTGCCTTTGTTTTGCATTTTAAATATGCAAGAAAAAGCCGAAAAATTTAAGATCTACTTGTATGAGAGAAAGGCAGCCGCCAATATTTTGTATGAGAAGTACTAGAGAAATAAAAACGTTGCCAGTTTTAAACATTTTGAATGAATTCGCCTAAATCGTATATTTTACTGCCATTTCATTTTTTATCTCTGTTAGCTTTTGTCATTTACGAGAGCTTGTTTTGGTTTTGAAAGAAACTGTGGTTCTGCTCATCGACAAAACACAAAAACAAAAGAGTTAGTTTGGTTCTGTGTGATGAGATGCTTGAGTCGCACCTCACAATCATTCATAAATAAACCGCCCATCGACGAGGTAAAAACGCTTTTTTCTCCCCGGTTAGTGAAACGGCAGCCTTAAAATTGGATTACATCATTTTTAAGAATCGCTGCTCCGTAAAAAGAGGTGGTTCTAGTCTTATTTTTCAATCATTTGCCTTCCGTGCAGAAGATTAATGCTAATCTCCTTCTAACAAGCATAAGCGACACACAAGTTTGTATAATCCTCCCTTTGTGTTGTTCTTTGATTGTTTAAACATTTGAAACCCACATTGGCAATCGCTCTATAACGTAAAGTTTTTTGTTACGTTCAGGTTTTAAGTGAACTTCTAAACCGTCAAATTTTCTCAATCACTGGGCACATAAACGCATTTTAAGACGTAAATAAAAACTCAAAAAGCAGCGAAGCGTTTTATCAATATACGTGTGTATGGGAAGAAATTAAAACAGAATATTCCAGAGAAAGGAAGCCTTTCAAATGCAAGGCTGAAAGCTGGCTTTCTTGTAATGGATTATTTTTGAAAGAAAACCTTTTTAATTTCGTGGACAGTCCGCACGACAGAAATAATTAACAAAAAGACCACGTGGTAAATTGTCTTGGACAAAGATTTTTAACATCATACTTTGCTCAATAGGTTTAGGAGATATAATTTCATACGCCCGGTGACGATTTTCACACGTTGCAAATTGAACATTTTTTAATATCTTTATATATCTTTATATATTTATATATCTTTCTTTTTGTTGTATTTTCATTGCGCAAGCGGGAAATAATTATGATACAGGCGATTTCTGTTGAAAACATAGAGATATTGCTCGATGTTAAAGACATTACTTGAATATGCTTTTTTCCGCCATTAGTAATCAATGAACACAATTAAATGAAGTTAGGTTTCCGCTAAGACAGTATAGTCTGTCTGTCGATGTATTTCCCAACAGTTATGCAAACAGAAAATAAACGCCGTCGGTGAAACTCAATTCAATTTTTATTAATAAAATAAACAGAACAACGAAAAAATTACAATATTTGAGCAGCGTCGACTGATTGATGTATTACTTGGAAAAGGGAACTTTAAAGTCTCAAAAGCTTAATTTTACATTGTACAAATTAAAACTTTCTAAATGAAATAGGCAAACTATACACTTCGGCTTTTTATTACGCTGTTAGAGTCAGTTAAAAAAATCGCCTCGCGTGTGCTTTGCACAGAAAGCAAACAGTTTCTTACGCGTATTGTAGTTCAGCCTTGAGGGCAAAATACGGCCAGCTAGAGTGATTCCTACTCACGGTCTGTCCAGTTGGGCTAGGAAGCTTTTCTCTTGGTTGAGGGATGCTTCCAGGCTGAATCGCTCCTCTGACGGAGTTCTCGGTGCACGGGATGGAAAAACGAGGTGGCTCGAAGTAATACGGAGGCGTCGTGGGCGAAAGGTAACCGTTCCAAGACGGGACGTCCGACGGCCGGACTGCAAAAGGTGGCATATAACGCGCCGAAGCGTTACTAGGCTTTGCAATGTGCTCGCTTGAGTATCCATGCTTATCAAGGTTGTATCGCGGTGAGAACATCGCGGTTTTGTAATCCTGTTGCATTGAGTGGGTAAGGAATCCAGATGACGTAGGACGTGTGTTCGGATACAGCGCAAACGGTTGGCGGTAACCATCGCTCTGTGCAATCTCCCCGCTGCCTGGCTCCATACGATTCTTCCTTCGGGGCCTGTATCTGTAATTCGGGTGATCAAGCTTGTGTTGGCGCCTCAGGCGAATTGCTTCTTCTATGAATGGTTTTTTCACTTCGTCGGACAGCTGCCGCCATTCCTCGCCCAGGATCTTGCTGATCTCCGCGTTGCGCATTTTAGGGTTGTCCCTGTTCATTTGTCGCCTACGTTCCTTCGCCCAGACCATGAAGGAATTGAGCGGTCGCTTGATATGAATGTCATCATGCGCTGTCATATGTAACTCCATGTTGTGTGTTCCTGGTAGTCCGTACTGTACACTAAATTAGTGGCGAATGAAGCATTTAACAAACATATTAGCCCTTTTATCGGAAACCTGATTGTCTTCTGATTGATTTGAGTCAACAATAGACTGAATACATATGCTAGTTAAAGTTTTCATTGTTTAGACACGCTCGCTAAAAGCCGATCTTTTTGTTTCTTTCTCCATTCATTTTTTTTTCACTTTAAGAGAGTGCGCGTTTCAGACTGAATCATATCTAAATTAATTTTCCAATAAACGAATTTTTTTTTCAATCTTCCGTTTTTATTATAGGCAGTAGCTAGGTCTTAACGCACGGTACCAAAACCTATAATTACTTTAGTAACGGTTTCGCTATCTATACAAGATTATAAAAAATATAAAAAGCTGTTCCGCGAATGCAGCGTCACTTTTTGAACAATGAGCTTTAAAAAAACACGGCGCTTGGCCAAAAAGGCTAAAATATTATTTATTACAAATAGAACCTGAAAAGATCAAGCTTTAGGAGCCGCCAAAATTCTTGTCGCTGTAGTCATAGCCTGTCGATGGATGAACCCCTTTTATCTCAATAAGTTATCTAAATTGCAGTTTAATGGGAATGTCATCTATAAATACGGAAAAACGCATCACCGAGCTACAAACCTGATTCTTATTATTTTGCTTTTGAAGATTTTCATGTTTTGGCGTTGCGAAATTGTAATTTTACTCTTTGTTTATCGTGTTATTTTCGTTTTTATCACAACAACGTAATTGGCCGCCATTTTCAGCTGGATTAGACAGAAAGATAAAAAAATGAAGTTTACAAGGTCATGGCTCCGGTTGAGTGGTGAAATTTTAATTCTTATCACCATTGCTCATCAGTGAGACTTTGAAGACCGCGCGTTTTCGCGGGTGGCATCACTATCTTCCTCCCCCGCACGAAAACATACAAGCGTAGCAACATAGTCAACAAGGGAATTGACGATGTATTAATTGTTTGTAGCCACGTGTATCTGATTCATTAGGTTTTTCAGTGCATTTTTCCGATATGAAGGATGCCCACGTATCCCAGTTTCTTGAGCATGTAGCGACATGGAATATTACCTACTCCACCCTGGATAGGATATTAGTCGTCGCAGGGTTTCAGTCCCGGTTTGTTATGTTTGTTGGTTCTATACATTACGTACATTTTTACACCTGCGGTGAGAGAAACAATACGAGGTAAAGTTTTTTTTGGTCTTAGAAAACAACGTAATGGCAGGGACCAAGCTCGAACAATTTACCTTCCGATCGAAAGCTCGACGCGCTTAAGACCACACCACCGCGCCTCCAAATTGTAGAAAACCATTCCCACGAAATTTGAGGTCAGTTTCATGAATGGAGTTTTGATATCTGAAAAATTCCAAATTTTTAACTTCAGTCGAAAAACAAGCTCACGGGAGCCCAATCTCACACATCTTCTGAGACCCAGAGGCAGTTAGTCGGAACAGGTCGAAGTAAAAACCGGACAAAAATCAGCGCGACGAATGTTTTCAAGAGCGGGTGCTCGTTGAATGAATCTTACAGGCAGCCCAATCTCACAGGCACACCAAGCTCACAATACAAAAGAGGTATTAAATTGCGCAACCGTCATAGGTGGACCGTACAGGTTTGTATGGAAATCAATAAAAAAAAACACTTGGAGATACAAGACTCGTGCGACAAAATATATGACACAATTAAGACATAGCTGGGGCAAAAGGTATGCGCTGTGAATTGGCCAATCCGTGCAAACATTTGAATTTGAGCACATCTGAGGTTATCACCACGTGCAATTTGGTAGACATTTGGCATCCGCGCTGGTTGGTCTATCTTTTTGCTGCTACACCGCGCTGACGAGACCCAACCAGGTCGAAACAGATCCACGGTACGTTGCATTTTGGCTTTCAGCCGGTTTGGGCTCCCTCGTGTCGTTGTCGCGTTAAATGTTCGACGAAGTATCGGCCTTGCTTACTTTATTTGAAAGTTACAGGCTAGTTCCCAGGCTTCAACGCGTCAGGCCAGGCAAGCGAGGGGTCTTGGGGCCAAGCAAGGCAACTAATTTTATGCCCAAAGTGTATTATACATAGTGGAATCTTCAGTAAGTGAGCACACAGCGTCCAGACCATCACTGTATCTGTTAACTTCAAAGACAGCAGTTCTGGGGTAAAACACTCCAAGCAATTTTTACTTCTCATAATTGTTCTCAATTATGACATTAGGGAGCTTTAAATTTGAGTACGAGTACGAGATTGAGTACGAGTACGACTTTTGAATTTAAAGCCAGTCATGTCCCCAGAGCTAGCTGTCGGTCCTTCCTGTTGCAAACCAGAAGATAAGAAGACTGTAGGTATAAAATTTGTGTGGTAAATGGTTATTTAGAACACGCGAACTAAGTTTTAAAAGTCGTACTCAATCTCGTACTCGTCGTTCGATCTAAAGTCCCATTATCCGCTTTAGAGCCGGCAACGGTCTGTTGACGTGACCCGTACTGGTACACCCTTAGAAAGAATCCATTTACATCGAATTTCCTGAAACGTGAATGCCAACGATAAAGAAACATAACAGGCGATCTTTTCCTATTCACTTATTACAAACACAGTGATACATAGATTGTTACATATCCAATCGCCCCACCGCCCGGTGAAGACCAGCAGTAAGAGGTCGAAGCGTCGCGATCCACTACCCATAGTGACTGTACATCGTGATACAAACGATAAGGCTGTCATTTCAAACCACCACGATGAATAACCACACTTTTCCTGACAAAAATTGGTTTACGATAAGGTGTATATGAAAATAAATTCATAGGAACTGCGGGAGAAACAATTAAAGAGAATGTGATCGTCGCAGTTATGCAGCAAATAAAGCAGTTACAATTGGAGCCTGAAAAAAAAATTAGGCCTCGTCGAGATTCGAACCCATGACCTTTGGCCAATTAACCCAGCTCCTATCTGGCCTTTTAGCTCAGAGTAGTTTTCAATTGAGTGTGGTAAAACCAAAACCAAAGTAATTACTCTGACCAATCACAGAAGTCGTAAACAACCCAATGAACCAATCAGAGCTCGAAGCAAATACATGTAGCCGGCGCCAAGCGCGGGAATTAAAACGCGCGCGAGCAAGTCACGATTGGTTTTGGGTTTACTTCTGATTGGTCGAGAAAGTGGCGCGAGAATTTTTAGCCAAACACAAAGCATAGCAATGAAAAACCAAAGCAATTGTGTAATTACTTTTGACACTCAATTGAAAACTGCTTTAACTACAATGATCACATTCTCTTTAATTTAAAAACTTGTTACTCGTGGCGAAGTCGACAAGTTATAAATCCGGTTGTGACTTTTCTCTTTTTGTGTGTGTGTCACATTAGTGCATGCAAATTTATGCCATTGACATAATATGGGACGTCCCAGAATTTAAACAGAAGTACTCTTTGGAAGATAATTTTCTGATATATTACAGTGTTATTAGCTCCATTAAGAAACTTCTTAAGGAAAAAATACATACCGCTGGCGACCCAACTGCTGGCCTGCGTGGGGAAGTGGAAGGGGAAGGGGGAGGGGGAGAATTCAGGCGCGTGAGAACGCGAAGGGCGCGCGACTGAAGGGGGGAAGGGTTCCTCGCGCGCCGCCTCTCATCGCTCCCTGCCGCTAGGGGCGTTAGCGATGAGAGGCGGCTGTATTCGCAGGCTACCTTCCCCTTCGAACACCTGCTACGCAGGCTACCCAACTGCTCGCAACCAAGAAACCAAGTAAGTTAATTTATCACCTTTTCGGCTGAAATGAGGGGAACCACTCCCCAAAAAAAGCCAATAACGATGGTTTAGAGACTGTTATACTACGAGTTGTCCCTCATTTTTCCTCAGGGAAACGCGCGTGAAAATCACCCTACGCGAAAACACGCGCACTCGCGTTTCGCCCACTCTACTATCCCTGAGGAAAAATGAGGGACTTCTCGTAGTCTAAGAGACAGTGTATAAGGGGGCAATGTCCAAATTCGCTGGGAAGCCGTGTACACAGATACGGCGCTTTGTACAACGTCGACTAAACTTAGAGAATTTAAATATAAATTTTTGCACAGGATAATAGCTTCAAACTCGCTTCTGTACAAGTTTAATTTTACTGACACCAACCAGTGTAGTTTCTGTGTCGATTGCGAAGAAACGATTATTCACCTGTATTGGTAGTGTCCCTTTGCTGTTGAATTTCGTCATGATTTGATGGACTTTTTGACAAATTATTCGGCTGCTCCTAGCCCAAACTCAAGTAAAATGCTTTTTTGGGTCTCAAAAACGACACTCGCAGTCAACACATTTTACTACCCCACTGTTTATTACTGGCTAGATATCATATTTATCGGTCCCGCATAAGACCTTCACTTCTTTCTTACCTAAAAGATCTTAAAGAAAATGATGCTATTGAAAAGAGATTGCCTGTCAAAGGGATGCATACAGCAGCTTTCATAGGAAATGGAGCCTTCTTGTGTCTAAATTATAAACCAAACCTAAACTGCCTCAGCTATGGGAGATGTCGGTTCTCCTAGCTAGACCCAGGAAAGGGTAGTTTTCTATTCATAAGAGTTACCATTTTATCCTATTAGTATAAACTGCTATAGTCTCCAATCCCGTTCCCAGGGTCTCTCATCTTGCCGCCTCCTGGAGCGAGAGAAGAGAGGGGGCGGGAAGATGAGAAACCCTGGGAACGAGGTTGTATAGTCTCTTGCGTCTGTAATAATTAGTCCTATACACTAGACACTGTAATAATATGTAACTAATTATTTGTAATCAATTACTTTGTAATTAGTATACTCAATCTGTAATCTAACTTTTGTAATTACTAAAATGCATATAATTAATTAAAAAATATATGCACTCATATTTGAAATTTAACTGGTCTGATTGGTTGACACTCGACCTCGTGATCTCGCTCTTGTTTTCAAGATGGCGGAAAACTCTCTGCGTGCTGACTTGAGGAGCAGAAGGAAAAATTACAGCGTACAAGTTTTCAAGACAATCCAAGGCGTTCATGGATGGATAGGACCGTTTGATATTCTGTTCGCCGCTTATTGCTGTGGGATTTTTGTTCCGGCACGGGAAGGTTTTTGCTATTTATATAACTTTCCATTTCAGTTAGCGATCGTGGTTTCAAGTGTCGGCTACTAAATGCAGTGAATGTAGTGTAGTCTTACGTTTTAGACACGATTTTAAGCTCAACACTCGGGAATCAATACTGCAATGGATTAAGACGGCACGAGTTCAAGCTGTGTACAGCTTCTTGGGGGCAAAGGCTCCTATAAGCTAACTAGTGAGTACGAAACGATCTAAATGCCAAGTTCATCAAATTTCCGTTTTAAAAGAAAAGAAAGAAAAAAAAGAAAATATATTTGATGTCTTCACCGGTATTCGAAATGCGCTCTACACCACTGAACCACAACTCAACATGAACAAGTAATTAGTATAGTAAAAATTTAATATTCAACTCGTGTCTATGTTGAAAAATCCATTTAAAGTCCGCAGTTCAATTTTAATTTACCATGAAAGGAATCCAAACGCGAAACATCAGTACATCGCATTCATAACGTCCTCTTTCTCGGCGGCGGTCGAGTATTCTCTACTCTATTTTTCTTTGCATTTGGAACGGGTAAAAGGCCGCACTGGTCAGCGGAATTACATATAAAAGTTTACAGCCGAAAGATGGAAGGAGTGAAATTTGCATATTTGTCCCCTGCTATAACTCGTTTGTTACAATTCGCGTATTCACGAATTAAACTGAAGGGTGTATGATGAGATGATCATGGGAGCCAACTGGTTGATTATCTCAAAAAAGGCCTTTCTTCATAGGAAGATACAAGATGAACTGAAGCCTCAGATGCGACAAAGAAAAAATGGAAATAAGCTGATTTTTTTCTTTACTGTAAACGGCCACTTTCTACTTAAAACTCAACTATTAAAATATCTACAAGTACGCCGTAGTGACTCAATAGCGACTGAAAATCCGTCCTACAGCATTAAAATACATCTACTTCCTATAGGCTTAACTCTGCTTCACCGCCAATTTTTAATGTTTTAACTTTTAAAGTATTTAAAAAAATGTTACTGTAATTCTTTTTTCATGTTTTCTTTCCAATTTAAGAAATATAAAATGGCGCGCGTGCTAATATAACCTGATGCAAATACGAGAGGAGGGAGTTCAGTGGAGTCCCCTCCCCCTATCTCGCCAATTATAACATTTTCACACCGAGCCCCCTCCTCCCCCCGTTATGATGGAGTCTGAATCCGAGCTAGGCAAGTGTTTACACAAGTCTTTGCAAATTTTCTTTCAAGTGTTTGCATCAGGTTATTAATATTATCTAATATAAGCACAAATCCTACAAAATGTTCCATGACAAAACGGCTAAGTATGCAACTAATCAGAGCACTCTTTATATGATTCAAATTTTATAATCCCCACTTCCCAATATTTACTCGTATTTACTCGAAGAAACGCCTTCACTTGTTTACACATCGATCCCTACCGTAGAATTCATAGCCCTTTAAAAAAGAGGTTACTTAATTTCACAGTCAAAGCGGAATTGATAGCTTGGAGATTATAGACGAGGAATGGTTAGGGCAGTGCAGGATGTGTAAACAGGAGGAGATTTAAATCTGCTTGTGTTTACACATTCCTGCAGTCAAATTCGCAGCCCTTATCGTACAGGGACTTCCCTGATTATAGAAAGGTGTCCAACTTACTTATTTCCACAGTCAAAGTGGAATTCATGGCTCGGAGGTTATTGCAAGGCAATGCATGTTACTTAGACCTCCACATATTACACATCCCCACCATCAAATTCGCTGTCCCCAGAGCGGTCTTCAATTGAGATTCTCCGCGCTTGGCGCCGACTACATGTATTTGCTTTGCGTTTGGATTGGTTCATTGGATTGCCTGCGTCTGAGTGATCGACCAGAGCAATTACTTCAGTTAGTTTTGGTTTTACGACCAAGCCGTCAATCACAAGTCAAAGCTAATACATGTAACCGGCGCCAAGCGCGGAAAAACGCATGCAAGCAAGGTCGTGTTCTATTGGGAACAACCGTTTCAACCTAAACCGGTTTTGGTTCATTTGGTTGAGGTGTCCCAATAGAACACTTTTCAACCATTTCAATTTTAACCAGGTTCAGAGTTGGTTGAAATGGTTGATCAACCAAACCAACCGAAAACGGTTTTTTCCCAATAGAACACGAAAAAAAAATCCAACCAACCCAACCAACCGAAAATGGTTGATCCCAATAGAACACGACCTTGAAGTCACGTTTGTTTTCGGTTTTTACCTCCGATTGGTCGAGAAAGTGGCGCAAGATTTTTTTAGCCAATTACAATGCATAGTAATGAAAAACCAAAACAAAAGCAACATTACTTTCGATACTCAACTGAAAACCACTGTAACTTAACTTCACGATCAGTGAAAAATTTATGATTTTGAGCTTACTGCAAGGGAATGCATGGTTACTTTTACATTTCACTGTTTTTAAACTGTGGTAAAGTTTGGTTAATTAATTAAGTGTGTTAAACTTGATTTTGTGGGGGCAGTACGCAGCTCTTACAACGTCTTCTCTGATTTGCTGAGAAAACAGTAGAACAAACAACACAACAATGGACCGTAGCCCTGAAAACAATAGAGCCGCCTCATATCCAGGTCCAATGAAATTAGAGATAGTTAAGAGCTGCGTGGTACTGATCTGATTTTTTGAAGCAACGCGTCGTCGAGGCAACATGCCTGAGGCGTTTCATCGAAGAAACACGGTATGCCAAATTCACGTCAAAATTATCACCGATAATTACTACTACGCTCTTTTAGAAATATATATGATATTAGCCTTTAGAATTTGTATTCAGTATTAAGAAGATCCAAGTCTCTGCAAGCGTTTCTTGTTAATTGTGAAGAGTTCGCTTTCTGAAAGTTGTCCAGCGTTTGTTGTTTCTGAGGTAGAAGTGGTTGGCGAATCACCACCTAAAATTAAAAAAAAATGGATATGAAAGAAAATTGATATAATTGTTCCTTAAAACTATTCTAAATTACGTGTGATTATGGCAACAATATATTAACAGTGTCACGTGTAAAGCCGACAGCCATCTCGCTTAACAACACGCGCGTTTCTCGAGCTTTCCCCCGGTAATTCGTACCCATACCTCCCACGGTCAGGTACATTTCAGTTCAGTACTAGCACGAGTCAGATCTGGGTACGGAATTAAGCCTTCGGTAACGTGTTATTTCTTCGAGTTTTGATTGGTTCATTATTCAAGCATCAGCATGACTATAGTGCCAGTTTCAAAATGGAAATAAACAACAACTTATAATTAGAACCCTAAGAATTAAGAAAGTGACATCCATCACACAATTATTTTTAAAACGTCGTCGTTGAAAAACTTCTGCGTTTTAATAACAACGAATGAAACCATTTACGTGTGTACGGAGCCTCACAGAAACAAAGCAGCAGAAAACTGAATTTTAGATTTGCATTTTTTCTTGATATTAACAAAGAAAAATCATTTACTTCTTCGAGTATGTAGTATACAGCTGTTTGTCAGCTTTAATGCTTTCACTCCCAGAGTCAATTATGCCGGAGACATGTAATGTAGTTCTAACTTTAATTTTGAGTCTGTCGATTAAATCCTTAGGTGTTACCATTCAAATGAAACCTCTTCGCCAGTACTTTTGCATGGTACCATTTGTTTTTCAATACTTATAATTTACAAAATGAAACATCGCCAAAGTTTGGGATTTTTCTTAAATTTTGTCGTTTGGCACTCTTGGGAGTGAAAGGTTTAAAGGGGCCATGTCACGGGGACGTTGCTCTTTTTAATTACAAATCTACTAAACACTTTACTACACAACTTTTTCTCTCACATAAAACGATTTTCTTACTCACTGCACCGAGAGAAACATACCAAGTGATTCCACGAAGAAAGAACAAACCATAATCAGATTCAAGCGATTTTTCCAAGATACAACGGAAGAAGCTAATTTTTTCAAGTTACAATCCATTTCTATCCAGGCCATCCGCAGCCAAAGACATTTATTTATAGCTTCAGTCCACTAGTATAGTAATTGTTACCAAAACTGGAGCATTATTTTTAAGTTCATATTCATACACTGAATATGTTTTTTGGCTTTTTAGTGAGCTTGCCGCTTTAACATAAACACCCTCAATTGCATAACTTGGAAACTTGTCATCTCTTACTTGTTGTAGTGGAGTCCTCTTCGTCCTCTTCATCGTCTGTAACTGGTACCGTTTCTACGATGGTGGGGGCTGAGGTCGACTTATCTGTTGAAATAACAAAACGTTTAAGTGATGCCTAATAGAGCGATTTTCGTATGACCTTGAAAAACGGTTCGGAGAGTGTTTGCGATTTGTTTCATCCGCCAATGATTGAACAGACCGAAACAAAAGCCTCGTTTCGTTTCCCGCGTAAACAACCCTAATATGGGAAATGCGCTTGTTCGATAAACCAATCGGAATGTCGAAAACAGAATGACGTCAAACAGAATATTGATTGCACGATTTTCAGAAAGTTCTTCGACAAAAGATCAAATGTGCTGTGTTGTGCGTGTTTTCGAAAGTCGGTAGAAATTTAATGGTGTTTTTTGTATCTTTGCTTATTTCAGAGGTCTTTCTCATTAAATAGCCAAGGTAGTAGTCTTTCGTGCTTCGTCATTTTATCAGGAGTGAGCTTACACCTCCCTCTTCCTCCAGCTTGACAATCTCTGGTCTTGACAATCTCCGGTCGCGATGAATTTTTCGCAAATTGTTCGAGCGGTATTGTAGCATACGCGGTTTTCGCGTGCACTGACTGCAAAACTTCCACTTACTGCATAGTCTGCCAAAATCTGTTTCCTTTTTTGCAAGGGATAGGCAACGCCAGAGTTGTAAAGTCCTTCACGAGTATTTACTCTCCAGTTCGGCATTTTGTTGTTTCGAGTTGCGGATAAAAGCGGAAAATTACTTTTTTTGTATTCAACACGTTGCATGTTCGATAAGCCAATCAAAATCCGCGCGCGTTTGACTCTGTTCGATAAACCAATCTAATGTTTACTTTTCGCGTTCGTTTGTTGTTTTGGCTCTGTACGCGCGTTCCATTTCAAGGTCATACGAAAATCGCTCTATGAGAGCGGTTTTCAATGAAGTGTCGAAAGTAATTTCGCAATTGCTTTGGTTTTGCATTGCTACGCTTTGTGATTGGTTAAATAAATCTCACGCCACTTTCTCAACCAATCAGAAGTAAAACCAAAACCAATCGTGACTTACTCGCACGCGTTTTCCCGCGCTTGGCGCCGGCGACATGTAATTGCTTCGAACTCTGATTGGTTCATTGGATTGTTTACGACTGCTGTAATTGGTCAGAGTAATTACTTTGGTTTTGGTTTTACGATACTCAAATGAAAACTTCTCTATCATGAAGTCGAGAGATCAGCAGCTGCATCTCAAACACAAGATGCTTCTCCAAACATCACAGTCGCATATACATATTTGATCGTAGACTGAACATGTGTAGTTCTTCAGGAAATCATCATGTGCGAGAATCTGTCTACCTTTAGAAGCTTTGTGTTGGTTTTCACAAACTAAGAGGGCAAGCTGCTAGATTAGGCTGCCATCCACAATAACTATAGTACGTTAGCGGCGCTTTGGTATCCCGATTCTTTCTTTTTCTTTGAAAGTCTAACAAATCAATTAGCCCACGCCCAATCCCCATTCTAGAGCCGGGGGCTGCACTTTGTCAGGCCTCCATCTACCAAAGGCCCACACCATCTGCATATTATCCTCTGTATCAATTTGAAGCATTAAACATATGAGAGGCGTATGTTTACAACATGTCTTTGGTAGTAATTGCATACTATATAGCTATACAATTGTTTGAGTGAATTACCTACCAATGCAACCTGTAATTGGCTCACAGCGGGTTTGACCACCCTGAAAAATACAAATGTTTAAGATGAAGCGCATGCCAGACATAACGAGTACAAACAACAGTTAACAACAGCTTTGTTAATTTTATAATATAGACCGGCTGAAATCGCAAATTTCAGCACCATTACTGATTAGATTGAGGGACATATACGGCTCAACACCTCTTTTTTGAATAGTTTACTGTATGATTTTCAGCTTCGGGTGACGGAAATCCATAATCCTCCTTATTTTCCAGTTATTTTGGAGCTAGGGAGATCAAAACAAAACACAGGGGCACTATTACAATTTGACCTTTTCCTCACTAAAATTCTAGGGAGAAGAATCTTATCTCCCGAATTTATTGGCCGCTTTCACCTTTCCGAAAATCCTGGCTGAGATTCTTTATCCCTCCCAAAACAAGAAGGGCTACATTTTCCGATGTTACGAAAGCTTAAGGCGACATTTAACTTAAGAAAACGCTAGTTTTGAATCTAATTTATTACGAATTTTTAAAAAGATAAGGCCTTCCGAACAGCTTTCAGCCGAAACGATTCATTGAATGCTTCTGAAAAAACGTTTTTACCTGGCAGTGGCAAATTTCACACGGATATTTCCTCCAAGAGGTTCCATTTGGTTTGAATTTCAGCCCAAAGATGCATCCTTGACTACTGATACTTTGCTTCCACACCTCAACAGAGGCGAGCTAAATTATAAAGGAAATTTGTAAGTAAACCTCGTAAATCACATCTAGCCTGCGTAGCAGGCGTCGGGGACAAGAGAACTGGGGAGAGAGGGAAAGGACGCCTGCAATAAAGACCCCCCTTTGTTCATTTCTGCGGACGCTGGCGGCCCAAATTCTGATTGGCTAATTCCCGCGTGAAGTCATCCATGCGTAAAAACGCGTGCCAGTTTCTGATTGGTGAACGTATTGACAGTTGACGTAATTCGATTACAAGGAAATCGGTGGGCGTAATGCGAATAGCCCGGTTCTTATAGCAGGCGTTCCTTCCCTTCTCCCCCTCTCCTTTTTCGCGCACCCCTCCCTGTTTACGCCTGCTACGCAGGCTAATCACATCATACTAGAGGGGTTTTTAGATGAGCGTCGTAAAAACGAAATCAAAGTAATCACTCTGGCCAATCACAACATACGTAAACATCCAATGAACCAATCAGAACTCAAAGCAAAT
This sequence comes from Dendrophyllia cribrosa, assembly GCA_024195265.1. Classification (NCBI taxonomy): domain Eukaryota; kingdom Metazoa; phylum Cnidaria; class Anthozoa; order Scleractinia; family Dendrophylliidae; genus Dendrophyllia; species Dendrophyllia cribrosa. Next base: position 9,121,187 of record JAJLRJ010000005.1, read on the forward strand.
ACATGCAGCCGGCGTCAAGCGCGGGAAAACGCGTTCGAGTAAGTCACGATTGGTTTTGGTTTTACGTCTGATTGGTTCAGAAAGTGGCGCGAGATTTTTTAGCCAATCACAAAGCGTAGCAATGCAAAAGCAAAGCATTTGCGAAATTGCTTTTGACACTCAAGTTGAAAACCGCTCAATGCTAATAGCTGAGTAACGTAAGCAATGATTACGGACACCTCTGCTCGGTGATCGCCTAACCTAAAGCAGACAGACAAGGCCTCAGCGGCATATCGTACAACTTTGAACTGTTGAACCTCTCTAATACGGACGCCAAAGGAACGGAGCCAAGTGTTCTTAATAGAAAGATGTCCGTACTATACAGGTCGTGGATGTGACATCATTTTATTTCTTCCAGGACAATTTTGAGACAATTGTATTTTAGTTTTGAAAACGAAAGCAGTGGATCAAACTTCAACTTAGAATTCTGCAATATTTCTTTGAATTACCGCCATTTTTGTCTCCAAAACCCACGGTGCAACATTTTGCTTGATAAGGCTTATTTTTAAAAAGCCGGAAGGCCCTTTTTTGCAACAAGCCAAGTGATAGCATTATGTACCTGTTTCTTTAGATCTTCAACAGTCTGCCATAAAGTTTCAAAATCACTGCAAGTGGGGCAATCTGGAAATGGAAAATACAAATTTATTGCAAGAAGCAGTTCCCTTCAAGTCCAGGGCCAAACTTTAAGTCATATTATGTTGTCGTATTTCCTTAGTCCGTGAGTGAAATGCCGAGTTGTGACCATTCAAATGAGCTATTGCGATTGTTTAGCATAACACACAACATCACAGAAAAGAACCACTGTTCAATAGCTTTAATTCGAATAGTCAATCCACCACTGCATGGTACAACCGGTTTGACTCTGGCGGACTTGAAATGATAGGTTTCTCAGTGCAGCCAATTGCAATACAGTTTACAGACCAGGGTTTTTCAAATATAATTCGCCGGCTATGATTCTCCCGTCTTGGTGCATTTGTGAAGTAAATTCACACATTAGCTGAGTTCACAGAGTAAATACTGACTTCATAAAATTAAAAAAAATCCATAAAGATCTCGGTGCAGTGTGCAGAATCGTTTTTTCAAACATGATTCGAATCTTGTTCTTGGTGAATGTTTCTATTTCAGGAAGTAATAATTTATTCTTTGAGCTTATTTTATGAGTGAATTTCTTCACCATTGTCTTATCTTGGGCGAATCATAGCCTGCTAAGCGTCGGAGAATCATGTTTAAATAACCTGGGTCTGCACACAGCAGTGAAATCGGCTGTAAATAAAGCTTCACAAACGGCTAAAAAATGGAAATGAAGTTATTACTTACGCCCACACGTTTTTCCGTCCATTTGTAGCTTATAAGTTGGGTGGCAAGTACACTGGTATGATCCTGGAGTGTTGGTACAGTTATGAAGGCAGCCTCCATTATCCTAAATTACAAGCCAATATGAGTGCCGTAAGACTAAAACCAAAGTAATCACTTTGGCCAATCACAACAGACGCAGACAATCCAATGAACCAATAAGAACCCGCAGCGAATAAGCAAATACATGCAGCCGGCGTCAAGCGCGGGAAAACGCGTGCAGACAAGTAACGATTGGTTTGGGTTTTACTTCTGATTGGTTGAGAAAATGGCGCGAGATTTTTTAGCCAATCACAAAGCGTAGCAATGCAAACCCAAAGCAATAGCGAAATTACTTTCGATACTCAATTAAAAACTTCTCTTTGATAAGAAGACTGCCTCGATTCGTCAAGTACTGGCTGTGATATGTCTCCTGGCCATGGAAATTTAAATTTGGTTTAGTATCAAGTGAAAATTACCATATAGTTGACGAATTTTTTATTCTCGCCACATGTCTGCTAGATAATGTATTGACAATGTAAAGGAAAGTTAGGTATTGATTAGCTTGCACAACAGGCGCTTTTGAGGTCGCGAGCGCGGAGCACCAGTTGTGCAGGCTAGGTATTGATCATTCCTAGGTCAAGTAAGAGCAGAAAAGAAGTAACCCCTTCTGCTTTCCTTCCGTTCCGACTGACAGAAAAGAGTTTCTAACTATGCACTTAAAAGTGTGATTTACAGGGACTATGTCACGAGGAATTTTGCTGTTGTTATTGTTAAGAATGGCTAAATTATGACTGAACACCTTCATACATCAAATGTTCAAAGAATACGGATATATTAAAGGAATTCTCGAAGGGAGAATTTAGCTGAAAAAATAAAGTAAACACGAATTTAAAACACGCGGGCGAGAGGGCGGGGGAGAAGGCTCCTTCCCTTTTCTCCCCTAATCCTCGCGCGTTTTTTTTCTCAATAGTATTTGTCTTTTTTGCTTGCCCCTTTTCTCCAAAACAGATGTACAATGCAGAGTGAGAAGTCCTTTCTTTCCTACCGTAAGACACTCATTGATGTCCACACAGCGCGTAGGATCTTTACTGTCAATTACATAGCCCGAGTTACAGGAGCATCTATGAGACAGAAACGTTCCATCAAGAAACGAGCGCTATATATTTTGGTCATATAAATACCCGGAGTGCTTATTACCTAGTGGATACCTTAGAGGGAAACAATACTAACAATGACAAAAACAGCGAGTCCGAAAATTAAATTATGTACACATAAAATAGAACAATAAAACCAATAAAACCAGATACTAAGGCCCCGTCCACACAAATGCGTTTTCAAACGAAAACGCATACTCTTTTTATGCGTTTTCACCGATCCTCCACACTAAAACGATCAAAAACGGAGAATGAAATAGATGAAAACGGAGGTTTTCGAAACGCTTTTCAAAGTGGAGACTTCTAAAAACGCAGGTCTATCGTTTTACTGTGGACGGCAAAAACGGAGCTTTTCAAAAACGCTTACGTCACAACTAGTAACGCATAGTATTGCTGACGCTATTGGAGCATGTGTATTGAACAGAAAAACGTCCGAGCAGAGCCTGGTGATGAAAACGCATCTTTGGATCATCGTTTTTCAGCTCCTAGTGTGGACGCAAATCTTTTTATCCGTTTTCGGGGAACCAAAAACGGAGGTTTTCAAAAACGCATTAGTGTGGACGGGGCCTAAATGTACAGAGCTCAATAACTTAATTGAATTCATTTCATTTTCTTCTACCAGAATGTTCCACTTAAACATTCGGCCATCTCTTTTAAGGAATATGCATCGGGAGCCAGTAAGGTAAACTAAGCTATTCAACAAGAAAAGAAGGGATATGGTGATTCAAGCCCGGTTCAAACGTCGAACTTCACATGTGCCGAATCTAATGCAAATGAGGAAGAACAATAGATTTTGCTCATTTGCATTAGATTCGGCACATGTGAAGTTCGACGTTTGAACCGGGCCTTAAGCTCCCAAATATTGCTGACGGAGGGGGATAGGGGCGAAAGAGTCTCTTCTCATTTCTTTTCACTCGCAATTTTCCATCGCGTCGCTCCCCACTACCTGGCCGCCTGGAACAGACTAAAAATTAGATGCATATCAAGTCTCACTTACGCAGAGCTTCCTGGGTTGTTTGTGCAAACTTGTTCGCAACCGCCATTAGCATTTTGACATTCATTGATATCTGAAAACGAGAATTGGAAAATAATTAACATTACTCGTTGACACGTTATAAAATAGAAAGTTTCGTCAAAGCGAAAACCTGTTAAGACCAAACTATGGATGCAACTAGTGTCTGACTAATTCGCTGAAAAGCGTCTGTCACGGTTGAAAAGTAAATTTTTGAATGGCAGTCTTTGTTGCAAGTGATACTGACACATCAGCGGAATAAATGTTAACGCCGATTTTCCCAGGTTTTAATATCATCCCGGGCATTTACTGCGACTGGTTATGCAAAGCACTGCCGGCTTGATTAAATTACACCCATTCAAACGACTAATGGAAAAAAGTTTGGCTTCACTAAACAAACTCTTCACTCTCCAACTGCCACATACCTACACAGGTACAGTTGCTTATGGCCGTGTAACCCTGGTAACAGGTACAGTTGTAGCTTCCTTCTGTGTTGACACAATCTTGGTTACAACATGCAGTATTTAGCAGGCATTCATCGATATCTGATGAACAAAAGAGATAATTGTCAAGCTGTCATATAATGACTCGAGATATTAAGTTATTCAATTCGTTTAGGCAATACTAAGAGCCCGATTCGTCCGGCGAAAGTCGATCAATGTCATTCTAGGATTAAAAGTAACCATTTTCTAATCTAGCTTTAACTAGCTTTTTTCTTCGAAATTTCTGAGTTGCAATGTAAGGCTGTATATTCCGCATTTCTAAATACTTCGAAATCTTGCATGCACACAATCCTTTTCCGAAGTCTATATTTTTACTTTGATCAGTATACGTATAAAAAAATGCACAAGTGAAGATGAAACAGAACACGCAAAGCCAGATTACTTATGGCAGTAAATCTAAAACCCTTAGACGGCCTTATAACAAAACAAACAAATCAACAAACTACAGTTGAATCAAATGAAAAAAAACTGTTTACCTCTGCAAGTGGACCCATCTCTTAAAAGCTTGAAGCCATGACGACAGCCACACGAATAACTGAAAGAAAATGACGATTTTAGTTTTCCCAGGATGAAAACAATATGCTGCCTGAGAAAAGCCAAAGATAATTATCCACCACTCCGGTATTCTATACATGGAGTTTATGAATGTTTTCCGCGCGACAATTATAGGAAATCAGAACTAAAGGACACTTGTTTGGAACTCAAGGTCCATGTGCTGGCTTTTATCTTAATACACCTCTCTATTAGTGTCAGGGAAGTTAAGCAACAACCACGGCGACGGCGACGGCAGGGAGAACGGCACAAAAAGTAGGTTTAATAAGCGAAAGCAATGCTTCTGCACGTGCATTTTACATTTTAGTACAGTTGTTTGCCGTTCCCTACAAAACAACAAAGTGAAATGATCAATTCGTAGGTTTTGTGGAGAACGTGAAAACACGACGGCTAATTTTCTGTTCTCTGTTTGAACTTGCTTAAAAGCTGTCCCTACAAATTCAGCTCCTAGTCAATTCAGTCACATTAAACAAACGAAACAAATTGGAACAGCTGCAAAAAAGTTAATTAGAAAGGCGCGAATCCTTTTTTCAAGTGACGTCGGATTCCCTTGGTGTTGCCTTGGTCGTTGCTTAAGCTACCTAATACTGGTCAAGGAAGTGCCAATATTGGCCTATAGAACTTAGTGTTATGTTTACATTTGAGAGATGTATATTGCCCTCATTGTCCATTTTTAAAATCGCTGACTTAACCACGAATAGGTGGTCATATGGTGGCGATTTCACAGATATCAAAGAGACACAAATGAAACCCACAACGATTTTTAATTTGCGTTACCTTCCATTTTCATTTACGCATTTGTGATCGCAGCCACCATTGTTGTCTAAGCACTCGTTGACATCTGTAACATAAATAAAAATATTCGGTGGCTCAGTCAGTCATGATTTTTTAACTGCTGCAGTACGTAGCTTCTTGGTATAAAGGTCTGTTGGTTATGAGTAGGTATCTGATCTGAAGAAGACCGAATTACCACACAACGGTGGACACCTGCTAGTTTACCTTGAACAATATTGTGTTTAACTTTGCGCCAAATCCAATGTGTTTTAAATTTTCAGTCTGTGGATGAAACCAGTTGGTGTGACTGTTCAAATGAAATCAACTGAGCAGTATTTTTCTGTGGTGCTGTTTAATAAAAGTCAATGAAAGGGTTCAAATAGCGACCACTTTTTTTTAGCTTTTAACAACACAATCATCCATTATTCGACGATCTCAGCTGACAGAGTTACTCAGCTTTTGTTTTCAGCTGAGAGTTAGGATACCATTTTTACTATAGAAGGATATATGTCACATATGCTTCTTGTGAAGTTTACGCATTTAGATCTGTCAAATAAAAACTCAATCTGTGCCGGCACCGCAAAGGTTTGAGCTCGGTCGTCGAAGCCTTGTATTTAATTTTTTTTTCCTCTTTTACTGGTACCTCGCAAGTGTAAATTAAAAAACATTTACTCATTAACTGATCTATCTTCACCTATTTCATTGGCTAGACTATTGCAATGAAACGTTAATTTTGTCACGTGAGTATATGGAAATATCATACCAGCAAGTCAGTTAACCCTTTCACTCCCAGAGTCAATTATGGAGACATGTAATGTAGTTCTAACTTTTGAGTCTGTGGACGAAATTCTATGGTGTAACCATTCAAATGAAACCTCTTCGGCAGTACTTTTGCATGGTACCATTTGTTTTTCAATATTTTATAAAATGAAATTTGGAATTTTCTTGACTTTTGATTTTTTGCACTCTCGGGATTAAACGGGTTAAATTCAGGTATTTTACCTTCACAGTGGTGGCCATCCGACGCCAATTGATACCCAGCAGGACACGAGCACTGATAACTTCCAATAGAATTAATGCAGCCTTTTTCGCACATACTAAGTTTACATTCATCAATATCTGTAGATACAGGAACAATGTTTTAAAATGTAACACTTATTTCATTTCTTTAACAATGGCAAATGGAGAAATATGCTGTTTATAATAAATATAACATTGTTCGTAACAGTTATCGACTGGGTCGACATGAATGAGAACCGAACTATATTAGAGGGTCCTGAAACGGGGATGCGGGGGGAGGGGGGTATATAAATCCCAATTCCCAGCCTAATTTGTGCCCAAATCCCAGTCCCGGCAGTGACATTCAAGAGAAATCGATTCCCAGTGCATGACTTTTTTCGGTCTATTATAATAGACAGGTTTTTTTTAAACAAGGTTAACCATTTTAATTTATTGCTGTTACTATATGCAATATTAAGGGAGGCATACTGTTGATATCAGTTAGAAACAACAAAATATTGTTTTGAAGGAGCTTATTAATAAGCCTATCTGCATTATTTAAATGTTTCTGTCTGTCGCGGACTTTTACACGTAATGGTCATGTAAGGCCCGGGTCGTGATTTGACGGGGCAAAATTGTCTGTGTGGTTCAGTTTGTTTCTTTTGGTTCGAAAGTCCCAAAGAGAATTGCTTATGTGTTTAAAATAAAAGAAAGAACAGTCTGAATAGTGTCTGTCTCTACATACCGCTGCAGGTTTTGTTGTCCGCCTGAAGAGCAAAGCCTTTTCTACATTCACAGTGAAAGCTAAATAATAAAAGAAACTACCTTATTATAGGAAATTAACAATGCACGTTGACAACGCGAAGAAAATTTACGTTACACTAAATTAACGCGAATAATTAACGCGAATTTTTCGATAAGCATCGATCTTGCTTTATTTACCGCTATTTTCATAATTCTGTAAACGAAGAGCCAATAGAGGAGTCATGAACTAATAAGGTTTTGTAATGAAATAAAGGTGTTTTAAATAACAATGTTGTAAAATAGCGTGCATTAAATTTACATCGACATTAATTAAGATACATTAAATTAACGCGAATTTTGTAAAATCGCGTTAATAAAGTGCATTGTTAATTTCCTATAATAAGAGGTGTTCAAGAGGTGCTGAGTAGCTTAGCAGAGTTTTGTACTCCCTCGTGGATGGGATGCTAGTCGGTCCCTCAGCCAAAGACGTAATAGCCCCAACTGAACATGTTACACTGTACTCACTTGTTTTAAAAAATATTGCCGTTTACCAACAACGTACGAAGGCGCAAGTTAACTTTTTCACACCCAAGATCAAAACAAAACTGACAAAACAATGCCAAATTTCATTTTGCAAAATGTTGAGAAACAAAAAAATCAAATGAAATTACTGCTCAGTAGCTTTCATTTGAATGGTTGCATTTCATGATTTCATCCACAGACTCAAAAGTTAGAATCATCATGTACAGCATAAAACAGCACAGGAAAGTACTGCTTAATAACATTTATTTGAACGGCTTTGACTTAGGATTTTATCCATAGACTTAAAAGTTAGACCCATGCTACATAAACGAAGGCTCAAATTTAGGTCCAAAAGGATTGGATTTTATTGTATGACAAAAGAAGAAAGTTTGGCGCAAACAAACAAACAAACAAACAAACAAACAAACACTGATAAACAGACAAACAGAGAGACAAACAAACTGACTAGTACTACTCTTTTATTCAGCTACTCAGAACTCAGCTAACCTTCCAGGAGTATTGTTGCAAATTTGGTCGCATTGGTGCACTTCAGGCTTTGCACATTCGTCGATGTCTAAAATCAAAAATCGTTTAAACTTTTTAAACAAAAAATGTTGCTGGTGTCATTAATGTTACCTAATTTGTGGTTCTGTACATATCTCTGCAGGATTCAAGAACGAGTAATAACACAGTAGACTCGTTCGAAGCCGGGGTGTGAATTTGCGCGAGTTGGTACCGTGTTTTTTTTACGTTTGCACACGTTTGCTTTATCACAGGTCAGTAAAGGTCAGGTCTTACGGGAAAAGTAACCTCGAACTGTTGGGGCTTATTTACGTTGCATAAAGCCATTGAGACTATTATTATCCCCCTCTCTGGATGAAATGCAAGTCCATTATGTTAACTGGTGTCCATTTATAAACTTGGGCGGGGAAAAACAATGTGGATCAAGGTTTCTCATCTAAAAAAAATAGCCCGACGGTAGACCAGGGCTCGAGTCACCGACCTTCAGGAAAGTCAGACGCGCTAACCATAACATCACCGCACTTCAACTTATTATATCACAATGTCACTGATACTATGTAAACAGCAGTTTACGGTTTCATTTCGTTTACCCTTACCGATACAATTCTTCCACTGCGACAAGTAACCGTCAGGGCATTGGCATGTGTAGTTTCCAGGAGTGTTGTTGCATTTGGCAAGACTGTCACATTCGTGAATTTCTTCAAAGCATTCATCTGCGGTGAGAAATAAAAAAATGTTGCAGTTTAATCCCAAGAAATTCAATCCCAATTCAATCCCAAGGAAAGTCAACATTTACATTTAAATGAAACGTCCAAATTTGAAAGTGCCGTTGGCGAGCTTTAATTTGAATGGTCACCGAGTGCAAAAAAATTTGAGTGGGGAAAACAAAAAAAATTCATGCATTTTATTTTAAAATATTGAAAAACAAATGGTACCATGCAAAAGTACTGCCAAAATGGTTTAATCGACAGACTCACCTGTTAGAACTAAACTAAATGTTTCTATAATTGACTCTGGGTGTGAAAGGGTTAAAAGTTACAAAAACTTTGTCCACTATAATAAACCACACTACAAAAAAGTGTTGCTTCAATCTGGCTTTCATTTGAACGGGTCACTGACTCTGGAGAAGAGTGAAACAGCGGCAACTTCTACAAAAAAAAGCTATTCTGAACAGTTCCAGTGGTCTTACCAATGTCAATGCAGATGACATCAGTGCCATTTGGCCCCGTGTTGATATATCCATCAAAACAGGCGCATGAGTGATTGCCAAGCTTGTTGACACACTTCTGAGAACAATTCCCATTGTTAATCTGGCACTCATCGATATCATGACAAGTAAGGCCATCAACGCCCAAGGAAAAGCCCACAGGACACGAGCAGCGGAATGATCCATCCGTATTTGCGCAGGCGTAGTCACAATCGCCCTTCCCGTGGTTCTTAGCACACTCGTCAATATCTTCACAGTTGCGAGACCTTAAGTAACAAAATATGACACATAATTTTGTTTACAATGTAAATTTCCTACTTCTAACCAATACACATTTTGAAGGTTTCTGCCGCCATATCGGCACGGGGTATGCATGAAAAAAAAAACTCTATAGTTTCAACGGAATTTAGAAAAAAGAGTGGTAACTAGAGCTAGTCGCTTAAGAAAATGAATTCTCATGAGCGACTATTCACTAATCAAAGGCTCCTATGAGCCAACTCGTGAATACAAAACCCTCCAAATAAATATTCTTCACCCAAAAATACATGGTGTATAGAGGTATACGCTTGAGACAGATTCATATTAAAGTTTTAATTAGTTGACGACAAAAGACTGTTTATTGTAATGTCGATAAATTTAATAAATTAAAAAAAAACATTAAAGGAATATGCGAATTTTCAGCCTCAAGGTGTATCTTGATTTTTGTGTCATATTTTTTTTTTAAAAAAAGAGGAAGAAAATTATCGCGCTATCCTCTCATTAACTATGAGAAGAAAGTCGGGAACGTGAAGTTTGCTTTGATGTAGAAATGGAAGAACCAGAAAAAGACACAGGAAGCCCTCCTGAGGTCATAATACACACAGCAAATTTTTACTGAAATATTTTCTTCCAGTCAATCGGAGTCTTCAATCATAATCCAATTCAAGAAATCATAATAACATTTGAGGTCTGCAATTGTTTTGAAGGTGGATTCTCATCAGAATGGGATGAGTATCTCATCTAAATTACTTTTAAAAGCGTTAAATAAAATTCTAAAAATATCTAAAAGAAAAAAGTACCGATACTTCGTTCTTTTTGGAAGCTGTTGTATTCCCGTTGTTTAACTGCTAAATAATTAGCTTTCAGAATTTAAGCACCAACTCATCCACTTCAGTTCAAGTATTTAACACTCTAGCAGCTTGCCCTCACATTTTGTGGGAACCAACAAGCACGCGGCATAGGTTTGACCCTTTCACTCTTAGAGTCAATTATGGAGACATGTAGTGTACTTCAAACTTTTGAGTCTGTCCACGAAATCCTATGGTGTGACCATTCAAATGAAACCTCTTCAGCAGTACTTTTGCATAATAGCATTTGATTTTCAATATTTTTCAAAATGAAATTTGGGATTTTTCTTGTATTTTGATATTTGGCACTCTTGGGAGTTAAAGAGTTAAAAGTTAGAGCAATGTTTACTTCATAATGCTAATTTCTTGAAGAAGGAAACAGGCTGCCACTTTTAACAGGATTTTCAATCAGCCATGGAAGACTAATGCTTGGAGAAGTATGCAAAGTGGTGTTCTAGATGAAGCTTCTGCTGTTTTGATTTGATGATGAAATAAAAGAAATAGCAAGCGAGACCAAGGTTTTAAAACGGATTTAATTAAACACCCGAAAACTGAAAAAAAAAAGCACTCGGTTACCACCTGTCTACACAGGTAGACAGGTATCCGAGGCGATGATAAGAAAATCGTTGCATCAAAACCCATATAACTATTGTCATTCGGCCTTTTTATTCATTTCGTTTTTATTAATTGGTTTAGGGAATCAATTTGCTTTGAGGAACATACTGTTGAGGCAAAAAGGAACCTTTCAACCTAATTTCCGAACACCTTGATTTTTATTCATCTCGCGATAGGATTGTGTTTTCTCATTGGTTATAGAAAAATGTCTAATTACGCTTTTTGAAAAAAATACACATGATACTTACATCAATGTCGATAAATTTAATAAACGAGCGTTATTACTATGCAAATTTTCTGCCTAGAGATGCAATTGGATATTTGTTTGATTTTTTGAAAAAAAAAAATGGAAGGAGTAGTTGCACAACTCTTAGATTGAAGAGAGTTGGCAGTGCATGTAAATTCATTCAGTTATTTTGGGAACATTTATTTCCAAGGCTTAAAGATTGCTTTTATAAAGCAATGGAGCAGACAGAGGAAGATACAAGAAGCTTAGCTGAAGTAATCATTCACACGGCTAATATCTCTGTGACAACATTTGCGTCACTTGCAGGAAACGCGCTTATACTCCTCGCTTTGTACAGAAACCGAAGACTCCGCACAGTAACTAATCTGTACGTGCTTTCCCTGGCAGTAGCGGATGTGATGGCAGCATTTTTCTGTTTTCCTTTTCATATCATCACTTCTGCTTTGCGCAGATGGCCATTCAATTATAACCTGTGCCAATTCATAGGTTTCCTTGTGCATTGCTGGGCTCAGGTGTCAATCTGTATCTTGACGCTCGCATCCATTAATCGATACTGTTGCGTTATAAAGCCTCATAAATACTCAGCGTACTTTTCTAAAAAGAACACCATTTTGACCATTCTTATCGTATGGATTGTCTCATTTATCGAGACCCTGATTTTTGTTTTTTCGATACCGGTTATATACCGTTGGTCATTTGAAAGTTTGTACTGTCGAGGAACGTCCCACGATAAACACAAGGAGAGAATCTCTTATATTTTCTTTGGTTCGTTCTTTATTCTTCTCATGTCGTTGGTAATATTCTGTTATGTCAGTGTCTATCGCGTTGTAAGAAGGCACAACACTGCAATCGTACCATCTCTTCGCCAAGCGAGCAGCGTGCGCAAAGGAACCATAACTGCACAAGAGTTAAAGACGTCTCGAGTACTGTTTGCCGCTGTCCTCGGATTTTGTGTTTGTTGGACGCCATTAATCATTCAACTCTTTTTAGTTTTTGGCTGGAATGTTCATATTTCGTCCGTAATTCAATGCGTTTTTATGTTACTTACTTCTTTCTCTTCTTGGATTAATCCTGTGATTTATGGCGTTATGAACCGAGCCATGCGGAAGGAGTTTTATAGAATTTTGTATTGTCGAAAAGAGGATTAACGCGAAACAAAACTACAACACAATCAATTCGCTATACCTACTAAGAGTGTTATTTGACTATCGCTCTAAAATTTCCGTGTGGAGAAAGACTGTGGTGGTTGCCAAACTTGCGATTACACACTTTGGACCCAAGAGATCATACTTTAAAGAACTAAAATCCAATTAGTCGTGTTATGATGAAATTTGTGTTATTATGTTAGTAATGTCATCGCCTTGCTTTTTATTTGTATTAGTGTACATATACAGTTTTCGTTTCTTTTCTCGTGGAAAATAGTTCAGTTGTGGATCGATTTCCATCGAGGACGGGTCGAGTATCACGGACATTGGAACAGTTTTACAAAGACATTGTTTCTTCGGGCATTTATCTAGTCGTATTAAATCGAGTAGTAAATGTATAATAAATGTTTATGTGGCGAATACACTCAAATCTAAATGTCATAGCAAAAACGTAATTTTTAAAATCATGAGTTCATCCAAGTATATTTTACCTTAGTCCCGACTCGTTTAAAGTTTTTCGCACTCAATTGTGTACCTCCTTAGGTAACTCTGTTTTTGGTGATGTAGATATGTTGTGTACATGGTCATTTATTCATGTCTGTCCCTGTTATCGGGTCGCCAAACTTGTGATTACACACTTTGGACAAGAGATCATACTAAAACCTAAAAAACTAAAATCTAATTAGTCGTGTTTTGAGTTAAAATTTATGTTATTATCATGGTTAAGTATGTCATCGCCTTGCTTTTTATTTGTATTAGTGTACATATACAGTTTTCGTTTCCTTTCTCATCGAAAATAGTTCAGTTGTGGTCGATTTCGATCGAGGACGGGTCGAGTATTCTTTCGGTAAAGGTGCTGCCAGTATACTTTACAAATTTTCGTGCAACTTCTCTCGCAAAAAAAAAGATTACGTGTATTCAACACCCCGTCGTACAACTGAATTATTTTTTTAATTTGCACGAAAAGTTGAATCGTTTTCTACTTTCTGCAATAAATTTCTTCAAGTTGCACAACAAAAATACGTGTAATACGTTCCACTGTTGCAACCTGTTTCGATGTTTCGCCACACTCTTTAATCACAGCCCACAGATGCATCATTATCAACATTGATCAACTTGCGCAATTTTTTATTTTTGGCGAAGATAAGTTACATGGCAATTATAACGTGTAACATTGTACGTACAACTTGCAACAATTTTTAGGCGAGACAAGTTACATGAAAAATTGTTACGTTTGTGTCCAATAAAGCTAAAAAATACGACAAAAAAAAAACAACAAAAAATGAGGGTATTGCAAATAAATACTGCTCAACTGCTTTTATTTAAATTGTCAAACCTTAGGATATTTTAATAATTTTAACGCCTGATGTTAAAACATCAGGCGTTAAAGTTTGAGGCACCTTGTAGGGCATAATAAAAAACACCACATGAAATAACTGTAGTGCCAAACGCTTTTCATTCGATAGTTTCTTAAAAGGATAATATGCAAAAAAACACCTTAGGAAAGTGCCGATCAATAGCTTTCATTTGAGTGGTCACAATTTAGGATTTCATCCACAAAATCAACTGAAGTTAGAACCACTTTATACAACATGATAAACAGCACCGAAGGAAAGTACTGCCTCGTAGCTTTTATTTAAATCTTGATATCAACATTAGACTGAAAAGCATAGAGCCACGTTATAAGACGCTACGATAGAAAAATTTATTATATGGCTGAACAATTGCGCCCTCTGATTTGATTCCTCAGAAATTAAAGTTTACGAACAATTTTTTTTAACTTTTCCTGATTTTTCCCTACCATGTTTCCAAAAATGCAAAAAAAAAACATAGTTCACCATGCTCGCGAAAGAGTAGTTGTGATGGACTAAAGTTATACCCCATTCACACCGACGCTTAAACATGTTTAAATGTTGTTTAGTTTAAAACAGGTTTAGAAAAATAACTCATATCCTCCCGTAATATTTGGAGTGAAATCTTTACTAAAAGAAACTTTATTGACTTTTATTACCATTCTATGTAGTTTGAATCATATACATTTAAAAACTTTCAAGATGGAGGCTAAAAACGTAGTTAAACTAAACAACATTTAAACATGTTTAACCGTTGGTGTGAATGGGGCTTTAGATTATTTGATCGGTCCACGTTACTTTACGCGCTAGCTTGAAGCATAGCTAAAATGGAATGTTTGAAAAACTGTAATAGATATAATACATCGACCATAAGGAACAATTTGATATATTGTTCACTGTAAAGACACAAAGCCTCAAACGGCATTGATCCAAAACGCTTCTCTTATGCTCATGAATATACCGAGGAAAAGCCTGGTATGAATTCGAACGATCCGACCAACTATGCTATACCGACCGCTAAGATGATGAAGCGTATAGTACGTTCGCGAAGTTAATTCACTGAATTGCGTTTTCGAAACATATTTAATAGAAGGCTATTTGGTATGACACAGAAACGGTTTTTAGGGTATTTTGCCTAAATTTTGGCAAAATGAAGTTGGTACACTACTTTCGTCTTTTTAGTGCACACGCTTGCTTGCTTGCGCACGCTTGGTATGCTTTGCTGTGGGCAAAATTTGTAAAAGACACAATAACACAACATTTATTGAACTAGCTTGTCGGGTTCCCTCCGTACTCAGTTCATCCCAATCTTTTCCTGTCTCCCGCTCTATCCATTGACTAGTTCTAATCCTACCAGTTTCTTTTTCATCCAACAAAACTGTCCGGCTATATATGAGGAGGCTAAGTAATTGGTTGTTTTGCGTTCGACGAAGGAGAACGCATATTAAACTGGTAGGATCTCTGTGATGTCGAGGGTGTGCTGTGAAAGCAAGCGAAACGCTTCAAGGATTTTTTGCTGTCGGCAAATTTGTAAACGAGCTATAACAACCTTTATTGAACTAGCTTGTCCATTTACTAGTTCTTATCCCACTAGTTTATGTTTTACCCAAGAAAATTGACTCCGGAGGAAGCTAAGTAATTGCACTTTTTTAACTATTTTTATTTATTTATTAGAACTTACTCAGGGTCAGTTGCATTATATCCCGGGCTACATTCACACATGTAGCTTCCATCCATATTGACACAGATCTGAGAGCAGTTGCCGTTGTGCAAGGCACATTCATCGATGTCAGCACAGCGAGTTACGTTGTCGACTGCAACATAACCCTTATCGCACTCACATCGATAGCTGAAATAAACGGCACGTAAATAAATAAATAGATAGATACGTGGATAGATAATTACTAAAACAGATAAGTGGATAGATAAATAACTCTTCTTTATAATACTGCCGCAAAGGAAACATTGTAAGTCAGTGAGTAAATCAGGGCGGTCCATCCAGCTCAAGGGCTGTAGTCCATAGGGACCATGCGTCTCAACATATATTATTCCGGAGTCCGATCAGCGAGTCAAAAGAATGAAATACTAATCAAGAAATGTTCCACATAAGAACGATAGCAAACTTCATTGTTCTGCGGCATTGGCTCTTTCCCACATAGAATATCCTTGATTTCAAGAATAGAGGAGGAGCTGATGGTTAATAATTATATTTCATTATAAAAATAAAGAAAATCCATTTGCGTCAAATAAATTTTAGGAAATGTTTGTGCTTAACCAATCAGCATAGCAGAAGACAATAGCTAATAATTTTGCTTCTTTGATGAAGTTCCCCAAATACAATATCTTTTTAAAATTGTATGTTGTGCGTTTGGGTCTCAAATTACTTGAAACCTTAAAAAAATTAGACAAAATGCACCTTGAACCTTACCTTTTTAGCGGTTTTTGAGTCTAGGCTAATGAGATCGCTAGTTGTAACAATGAAAAAACTTGACATTCCATCGTGCTTGACATTCCATTGCCGTTCAGCGCTATCCTTCTTATGCGGATCATTACTTAAAGAAGAAACCTAGGCTATTGAAAAGTAAACTAGGACCGACGTTTATGCTACTGATGCTACGACGGTAAGCTTACGAGCACTCCAAGCATTACATTTCTTCGTTTTGCTGCTTCCTTTCTCACCTTCCCTCGAGGTTAAAACACTTGTGGCAGTCAGGTCTACCTTCCAAACATTCATCCGTGTCCACACACTTGTGAGGTAGCTGGTTGTCTTTGTGGTATCCATCGTAACAATCACAATAGAAGCTGCCGGGGATATTGACACACTGCTGTTCACATTTCACGCCTCCCATCAGGCATTCATCAATGTCTGAAAAACAAAGGAAACCGTTTACTTTTGCAAGCAAGTATAAACAAAGGCTAGTACAGCAGCGCAAAGGGATGATTGAATCATTTTCCAAGTTTCTGATAGAGTGGGTGGGGCTAGCGTATATACAATCGAGGCATTTTTATAAATCATCAGTGATGGGAGGTACAAAAAGAGACTATTGTGGAACAGTGAGTCAAAAATGAAAATAAATGTCCTTCATTTATCCTCGGTAAGTGCTTGTGATACTTGTGCTGAGGGGCAGAACATTCAAACGCCAGAACTGACAAATAATCCTTCAAATTGCATAGGGTTAAGGATGACAAATGGCGGGAAACAATCCGAGGAGTTGAACTACTGTTGAATAGCTTTCCTTTGAATGCTCACACTGGATGATTCTATCAACACACTTCAAAAAGTTAGAATAACATTGCATGACTCAATGTTTGACTCTGGAAATATAAACGAGGTTAAGAGAACACCCTTAGTGTTCAACACTGAGGCCATGCCCTTTCATACTTTATAACATAAATACGAAACAACCTTCGGACTCCCTCCTCCTAGGAGTTTTCTACACCGACCCCCCACCCCCTGCGTTAAACTCCCCACCCTCCTCCCCACACTTTAACGCCATCCTAATGGGTAAGGCAGGTGACCATTACATATCGCGGGCTAAATGTTTTCAGCCGATCAACCGAGTGAAAACTTGCATATTTTTGTGGCAATAAGAGCGGTGCCGAAAGAAATTTCGTGATTGTTTTGGTTTTGCAATGCTTCGTTTTGTGATTGGCTAGAAAATCTCGCCGGCACCACCTTCTCAGTGACCTGCTTGCACGCATTTTCGCGCGCTTGGCGCTGGTTGCATGTATTTGAGTTCTGATTGGTTCATTGGATTGTCTGCGAGTTCTGTGATTGGTCAGAGTAATTACTTTGGTTTTGGTCTTACGACACTCAATTGAAAACGGCTTTAAAGTGGTACTACGATGAAAATTTGTTATTTTGTTTTCCACTTTTTTCACCAGGAAACTATCAAATAGGCTCAAAACAATAGGAATCACGAAAAATAAGTTCGGTATACGCGTAACCGCACTGGAATTTTCTGAATGAAAACTCAAAGAAAACCGTCCGCCATTACTCAGTTCGCAAATGAAAGCCCGCGACTTTTCGGTGAAGAGGTCTTACTTCTGATCACGTGATGTGACGTAAAAGACTCAACCATTTATTTGCATTTGGCGTCATTTGGCAGAGAAATAAATAGGAATTTGAGAGGCAACAATTCGGAAAAGAACTTCGCGAACCGAATAGGGAAATTAGTCACATTTGTCACCTTTGTTTTGCTGCGTTGAGTCTTTTACGTCACGACTCTCCCCAACTCCCCGAAGTTTGTGTCCGGCCATTTTTTGAATCGTGTAATAGCGGCAAGACGATTTCGAAAATTAAAATTAAAATAAACACACTTCCAGAGCGAATTTCGACCTAAAATTTGGCAAGGTAGGTAATACTTACTTATATTTTCAAAATATATGTAAACAGAAATGAATTCAGAAATTTCATCATAGTAGCACTTTAAAAATCACCCAAAGCTAACTATGACAAAAAGCGCTTTCTTACCTCTACAGGTTTTTCCATTAGCACTCAGTCTGAATCCCTCTTCACACATGCAGTAATAGGTTCCTGGTGTGTTCACACATTTTTGTTGGCAGTGATGAAAGGTCTTTGGAAACTTACATTCGTCTACATCTGAAACAAGAATGTTACATGCCTCAGAAATAACCACTTGGGACTCATGGCGAGAAATCAAGATTTTCCCTCCTCTTCGCGCTCCCCGCGAGAGAACCCACAGGGTATGCTTGACTTAACTTAACTGTAACCAGAACGCTTTTCGCTTACCTACACACGTGATCCTATCCGCGGCAATCCTGTAGCCCTTGTGACATTCACAGTAATAGCTACCATCAGTATCACGACACATCTGCTCACATTTATTGTTGCCTGTTGCGCATTCATTCTCATCTAATAAAATCAAATCAAATTAATCAACCTCTATGCTTTAAACTCGCATAAAAGTACTACTTCCTTTAGAAAGCACTACTCATTAGTTTCCACTTGTAAGGTTTCCAAAATAATAAAGAATTTTATCTGATTGCAGGATATCCCAACACCTGATAAAGAATCTTTTCTCTTGAATTTGGAACATTTCAGACAGTGATTTCTGAATGGAATCTTCACAATTCTTGATTGTATTCAGTGAAAACTTTGTCAGTTAAGCTATAATTCTCTATCATATGCATGCCATTGGCTATTTTATCCTAGGTTTTAAAATTTCGGACGGTAATTTATCGAAGGGTGCAATTTATAGTGGGATTTAAAAGCTACACCTTGAAGCCCGGGGTGGGGGGTGGGGGGGGGGGGGACCCCATAAAAAAAAAGACAGGGGTGATTGTCACAAATTTTCGTATAACACCCTAAAAGGTACCAGAATCGCGTTTGATAGGCGCGGCTCAAGTGGATTTTTACCCCTAAGAGGTACTGATTCTAAACCAACACGTGTCGGTTTAAGCGGTACCAATCTACAAATTTTGACCCCTAAAATTACGACGAGCACCCCCGTCATTTTTATACGGGAGTCTCCGATACGACGAAAACCTCCGTCATTTTAATATGGGAGTCCCCCTCCCCGTACCTTAAAGCCTATATCTGACTTACTAATGCACGTCTTGTTATCTGTGTCAGTAATATAACCAGGTCTACATCTGCACTCAAATCCGCCAGCAGTGTTCACACAAGTATCTGAACAGCCGCCATTGTTGATCAAACATTCATCAATATCTAAAAATAATAGCAGAAGGAGAGTGTGATAACCTTTAATATCTCCTTGACGAGGAACCCGTGCGCGTATCTACTGTATACCGATGTTTATCAATTTGTGTTGCCTAGTGTGCTAACTTGACCATCTGTTCTCAACACCTCTTCCTTGTTCTAATTTGTTATTCCTATTCGATGTATTTTAGTGGGGGAAAGGTACATACTTCAAACTTCAAGATTCTTAGGAGGCTACGAGAGTTGAGATGGTACAATACAATTCAATATTCGTTATTAGTTTTCCCAAATGGGATCTTCCAAACTAATTTACAATAAATAAAATGTAGAAATAGAAATTACAATAATGGAAATGACTTATAAAACGAATACAATACTACAACAAAGATAAAAAATTTCGAGTTAAAATAAAAGGAAAAAGCAAAGAATCAAAGGCTCCTATAAGCCAACTCAACTCATAGGAGTTTTGCTCCACCGACCCCCCCCCCCCCCCCCTCACCCCGTGCCCAACCCCCACCCTCCCCTCCCTCCAATGCTGTCCTCATGGGTAAGGCAGAAACATGAATCAAAGGCTCCTATGAGCCAACTCAAGAATATAAAAACCTTCGCACCCTCCCCTCTCCTAGATGTTTTGCTCCACCGACCCCCCCCCCCCAACCCCGTGTCCAACTCCCCACCCTCCCCTCCCTCCAATGCTGTCCCCATCGGTAAGGCAGAAACATGAATCAAAGGCTCCTATGAGCCAACTGAAGAATATGAAACAACCTTCGCACCCTCCACTCTCCTAGGAGTTTTGCTCCACCGGACCCCCCCCCTCCCACCCCGTGTCCAACTCCCCACCCTCCCCTCCCTCCAATGCTGTCCCCATGGGTAAGGCAGAAACATTAATCAAAGGCTCCTATGAGCCAACTCAAGAATACGAAACAACCTTCGCACCCTCCCCTCCCCTAGGCGTTTTGCTCCAACAACCCCCACCCTCCCCTCCCTCCAACGCCGTCTCATGGGTAAGGTAAGTGACCATTACATATCGCGAGCTCAATGTTCACAGCCGAAGGACGGAGTGAAAATTTGCATATTTTTTATATGCTATAACTCATCCAACACTTCGCGTATTCACGGGTTAAAATGGGTTTCACGGGTTAAAACGGGTTTCACGGGTTATAGTTCCTATAGACTCAAATTGAACCGTTTGTTTTACATAATACGCGGAGTACTTGACTTGGATAACTGCCCACGTCTTAGCAGACGCTATCTCTTATAAATGACTCCTGGGACAATGCATGACACTAATGAAAGTGAGAGTCAGCGATTAAACAGATGTGATCGGGCTTAACACATTAACTTCCAAGAGTGCCAAATAACTAAATAATCCCAAATTCGATTTTGTAAAATATTTTCAAAAACAAATGGTAGCATGCGAAAGCACTGCTGAAGAGCCTTCATCTGAATGCCACACTATAGGATTTCGTCGACAGAGTCCAACCTCGTTCCCAGGGTCTCTCTTCTTCCCGCTCCCTGGAGCAAGAGGGAAGGAGAGACCCTGGGAACGAGGTTGGACAGACTCAAGAGTAAGAACCACACTGCATGTTTCCTTAATTGACTCTGGGAATGAGAGAGTTGACTTTTACAACTGCAAATGGAGAGAAGACTTTTTCTATAATGATTCTAAACGAAAGAAGGAGTAATTATTATTGTACCTTTGCAAGTCACGCCGTCAGAATCCAAAGAGTGTCCCGTATGACATGAACAAATCCGTCCATAGCTTGTCTTGGAGCAGATATCACTGCAACCTCCGTTATTCACCAGGCAGGGATTAGCGGGGGCTACAGTATGAATAAAATAAAACCCACACAGTAATGTCACGGCGTCCTCTTCAAAAGTCGAATGTTATTTCAATTAAAAAGTAAAAAAAGCGAAAAACATTTCCTTAATGAAACCAAGTCTATTTATGAGACATTGAATAAGAGAAATTTGTGAGTTGAATTCAGGATAAAAAATAGTATTGCTCAAAATGTTTAGAAAACTATATATGGTTTTCACGGGGGCCATGTTGGTGGTCAGAACGATGAAATTTCCATCCTTTGGGAATAAAACTCTTTTTGTGCCCGCCGAATAAAACTATTTTTATGGCCGCCGTGAAAACCATCTCTCGATAAACTGACAACACCACAAAGGATTTTGATTATATGTTTTCATTTGAATGGTCGGGCGACCCCGTAGCTGTCCAAACGATGTCTGTGATTTGCGAACGATACAATTGATATATCACTTGAACAATACCCCTATCCCTAATTCCTATATTCCTATCCCAGCGGGACAAATCTATCGTTTTCTTACCGAATCACAGACATCGTTTGGATAAGTGCTGGACTACCCGGGGTGGCACACCTTAGAACGTGCATATAATTCAAAGGTAAAACCTGCAAATTATCCACCTAAAAGCAGGGAAAGGGAGGGTAACGTCGACTTGAATATAAAGTGTTTCATTTGCGCCTAACTACAGTTACTAAGATCAGCACTTAATCCAAATTAATAAAATCGGTACCAATCGTCAGTGAGAAACCAAAGAATTTCTTTGTCTCTCGACTTGCAACGTAACGCTGACAAGAGCTGTTGCGATCTCAAGTTGGAGATGAAATTGCGCGTGTAACACCCACTCTTCGCAACTTGTCTCGTAACGAAAAACTATTACGATATGCCGAGATTGTTGAACACTCAGTCTCTACTTTTTGCAGCGTTGGTAGACAAGTTGAAGTGCAAAATGTCTCGCAATGTTCTCGTCAGCGTTGCGTTGCAGTCGCAAAATAAAAATTGCCTTGTGTGACAGCACCTTTAATCGGACGTAATTTAATTCGTCGCAAATATTGTATAGATATTGATTATCTTTACAGTCATGTTCCAGGATCCAACGTGCTTAGTGAGAAAAAAGAACTGCAAGTCGAGCGAATAACAATCAATAACGAGCCAAGGGCCACTGGTTACAAAGCAGTAACTCACCCGCAGGCTCGGCGGTATATGTAGTGACAAAACCAGAGTGAACTATGGACTGATCCGAGACGAACTTTAAGAGAAGTTCATTTGTGGAAGAGCGGACTGGGGCGGGCTTGCTGTTTCCGCAGAATCTGCCAAGACTTGGAGCGTCTGACCGCTGGCCATCAAATATTTCAATGTAGTCGTACACACAACCCGCCGAACCTATGAAAACGTTTTGGAAGAGATAAAGAGTTTAGTAGGTAAAGGAACAAACACAATACACTAACAAAAACAAAAACAGACAAAGGCTAATAATCAGATCAAATTGTATAACTTCCGGTATACCTACATAGCTTTAATATTCTTGAAGTTACTAGGGGGCACAATGTGTCCCTCCCCAGGCTTAGGAACTCAAAAAAAGCTCAGGCAAAATAGGGTTAATGTAATTCCACTGACAGTGAATACTTGACGATATCTTAGCTGCAGGTAAAATCCATCACTTTGAAGTGAGAATGGCCGTATTATTACTAGACGTCTAAGACGTCAGAGACGTCTTAGACGTCTAGTATAAATACGGAAAAAATAGGCAGACGACAAAGACGTCTGTTAAGTGCGTCTGAACGACGCACTTAACAGACGTCTTAATCGTCACAGACAATTAAGTTGTCTAGTATAAAAACGAGACGCACTTAACTTGGTCACACTTAGCATTGGGACGCCAAGTTAAGTGCGTCCCGTATTTATATTAGTCGCACTTACACTAGACATTTAATGGATCAAGACGTCTTAGACGTCTCAAGTATAAAGTTAAGTGCGTCCCGTATTTATATTAGACACGCTTAACAGCCAGACGTTTAATGCGTCTAGACGTCTTAGACATCCTGTAGTATAAATACGGCCAATGACTAACTATGTGGCGCCTAAGAATGGAATTGGATTACAATAAGTACGGGAGAACTTAGTTCGATTTGTTTTGAATTTTCGCAACTGTTTAAGCATTAAAATGCACTTTCACCAAGTGGAAAGAGGCCATGCAGATATGGTTCGCTCAAACATATACGGGCCTCATTGAACTAGATGACAGAAGTAAGACAACACAACAACGCATTTTATCATGACGAGCAAAATAAAATGAACTTTATACTCTAATGTATGTATTTTCAATACCTTGCTTTCTTTAAGACGATAACTGGCATTTGAAAAAAATACTGTTACTCTTGGATAAGTTACAGACCTACAAGGTATAAAAATGAACCATTTATATACGTCATAAACCTACTTTCAGAAGGCTCCAGGTTAAAGTGTGAAAAACTCAGGGTGACAATATTTCCCTCGGGCACTCGTACTAGGTAATGACAATCTAGCGACACCGGATGGTCGTCGGGATGGTTTGGAGAAGTGATCACTCCACTCGATCCTGTGAACGTGCGGCCACAACCTAATATGATAGAAGCAAAAAAGAAGCCTGTTATACTTGTTTCTTGAGAGTTTAAACTCTCGATCTCGTTTGACCTAAAACTTTCTAAGGCTTTGGGAGAGTCCCGCGCGCTCTTGAAGAGTAGAGTCTAGGGGAAATCTAAACTCTTGCTCTAGTTTGACCTTAACTCTCAAGTACTCTTATCGACTCTCGTGTACTCTCAAAGAGTTTAAATCCACTTTAATTTCCATTGGAGTCTGTTGGACTTCTGAACTCTCGCTCTCGTTTGGCCGCACCTCTTAATCAATATTACTGACTTGCTCTCGTGCGCTCTCAAAGAGTTTGAATCCGCTTTAATTTCCATTGGAATTCTGCTGGAGTTCTGAACTCTCGCTCTCGTTTCGCCTTAACTCTCAAGCACTATTACTGACTCTCGTGCGCTGTCAAGAGTTTGATCTCTCGTCAACAGTTATCGTTTAACCCGGGCTTAACACTTTTTTAACACTTAATTAGCAGCACACGACGGTCAGTACCACAGAAATGTATCACTCAGCTGCTTTCATTTCAGCCAAAAGAAAAACATTCAGTTGTCAAATGAGGCTTAATTAGTAAGTAGTACCTGTACCACACTTAACAGCAAAATACTAACGGAACTACAAGTTTCGGGTGTTCAACACCCCTTAAAATCAATAGACGTAAAAGTAATAACCTCATCTCACGGTATAAAGTCCGACTCAATATAATCATGTAGAAATCAAGTAAGGTTTTATAAAAAAAAAATACCTGTTGTTGCGAACTGTAGCTTGAAGCCTTTAAAGTTAACTGAGAAATCCGAGTGGAATCTCAGAAGCACTTCTTTTCCACTGGACTCGATAGCATCAGGCAAAGCACTTCCGCATAACTTGGCGATTCGTTTGCTGGCGTCTCGTGTTTCACCATTGTAAACATCCAAAGAGTCGTACTCACATTCGTGGCTTGTTTCTACCTACAAAACCAAACATTTTTCATGCAGGATGACCAGTTTCGACTTTAAAAGGTGGCTCACGATAGTTTCTAGTAATTTCCAGCACTTACACTTTGATGGATCAATACAACAATTCTTTATTATATGATGCTACAATAATGGTATCAAACAAATGTCATTGAACAACTTATGGTCATTGTCATGACGTAACAGTTTACCATAGTAACAGTATAGCCTGTTAAAGACACCCTTAATATTAGCCTTTATTGCTTACAACTACTTTAATTTGAAAATAACCAGGGAACCGGGTTTCTATTTTTTTTCCCAAACTGGACATTGTGAAAGTGAAGTACTGATTTTTCGAGTTTGGAGTCGTTAAAAAATATCGAACCGTGTCTGTAAAAACATAAGCTTACCGCAATATTGCCTTACGCGTTAGGTCGCGATACAAGGTTCAAATGACGTGCTGGCTTGAACGAAAACGAAGAATCCAGTTACCTTGGTTGCGCGTAAACTAGCGAATACAAAAGGACCAAAAGCATTGATTATTCATGCAGTGTCTGCACGGTTTTGTCTGAATACGATCACATTTTGCTTATCTTCACAGCTCCCAACTCAAAAGTCAAATAAATTACAAACAAACGCCTATAGGAAAAACAATCGGACGTGTTTTGAAAGAAAAGGTCATAAAACTAAAATACGGTAATACCGTTTGGTGACTCGGTCTAACAGTTTGCAATTTGTCGGCTCTTCGTATCTGATTGGCCGTAAGACAATAAACGTTGTTGCCATGGATCAAAACAGTCTAACACTCCCTAGGGCGAACAAAACTCACTAACTCCCTAGACTGCAAAACAGTCGTATTTTTTGCGTTGGACATACGAATGCGCGCGGTCTTTGAACGAAAGGTCTGGAGCGAGTGTGAATATGGAGAGTGTCAGATGCTTTCGGCGCTTCGCGCCTTTGCGAGCGAGTCAGCGGAAAAAAAAACGACTGTTTTGCAGTCTGCTAACTCCCTGGAGAAACAACAACTTGACATTTCGACTTGAACGTGATCAGGTCGTGCGTCTTGAAACCGCGGCAAATTTGTGTGCCAGCCGCGTCAAATTAAAAAAATATATATATAATTTTTTTTGAGTTGGGAGGTATAACAAACACTTAATTAAAACTGGCCCAGCGGGAACCGGTGACTTTTGTTACCCCTCATTCCTCAATGTTCCCCGAGGCGACATTGACGGTTTCGGGGAAACAAAACTCACTGTTTCCCTTGGGGCCAGTCGTAAAGTGCTTATTCCAGACATATTTTCGGCGTAAACGACGGCAAAATTTAAGACATGTATGGTCACAGTTATTGGTTAATTATCGTTTTTAATCGGAAAACCGAAAAAAAAAAAAAAAAAATGTAGATCACTTCTGATTTACTTCTGAAAATTTTCTTACTTACTGGCCATCTGCATGCAGACTAGGTTTCGCATTTATTTTCGGATTAAAACTTTTTAGCCCGGTAAATGCTTGTAAAATAATTCCTATTGTCATGGTTATGAAAACTGCCGTTTAATACTTTTTCATTATTGTCAGTAGGAACAGAAAGGCAGAAGCTAAAAAAGAGAGAAAATAGGCATTTACGCCGTTAATTAAAAAGCATCATCCTTCCAAAGCGAGAGTTGATGCAAAATCTTTACATTGTAATACTTCTGATTAATGAAGGAATTTTACTTGTATCTTAATTAATTAAGCTTTATGCATCGGAAATGTATTACAAAAGGACAAAGCTGACGGGAAGTGCTTGTGAAAATAAATTCTGTTGTCAAGGATTTGAAAGACTGAATAGAGGGAGGAATGTTGCGTCGTGCAAACAATGAAAAGAAGTGGGCGGGTGCGTAGAATATTTAGATCGGACTCACTCTCTGTATTTTTTTTCGCTTTTCCCGCGGGGAAACTTTGCACCTATCACGCCACATTTTCATCTGTTTTGCCTTGTCGTTCTGTTTGCCTCGATGTTTATTTTAACTGTATTCACCTTTACAACCGCATCAGTCTGTCCCGGTCACAACTGACACCTAAATTGCAACTTCCCAAAGTTTCCTTCAATCTGCGTTAAGCCTTCTTCATCGCCAAAACCAGCCACATCAAATACACCCTCCTCAACATCACCCACGCCAACATCAGCCTCCTCCTCAACAGCCTCGCAAACCTCCCTTCAACCCTTTATATTTAACCACGCAAGACCACACAAGCACTGACACTGACCCTACAAATGCACATTTTGTTTTATTTCTCGTGTATTTTGTGCCTAACTTTGTTTTATCTTTAAACATTGCTTTCGCTTTGGTTAGTTTTTCCGTTTTGTTGCCGTTTTTAATCTTTATATTTAACTGTTGGCTAAGAATTTGGGGGAAACAAGGAGAGATGATGAGAAGGGAGCCGCCGACTGTGCATATACATGAGACAACCGTTAGGACCATTTCCCCCTATTCCTGACCAGTGACTTTGTTTAGTTATAGAGTTTTACGTTTTGTTTAGTTATCTTCGAATATCTTTTATTTGCTTTCCTAATCCACTGTAAATTTTGCTTTCTTGTAGTTATTTCTGCGTTAGCAAAACAATAAAATCACTGAAATGGAAAAAGTTGTTACCTCAGTCAATCTTTTGATTATCTACGCTTGCCGACTAGTGTGTTGTTCAACGAGCAGAACAAGCAAATTAGACTGCGAGCAGTCTCTTATTTTTCTTTCAGTTAGACGCCCTCGTTCCTCGTGGTTTCGCCGCGAAACATAATTTCAAGCTATTTACGCTTCTCTTCGAAAAGGAGACAATATTCAGAAAGACGTATTAATACAATGTCAACGTGCTTGCGAAATTATTTCTATTGTCCAGGATTTGAATAGCCTGCGAGCAAGCTCTAGGGCTTCGGGCTCGGGAGCGGGGGTTGGGGGAGGGGTAGGGGGAGGGGGAGGGGGGGGGGGGGGGGGGGAGGGGGTGGGCGTAACTCCTGAGCCCGAGAGCTTGCTCGCAGGCTAGGATTTGAAAGAATAGAGGGAGAAATATTGAGGAGGGAGTCAAACAACTTTGTTGAAAATCTGCTTGTTTTGTGTTTAACTCTCGTTTATATGGCGCTGTTGCCTACGCATTCTTTGAATCAATCTCCGTCAAAACCGCTGGTTCTTTCATTTGCATTGTCTGTAACAGTTACAGTCATCGTGTGTATCTACTATATGCAATTCACTAACATCGATTACGGAGAGATCTCTGGTGGATTATATTTGCGAAACAGCATCACTAATCAATCCAACAGCTTATATATCAGTAAGGTTGAAAAAACCTCGTCACAAGGAAAAAAGATAATAATTGCGTTTAGGTATTGGGAACAACTGTCGAGAGCAACACGAAACCTGCTTGAACTCACAGCTCTTGCTGCTTATGGAGGTCGCCAGGCTGTCGTTCCATTTGTGAGTAACTCGTATTTTTATGGTAAAAGAAACAGCTCAACACTCGCGCTCTACTACAATGTGACCACGCTAAATCGCACCCTTATTTCGCACAGTTACGGTGCTTTAATAAACTGGAAAGATTTTCAGGATGTATGCAAAGGACGACTAGACGTTTTGGTGTATTTTGATTATACAGATCTAAATAAAACTAAAGCCTACAGCCTGGACACACCATACAGTCCTTGCAAAAATCGTAATAGCTTCACACTTCAAGGTATCAAGATTGCAACGGCAATTTGTGTAAATGTTTTTGCTCTTGACTCGGCTGAGAGGTTTGAAGTCGAAGTTGCCAAAAGGCTTCCGTGTGTTGGTATTCAGGAATGGAGAGGAATAAAGGATTCCAACAAAGACATTAGCTACAGAGCTCAGTTTGATTATAGTTCAGTCATCAGCAACGTTTTGTACCTTCACGATATGAGCGCTTTCTTCAATTCAGAGCTTCTTCGTATCGCGAAAGATTTCATTTCAGAAAATCTTAGCCCTTTCTTCATGTCCGTTCACATCCGATCGGAACGTCTTTTAAAGAAAGGAAGAAATATTGCCATGGTAAAGAAGTGTCTATCAAAGTTGACAGAACGAGTTTACTCGATAATCTCGAATGCCAGTACGGTGCCACGGATCCCTGTTTTTATGGCCACAGATTTTACAGAGTTCGGTTCTTCGTCAAGAATAGTCGAAACTGCACGAGAAAATGCTCAATTACTAAAGGAGACTTTAGATCCACTAAAGGCGATTACTTTTCAGCCTTCAAAATACAAGCTTAACGATCGAGGTGCTGTGGCCATTGTGGAAATGAACATTCTCGCGTCTGGAAACCACTTAGTTGTTCTTGGAGGAGGGTACTTTCAATTGTGGATAAAAACCCAGTTTCTAAACAAAAATGGTGATGACCACAACAAGGTAGTGACACTGGCTTGCTAACTAAAGACGGGACTAAAGATAACATTGGGGACCATGATTCGAACTATATATTATCGCCTTCTGTAATATAAAATGTGGTTATATTATATTTGGGAAAGCTTCGGTGAACTGAAAAATGTTTTGACAGGATCAGCTAATCCGCGGACTTATCTGCCTTCCTTTGGTAGTCAGTCCGATGCAAGTGCAGCTATCCGGGAACCATAATTCCAAATATATTCGCTTGTCGCTTTATGGAATATAGCTAAATTTTAGGCGGGTTGAATTTTGGTAGTATTCAGATATTTTTTGACTGGGGGTTGCGTTAAGTAGTAAACTGCGGGAATAGTAGAAAAACATTCGGTAAAAAAGGGAAAACTTCGATGAATCTGTCAAAGTGTCAAAGAGTTATTAATGGGCCGCGTCACGCGAAAAGGGCCCGGACGACATGATACGTGATTTCGAGTAATTTGCATTTGAAATCAGTTGCTCAAAATGGCGGAAGCCTTGCGGTATGTGCATCCAAGGCGCAATTTTTACGGTTTTAATTTTTTATTTCTGAACTTTTTTTCGCATACATCATATTATTTAGGGATTGAAGTGGGCAAAAAAGCAGAACACTCAAAATCGAGAAAATATGTCGTCCGGGTCCTTTTCGCGTAACGCGGCCCATTTAGTCTTTACAAGCTGGAGCATCTTACGTCGGAGTCAGCTAATCGTCAGGTCGGGTGTATTCGTATCACCTGTGATAGTGCGTCTAACAAAAGTGCAACTATGACTACAAAACTGAATCGAAATTTTGTTAAGCCAAATTATGTTAACCCTCGGTAAGAGAAAATGATAGAAGATAACAGATCCTCAAGACAAGGCCTCAGTCTTTCAGTGAAAATTATTTAAAATTTATTATTACTTTTGGGTCATAGTGTGTGGTTATTTTTAAGACGATGCTTGATTGGTCGATGAAAATGACTAATTCGTGTAATTTGAAAATGAAGGAATAAAAAGGTTAGTTTTTAAAGAACCTGTGGTACCACTGCGTAGGTTGACGAGTGAAATTTGAATCTCCAGTTTGCATGTTTTAAAATGGTTGCTGTTTTGTTATTTGTCTGATACTTATCTGTCAGTTTTTGGGGGCGTGTGGAGGGCGGATGAGTATGTCTACAGGCGCTTATTTTTTCTCTTCCCTTTCCTCGCGTGCCTCGCGCTCCGCGCTCGTTGCGCGCGCTTCGAGCTCACGCACCCCAAAAGCGCCTATTGTGCAGGCTATCATTTTCGAAACAAAATTTGCTTTATTTGAACTTTTACAAGTAACTTCCGGTCCGCCATCCGCTAAGTATAAAACTGAAGAGCGTCCCATATTCACGAGTTGGCTCATAGGAGGCTTTGATTAGTTATAAGCACTTATAATGCTAAAACTAAGGGTATCTGACAGGTTATATTGTTACTGTAGTAGCCTGTTATGTAATGACGATGGCCCTAACTTGTTCGCCAATGACTGAGCATTTGTTTAATACCATTATTGTGGCAATGTGGCAGAAATATGGAAATTTTTAATCCATCCTTCATTTCTTCCTTCGTTCCATCTATCGGCTGTAAACTTTTATTGGTAATTCCGCTGATCAGTGCCCTCCTGGAAAATTAAAACCGATCTGCGGACTTACATTCAACATTCATAACTTCTTTAATATGTATTCAAACGCCATCAAACTTTGTGACTTTTCCTAAAATTTATCTGGCATCAATTTCATATGACAATTTATTGATCACTGACTTGATGTTTCTATGGCAACAAAATTTTGACGGCCATGTTTTTTGAAATTTGCATATTTGTACTTTTGAATGAAGAAAAACAATGTTTATTGGTATAACTTTTATATTTTTACGTCATTTAGCGTTAATTGATTGGTTTTGATTAATTTTGAGTCAATTTGGACGGTTTTTAAGAGGTTTTAAAAAATTTCAGAAATCCAAGATGGCGGATCCGAGATGGCGGCCGTATAACTAATTACCTAGCCTTTGATTCTTAGTACCCACTTACATGTAGAAGCTGTACACAAAGTGGCGAAATCAATGATTTAATATTTCGTATGAAAATTTCAGGTCATGTGGAACCCCGATATAATGAAGTGCCGAGGTATTGGTAATATAGGGATTATTTTCCATATATTTAACTATAAGTAGGACGGAGTATATCGTTCGTTATACTGGCGTTCTTGATGCATTTTACTTTAACTGGGATGAAGAATATCGTTCGTTATATCGGGGTTCGTATTGGTCGTTATATAGGGGTTCGCTATATCGTGGTTCCACGAAAAACTTGCAAAGAAGCGATCGATAGATTTTATAATTTCACCCATAAAATGAATAAAAACAAACTTCATCACAATATGGGAAATTTTAACCACCTAACATCTCTCTTTTTTGCCTAAAAGTGAAAAACAAACACAACACTAATCTACGCCCCTGCATGCCCGAGTACCTCAAAATCGAAAAACGTCAGTTTGACCCGTGAGCCTTCTTCGACGCAAATCTTCCACTCGCAGTTCACCTCGTCTGGGTAGTTCAGTGGAAAACGGGGGCTTTTGATTTCACCGTTAGCGGTCGTCAGGTCTCCTCCACACTGAACTGCAAGCAAAATAAATGTTGACGCGATATTATATCTATTTATAGCGATCAAACCGCGGCGGCTTCCAGCTACAAAGCGTTCCGTGCAATTTTGAGTGAATTCAATAGTGTATTTTCATGCCTCATTCAGTTAATGTTCGCTTTATGCAACAGCTTGTAAGTCGTTCATGACCAAGTACTGATAAGCACTATAAAAAACAAGCCTGTTTATGGTGCACTGTCAATATTTATTTCGCGCGCGGCCTATCCTTGGCTCCCGACTATCTGATCACCTTTAAGATGGCGTCATTTACTACACAGCCGAGAACAGCTACCAGAATCCTTCAGTTTTTTTTATTTCGTTTTCTGTCATTTTAGCTCCACTAAAGGCCCGTTTTTGATGGGATTTTTGTCGTGCTCTCCAATGTAACTTTTGTCGCAAGTGAAACTTGCGGCGATTTCCTGTGCGATTCGGGTGCGACATTTGCTTTGATTTGTTGTTATTTCCCAAAAATCGCCCTCAAGTTGCATCAGGTTTCGAACATGTTCGAAACCTCTGCGACATCGCGCGATAAATCGCGCCCAAATCGCACTGAAATCGCCGCCTGTTTACACATGCGATTTGAAGATGCAACTAGCGCGCGACAAAAATTGCACAAAAAATCGCCTGTGTAAACGGGTCTTAAAGGAGAGAAAAGAAAGGAAAAGCAATATGAATTCTGGTAGTTGACGCCAACGTGAAAAGCGTCTATAGGCCAGGCTATCCGTGAGAACCTGAGAGAGAATCATTCGTAATAGTGTTATGTCTATAAAGTTGCCGCGTGATGGTGTCAAATGTTTCAGTTTAAAAAGAGAAATTCAATAATGTATTTTAGTTTCATAATATTCAAAACATTTTTGGTTGGCGACTGAAACCACTTTTTCGTCGCCAAAGGCTGAATTTGACAAATGTTCTAAAATTCCCGGATTGCCGAAGCGAATCAAAAATATATGAACCGCATCAATACCTACCGCAACACGATTCATTACACGATTCCGTTTTCAAGAGTTTATCGAGTGACGTGACAAAATAACAGACCACTTCCTGTAAAGGGCGATAGCTAACGAAATTATAACAGCAGGTGGGGAGAATTTATCATTGGACTAAATTTCATATAAAAAGGCGCGTGGGAGCTCGCGTTCGTGTTTCAGCAACACATGCACTTCCAAGCAGAATATTGCTGATACGCTATGTCAAGACCCTGAAACGGAAGACGAACGAAACCCAGTGGAGGGGGAAGGGGGGGGGGGGGGGGGGGGGGGGGGGGAGCGGTCCTGCGATTATATTAGTCTTCGGGGTAGCCTGCAAGCAGACGTGCCTTATTTCCTTTACTTCCGGCGACGAGAAAGTTAATGCTAAGAAAATAGATGACGCTTACATGCAAAATGCTTAGATTAGTCTAGAAGCCAAAAGAAAATTATCTCAATGGTTTGAAAAAGGGGAGTAAAAATAAGTTGTATGTTACCATCTATATGACTAAAATGTACCCACGTCTCTCCCTTTTCCGTCGCCCCCTCCTAGTTCTTGCACTACGAAGAATACAGTGAGAATAGAACGTTATTGATGATTCTCCAGCACGAACATTTGTCAGCTTTGAAAGTACTGTGGCACCCTCGATTTCACTCCCAGAATCAAGATCCCTCTTGTAGCGGTTTTATGGGAGGGGCCCATGAGGCTCGGTTACCCCCCCCCCCCCCGCCCTTACCCTCCCCCTTATCTTGTTCAATCTCTAACATTTTCACTCCAACCCCTCTCCTCTCTCATCATTACGCTCCCTCCCCCTCCCCCCCCCCCCGCTTACGATGAAGTCGTGATCCATAGATACAGGTATAAAAGTCATAAAAGTCGACCATCTCCTTACAAACAGCTCAATATAAATACGACGTTTGTCTATTACGGAAAGTTTACTCGGTCCCAATATAACTGAAATCCATCTAACCTCTACCTCTATATAATGCGGAAACATTATTAACGTAGAGTTCTGGTCCTAAAATGAAATTTCGTCTGACTTTACTCCTGTTACTCCGATTCTGTTCAGCAGTACAATCTCATGACCGTCTCTCATAGCGCGGCGACCATTTAAGAATTCATCGGCATTGTTTCTCGATGGTATTTACATTTTACAAACTGAAATGTGGCATTTTTCGTGAAATTTGCTTTTGTTCGCTCCAGGGAGTGAAAAAGTCAACACGACTTACCATTATTTGATGATCTTTGCCTACTCCTCGATGGTTGTTCTCCCAATCCCCACCAAGGAGAATCTTTACTCAAAGCAGTGCAAGCCAAACTCAAACCGACCAACACCCTACAAGTATTACAAAGGCTCATTGAAAACCAAAAACCAAAAACCAAAAAAATGAATTACTGAGTGACGCTATTTGAAACTTACAGGCAGCGTAAGAAGAAGTCGGCCATGTTTCGTCCTTCGTATATGAAGTTCGATGGCTTTTTTTGACGCAATTATGTCAACTGGGGTAACCTTATACCGAGGTTTAGTTAATTTGGAAATGATCCATACTATCTATGGCGTGGGGGCATTTTTGGCGTGATTAATGTTCAGCGCACTAGTGTGTGTTTACCAAAAAGGTTTGTTAAGTCACGGAATTTATCACAGATAATCACAGATAGTCTCTGTTATCACTCCAAAAATAAAAATAATCTCAATCTGTAATTGATAAATATAAAAGAAGTTCTGTAGGATGAACTCCTTTGGGATTTGATGGATTACTGCTTTGTCTCAATAATTGTTTTCACAGGATATCAGTTTTGACAACACGCCAACCGGAAAACTGACACCAAACGTCATCGATTATCATTTCGTCGAGTACCAACTGTGCGTTTTGGGACTTCTTCTCTTTTTATATTGCGAGGTTTCGTCTTATTCCAGACCAAGAAATGAAAACCAATCGCGGGATTCACGTTTTCAGCTTCGGGTAAGGCGCCTTTGTCCTTGTTAGTTCTTAAATTCGTGCTTAAGCGCATAATTTGTGTTTATCCACCAGCACGGCAGGAAATGCTGTAGCGCAATGACTTTCCTTTGATCGAAAAGAATATACCTAATATTTAATTCTCTTTTGGGCTTCTTGTAGGCTACAGTTATCACTCATCGTTATCTCAGTGGCTAGCCCTGTACAAAAACCACGTAAGTAAAGTGTTTTTATGTTCGTGAACAATCACATAAACTAAGCAGAAGACAATCGCTGAAAATCGCTGCATGACCCTGTTATGTTTTGTGCTCAAAACGTCTACTCTTTCTTTGTTCAAGCACTTATCTTATCAGTTAGACTCAAACGAAGAACCTATTTAACTTATCTAAGTATAAAAAAACTACGTAAGTGATGCCAAGAACTGTAATATATAAACGCACGTACGTCAGGATCAAAAGCACTGTAGCGCTGTCTGTGATCTGAACACGCGCTGTAACTGAACTGTCTAGAAGTTTCTGACACAATATCAATTTCAATTGCCAAAATATATTTTCGACAACTGTTCTAAAATTTCCAATTAGGTAGAATTGAGAAATGAACAGACCCGCTGGAAAGGTGACATTCCAGGTTAATATTATAGAAACGAAGTCTCACAGAAAATAAAACCACATCCGTCGATACCCAAGGTTAAGTTAGTCTTCAAAAGAGGAATGTTATAAAACCAGCGGTAAAAAATATAGCTGCACACGTTTTGAAAAACATTTTCGAAGCACTGGTTCCGCTGGTGCTCTCAGCCTGTGACGACAATATCCGCTTTTCCCTCCGCATTTCGGTCAGACTACGAGCATTTGTAACATGTTTTAATTTTGTAGCTAGTGATTTCATAGTCCGCGCGTCATGTCTTCTCGCGTGAGGCGATTTTTACGCTTGCTCGCGTGATCACCCGCTCCACTATCCCTGAGAAAAATGGGGGCTTATTACTCGTCGCGTAGCCAGGAGCCCATCACCCTATAGCTAGGCTCCTGTCGAAGTCTAATAAATTCCGGTACCGTGAAACAACAGGCTTAGACTATTTTCTACCGTGTGTTATGAAATTTTTGCGGGAGTTTAATTTCGCGGGTTACCATTTTTTTTGCGTTTCGCGGGAACAAATTTTCGCGACTTTACCGCTGGGAACACATTTTCGCGGATCTCGGTTTTCACGTACAATACTTGGACAACAAGGAAAAATATAATGCTGCCTTCTTTTTATTCCTTTCAGTCGATTACAATTTATTCAACGGCTACGGCGGGTGCGGGTGTGATTTCATGGGCAATTTCATGGGTGATTTCAATTTCAATCAATTTCACTGTAGTGTTAGACGAAGTGTTTATACAGCTTCCATTTGTAGTAGTTGTAAGGAAGAATGTTGTTTGTAGTCAATTTTATTGAAATTCTATTGATCTAAGTAAATGGAGTAAATTTTCGCGGTTTTTTTTTTTCGCTGGAGTTTATTTTCGTTGGATCTTAAGTTTGCGGATCGTTCGAAAACCCACGAAATTCTTGGAAATCAGATCCCGCGAAAATTTCATACCACACGATATTTTCCCGTGTGTTCTTTGAGATCGATCCTTGACAAAACACAAACACACGGGAAAATTTGGGAATGGGGAATGCCAACAGTCAACAACAGGGTGAAGACCTTGATGTTTTCGCTACCGATTCCGCTAAGGGGACGAGAAGCGGCTGTATACGCAGGCTTTATTCATTTTGTATAAAAGAGGTAGAGTTGATCCTCTCTGTTATACGGACACCAAAGGGGCGTCAATATTGTTTGTATTAGAGATGTGTCCGTGTTCTAGATTTTAAGTATATGACATCATTTTAAAGGCTCCAGTATTGCTCCAAATACCCTGGCTCCATAGCTCCATGTTCTAAACATCAAGAGTGGAATAAACCGCATAAACGGTTAGAAGAAGCTCCCGAGACGAACCTCTGGTCACACGAGGAGAGAACCGAATTTCCATAAGAGAAATCAGTCAATTTTGGCACCTAGAGTGTAAGCCGGCTCCAAACACCCCAAACGTGCAAACTCGTCTTTAAGTTTTTCAATGTCCTGTCAATTTTGACGTTTGTTTTGCTCGACACAAATTACATCGCCCGTAATTATCGGAATTCATTGGAAGGTGTTCAAAGATAACAAAATATGTGACAAATACACGTATTAATGTATGATATAAAAATATCTAACTATTATTGAGCAAAACATGAGGCAACTGCATGACAAATGCTGTGTTCACACTAGGGCGAAACATGCTTAGTCTAATCATGAATAAAACACGTTTCCGACTAGGAAATTAATATTTTTTTTGTTCACATCGGGCGGCACATTGCGCGAATCATGATCGAAACATGTTTATTATGAGCATGATTGAAACTACTTAATTCACGAGGTAGTTTCGATCTAAGCCAGTCGAAACACGTTAGCGCATATGTCGCCTCCTTTTTGAACGCTGCCATGCCCTTCGTTCCAGAAGGCCTTGAGAAGTAAAATTAAACGACAATTCATGCAACAGCGAGTTTTAGCTCTATTTGATTTCGGTTCATGTGTAATTATAAAATTTTAAGATTTTATGCGAGCTTTATTATAATTTGCTTGTTTTGTGAAACAGCATAAATTATAGAAGCAGGCGTGAAACGTGTTTTGATTTAACAACTAATGTGAACAATGAAATTGCAAACATGTTTTCACGTAACGTGTTTCGTTGAAACATGTTTACTCTAAACGTGTTTTGGTGCACCCAGAATAATTCGGAAAACACTTTACCACGGGCGTAGGGTTGTGCCTAAATCATA
Source organism: Dendrophyllia cribrosa (assembly GCA_024195265.1). Taxonomy (NCBI): domain Eukaryota; kingdom Metazoa; phylum Cnidaria; class Anthozoa; order Scleractinia; family Dendrophylliidae; genus Dendrophyllia; species Dendrophyllia cribrosa. The sequence continues at coordinate 9,158,847 of JAJLRJ010000005.1, forward strand.
CCGCCCAGAAGGACGTCGGACACCTTATTGAAACTTATATAACGTAATGTCGACACTTAGAATTTAATTTTCAATATATTTTTTATATTAACAATGATTTAGAAATACATAGACAAGTAAAAACAAGCGATATAATATCCCGACGTTTCAGCGACCTCATGACGCCATTATCAAGGGTACAAATGAGAATAAAATTAACAAATGCGAGTTCAAGAGTAATAACTAATTTACATAGCGGAGGTGGCTACACAAATATTTTAGCACGGATAGAATCCGTTTGCACATTCAAACTCGGTGTTAATTGTTTGATGTAAAGCATCTCGTTGACTAGACAATCAAATTTGTTCATGCATTTCTTGAGAACTTTGAAACAGCTACGGAGGTCCTCAGGGACAGCACCCGCGTGGTCGTTGTCATAGTGCTTGTGTATTGAAGATGATGTGCTTTTATGGCCATCCACGCGGGCATATAAATGCCCGCGCGTGTAGCCAACATAGCTCCCTGTATCACACAGGTTACATTTAAACTGGTACACTACGCACTGTTGATTAACTAACTGCGGTTTAGTCTCACAATCTTTAAGGTCTTGGCCAATTTTCCGACTGACAAATACGGGCTGGATTGTGGTCTGGAGTTTAATGCTAAGGTCTTTCAACTGCGTCTTAACAATGTTAGCGGAGTCTTGGTCCTTAAAGGGTAAGACTACTCGGGTTACGTCATTTCCCGCCAAATTTCCCGAAGCCGAATATATTTTTTAAGTGTAAAAAAAAAAAAGTCTAAAATCCCCACTCAGGATTGAACCTGTGACCTCAGCTAGGCTTAGATTTACATAGCCTACCGTACCACTGTACCACCTAGCTTCTCGGGTTGCTTAGTCCTAAATTTAACTATACAAACTGCTACCCCCAAACCTCAACTGAAAGCTAACCGGTTACTCCGTTATATAACTCTCAATAAGGTGTCCGACGTCCTTCTGGACGGTATGATTTGGGCTTGATCCGGGCGTAGAGGGAGGGTCGGACACCCTATTGAGACTTATATAACGGAGTAACCGGTTAGCTTTCAGTTGATGTTAGGGGTAGCAGTTTATATAGTTAAATTTAGGACTAAGCAACCCGAGAAGTTAGGTGGTACAGTGGTACGGTAGGCTATGTAAGCCTAAGCCTAGCTGAAGTTACAGGTTCAATCCTGAGTGGTGATTTTAGATTTTCTTTTTTACACTTAAAAATTTATTGAAAATAAAATTCTAAGTGTCGACATTACGTTATATAAGTCTCAAAAAGGTGTCCGACCCTCCCTCTACGCCCGTGTTATAGCCGAACCCGAATAATTCACTTCGATGGGACAATTATTAATTTTGAAAATTAGGAACAGTATTTTAACCGTTTAGGAACCTTAGTGTCCGTAACAAAGAACTAAGATTATATAAATTTCCTCTCTGTGGCCGAGATGTAGTGTCCGTTGACCCTTATTTAAGATCGATAAAGACGCTTCGTATTTTTAAAAAATATGTGGGGATTTTGCCGAGACCAAGTGAAGTGTCCGTGATAGAAAGGTGTACGTATTAGAGAGAGGTTCGACTATATATTGTACTCTCTTCAAAACGAAAAGTCCTCTAGTTTATTATTGGACGTTTTCTTGGAAATGTATACCTATTTTTAGACTACGAGCAGTCTCTCTTTCCCAGCTTAGTCCTGGAAAAGCGGGAAAGAGAGCGCCTGCCTCGCCCCCAGTTTCGCGCGGCCATTATCCGTTCCCTAATGTTTTTTCGTTTCTCGCTCGACGGACTAAGCTGGAAAAGAGAGACTGCTCGTAGTCTAACCTATTTTAGTGCCGTTATGTTTATTTTCTAAAATTAGATTTCATAAGAACGTCATTTCATAAGAAATGTTTATTTTAGGAAAAAAAATGCAGTGGTCCTTGATACATAATCGATTTTAACTGATTCAGTCTGATATGTATTGAATACTAAAATGTCGATTTGACAAAGACATTTTTTGCATGCACCAGGTTGCGGAGGTTTCTTAAACAAGGCACGTGACTCGTTCCATTCTCCTGGATATCCAAACACTTACCCTGCCAACATCACTTGTACCTGGACCATAACAGCTCCTTCCGGCTACAAGATCAATCTCTATTTTCGCGACTTTAACCTTCAGAGGAGTTCTCGTTGTCGTCACGACTGGGTAGACATTTATGACGGGGCTAGTATCCGTGCGACAAAGCTCGGGAGATTCTGCGGCTCGAAAAAACTAGTGACGCTTACATCAAGTGGTAATCGTCTTTACTTGAGGTTTAGCAGTAATGGTGCTGTTGGGAAAAGAGGATTTAGCGCTACATATAATACCTCTTTAGGTAAGCTGCACTGACTTGTACCGTTGTTGGGAAACAACAACGGGATTCAAGCACATAAAACACACTATTAATTCTGTTAAGCAGTCGGGAAGCTACAATTACGGTGCTGTCGCTAGGATCTTGGTCTGTGAGTCGTTTCAGTGATACATACATACCGTGGTTTTTCCTTAAAAGTCCATCTCTTTCTTTATCTTTTTGCGGCATATTTTCCTTTAACTCCAACTTCTGTAATATCATAGGTCGGTGAGAGCTTTTTTCAAGCCTTTTTCGCTGAAGGTTTTGCAGCTCATAGCAGTGCGATAACAAAACAAAAGCCGTGTAAAATCGCCGTTTTTCTGTCTTCGAGAAATTATTCGTTTCCTCGAAAAAAAATAAAACTTCGAGTGTCTCGAAACTCGAAACATATCGAGACTGTCAACTTACAGTACATTTGACCGGTACTGTAGGTGAGCCGCCTTCCGCTTCACTTGTTCAATAACCGTTTTTCATGGTCGTTGAGAAAATTCTTTCCGTGTGCCTGTTCTCTTCTTCTGTTTATGGGACGAATTTTTTGAAGCTACCCTTTGTTTGTTTATCTTGAAAATTATAACCTTGTATTTTCTTGGTAATAAAAAGGACTACAGTGGAACGCGCATTACATAACGGACAGTTTTTTCGGTCCCGGTGAAAAACCCATACATCTTCTTTAAAACTTTATTTTTTTTCCACTAAATACGGAAACCCATTAATACGGACAACGGACACTTTTTCCCGTCCAGTCTGTAGGCCATTTCTTTGTGTCTCGCTATCCAAGTGAGGCCTTGTGTACAACCTTTCTTATGATAGTGAGTTTTATTTGCATGCGAATAAGAACTAACTAATTTTTATCCTTAAGGCCAGTTTACACATGTGATTCAATTGAATGCCACGTTTGTCGCAAGTGTAAACTAGCGGCGATTTCTGTGCGATTTGGGTGAGATATTTGCTGAGATTTCCCAAAAATTGCCGCCAATTTGCATCACAAATCTCTCCAAAATCCCACTGAAATTGCCTCCAGTTTACACACGTGATTTAAAAAGGGGAGTGGGTCCGCCCTCCGGGTACCTTCCCAAGATTCGCCACTGCAGTCCATACATTTACTATTATTTAAACCTCCCTACAACGGCCACCCAATCAATCAACAACTCAAGAACTTATTACACAAAATATAGTCTTTAGAACTGAATACAACGCTAACGTCCAAGTGGTTTAGGCAATTCGATAAATTTAAAGATTTTATTCGTCCTTAGTCTCACTCGGCAGGTAACTATTATAGCCTTTACACGAACGGGGTCGTAGCTGTCCAAACGATGTCTTTGATCGGCAAACGATAGAATTGATATATCACTTGAACAATGACCCTATCCCTAATCCTTATCCCAGCGGGACAAATCTATTGTTTTCTTAGCGAATCACAGACATCGTTTTGACAAGTGCGGGACTACCCCTTTACACGGCCCAAAAAGCTGCTCGCGGAGGGGAATAATTCGTCCCAAGGTCCCTTATTAGCCTCTCATCATTCTATTACTGGTCGGATGCAGACGGAGTGGATCTTATTTTGAATACAAGCTTTTTTCAATAATTATGAGACGGTACCTTCAATAATCGAGTTCAGAATACTGATAAGAAACTACCCGGATGTGCTGTTTAACCACGTGCTCCTTTACAAGACTGCATGTATATTAAATAACTCAGAAATGTCATTTCATAACCATGAATGACTCCGTACAGTCCCTTCTAACTTTTCCTCAGTTCCAAGCGCCAGGAACTGAGGCAAAATTAGAAGTGCCAATATGTCACCCTCAAATTGCGATAGGATTGGCAAACTTTTCGTCATGCTCTTTCCGAATATCTCATCAAATTCCAAGACTTCACAAATTTAGTTTTTGTGACGTCATCACTTTGGTTCTTTATTGTAGCCTCCAATATCGATGCCCTTTCGACTTGTTACGCAATCGTCCGTGGTGAGTGACGACCCTAGCTTCCTATGCTGACGTTCTTTGGGGTTGTTATGGAGTATGATATATGTAAAAGTGATTTCGAGTATCGTCAGTCAAAGGGGGCAAATGACTGTGCTGGGAGTTGGGATTTTTAAATGGAGGTCGCCTTTGGGAAAATACATTTTCTTAGTGATAATTGGTCTTTTTTAATGTTTAGTGTGCGGAGGAACATACCGTGGAAGGAACGGCACTATCAGCTCCCCAAACTATCCATCGTTTTACTTCTCCAATGCCGATTGCCTGTACAAGATCGAAGTACCCAGTGGCTTAAAAGTAAAGGTGACGTTTAAAGACTTCACCCTTGAACCAAGAAGTAAGTGAAAACAACAAAACAATAACAATAACAACAACGAGAAAACATATGCTCATTTGCCTTTCAAATGATATATGACACATTCTGTAAATAACATTTTTTTCACTTTTTAACCTTTTTAAATTCAATTATTTCAAATTATTTTTATTTTTTTTTTAATTTTAAGCAGCCATTGTAAATTTTAGGGCTAGCTCAAGTTTTATGCATATATAAAGCGCACTTGATCATTATTATGTAAAGTAGCTCTATATAAATTTTCAATATTATTATTATTATTATTAAATAGTTAATGACAACATTTTTTATACTTAACAAATAGATTCCATTTTGCAGTGTGTCTGTTCAGTTATAGATCACAGATGACGTCAAAATGTGGTAAGAACAAAAAAGTGGCACACGAGCCGCAGGCGAGTGTGTCACTGATGTTCTTGCCACATTTTTACGTCTTCTGTGATCTATAACTGAACAGACACACGGCAAAATGGAATCTTTTGTTTTATACAATGAACAGAAAAGTAAAAAGAGTAAAATTATGAACTTGCCTCGTAGCGCTCGACTGTTCGAAGATTTGTTCCTGTTTAGGTATTTTTTAAGCCGCCAAGAACACTTTTCGTCTTGGTTTCTTCTTTTTCTTGCTCGTAAACAGCTCCTGCTAAACATTTTTCGAGGCTTTCACTTGCTCAATCCTGTATAATCTCGCAACCTTTTCAAAACTGTGCGCCATGTTGGACAATACAAAGCAAACGATTTTCCTATGACGTCAGCCTTGCGTCTATACTCTGATAGATCATGGGCAACGACCAATCACAGAGCGCGTAGTATTCAGTTTATTGTATAAATTAGAATGGATGGCAATAGGCCATTTCCGAGTTGCCTTTAGCCTCTCTATCAAAGCGAGGCTAGGTGCGAAACCTTTCATATGAAAATGAGTTTTCATTCACATGCAAATAAAACTCATTTTCATATGAAAGGTTTCGCACCTAGCCTCGCTTTGATAGAGAGGCTAAAGGCAACTCGGAAATGGCCAATTGAGTGTGAAGAGTAATTTCGTTTTTGTATGGTTTCGCTTTGTGATTGGTCCCGCACGCGTTTGCCCGCGCTTGACGCCGGATATGATTGGATTGCAGGATACGGATCATTTTGGATTGTCTGCGTTAGTTGTGATTGGCCAGATTGGTTTTACGCTACTCGTTTGAAAACCGCTCTATAAAGGTCCTATAAGTGGTTTTATCTCATGTGCTTTTAGTAGATTGTCTAGTGTGGCTGTTCGGTTGGGGTAAGAAGTACAGTCGAACTTCGGTTAACAGACATCCGCTTAATAAATTATAATACGGATACGTCGCTATTACGAACAGTTTTTTCGGTCATGTACTTGTTATATTGACACCAAAGAGACAGAACTGAGTATCGTCAAAGTTTTGTAACCATGTTTTCGTATTGTGTTCGATAAGATGTTAAACCGTATTGCTCTGTAACACGACTAACACGTTTACTTTGTTTCTTGCAGTAAGAACTTGTTATGACTTCGTTGAAGCTCACGATGGGCCTTCTATTAACAATCGTTCTCTTGGAAAATTCTGTGGAAGACAGTTAGTCTTCAGCATCCTCTCAACAAGTAACGTTATGCTTGTGCGATTTTCGTCAGATCAGTCCATGAACCAAAAGGGCTTCAAGCTTCTTTATACAGCGAAAGGTGAGTACGACAATTGTGTCCTGATACGGTATCCGTTTGGAACACGGCTTTTGTAAGTGCCTGTGCCAAAAATTGAGCATGGTGCTCGGGCACTCAGCGACGAATGAGGCACGGACACTAGTTCGCACGCAATAGACCATTTTACAGTAGCGTGCTTTGTACCGGTTCTCCTCACTACTGTACATGTTGTGTGATGAGCAAAATAACGACTACTTACTAAAGTACGGTTTAAAGAGTAAAACAGTGATTCACTTCAACCCATTCTCCAGATAATCAAGAACGCATTTCCACAACTGTATCTACTCCAGCGAAAACGCCTTCGTGCCGATCCAATCAGTTGCAGTGTGCTAACGGCAGATGCATCGACAGGAAGTGGATGTGCGACCGTCACGACGACTGTGGAGATGGCACAGATGAACAGAACTGCCCGTGTCGCAACGATGAGTTGACATGCGCTAATGGGCAGTGTGTTAACAACCTTTGGAAGTGTGATGGGGAGGACGACTGTGGAGATGGCACGGATGAGCTGAACTGCGATGCACCAACCACTCCTCCAAGTAATTAGCAATCTCGGTCCCAGAGTCGTCGTTCTCCTAGACCAGCGGTCCAACTGCTGGTCTAGGGAAACGCGGGCTCTGGGAACAAGGAAGTCCAGTATTTCTTGTTTTGTCATCTTTCGGTCTCACTACCAATAGGAAAGTTCTTCTTTTGATGTCTATGGCTTGACTCAATGGCGTCGTAATATTCAAAACGAGAAACCAGGATCTTGCGGTCATCATACTTAAAGTCCCGGATGTCAACGTTCTCGTTCCTCATGAATTAAGACTGAATTACGAAATAAACAAGTTTGATTGAAAACCACTTTAAAAGGGGCCATGTCCAGTCACCAGACTTTAATATTAATTTAAAAGGCCAAAAGACATGTTTTTACCAAAGAAAACCTAGATTTAACGGTCTACATGTACAACCGTGGCCAATATGTTTGGGACACTTTTCATTTTCTCCTATTAAAACATAAATAACTTATATCCCCCCCCGTCTATACAAATCTTTTACACTTTATGACCTTCAACATTGTATGGGGGTGGGGGGGGGGGGGGGGGGGGGGGGAACGTTGAAAGATGGCTTTGGTGAGTATTTATTATCGCTCATTTTTAGTTTGTGCGAAAGAAAGTATATCATGTAAATTTGAAACTATCCTTATAATTCTCACATTGCCACGCTTTTATTTACATTGTTGTTACTAGCATAATTAACATTTGTTCCCACTTATATATTCACTGTCAACGCTTTGTACATTACTTATTAACTGAAGATGACAGAAGTTTCTGTCGAAACATGTTTTTCAAACTAAAACGTTTTGTCGTTTTTCTTAAAATTGCAAAAGAAAGGTTATAAAAAAACTGAAGTGTCCCTAAACATTGTCACCACGGTTGTAGGTTTGTCAACAATTATTATTTTAATATTAGAGTCCCCACCCCATGAGCAACTTTCGTACTCTCCCCAGTTTCAAGCATGCCGTGACTTTCAAGGATCAGTCACGACGAACACACGGGAAAATAGGAAATAGCTCTGAACAGTCTATACTGTTATCAGCAAACGAATTAATTCTTAAGCGCTATTATTTTTGTTTTGTTGCAGCCCCCATAAACTGTTCTGTTAACAACGGAGGATGTGAGCACCAATGCACTGAGATCTACGTTGGCAACAGGAAAAAACACGGCCTGCTCTTGCAGGCGAGGTTACGTGCTACAACCAGACGGAAAACGCTGTGTTGGTGAGAGTTAATTGAGTATTAAATTTCGTTAGATACAAAACCCTTGATACTACTTCGGCCTTAGCTACGTATTCACTATAGATTCCCGAAGTTTTTGGGTCTCTAATTTGTGAGCTCCACCTACCCCCATTACACCTTGTGTGGGTTTCCATGACACCAGCTGGCTGCCAGGCAGCGCTGGGTGTCTCTTGATCGAAGGAACTATCAATCCTCAATCGCCTATTGGAAATCGTATGACTGAGTTTTGAACATCGTTATACAGCTCAGTATTTGCGCTTAGCATGTGAGCTTAGTGAGTGAATAACAGGGCAATGTTTAAGAATCCACATAAACGTCGTAGAAAAGTATTTTGAAAAATGTTTATATGTCATCAATATAAGCAGTAGCAGTAGCAAATAAACCTGAAAAAAATCATGCTTGAATGGGATTCGTAGCAGTGACCTTGCAGTGCTCTATCTTCTCATGATACTATACTGAGCTATCAAGCTAACTGCAGAACGTGTCAATTGTGGGGGGATCCAGACCACACCATGAGTGGGGAGGGGAGAAGGGGGTGGGGGGGGGGGGGGGAGGCAGAGTGAATGGGGGGGGGGGGGCATGGATTTTATAATTATCACTTAATGAAATACATTACTATCCTGTCTATCTCTTGCAGACATTAATGAATGTTTAGGCAATAATGGCGGCTGTCACCAACTCTGCATTAATACAGCCGGTGGTCGCCAGTGTGCGTGTAATAGAGGGTATTTTCTTACTGCTGACAAAGTCAGATGCGAAGGTATGCCAACTATGCAATATGACACGTGATTCCATCCAAGTCATAAAAAAATCGCCGCAGCTTATTGTTCTAGTTATTAATTTTTTATTCAGACGTCTCCTCAAAGTCGTCTCTATAATACAGATACTTCTCTGTTACGGATAGTTCACTTGGTCCGAAAGAGACAAATATTAAACACTTAATGACTGGTCCCGAGAGAAACAGTGAATTTTGTTTCTCGAGAATCTCGATGTTTCCATAACACAAAAACACAACACAAAAACACAATACAACACAATTTGAAAAACGTGCTGAGTACTGTACACGACCCGAAATGATCCCCGACCCCAAATGATCCCCGACCCGAAATGATCTCCAAAATCGACCTAAACACGACCCAGAATGATCCCCGACCCCAAATGATCCCCAATTTGTTTCACACGCGACCTGAAATGATCCCCGAGGAATTATAGGAGTGGAATGGGAAAACATTTCTATCCCGGGGATAAGATTGAAGCGTTTTGATTCCGTTTTTCGGTTAATAAATGCGAAGTTCTTCGGCTATAAACGCGAAATCTTTTCAAAATGGCTAATCGACTGCACAAAGTTATTTTCAGTTATATTAATTGCCTGGAGTTTACCGTATACAACATGCAAACATACATCTAGATTATAATCAATGACATATTGAAAGCTACACACTTGGCTCTTACCAGTACCAATTTTTATTGTTATGACAGTTTTGTTCTTTCTGAATTATTTTAAACAGTTCAGGTTATAACGTTCCTGCATGTTAACCGACAGGTTAAGGTTTTATCGCCTAGCTGTTGCATTCAGTTGTTCTTGTTTATCATTAATTTCACGGTTGTTTATATTCACTTTTTCCCTTACAGAGGCGGAGAGTTTTATATTACATATTGTTACAGTTCAGAAATTCTATAATTGACGGAATTGACGGAAATAAACGGTTTTGTGAATACTACGTACGTTCAATGGGTACAGACAGGAAGCGAAGACTGTTACTTGTGACAGTAAGGCCCGGTTTAAACGTCGCATTTCACATGTGCCAAATCTAATTCAGGTATTGAATGCGTGCGAAGTTCGACGTTCAACTAAAATTAAATTCGACAATGCGACTTCTGTCGCATCTTCGAGTGAGCCAGTCAAATCTCGACGGAAGATCAACCGTTGTCTTTTGTGCCGAATCGAATTTTTAAATCATGTTTAATGTATTATAACCCACAATTCTCAAATATTTTTTTCCCAACTCTATAAAAACTCGATCATGATTCAATGTCTAAAATGGCGGATTTACTTATTTAAGTAGAACCAAATAAGTATCAGACTCGGGACATGTGAAATTTGACGGGCCTAACGAGATGCTATTTGCACGATTTTATTTAAACCTCCAATTTAAACTCTAAACTAACTAGTAGTCAGGGGTTTCAATAAAATTAAGAGTAAGTGGCAATATTTATAAAATAGACGGCAGTGGCAACAAAGGGGCCATAAGGCCCCTTTCCTCTAGGAAATCTAGGAACTCGGAAATGGCATTTCCAGCATTCTGGGCATCAACTTCAGTGAAATTAATGGGAAAGTAGGCGGCAATAACTTAGGAAGTATCCGGTGGAATTCGCCGGCTTCTAATGAAACCTGTGCTAAAGTTTCTTGAAAATTCGTTAAAAAGGAGTTATAATTATTTAATAAATTGTCCAAAATTTATAAATACATAAACACTTCAAACAATTCGAGTCAAAATTCTTTAATTTACTTTATTCTAGTAATTATAGCATCTTCGGGAATTAAACGTCATCCCATTCCATTCCAATAATTCCTCGGGGATCATTTCAGGTCGCGTGTGAAAAAAATTGGGGATCATTTGAGGTCGGGGATCATTTCGGGTCGTGTTTAGGTCGATTTTGGGGATCATTTGGGGTCGGGGATCATTTGGGGTCGGGGATCATTTCGGGTCGTGTACAGTACTCGAGGTAAACATCAATCGCATCATAATCATGCCACCGTTTGTCACGGTCTGATCACGTGCGCTAGCGAGCAACAGTGCATTGTTGCCCTCTGACGTCAAATGTTGCACGCTTAGGACAATTGGCGGGAAACAGTCTGTTTGTTAGGCGTCATATGACCATGAATCAACCAATCAACGCGCGTGTTGTATTGAGAAAAGCTCCAGCTATAGAACAATTATAGTTATAAACGCCACCTCAATAACCATCAAGCAAATACGGACACCTCTGTTTTTTGGGGCACTTAACCCTGTCCCTTTGCATATATATTTCTTTTCATTTTTGTTAAATCGAGGGGGTGGGGTGGAGAGGCACATTTATTTTGCATATTTAACTAAATGTAGTCACAAAGAAAAAATTTAAATATCAACCCTCAAAACACACGAAACCATCACTAGATTTATCAAAATATTTGCTTGTTTTTTTTTTATTTAACCGAAACACATATAAACAAATGAAGAAAAAAATAACAAATAAACGACAAAAACGACAAATAAACAAATGAACAAGCGACCAAAAACTCCTGGGGCCGGTTATTAACGAAGTCTTGACATTGGTTAAATAACCGGCCCCTGCAGTTTCGTGTGAAATCAAAATCTCGGTCAATCATTAGGGCCACATTTCAAAGTTTCAGGCAGTTTATCTTGTTCTAATATATTTTACTGCTGATTTGTTTGTTTGTTGTAGACATAAACGAGTGTCTTAACGGCAATGGAGGCTGCAACCATAAATGCATCAACACTGCTGGCAGCTTTCACTGTAGATGTGATCCAGGGTTTGAATTTACTGGCAGTAACCAAAAGAGATGTCGAGGTTAGATATTTAAAGTATGCTTCAAACTACATACGAGTTTTATAATGTGCTTTTAATTCATGATTTAATCCTGTGAATACAGGAATATCCTACATTAGTAAATTTTTACCTCTCGATAATGATTTTCTAGATTTCTGATTGGTTCCACCGCTACCGATCTGAGTCGTGCCTCGTTGGTTATATATCAGCTAATATTCGGCTCGTCCTCGATGAATAACTGCTAAATATAACCATTCGTATTAAATGAAAGCCACTGAGCAGCACTTTCCCGTGGTACTGTTTATTATGCTCAGGTACAAGGTGGTGCTAATTTGTGAGTCAAATAAAAATCCCAATGTGAAAGCTACTGAGCTGTACTTTCCTTTGGTACTGTTAATTATGCTGTACAAGGTGATTCTAGCTTTTGAGTCTGTGGTTGAAATCCTATGGTGTGACCATTCAAATGAAAGCTACTGAGCAGTACTTTCCTGTGGTACTGTTTATTATGCTGTACAAGATGGCTGTAACTTTTGAGTCTATGCACAATATCTCAATATGTGACCATCCAAATGAGGTCATTACTAACTTTTGAGTGTGGTGAAATCCTCAAGTGTGATCATTTTTAAATAAGCGCAATTGGCAGAGTTTTCTTTTTACGTAAATTGGGACTACTGTTTGGAAATTGGAATGGATAATATCATTACAACATTTGTTTGTCCAGTATTCATCGATCCAAATGCTAGGACGAGTTCCTTGTACCTTGAATTCTACCAGACAGTATTTTTACTTTGTATCCCTCATTTGCTTTTCAGATATCAATGAATGTGATAAAAATAATGGCGGATGTGGTCATACATGTGTTAACACTGCTGGAAGTTTCTTTTGCCAGTGTCCACCTGGTCACAGGCTGCAAAACGATAGTAAGACATGTGTAGGTAAGTTATAAACCTCCTGTCAGCTTAGTCACGTATTCTTAATTGTTATATATAGCTGGAGTTTTTCTCAATATAACGCGCGCGTTCATTGGTTGATTCCTGGTCACATGACATCTAACAAACAAACTAACATTTTTTTATGTCAGAGGGTAGCAGTACACTGTTGCCTGCTAGCGCACGTGATCAGACCGTGCTCGGCACGTTTTCCAAACTGTTTTTTTTTTCACGACGAAGAAAGCTATATAAGAAATATATATAAGATTTCAGAACTGGAAAATTTCTGTTCCCATTTGAGGAATTAGATGCTAAAAGTGTGACTACTTTTTACTTTTTTTATTCATACGCTTAGCAGCACCCAGCTACATCTCTCGTGTCTCTCAAACAATTTCTTTAACAGTACATCACTGCTCTCTTCATCTTTAACTCCGGCTTTTTCGATAGGTTTTCTTTAACCATATCTCTCAGTCCCTCTTCGTTGATCCACCTTGAATCTTTTCATATACAAGCAGTTACTTCCGGCCGTTATATTCCTGCCATTTTCTTTTCTTTTATGTTTGAGTCAGCATCAATTCAATTTTCTGTAATTATACTTTACATGTTTACTTTATTGTGCTTTGTCTATAGCTGTTGTTTTCTGTTACCTTGTTAATTTGTGTTTTTATGCAAGTATCAATGTAAAAGCTTGTAATATATAAATACAAAAAAAATCTCTCAAGTGTGAACGCCGGCCTATTTATAGGGCGAAATTTCGAGGGGCGCGCGCGTTCGCGGAATATTTCGCCCCATATATTGTGAACCGGCGCCTGCTACGCGGGCTAATTTTAATTAAGGTATTCTAAAACAGTGGATAGCGTTGTTGGCGTGCTCTGATTGGCTACTGAAACTTGAGATAGCAAGTGCTATTCACCTCCAAGCAATTTGCACGCGAAAATTGTAATCGTTGACAGGAATAAATGAGTTATAAATCATCATTTTCGTGCTATATTATCTCACTGTTTTAGTATATACTAAAACAACTATTCATCTCAGTGTCGGTGGCCAGTGGAGGTTAGCCACCTCCACTTCGGCGAATAGCTGTTAAATAAACATCATTGATTATTTAATGTAACTATTATTTGCTATTCCAATTGCATATCTTTGTTAATTCTCTCATACAGATATTAATGAATGTGAACAAAATAATGGCGGATGTGAGCATGAATGCCAGAACACTCTCGGCAGCTTTATATGCAGATGCCGTGATGGATATATTGAGGATATCTTGGACCCCGCCATATGCATGGATATCGATGAGTGTATGGAGGGGATGCCTGCCTGCTTTGACTGCGTCAACTTACCTGGAAGGTAATAGACCCTCTGCAGCTAGGAGGTCAAATGACCTACTTTTCACTCAATTATGGGCTATAATTTTAAAGGGGCAATGTCATCTATTTTTAGTATCACTTTGAAAAGCCAAAAAGCATTATTTTATTTGTCTCACTAGAAACCTAAAAATAATGCTCCAGTTTGGTTAACAATTACTATGCTAGTGCACAGAAGTAGGTTAAGTCTTAGTTATACCCCATTCACACCAACGCTTAAACATGTTTAAATGTTGTTTAGTTTAAAACAGGTTTAGAAATATACCTGCTAACCTCCCGTAATATTTGGAGTGAAATCTTTACTAAAAGAAACTTTATTGACTTTTATTACCATTCCAGGTAGTTTGAGTCATATACATTTCAAAACGTTCAAGATAGAGACTAAAAACGCAGTTTAACTAAACAATATTTAAACATGTTTAACCGTTGGTGTGAATGGGGCTTTAGTTGTAGGTTAAGTGGCTCCCAACTACTGGAGCTTCACTCGGTTTCCGTAGCATGAAGTGACTGAGTGTATTACTACTCCTCCCTGGATGGGATGCTAGTCCATCGAAAGATTACGCCCTGAATTATATCGCCGGTACTCATTTATACACCTGGTGTGAAGAGAGACAATGTGGAGTAAAGTTTCTTGTCTAAGGAAACAACACGACGGCAGAGATCAGGCTCGAACCACCGACCTTCAGGTTGAAAGTCCGACGCGCTAACCACTAGACCACCGCGCCTCTACAGTGCACAGAAAGTAGTCTTGGTTATCTTTGGCTGCGGATGGCCAGGATGGAAATGGTTGCAATTATTTTTTAAGTTCTCTCCGTGTGGCTTGGAAAAATCGCCAAACCTGATTATCGTTTGTATTTCCCTCGTGATATTTTTCGTCTCCATGTTCTCCATGTTCTAAGATCAATTTCGTGTATTTCTTTAGGCAAAGGTACTTAGTCAATATTTAGTGCAGTTTTGATGAACACAACAAAATTCACGTGATTTTGCTCCTTTAAAAAGGCCAGAAATTGAAAGATAGGACGAAATCAGCAAAATGGCCAAGTTATTTTAAATGGTTAAAGAACTGTTTGTAGGATTATTTTTTATGAAAAGAGGCGCGAGATTGCAAGACCTTGCTAGGCAGTAAACTACAAATCCCGAGCTTTCGTTATTTTTTCAATCAATCAAATTGTCTAAAAAAACCAATGAGGCCTCATACCTGGCCATATGACTAATTTGTGTATGATCTTTACATTTCAGGTGTCTTTAAAGCGGAAGTGTTTCGAGAATTTCGTTTTATTTCAAAAGCCAAAAAAATACTTGTGTATTAACACAAACTGAAAAATAACGGTCCAGTGGTGTGATAAATTACCACAAAATGTTCCAAAACTGTCGATGAGTGTTTCTAGTCATATATCATAATTTGTTCCTCTTTCAAGAACTGATTTCGTTCTGTTGGTGTATTATTTTGGAAATAAGTGAAGGTATTGTAGCATGGTTTTGACCAAAAAAGGTTAAAACTCATGATGCAAAATAGTTCAGTGTGGAGGCGCGGTGTTGCGGTGGTTAGCGCGTTAGACTTCAGAACTGCCGTCGTGTTGTTGGCCTTCGACATGAATCTTTGCTTCACACTGTCTTTTCCCACCCAGATGTATAGATGGGTACCGGCGACATAACGCTGGAGATAACCCTTGGATGGACAAGCATCCCATCCAGGGTAGAGTAGCAATACTTTTACGGTTAAGCTTTGGCCATGTGGCCATCTGTGGCTTGTGCTAAAAGGCGGACATTCCCAAGAGTGCCAAACATCAAAATTGAAGAAAAATCCCAACTTTCATTTTGTAAAGTATTGAAAAACAAATGGTACCATGCAAAAGTACTGCTGAAGACGTTTCATTTGAATGGTCACACCATAGGATTTCATCTACAGACTCAAAAGTTAGAACAGGTGGTACCATGCAAAAGTACTGCTGACGAGGTTTCATTTGAATGGTCACACCATAGGATTTCGTCCACAGACTCATAAGTTAGAACAAATGGTACCATGCAAAAGTACAGCTGAAGAGGTTTCATTTGAATGGTCACACCATAGGATTTCATCTACAGACTCAAAAGTTAGAACAGGTGGTACCATGCAAAAGTACTGCTGAAGAGGTTTCATTTGAATGGTCACACCATAGGATTTCGTCCACAGACTCAAAAGTTAGAACAAATGGTACCATGCAAAAGTACTGCTGAAGAGGTTTCATTTGAATGGTCACACCACAGGATTTCATCTACAGACTCAAAAGTTAGAAAAAATGGTACCATGCAAAAGTACTGCTGAAGAGGTTTCATTTGAATGGTCACACCACAGGATTTCATCTACAGACTCAAAAGTTAGAACAAATGGTACCATGCAAAAGTACTGCTGAAGAGGTTTCATTTGAATGGTCACACCATAGGATTTCGTCCACAGACTTAAAAGTTAAAACTACACTACATGTCTCCATAATTGACTCTGAGAGTGAAAGGGTTAAAGGAGTGGTGATACTGTACAACAGTGTACGATTTGAGGCCATGTTTACACCTTATCCGGTAGCTTTTTCGCCTTTTGTTCCCACATAAAACGCTAATTTCGGAGGCGGAGAGTGGAACACTTTGTACCAGATTTTTTCTCGTGCCGCTCGAGTGACCGTATCCGCACGCCATACTAAGTCTGTCACGGACTTGTTCCGGCATGAAACCAATCCGGCCTAGTGTAAACGTTTATGCGCCATATTACGCGGTGTCTGTTTACACGAAAACGGAGAGGGTTTGGTGCTAACACAAAAGTTGACCCGCTATGATGTGATCATGGCCGTATTACGCCAGCGAACCATCTTAGATTTCTTTTGTGTGCTTTTCGTTTATTCAGTTACGAATGCAAATGTGATGACCCTGGTTTTATTGCAAACGATAAAAAGACGCAGTGCATGGACATCGACGAATGTGCAAAAAACAATGGCGGCTGTGGACAGCACAAGTGCATTAATAATTACGGCAGCTATCGATGCATATGTCTTCCAGGATATGAGCTTGATCCGACGTAAGTATACTAATCTAGTTGATCCCTTAAAAGTGTCATAGTACGAGATGGGGACACTGAGTTTTTGTAAAAATTTCACTAACTTCTAACAGATAATTGAAACACGCTATAACTGGAAAGTACTGCTCATGTGGTCACACATAGAACAACTTTGTACGGAATTTTAAACAGCACCAAATAAAAGTACTGCTGGATAGCTTTCATTTGAATGGTCACACTTTAGGATTTCATCCACAGACTCAAAAGTTAGAACCACCTTGTACAGCATAATAAACAGTACCACAGGAAAGAACTGCTTGGTAGCTTTCATTTGAATGGTCACACTTTAGGATTTCATCCACAGACTCAAAAGTTAGAACCACCTTGTACAGTATAATAAACAGTACCACAGGAAAGTACTGCTCAGTAGCTTTCATTTGAATGGTCACACTTAAAAATTTCATCCACAGACTCAAAAGTTAGAACCACCTTGTACAGCATAGTAAATAGTACAACAGGAAAGTACTGCTCGCTAGCTTTCATTTGAATGGTCACACTGTTGGATTTCATCCACAGACTGAAACGTTAGAATCACCTTGTACAGCATAATAAATAGTACCACAGGAAAGTACTGCTGAATAGCCTTAACTTGAATGGTCACACTCACAGACTCAAAAGTTGTTAGAACCACCTTTTTATTACACAATCACTGTCACAGTCGTGCAATAAATGTCTTATTAACCGATCTTGTTTGGTCTTCGTTGCACGGACCTCGCTGCGTGTACATTCCGGGGGGCTTACAAATATACTTCAGTATTGTTTTTTCCACTTAACATATTAACTATTGTAGAGGAAATTAAATCGCTGACGTTAAATTCTTAGTCTTAACGCTTTTCGTTGTTACACGCAACAAAGTGGTCTCAATGATCTTACCGTTTGTAGCATTATAAGTACTATTCTTTTCCCCACAGTATTCTCATCATTGCTTTACGAATGTAATCATAACATTCCTTTTTTGCACTGTTTACTGCAGAACCAAGCGTTGTGTAGACATAAACGAGTGCGCGAGGAACAACCACAAAGGCGACTGTGACCAGATCTGCGAAAACACCCCAGGGTCATACAAGTGCAGCTGCAGTGATGGATACAAGCTGAGACAGGAGAAAATGTGTCTTGACATTGATGAATGTGCGATAGGCGCTGACAACTGCCAACACAACTGCACAAATATTAATGGCAGGTAACTGAATAAACTGAGCAACCGTAAAACGGAGTAAATGTAAGATAAGTGCAACCTCGTTACCAGGCTCTCTTCTTCCCGTCCCCTGGAAGAAGAGAGACCCTGGGAAAGAGGTTGAGATAAGTGGAGGTTTCAGTGCCAATGCTGCAATTCGTTACGTTAATTTCACGGCAAGGACCGGCAGGGATAATTTGCCGAACGTCGAACATTGTTCTTACCCTTAACAGTAAATAAAAGCTAACCATTTGAATCAGTGCTTAACCCTAAATACTGTAAGTCAGTGCTACAGTATTTAGGTTTAAGCACTGGTTCAAATTGGTTAGCTTTTATTTACTCTTGTGAGAACAATGTTCGGCGTTCGGCGCCCCTGCCGGGCAAGGACCGCAAACGGCAAGTTCACGTTCGCACTGCTTAACATAGAACGCGATGCTTATTTATTGAAAACTTTCACGAACTTTTAATTCGTTTTACACCATTTATTTATAATTACAACAACAAACCACGAACTGATGACAAAACAGGAACCGCCAAAATGATTCAAGCTATCAATGATCAGACAACTCCCCATTATGAAAGGCTTTTGAATTCGTTGAACTGTAAAACTTATTTGTTTCTTGCCTTGCCCCTAAAATTATATTTATGACAGTATTATACGCAATCGTTGTAAGTTTTAACTTCAGGGTTCATGGTTACAACCTGGGGTCAATTTAATAAAACTTTTGCAAGTGTAATTAACAAGTGTAGCCATTGTTTCAGAGCTTGAAAACAATAGCTACACTTGTAAATTACACTTGTAAAAGTTTTATAAAATTGACCCCTACCTGTAATAACTATTGTATACGCGTTCATTTTCTGTTTCGGCCGACCGTGAAGTGCGCGTAATGTTCTGGGAAAGAGTTGACATGGAACTGGGTACTAAAAGGCTGCGCATTATTATAATTGGAGGCTTACGAGATCACAGTTCACATGAAATTAAAAACTCGATTCTTTTATCACGGATGGCGACTCACGGCTATTTAGTGAGCTGGATTACCCGGACCCGAGTGCGTGGCGGAAACGAGATCACAGCTTACATGAAATTAAAAACTCGATTCTTTTATCACGGATGGCGACTCACGGCTATTTAGTGAGCTGGATTACCCGGACCCGAGTGCGTGGCGGAAAAATAGATTGATCTACTTGTTCTTTCTTGGTAATCAATATTTTTTTTCTTTCGCAGTTACTCTTGTTCATGCAAAGAGGGATTCTTTCTTTCGCTTGATGGCCACTCTTGCAGCAAAACGAAAAATCTTCAAGGTAAGTGCTCATTATGAAACAACAACAACAACTACAACAAAACAAACAAACAAGCAAAACAAGTGCCAAGGGTCAAAGACTACTCTGAACTCGAAAACTGCCGATGCACAAGGTTGTTGTTGTTGTTGTTGTTGCTATGTGACGTATTCTGTCTTCATGCCGGCTCTAATTAAGATAACGTATAACTGGGGATTGTTAACAAACATCAAATTTTATCCCAAGTCAGTTTTTATATTTTATTCACGTAAAGGCTCGAAAACAATAAAAACTGACTCGTAAAAATACTCAGCGGTATTACACAACTTTTCGCTGAATAACCTCTATGTTTTAATCGTTGCAGAGTGTGGTATTGCACCCCAAGTGAGCAAATCAATTTCAGGCAGTTGGCGTCCACAGAAAAATCCCACTTGGCCCTGGACAGCGCTTCTTCATTTTAGCATCTTTGGAGATATCGAAGGCTGCATGGCCACCTTGATAGACAAAGAATGGCTAATTACAGCGGCTCGTTGTCTGTTCCTGGGAATCGGACCTGCCGCTTCAAACTTTATTCCTATGTCTGCACAGCACATCAAAGTTGAACTCGGAGCATTCAAACGAGGCTCGTCCGATCACAGACCAGCACTTCATGACGTGTCGCAAATTGTAATCCACAAAGATTTCGATCCGAAAACACTGTCAGCGAACATTGCCCTGGTGCGTTTGTCTAAGCCGGTGAAAATCACCTCTAAAATAAGTCCGATCTGCATGCCGACCAGGATGGAAGTCAATCATCTTCTGCAGCCTGGAAACTCGACCGACGGTGTTGTGGTCGGGTGGGGTAAGGGTCCGGATCACCGCGTCAAAAACACACTGCACGAGGCTGTCGTGTCTGTAGAGCATCGATCACAATGCAAGTGGGCCAAAATGAACTTCGACGCACACAACATGATCTGCGCCGGCTACAAGGAACAGCAGGATACGACCTGTATCGGCGACAGCGGTTCTCCGTTGATGTTCTCGGTAGTCAAACAGGTCTCGACCAAGTGGGTGCTGGGTGGGGTCATGAGCTGGGGGCTGAATGTGTTTCCGCACGGTTGCCAAAGTAATTATCGCTACACGGGTTACGTGAGTGTAGGGAGACACTTGAAGTGGATCAAGTTCAGAGGGAAAAGCCACAAAGGGAAGTCTGACTAAGAGCTAATCACCGAGGAAATCAAAAATTACTAACAAAGAATGTTCCTTTGGCACCTTTTGAAGTGCTAATACAGTTTTTATTTTCATTCGTTTCTGTCATCTGATAGCGTAACAATAAACCTACCTGACCGCAGATTCTCAAAAGACCTTTTGTAGAGAGCAATCATGCGGCCAAATTGAAAAGTTGACGGAAATGTTTGAGTGCTTATTCATGCCAACTTAAAGATATTTTTTTGTTGTTTTGGCATGTTCTTGTGGGTGTGTGGTGTTTTACATTGAACATATTTTCCACAAAACGAAGGTTACCCAAAACAAAAACAAGCAAGCAAGCAAGCAAACAGACAAACAAGAACGCCGGCATCAACAGTGTAGTGGAAAACTACTAGAGGTTTCGACTAGAATGACTTGACCAGAATAAAATTGGTTTGTTTGTTTTCTTTTTGGAAAAGTGTTCACTTCAAAGACTTACAGGGGGGCAAGAAAAAGACACACGCACGTTTTTGATTTTGCAAAAATTTCATTATTATTAATTCCTTTGCGAAATAACTTCCTGGATTAGTTACAGTGAAGAGCACTCTTAATGTATTTATTGTTTTTTTTTTATTATAAGTGTGGCTATATTTTATCCTACTACATGAAATTGTTTTCTTAAGACGATACATGATTTCAATTGAATAAAAAAGTTGCGTAAAT
The DNA here is from genome assembly GCA_024195265.1 of Dendrophyllia cribrosa. Lineage (NCBI taxonomy): Eukaryota > Metazoa > Cnidaria > Anthozoa > Scleractinia > Dendrophylliidae > Dendrophyllia > Dendrophyllia cribrosa. Next base: position 9,180,296 of record JAJLRJ010000005.1, read on the forward strand.
GTACGGGGCTCAACTTTGAATGTATACACAAATAACAAAGTAACCTGGAATTTGATGTTATTATATGTACTCAAGTGTATTTTTTTAAGAAATAGAAAAACGTCTCACAGTGACTCGAGGATTACGTTTCTAACACACAGAGTGAAGACTGACTTTCAAACCATGAGTTAGAATTAATGTAATTTCAAGTGATTTTAAATGACAATTTCGGTTTTAAGTTTATTTGTAATCTTGTTTAATTGTATTTATGTTGGCATAAGTTGCTTTACGAAGGGTCACAAGTTCATCAGCCCTGCTGTTATGTGTTACCCTCAATAAATAGTTGTTCCTTTGAAAGTGTTTCTGTACGTTTGGATAAATACTAAAGTGTGACCATTCAAATGAAAGCTATCGAGCAGTACTTTCCTGTGGTACTGTTTATTATACTGTACAAGGTGGGTATACCTTTTGAATCTGTGGATGCAACCCAAAAATGTGACCATTCAAATAAATGCTAAGGAGCAGACTATCGAGCAATACTTTGCTGTGGTGTGGTGCTCTTTGTAAAGTTGTGCAAAATCCTAAAAACGTGATCATTCAAATGAAAGCTACTGAGCAGAACTTTCCTGTGGTGCTGTTTATTATGCTGTACAAGATGATTCTAACTTTTGAGTCTGTTGATGAAATTCTAACGTGTGGCCATTCAAATGAAAGCTACTGAGCAGTACTTTCCTGTGGTACTGTTTTATTTTGCTACACAAGGTGGTTCTAACTTTTGAGTCTGTTGATGAAATTCTAACGTGTGGCCATTCAAATGAAAGCTATTGAGGCTATTGAGCAGTATGTTCATGTGGTACTGTTTTATTATGCTGTACAGGGTGGTTCCACCTTTTGAGTCTGTGGATGAAATCAAGTGTGACCATTCAAAAGAAACCTCTTTAGCAGTACTTTCCTGTGGTTCTGTTTATTATGCTGTACAAGGTGGTTCAAACTTTTGAGTCTGTGAGTGAAATTCTAAAGTGTAACCATTCAAATGAAAGCTACTGAGCAGTACTTTCCTGTGGTACTGTTTATTATGCTGTACAAGGTGGTTCAAACTTTTGAGTCTGTGGATGAAATTCTAAAGTGTAACCATTCAAATGAAAGCTACTGAGCAGTACTTTCCTGTGGTACTGTTTATTATCCTGTACAAGGTGGTTCTAACTTTTGAGTCTGTGGATGAAATCCTAAAGTGTAACCATTCAAATGAAAGCTACTGAGCAGTACTTTCCTGTGGTACTGTTAATATGATGTACAGTGCGTAGCGTTAAAGGACACGTCTTATGGGGTGACCATTCAAACGAAAACTTCTGGTTCTGTTTGTTTTTAAACAACTAAGAAAATTATTTTTTTTTACTTTAGAGCTCGGTTAGTTTTGGTATAATGAATAGACTTTGTTCTTACAGCGATGACAATTCAGCAGACAATTTCTCTAAAATTTAACCCCTCATGAGTAGGGTTTGACAAGCGAACCGTTTCAGTCCCAGACATGATGTAGAAATTCTCCTTAACAATCAACATGTCCCCACAAATATGGTCATCTGCTGTTAATAATAGAAATTACTGTCATCTATGTCTGGTCCTCTTAGCAGCTAACTTGTTTTGTCTGCGCACTGCATCCTTTCGTTTTCGTTTGTAGTCCTGAGTGAGATCATATCTGACCGACACCCAATATTCACTGACATCCTCCTGTGTCCCTGTCCTCATGAAGAGTGCTTCTTTGTCTGAAATGGGAAATATTGAAATTTTTTATTGAAATTACGTCAGATTAGCGCATAATTTCACCCCAAGCCTCGCTTTCGAATTGTAAACCTGTGACAATCTCATGAATGAATGTATTCTCAAAGAAGCAAAGTTGAAAAGAATACCCACTCAACGTGAATTTATCAAAGGTTTGCAAGGAATTTCGTACAAATGAAGCTTGGTGGTGAATTTTGAGCTGGTGACGTAACATGCATAAGGCCCATTATTCATAATAACAAATAGAAATTAATTAACTTTAAGAATAGCACGTCTCGATGAAGAGGATAAATGAAGATAGTTTGGATTCAAAACTGATTCAAACGGAGTAGGGATCGACCACAGACAGTGTGTGTTTGACAAATCAGGCATAGCTTGACTACTACACATTCCGTAACCAAATCGAAGGCAAATATGAAGGCGGTCGAAAAGGTCTAGAGCAAGTATGAATACGAATATGAATATGTTGAATAGAAAAGATATAGTTGCTTTTTCTTTCGCCTCACGCAACCTAGTGGACTTGCGCGGTAAGATCCGCACTTCACGCCTCTCCTCGCGAGATTTAGAAGGAAAACCCAGTCTAAAGCATACCACATTTCGGAATGAATTACAGTCCGTACTGCGCAATCTCGGGGTTTGTTTTCATTTTTTGTTTTGAATTTGTTGATATGTTACATTTCGGTAATAGCATACATGGAGTAAACGGGAGAAACCACTGAGTAAACCGAGTCCGCCATTACGGTCGTTGTGTTTACGAATGCTCGCTGAGCTAAAACGTCGGTTTGGGAAAACTTTGGGGTTCTTTTACCTGTTATTATTGTTTGGCAAGGATATCCGACGTTAATAATGGAGAAGGTAAGTTTGTCCCGTAATTTTCATTTTCGCTAGTAAACGTTCCTTGTTTGTGAGTCTTACAAACATTGCCGAGCTGAGATTGCGCAGTACGGACTGTAATTCATCTTTCAGCTATGTTAGGGTTAAAAATACTTGAAGAAAAACAACTCACCATTGATGCGATTTTCCAATTCTGGATCATCTGGATGAAAAAAGAACATTTCATCAAGTTTTGAAGTAAATTTATTCGATGGATCATTATTACCAACAGCTTCTCCCAGGTCATTGTCATCTCCATCATCATCATCGCTATCATCACTGCTGTCATAAGGAAGCTGAGTTGACTGCCACGGATTCTTCAGTATCTTTTCAGCTGATCCCATTGGCCCGTTTTCTGCAGCAGTCAGATCATTGTCCTCCTCTGGTTCTTGGGACAGAAAAGTGAACGAAGATCCTCCCTGGACAGAAGACAAGAAAGAAGAAAAATGAGGGAACTTTTCACTACATGATGACATGAAGACAAACAACAACAACAACAACAAAAAAACCGGTTCTTAGCAAATGAATCAATCAATAATTTATTTAAACACATAACGTCTAGGTGTTAAAAACTCGTTAAAACGCGCACGTGTACATGTAGCTTAAGGTGGCTCCCTAGGGTTTTTACAAAATGCGTTAATCTTCAGACAATGAGTTACCTTTATGACCCTAGAAATTTCCCTTTCACTTTACGATCAAGGTCTTTAGCAGTAAGGTATTCAACATAACGACAATTATGTTTTCGTTCTTATTGCCTTTGCCAAGGCTGTTGCCATGGCAACAGAACTTCTTTAAAATGACTGAATATAAGCAATATTGTCCCTTTCTGCAGTAATTTCTCGAGTTATCTTCGGTAAAATTCCTTTAAACTTGGCACTCAAATGAGAATTATCACAAGGAACATTTTAGAGAGAAAAAAACATGGGGTTGCCCAGGCAGGTGAGAAGATATTTCCGAATTTCATGCATTGTAGATTAAAATTGAATTTATCCGATAGATGTCTTCAAAAAAGAAACTTGTTAAAGGCGGCTCCTGTCCCTTCAAGTGTGCAATTTTGTAGAAAATTTCACCGAAGGAAACTCGAGAAAACTCACGGTTCATTTTGGCCTTTGCGTGTATTGTGACGTCATAAAATTTCGAGGCTTCCACGCGCGCATGCGTACTGTTAAACAAAGCGCGAGTTGTTTACAAGCTGGCTGAATTCCCGGGCTGAATTGCACTAAAATTCAGTGAAAACCTACGTCTACGTGGTTATTGTGGAAGATTTCAGGAACAAAAATATAGATGTATTTTTTACCTATAACTGAATAATATCTTGGAAATATTTAACGACGGCGGCCAAAATTCGACCAGTGCGTTGTACAACTTGCCTTGGAAAAGCGGCGGCATTTATACTGTAAGTGTAATTTAGACAATCTAGCGCTTGTTTACAAAGGTTTTGATTCCATCTGATTTAAGTGTTCTTATTTTTCCGCTTTTGTTTTTTCTTCTAATCGAGATTCTGTGAATTTTCATTAAAAGGTCTTGCTTATTTGTCATTCTAGTTTTGTACTTTAAGCTTGTTGTCAATATATTGAAACTTACACGCAATTTCGCGATCGGATTTTACGAGATAATTCGTACTTTCACTACATTGCTCGGTTTGTATGCTTTTATTTCTCAGTTTTTACCTTCTTTTATCTAAATTCTGTTAGTTTCATTCAAGAAAATATGATTTTTAAATTAGAATAGCTCAGTTTAAGTTTTCGCACTGCTATAAATGAATTACGCTCGACTTTTCTTTTATTAAAAAATTTAAAAGTTTTTAAAGTTAATCTTCAGCTTTCCACGGCTTCGCTGTAAGCAAGAACATTACTCTATCCTCACCGGAGGCAAACACAACAGCCTGTCGTTTATTCTACCGAGAGACATAACTGATGGAAATGAGTTCACTTTGCAAAGTAATTTTTTCGTTTATGAATGAAAAAGTTGTAATGATTACCGAGTTAATTTAGATTTTGGACGCGTTGTGTCAGTTTTGCTTTTTCGCGGCGCGTAATATAAAGACGGCATTTCTTAGAAAAGTCCCGCACGTTGAAAAGACGACTTCTTGGAGGAGTAGTGTCTTTGCCTGTTCCACAACCATATGAATCCCCTTCCTTGGTTTCTTGACCATTTACGGTAGCGTTAACAACTCCAAAAACTGCATTATGCGCGGTGTTAACTTGCTCCACCGTCGTCAAAGTCCCTCCATCGACGATCATGAAAATTACTAAAATTACTCAGAACTCCGAAAAAAGGATCGCTGTATGTTTAGAAATGGTCAGAAGTCTGCACTTTCCTTACGCAATAAAATTTGAAAAACTTTGTGAAGGTAAAGTGCGACTCTATGTTTGTTTACCCTTTTCGCGTGGAGCTGCGCGTAGGTCGCGCGGGCTTTTCAAATCTCGCGCCATTCTAGTAACCAGCTCGCGCGCGGTCAAAAAACTGTAGGGAGCCACCTTAAGGTGGCTGGTACCAGTTTCCTCGCGCAGGAGCAGGTCACTATCGTGCGTCACGCGCAAGAAACACGCGCGAAAGAGTGCGAGATTTGAAAGATGAAAATCAAAACAAACATGGCGGCGCGCGGCTTTTTCGTGCTACAGTAGGTTACTTTTGTCCTGTTTTAAACGAAATTCGCGTATATCCGAGACTGTATCTACTAGTACGACCTTAGTTAATTCCTTACATTAAAAACAAATTGCTTCCGGAGTCCAATACTCAAGTTTCAAAGGCAAAACTGCGATCGATCGTGACGAGGATTGGGAGTGCAAGGACTCGCAAAATGGTCATAAAAATGAAGAAATGACAAACCACCACAAATTATCTCACTTGATGGTCTTGGCCACATTCTATGGTTTGCATTTTGTGTGCTCAACGGCCACTGCGTATGCAGGCGAGAGAGACTAGGATAAACAAGACTACGTTTTTTAAAAAGTAAGACACGAACCGCCCAACTAAAAATCGCAAACCGAGAATGAACTGAACCTATGAATCATCGAACGACAAGATGACCGACAACCGAACGCAAAAACCAGCAAGCGAAAGAGAGAAGGACTGAAGGAATCCTTTATGTTAGACGAAAAAGAATTGTAGCCGAAAGAAAGAAACCTTAATATGCGACATATGCTATCATTTAAATTAAAACAGTGGAGCATTAGATTTTGACCCTAAATGTTTTAATACCTGTTGTAATTTTTTATTTATAAAATTTTTTGGACTAATGGGCGAGATTATTCGTTTGTGTCACACCGAAAAAACACCAAAAAGTCCAACTTAAAAATAAAATTGAAGAATTAAAACTTAACTGAACGAACAGCGGACAGCAAACACTCGAACGAAAACGGAACAGTTTGGTGACAAATTTGGATTTTGAAATAATCAGTTGTACCTAAAAAAAACATGTACTTTAGTGAGCTCACTAAAAACTTATTTAGATTGATATATACATAGATTGATAGAGCAGTTTTCAATTGAGTGTCGTAAAACCAAAACCAAAGTAATTACTCTGACCAATCACAGCAGTCGTAAACAATCCAATGAACCAATCAGAGCTCGAAGCAATTACATGTCGCGGGCGCCAAGCGCGGGAAAACGCGTGCGAGCAAGTCACGATTGGTTTTGGTTTTACTTCTGATTGGTCGAGAAAGTGGCGCGAGATTTTTTAGCCAATCACAAAGCGTAGCAATGCAAAACCAAAGCAATTGGGTAATTACTTTCGACAGTCAATTGAAAACTGCTCTATATACATAGATTGATAATATGGAAATTTTTATCTTCTTAGAAGGTCTGTCATTCTCGTCAGGGGCACAGTGAACAGACCCGGTAGAGAGATTAATTTATACCAAACACTCCCGAAGTAATAAATATGCGTACGAGAGACAGGTCAACTTACAATGAAAGTGCAGACATGAATTGTCAAACAGAAACTACAAGCCATGTTTTCGATTGCAGATGCTCACAATATCGGCTGAAGATTAAAAGATGCTGAGCCATCCGTAAATAACAGTCATTTTCATTCACTAAACGGCCAAACGCGGAGAAAAAAAAATATTGAGTCGTTGTTTTTTAAATAGTAAATTACATGGACAGCCTAACTAAAAATCGCAAACCGAGAATGAACGAACGGAAGGATATATATCCGAAGAGGATATTCGCCGCCATCGTTAATAAACACTGCGACGAAAACAACCGTGAAGAATAAGGACAAATCCCGAGAAAATCTCACATAAAGAAGCTCAACATTTTAGTCATTTTACAATTTAGAAGTATCGCAATGTTTTCATTCTGAAGCACCGACCGACACGTGTTCTGCAAGCCAAACTTTCGCTTGATGCTATTTGACAAAGACATGGCTTATCTAGCCAGAAGTTGTGATAAAATCCCCAAAGGTGAGTGTATCCAGGAAGCTGTCTTTTACGGCTACTAAATGATCTTCTAAGCAGTAAACAACTTCAAACACCAGATCGGCGGCAAATCGCGTACATTGTATCCTAAACTGACTCCGAAACTCTCCAAACAGTAGCTGCCCGCGCGAGCACACGCAACAGTCAGTGGTAGTCAGAACAGATCATGAGCAACTGTTGATCTTATAGAATCCGGATTTTATGAATGCGCGAAGACGCGCGTGGGAATTGCTAAACTCACGAAGGCTTTTACAAAAAAACAAGTCCGGTGACTACCACTTTTTATTGTTTCAATGTAATATAATTATTGAGAGGAAACGTCAGACAAAAAATGAAAAAATTCTACGGAAGGAAATTTGCACTGCGTGAAAATTGTCTTTATCCAAATTTAAAAAAATTCCGCTCCGTAGAATTTTTTTAAAATCATTGTGCATTTTCCTTTTCAAATGCCAAAAGCTATTACTAAAAAAAAACAGGGGGTCACCGGGTTAATTTTCTAACTATTAGTGTCACAAGCTAAAAAGTAGGGCTGAATATTCCTTTGGAAACGTTGCCATGGAAACCGCTAATGAAGAAATAACACTTACATTTGGTCAACTATAAATTATATAGTTCAACCCTACAAAAGTGTTACAGTGGCCTTGATCTGTCTTTTTGTTCTATTCTTTCAAAGTTACAAACCGTCAAAAAGCTGAAAACTGGTACCAGCCACCTTAAGGTGAGGTAATACGGGCAACAAAATCGTGCAACTTGTCGCGCAACATTGTTGCATTGCAGGTTGAAAGGCGTTGTTGCGCGTATTACCACCTGCGTAAGCAACTTGTCGCGCAACAAAATTAATTGTCGCAAGTTGCGGAAACCTGCGCGTATGATTGGTCAGTAATCTCATACCCAGATCTCACTCGAGAGTTATGTAAACAAAGATGGCGGCCGCTCGCCTCCTCCTTTGTCGGAAGCGAGCGTTTGCCGTTCTCTGTTTGGGCCTTTTGTTGGAAGAAGAACGGGAAAGGCCGCGAAGACGGAATAGAAAAATTTATATGAGAGATTGGATTTCACGGAGAGAAGAGAGGGGAATTTATCATCAATTGATAAAGGAGCTGGAAGCGGGAGATGTCGTGGCGTACCAAGCATTTTTCAGAATTACGAAGCAGCAATTTTCCATTCTGTTGGATAAAGTATCACCCCTGATACAAAAGAAAGACCAGCCACCGCCAATCAATGCAGTCCGGACGACAATTCAGCCGGATGAACGCCTAGCTGTAACGCTACGGTTTTTAGCAACAGGCGAAACTTTTCACTCCCTCGAATATTCCTTCAGAATCTCGCGTCAGACAATTTCGTCAATCGTGTCCGAGACAAGCCGTGCCATATACAAGGTCCTTTCACCTGAGTATTTGAAAGTGCCAAACACGGAAAGAGAGTGGGAGACAGTGGCCAACAAGTTCGAGTCGAGATGGAATTTTCCAAATGGCATCGGAGCTATAGACGGGAAACGTGTCATCATACAGCAGCCATCAAACTCGGGTTCCCACTATTACGATTACAAGGGGAACAACAGCATTATTCTTCTAGCTGTATTTGGGCCCGACTACCAGTGCCTTTGGGCGAGTGTGGGAACAAATGGTCGTTCGCCGGACTCTGCCATATGGCAAAATTGTGACCTCAACAAGGCACTGAGTTCAGGTGACAACACTTTGAGTTTACCAAAGCCAAAACCCTTGCCTGACAGGGCAATGCCAGTACCGTATACACTGACAGGAGATGATGCCTTTGCCTTGACAAGATTTTTGATGAAGCCTTTCCCTTTGACAGGATTGTCAAGAGCCCGGCGTATTTTCAATTACAGGTTGTCGCGCATGCGAAGAATTTCAGAAAATTGTTTTGGTATCATGGCGAACAGATGGAGGGTATTTCGTGCTCCAATTCTCCTTCCTCCCGACACAGTTGTCAACTTGATTTTGGTAGCACTGGTGCTGCATAATTTTCTAAGGTAGGGCTTTTAAATCATGACTAGGAAAAATGTGAATGCTATACAGTATTTATATTAGTGGCACTGCAAGGAGGTCAAAACATCTGAAAGTTATATGTTAGCATTGCATGCATGAACGTGAAAATGACCTGAGCTTTCCTGATGGAAAGGGGGATTTCAAAGAATTGAAAATTATCACTTAATGGTAAATCCTTGCCCAGCTGACATCAACTTTTGAATCTTTCCAAGCTTCATCTTCTGGTTGTATCAATTCATGCAGACCATTTTCTAATTTCTTAAAAATAATAATAAGCTTATTTACCTTGGAGAAAGTATACAAACAGAGAAGGTATACTCACTTTTGTATTGATCGATTATACATATAATAAATATGCTCTGAAATTTTCTCTTCAGGGTAAATGGACTGACAGATCAGGAAGACGAGAATGGTAATGTGATTCCTGCACCTTGGAGGTGCAATGATAATGAGTTGTCATCATGGTTTGATTATCATCCACAATGCAGTAACAATTATTCAACTGAAGCAAGGGCAATTAGGGAAGAATACATGGATTATTTCATGAAGGAGGGAGCAGTAACTTGGCAGTGGAGACTGTGTGGAGAGAGCACTGTTTGAATCCATCCAATGTGATTTAAATAACTGTTTATATAGTTTTATTTATGCATCTGCAGTCAGTTCCAGCATTACCCATCCCCTGACCAGGCATTAAAGGTTGGGCATTTGATCACGTTGTAGTCCAGGGGCTCAGGGGCCTTCATTTGTCATCATTTGGCAGCATTTGGTTTTAATAAACACATTGAAATTGTTGCAGTTCAATTAAAGACAAACAGAAAACAAAAAGGTAGTTCTTTGCAACAAACAGCATGCCGAATACGGACTAGTTTCCTCTTTGTCCCAAGGGTGGGACATTTGAACATCTTATTTGTCCCCATTAAGGAATTACCATATTGGATTCAGTGAATTATTAGGGAGCTTTGATAAGATGCAACCGCAACATCAACGTCAACAAATTAAACGTCAACTGAAAAAAGAAATTCAGTGTTCTTTTAAACCACTTTGCAATAAATTATTGTTCCAATTTGTTTCATTTGTGTAATGTGACTGTTGTCGATCCAGGAGAGTTGCTTTAAAAATGTTTTTTTTTTAAGACAATTTGTCGAGTTGTTAACTTTGAGAAACTTCTACATGTTTTGAAAAATACACCTTATGATCTAGCGGACAGGGGCAATTCAGTCAGTAAATTCAGTGTTTCCATGAGCAATAATGCCTGCTTCTCTGTTTTATTCCATTCCAAAAGGCACAGAAAGATATAAATTAATTTGTGCTGTAAATAAGTCAATTTATTGTGACTCTTAATTTATACATTTTAGTTGTAAAGTGATAAGGTACCAATGAATATATTTTAATAAATCATTGTATAGATAATTTTTGCCAAATACTTCAAAATAATTTTGATTATTAATATATTAATGTTTTGAATAAATTTATTGGCAGTGGACTTTTTAAAGTCAATGCGTACTCATTTTAAAAGGTACACATTTTCAAATTAACTGCATGAAGCTACAACCAATTGCAAAAAGAGTTGAGACATTGTGCACTGTGGTGCGTATTTCGAGAATAACATGGCTTTCAACAACTCCCCACCCCCTCCCCCCTTATCAATGTTGTAGCAGATCCCAAATGCCATTCAAACTGACAGTCATCAACATTGAAATGGGGGAAGGGGGGTCAGTAGCACATTGCATTCATTTTATTTGTGTTACGCGATCGTTTTTATACGGAATGAACAATTTTGGGAAAGTGTCTCAACCTTTTTTAACATTGAAATGGGGGAAGGGGGGTCAGTAGCACATTGCACTCATTTTATTTGTGTTACGCGATCGTTTTTATATGGAATGAACAATTTTGGGAAAGTGTCTCAACCTTTTTGCAACTGGTTGTAGCTATGCATACAAATGAGACTTTTAAAGTCCTTAATATACATGTGTCATTTTAAAAGTGAAACCATGCATGCAAATTTGGTTTAATATATAATGTAATAATTTATATTTACAAGAGTGTACATTTGTAACTTAATTTTTAGAAATGGGACTTTTAAAGTCATTAAAATATACATGTGCCATTTTAAAAGGTACGAAGTTATACATACAAATATGGCTCAATAAAATGTCAGTCATAATTTAATTACAAGAAATGAACACATGTTAATTTAATGTATTTGGTTTATGTTCCTGCTGCAACCAAACTCCCTAGCTTGTATAAGCAATTCCAGAATTGGTCAGAAATCTGGTCAGGGGTACATGTTGGTTGGGTGGAATATATTAATTACCCTTGTTTTTCATGTTGTTTTTTTTCTGCCATTGATAGTGAAATTATACCAGCAGTGGGATAATAGTAAGTTGGCCATCTTTGTCTTTGGATTACTTCAAACGTATTCGCATGTATAGAGACAATTACAGTTGTTTTTTATGTCTCTTCTACTGAATCATAATCAGATAGTTTTCCATGGCAACAGCATGAAACAAATATGGACATTTACATACTTCAACTTTCTTAGTCTGAAATGCAAAGGTGTGACTCAGCTTTGCTCAAAATATTTTACTAATGTGATAACTGATAACCCTGCATGAAGAATTTATAATATCTCTGTTGGAAGGCTGGAAATCCCCTGTCGTTAAATACTTAGATTTGATGACTTGGGTCTTAAAAGAGGTGTTATTTGTCTTTTTATTTTAATAAGCATTTAATGACTGGTCCCAAGGGAAACAGTGTGTTTTGTTTCCCGAGATCCTCAATGTACGCTTCAGGGAACATTTGTAATGGAGGGTTCAATAAGAAACAAAACTCACTGTTTCCTGTGGGGCCAGTCATTAAGGGACCAATCATTTATTATGTCCCGGGGGGGGGGGGGGGGGGGGGGGGGGGGGGGGGGGGGGGGGGGGGGGGGGGGGGGGGGGGGGGGGGGGGGGGGGGGGGGGGGGGTGGGGTGGTGTGTTTTTCTAGGGAGGTACAATTCTCAAAACCGCTTGAAAGTGGTGGGTAAATTTTTTTAAGATCACTTGAAATGGGGGGTACATTTATTGTTACTATTGAGGATCGAAGATATTTTCCCTTAACAGACTTTTCGCGTACTTCTGACCTCTTCTATTGCCAATTCAAAGACTTTTCTAACTCACATGTACAATCGCTCGATATTTTTGTTGCATCCATATTGAAAGCTATGCAACCGAGCCTCTTCATTCTCACCCAGGCCATTCTCAACATTCAACACAGGCTACCCAAAACATTACATATGGCAGGGGGGGGGGGTTACGATATTAAAACTGTGATTGCATAGGAGGGTATGTTTTTCTAGAACTGTTTTTTGGGGAGGGTACATTTTGGTATCGGTAGATTTACTTGAAAAAACACCAACCCCCCCTGCGACGTAATAAACGATCGGTCCCTAAGTGTTTTGTCATACCTCCCAACTCAAAAATAGAAAAAATTATATAGGTGTCTGAAGATTATTTTCCACAAATTTGCTGCGGTTTCAAGGTGTACGACCTAATCACATGCAAGTCGAAAGTTCAAGTTGTTGTTTCCCTAGGGAGTTAGTGAGTTTTGCTCACCCTAGGGAGGTAGACTGTTTTGACCCATAACACGTGACCCGTTCTTGTCCAATCAAAGAGGGCATTTTTGTTAGGAGGTGTAACAAAACTGTTTTGTCACCTTGCAGGGATCATACATTATATTTTAGGGTAAGGTCTGAAAATGATTGGTGAAAATTGCCCTTTTGATCTGAAAACTACCTTAGTCGTTTAAAAAGCAATATACCACTCACCCTCCAGATAGTTCATTAGGAGTTAAGTCCACAGCTCCCACCCCCACCAAACCAGAATTTAATCAACAATAAAAACGAATAATCCTTAATTGATTTTGAAATTTTGATTGAAGAATAACGAAGAATGTACCAATCACCGATATCAAATTCGAATTATTGCAGTGATGGCCAACCCTGTAGTGAGTTGATGCAGCCGGCAAAGCCTGTCAGTAGGTCACTTGGTACAGGTTGGCTTGAACAAGTGGTTGTACAGCTTAGTGATTGGGAGGACTGACCCATTTCAAGTTCAAACATAACATCATTTATGCGTTTTTTGGCAAAGACACGCTGGCGTGGAGTAAACCTGCGCAAAGTTGCCTCCAAAGATTTAACAAACAAGCCAATCTCGTCATTCTGTTGGGGGTTTGCATTTTCTTGATCTTGTTCTCTTAAAGACAAGGGCTGACAGAGGAAGTTGATGGCTTCTTTGAACAGATCCAGTTTTGCCTCCTCCACATCTCTCTCTGCGACCTTTAATCTCTTTGCCGGGGGTTTTACTTCTACAGAATCTTCAAGGGTTGTGACTGGTTTGTCAACATCATCAGTTCCCTTGACAAACATCATATCTTCAAAAAAACGCCACTTTGATTTATACACAGAATCCACACCTGCTCCACTAACTTTGCTGCCTTCTTCCTTCTTGATTTCGCGTCCAAATATTGTTTTTAAAACATGCCACTGTTTTTTCACATCATCCTGACTGCGACTGAAAAATTACGAAAAAGATCAACAGTACGTATTTAACTTTTTTGGGGACGATGAATAGATACCCAATATAGTTCATAACAATATTAACTGCAGAGAAACTTAATATAAGCATCCTGATTTTATTAGACAAAACGCATTGATGTAAAATCTCGGTATTCTTTTCAGTGGCTTTGAAGGTTTAAATGATTAGCTTAAACTTTTTTTCTCTAGCTTGAACAGAAGCGCATCCTTCTCGAAACAACATAGAGAAAACAAATCTAATAAACTGAGAGATATTCAGTTTTTTGATCGTTTCGCGGAACATTCAGTCATTGTAAGAGCTTGTTACAACATCCAAACAATATACATTAACTGTTTTCTAAAAATTACTCTCAAAGAGGAAGTTGTTTAGTTAATACCATTAATATAGTGCAAATATACAAGCCTATTTAAAGTCGATGCAAATAAAAAATGTCGCGAGCAAACATAATAATGTGCGGACCGCCGTGGAAACGACAATTTACCTTTTATTTCTCGGTGTTTTGGTTGAGTTTGACGCGAATTTTGCATATTGACGACCTTATTTTTTCGTAAGATAACCGGTAATCCTTATCAAGAATACCCAGCTATTCACGCATCCATAAGAGAAGCCAAAAAATCCCTGTAAAGTAATTTTACGAGAGCAAAAACAACGGAAAAGACGACGTATTGTACGTAAATCTTTGGGTCCGAATGAATTTAAAACATGACTATTCTTTTCTGAAGGTAAAACTATGCACTTTTGGTTCCGAAAAGAGTCTAGTGACTGACAACGTAAAGTCATATGAGTTGTTGGATAAATGCGATATACATATTTAAAAAGTTTTAAACTTGAAAAATGTTAAAGGAATTAAAGCATCGACAACGTGGCATTTTTCGTATATTTCTCCGGGTGATCGTATATAACATCAAGATTAAAAACATAGAATTATTTTCCTTACTTGGGAAGATTCTCCTTCAACTTAGCAAAGTTTAGTTCTCTCAAGCTCCGGTCCTTATAGCTTGGAATCTTGTGGTTCCACATAGATTCGTTCACCTTGTAAAATTGTATTAAGTTCTCCGTCTCGTCCTCGGTCCATTCTTTTTCGTCCTTTTCCTTCAGTGTCTGCTTGACTTCCTCAGTCATGAAGGAAAGTGCTTGAAAAAATTTCCATCTGGATTTCTGTCCCTCCTGTTCTTTTTTTACTTCCCGCACGAGAGCCGTTCGGGCACTGTGAAGTAACCTTTTTAACGTGTTTTCTGTTAGATGAAATTCGCAGCCTAGAGTTTCAAGGGCATTATTTCGCTGGTTTTTGTCTTTGTAACACACTTTTCTGCTATCCCACAAGCAGGGATGGAACTCCAACTTCTTGAAAAACGAAAATTTCTCGTCTTCACTAAGTTTTTTGTCTACAGTCACGTCTTCATTTATAACTTCACAGACATCGTCTGCAGACGCCATGTTTGTCTCCACTATCGGACAAGGCTCGCGTGGCCGGATTGCCGCGAAACTTTCTGGCCAATAAGAAACCATGAAACGCAATTTGTGGCGTGATAAGTGGCCGCACGAGCGGTAATAATTGCAATTTTGTTGCGGAAAGTAGAAGTCAGTCCTACTTTTTGCAACGTATCGGCGCAACTTTCAACAACACATTTTGTTGCGCGATAAGTTGCGCGCGTAGGTGGTAATACGCGCAACATCAGGCTGCAACCTGCAACGCAACAATGTTGCGCGACAAGTTGCACGATTTTGTTGCCCGTATTACCTTATTACCTTGCACTTAAGGTGGCTGAATACAGTTTGCGCAGGCTCTTCAATTTCAGCTGCTTACGCGAGTTAGCGCGCGCAGAGTTTTGAGAAAAACAAACGTGGCGCCCATTCAGCGATCGTTTTATTTTGCTCAGCGTGGATCGCGAAAGTGTTGTTTTTCGTCTTAAAATCAAACAATTTGTTGCGCGTAAAAATGTTTGTTGAATCAATAGATAATATAACGAACCATTGAAGAAATACACTGCCTTTTTGGTCGTTTTGTCTTTGGATCGAGAACCCAGTCAAATGCAACGCATGCGCAGTTGACCAAAAAATTGTGATTGGACGTTTTAGCGACTTTCCTCGGAAACGTGCTGATTACTACGAAACCACTCATTAGAATTTCACGAAATTTGGCACAATAACAGTTCCGAATATGCCGAACACACCTGCCATCAAAAATTTGAAATCTAACAGAGGAGATTTTAACAAAACCTACACATATTAAACCACACATTACGGAAGATCCCTCTGTCAAAATTACATGAGACCAGTGTTAACATGCGAATATTTTTACGAGTTTACTGGAGTCAAATGAAGGACAAAATCTAATGACTAGATTTTCTGAAAATAAACTAAACCAAATATTGCAGGCTCATTTACAATCCACCGTGTTGCCATGGCAACACCCTAAAAGCTCAACAAAAATATCAAAATATATAGCTTGTTGCTTAATCGTATGCCTCACCAACTTTGGACGCCCAGACGTTAGTGGTTTTAAAATGACAATGAATGACGCATAGGTACAGTGAAACTGTGTTCAGCACCTTAACGACTTTCATCATGGCGAGTCGGAGTGTGAAACCCTTTTGCAAGTTTATTTCAAGAATCAGGAAATATTTACTAAATTTATTTCAGTTTTTAAAAAAATTCATGTTGACAGCGTTCTTTTTACTAAGCCTTCAAGTTCACCTCATTAGAGTGCCAAAACAAAACTTCGACAAAAACAAAACCAGTGAAAAATAATTACTGCTTAGGAGTCATGTTATTACCTAGGACACTACAATTAGAACGTATTGATAAAACGCTTTCATTTGAATTGTCATCCACAGACTCAAACGTTAGAACTACCTTGGACGCATAATGAAACGTTTCAAAGAAAGTAATGTTTGTTAGAGAGGGTTTCAGTTAAAGGGATAGTATCACGAGGTTCCACGCGCGGCACTGTTCACTATTCTTGCACCGGAATTTTGGACATATCACTGTTAAAAGTGATTTTTTCTTTCTTTTGGCTATCAAAACGGATTTTTTGATTCAACAAATACCTCCACTTCTCGACAGCCTTTTGAATTTGCGGAATCAAACTTGAAAAGTGGGCCGACGTTTTCAAGTTTCGACCTCGTGATACTATCCCTTTAAGTGTCGAAAGTAATTTCGCAATTGCTTTGGTTTTGCATTATTGCTACGCTTTGTGATTGGCTAAAAAATCTCGCGCCACTTTATCAACCAATCGGAAGCAAAACCAAAACCAATCGTGACTTGCTCGCACGCGTTTTCCCGCGTTGGCGCCGACTAGGTTTGCTACGAGTTCTGATTGGTTCATTGGATTGTCTGCGACTGCTGTGATTGGCCAGAGTGATTACATTGGTTTTTGTTTTACAACACTGAATTGAAACCTTCTCTATCCGCAAACTCAAAAGCAAGCTTGTACAGCATAACAGCACTACAGGAAAGTACAGTTTCATAGCTTTCATTTGAATGGTCACACTTTAGGAGTTGATCTACAGATCCAAGGTTATATCCAGAAAAAAGTAAGTATTAAAAGAAAGTTATTTGGCACAAGTAATACTTGAAGAATTCACCAGAGTCCCAAAGGTTAAATGGTTAATAATAACCTTGTGCATCCTAATCAACAGAACCATACGAAAGTACCGTTTAACAGCTTTCATTTGGATGGTTACCATTATGGGTATCATCCACAGACATTCAGTTGTAGGGTCCAACTTAAAGAGACACTGTCTCACCGAAATAGCGAAATTGTGTTTACTTAATTTTCTTCTTATATCGCCAAATGCCACCAAATATATAACTAAATTGGATAAAAAGATTCTATAGAGCAAAACGGAAGCAGACGTTTGGAGAAAAAGTGCAGGATTACAAGGATTGAAGTGGATTACAGTTTATCAATTTTGATTTTGTGACAGGCGGTCAAGAAATCAAAGTTTCTATTCCGGTGGAATTTGAGTTTTTTAGTCGTTATTTTCTGTCCTTTTATTTCATATTATTTTCTTTTGCATTCATCACTTTTGGCGTTTTATTCTTCCTATTTTAACACATAAATCAAGCTCAAAGCAAGCTCCTCGCCATAATCATGAAAACACGATATTTCAGCCAAGCCGGTGTCCCTTTAATATCAACAGGGTTTACAATTTCACTGTTTTTACCTGTTTCTTGTTTCCAAAGAGATCAGCCAGCGAAGAAGTGTTTGCATCATAATACTTGTCTTGGGATACTTCGGGCAATACGGGGTCATCTAATGGCTGTTCCTGAACTGAAGCAGCTTCATGTCTTATCTTCTCCTTCTTCTCTGCAGTTGCTTGTTCAAACTGCTTATGGTCTTCTCGATCGGGGTCATAATGGACTGCTGCTGAGCTTCTGTGTTTTCACAACACAGGGTACACGCAAACGAAAACAACAACAGAAAGCATTCAATGATGATTTACAGACTCGTGTCCAGTCACTATTTTTCTCTCCCCCGCCTTCCCATAACACCTAGCCCATCTCTCGCCCAAAAAAAAAATACATAGACTCAAAGTCTGAGTCGACTAGGCGTTCATACTGGCTTCCTACGTAATAATTTGCCAGATTTTCAGCGGCATCGGTCGCTAAAGTTAAAATTGTTCTCACACGAGAAATTCACACTTGATGGCAAGTGGATACGATCGGCATGCCAGGTGGAAGGATGGTGGTTTAACCCTATCACTCCGAGAGTCAATGATGGAGACATGTACAGTAGTGTACTGTAGTTCTAACTTTTGAGTCTGTTGACAAAATCCTATGGTGTGACCATTCAAATGAAATCTCTTCGCTAGTACTTTAGCCTGTTCCAGGCTCCGAGATAGTGGGGAACGCGCGAAGTAAAAAAAGGGAAAAAATCGCGGGGGAACTGGTCGGCGGCCTTTCCCCAGTTCCCCCGCGATTTTTTTCCTTTTTTTTTTTTACTTCGCGCGTTCCCCACTATCTCGGAGCCTGGAACAGGCTACCAGTACTTTTGCATGGTAACATTTGTTTTTCAAAATTTTTACAAAAATGAAATTTGGGATTTTTTTCTTGAATTTTGAGTTTTGGCACTCTTGGGCGTTAAATGGTCCTAACCTCGGCATGGTGTTTTTTTTATTTAGACAAGAAACTATATTCCAATGTCTCTCTCGACCCAAGGTGTACAAATGGGAATCAGCTAGTGATGTTCTTAAATACGAAATTCACACTTGAGGGCAAAGTGGTACAAGTAGGGGGGTTTAAGTTCTGACCTCTGCTTCATGTTTTTACAAGTATATTAGATAAGAAACTTGATTTCACATTGTCTCTCCCGAGCCAGGTGTAGAAATGGACATGAAAGTAAAATGCTGTGGGTAAACCCTGCAATGGACTAGCATGCTATCCAGGAGTGAGTAGACATGCTCTTAGCTACTGTATACTTACTTCATGGCATCAACGAGCTATCTGGTTTGTCCTCCACCGCGGTCAAATGTCCGAGGCGTTTTTCGTTTTATTTGGTGGGGTTTTATTTAATATTAAATGGAAATATAGGCAAGGATATATAAAAAAAATAGTTGATGTTACTATCTTTTAATTTTTCTCAAAATGATGAGCTTTTTTTTCGTTGAAAACTGACCAAAACTCTTTGCGCCTGATCAAAATTATGTTGGCAAATGGCGCCGACAATTCTGCAGTTTGGTAAATTGACAGTGTATTGGCAAATATTAAACTTTAAACAGTGAAAATGACAACCGTAATTTTTAAGTACTTTGCTTAACTTTTGCAAATTTCTCTCGTTTGACCGCGGTTAAGGTTTGTCCGATCTTAAGCCTGCACAGCAGTCCTTCCTTTCCGAGAGCCCAGGAGGCGTGTGGAGGCTTAGGCACGAACCCACGCCTTCACACACCTCCCACACTTTCGGAAAGGAAGGACTGCTGTCCAGGGTTTGCAATCTGTTAAATTGGACACAAAACTTTTCCTTTACCTTTTTAATTCTAAACCTTTACTAATTTCATCATCGTCCTTTAAATTCAGGTCCCTAGAGCAAGACTTGCAAATATTTCAACAAACACATACCTGAATTCTGGAACCTTTTCCTGACTTTCTTGGCCACTGAACTCAGCCCTAAAATTTCTGCCCAAAATATTGCTGAGAACTTTCATTGCCATCTCCTTTTCATGTTTGAGATTGCCACTAATGTCATCCTCTTTTTCTGTGGAAACGTCTTCTTTATTGCCGTGTTTGAACAAAGATTCCTTCCCATCCACTTTGTCAGTTTCAGTGTGCAAAGCATCACCATTGTCGTCTTCTTCACTTTCAAGGAAACGTGAATCAAGCTCAAACCTTTTGTCTCCACCGAAAGTCCTTTGTAACTTGAAAAGCTGGAAAGGTTCAAAGAGACTTGGTTAATGTCGCATGAATGTTATTTAAAAAAAAAAAAAATAAAGAAATGACCATTTGATAGAACTGGAGCTGAAGTCTAGTCCTAAACATTATTTTCTTAAGCTCAACCCATAAAATTAATTCATTTCTGAAATAGATTTGTAATTGACAAGCACATACATGTATATAAGCAAGAAAGCTCCTGTATTCTCTAAAACAATGGATATCCTGTACATGTAGCATTTTTAAACAGTCTTGAGATGCAAATTACCTCTTGACCAGCTTTTCCTTCAAAGTGGGGCTTCACTGTGACAAGTTGGTCATTTTCACTATCATTGCCACCACCCATTTGATCATCGCCTTCATCACTGTCACTTTCTAACCCAAGCCATGCGCTTGCTTCGGAACCTGAAATCTGCAATAAGAAATATTTTTTTTTAATATTGGAATTAGGTATATTCAACATACAAGAACAGTACGTGTAGTATGTAGTTGCAACGTTTCTTTTTTCATTATCGAGGAAAACTGTTGCATGATAAGCCCAATAATGGCTGTATACATGTAGGAGATGCATGTTAGTGCATGCAGTGGTAAAAAAATGACAGCTGCAGTCTGGTCAAAACGGTCAAAGTACATGCAAAATACATTCCAAAAACATAACCTCCTAAAAGTAAAAAAACAAAACTTATGAAACTCCTAAACCATTCTCTTGAGGAAAAGAGAGAGAGGAACACACAGTACAACTCATCTATAGTTTTAATTTGAATGGTCACACTTTAGTATTCTATAAATACTGTAGAATCAAAAGTAAGGACTACAATAACTGTACCTTCTATAGCATTATTATTTAATAAATACGTAACACATGTAGGAATAACACTGCTAAAAAGACAATATATGAAAGGTCACTTTAATTAAGATTCCCCCACAATGAAAAGTTATTGAAAGTTAAAACGACCTCGACATGTACATGTATGCATACTGTGATAATTAAAGTATCACAGAAACTTGCATTGATGTTGTGTTGAATGTGTGCAGTAAAAAAAAAATATACTAACCTTTTCACCCAAAGAATAAGCAGCTTTCTTCATCACGTTATCACCATCACCATCATCATCATCATCATTGTTGCCAAAGATAATGTGCTTCTTTCCATCATGGTTTTGTACACTGCTGTCCAAATCCTTTAAAGCATCCTGGATGGCATTTTTCTGAGCCAGCACACTCTTCTTTTTGCCTTCCAAGGCATCCAGTCGTTTATCATTTGACAGTTTCTTTTGTGTATCATTGGTAACCCTTGACTGGCCCTTTGTCTTGGGATATTGCACTGATACTTCTTCAGAATCAATGTGTAATAACTGTTTGCTTTCACGAGGCTCAAAATCAATATTGTTTATTTTGTTCTTACTTGCTGAGGAACCTTTACCTGTGATTTTCCTGATGGCAGTTTCACTTGAATTGTCATCACTTGTTTCATCCTCATTTTCTGAGGAAGCGCTTTCACTTTTACTCAAATTGCTATCTGAAATTTCATCAGAACTGTCAGAAGATTGTCTTTTACTTGCTGTCGAACTGATTTCCTCTCTTTCACTGCTACTTGAACTGCTATCTGACAATTCATCAGAACTGTTGGAAGATTGTCTTTTACTTGCTGTTGAACTGTTTTCCTCTGACAACTCTGCATTGTTTTTTCCATTGTTAAGAAATGGTTCATGATGACTATTATTCTTGCTCATCTGCATTTTTAAACTTGAAGATCTCTGAATTCCATTGGTTTTCCTCTGCGGAGCAGTGTCCAATGCTACAGAAAAGCTATTCTTCTTTGGCGAACCAGAAATTGTAACAGTATTTTGAAAGTGTGAAACATTACACGCAGATGCTGATCTGTCAGGTATATCTGCCATATCAGTCTGAGCTTTGTTGTATGAGCTTTTATTTAGCTTGGTATAAGAATGGCTTAAATCTGATTCTGAATATGCATCAGTAGAATCAGATTCTAAATCACTTCCATCACTTGCTGAAAGCTTTGTGGCTTCAAATGTCACATTATTATTTGCATGTATTCTTTCGCTAGATTTCTTCCTGCGCTTTTCAACAGCATTTTCGTGAAAAGCACTTGTATTAATACCATCAACTGACTGTTTACTTCCAATTTCCTTAAACTTTGATTTCCTCTCTATTTCCATCTTCACCAACCCATCATTGGCATTATCCTTTTCTGAATCCAACTTCCATGTCAAGCCTGACACACTCATTGTTGGATCTTGAAGATTAATTCTCTTCAAGCAATGTGTTGTTTTACTGGGATCAAACTTTGCAATCTTCTTCCTGTCTCTACGTCTCAAATACACAACTGGCAATACACGCCCAAACTTCCCAACAACCCAGTTCTTCTTCCCTGGAAGTGGAGTACCTGGGACTGCTTTCGGAAGAGTTTCGGGAATGGCCTGTGTTTCTTCTTTGGGATGTTTTTCCTTTGGCTCTGCCCTAGTGCTTTTATCCAAGCATGAGGTATTTGATTGATCATGCTGTTGTCTCTCTCGTTCCAGCCTGTGCATGTAAGCATACAAGTATGGTTAACCCTTTAACTCCCAAGAGTGACAAAAATCAAAATTCGAGAAAAATCCCCAATTTAATTCTTTTTTAAATATTAAAAAAAATGGTACCATGCAAAAGTATCACTAAAGAGGTTTCATTTGAATGGTCACACAGGGGCGGCAGTGGGAATTTAACGTTGGTGGGGCAAAATAGAGTGGAAAGACAATGTGGGTGCAACTGCACCCATAAGGAGCGCAGAATGCGTAACATGCTGCAGGGGGGAGGGGTAGGGGGTTTGGGAGCATGCCTCCCTTCCCCCCGGAATTTTTGAAAATTCTGAGATGCAATCTGGATGCCTCATTTTGGCATATGCCCGGATTCCATATATTGAATGTAAGAAATAATGAATTTTTAACAAAATGCAGTTGTGGTTGTGGTCAAAGAAGTACATGACTGTGTAATAATAATTTAATGACCTTTTCCAACTTAGCAATTAAATCAATCAAACATGACTTGAATCAACTCTTACATGTATAACCCAATACTTTTGCTGAATAATTCTCTGTCAGTTTATTTCAGTGTTCAATACATGGTTGTGGGGTGGCTTTGATTGACACCAAATTTTCCAAAGCGATCTTATCTGTCATTTGATGCTGAAACAAACTGATTTCCAATATCTGCCATGTTCAATTTGTCAGTTATTTCCTTGTGAATGTGGAGGATAATGCAGTGCCAGTGCTCACTCACAGCATTCGTAGCAGGTACCACAAGAATTAACCTGACAAGGTTAAAAACTTCAGAGAAATAATCAACAGTTGCACTAGGGAGGTTTTTCAGATATGCCACGACATCGATCGTTTCCTGGATTTATCAATAACTGTCCAAGTAACTCAAGGGGTATTGAAATGCTTGGTTCATAATATCTCCAGTTCTTAAGTCTCAATAAATATCTCCAATGCAAAAATTGTAGGCTTTTGATTGATTAAATTAACGGAATATTTCTTTTGCAAATTCTAGTGCATTACTGAGTGCCCCCATCATCTGGTCAAAGCTAGGATATTTTATCACATTATACATCTCAGCCCACTGCCATTTTGAGCTGTCTAAAGTTGATGGGGCAAAGGCCCCACCTGCCCCACCGGTAGTGCTGCTCTTGTCACAGTATGGGATTTCGTCCACAGATTCGACACAGATGCAAAAGTTAGAACTAAAATTAGTATTTACTTGTCTCCATAATTGAACATGGGGGTGAAAGGGTTAAAGAAAAAGTTTTAACAGTTACAGTTTTAATTGTTGTGTTAAGTGGTACATTGTAAGTGCTCTGTTTCATCGAAGCTATTAACAGATATAATTTATTTGATACACACTGTAAGTTGTGCAATAAAATGTGCCAGTGAACGAAATCCTGAAGTGTGACCATTCAAATGAAAGCTATTGAGCAGTACTTTCCTATGGTACATTTGTATTGTTTGTTATGCTGTACAAGGTGGTTGTAACTTTTCAGTCCATGGATGAATTAATCCTACAGTGCACAAACATTCAAATGAAAGCTAATGAGCTGTACTTCCCTTTGGTACTGTTTATTATACATGTACTGTACAAGTTGATTCTAGCTTTTGAGGCTGTGGATGAAATCCCAAAGTGCAGTTCCATTCATTTTAAGCTATTCAGCAGTATGAGTTGTGATTAATGGACTGATTTGCAGTTCATACCAAAGAAGAATGCATCCTCACTTGGATCATTAAACAAAGATTGCACTGTATAATGGTTATCCTAAAAAGAAAAATCCTAAAAAGTGGAGCCACGGTGGTCTAGTGGTTAGTGCGTCGGGCTTTCGACCTGAAGGTCGATGGTTCGAAGCCTGGTCTCTGCCGTCGTGTTGTTTCCTTAGACAAGAAACTTTACTCCACACTGTCTCTCTCCACCCAGGTGTAAAAATGGGTACCGGCGACAAAAAATGCTGGGGGTAACCCTGCGATGGACTAGCATCCCATCCAGGGGGGAGTAGTAATATTCCTAGTCGCTTCATGCTACAGAAACCGGGTTTAAGCTCCGGCCGTTGTGAGCCTTCTGGCTCGTGTGCGCGACTTTTAAAAAGAAAAGCTTAACTTTTAGAATTTAACTGTGCATAATTTATAATTCATTTTCACCTGGAAAGAAAGCTTTCCTTGGCAGCTTGAACCTTCAAACTACACCCTTTCCATTTTGAGTTGCTCAGCAGCGAAACACCTTCCAAGGAAAGAAAAATGGAGCAAAAATTACTACAATGTAAAAACATGTACAGTACAGAGCACACAGGAACTGGAACAATGTCCTAAACAGCTGGTGCATCAGGATTTCAACCAGACTCATAAAGTACACTGTATGTTGAGACAACATGTCAAAATATGTTTCTATAATAGACAATTAAAGAAACTTTGCTCCATATTGCCTTTTACATTATTAGACTATGACATCATTTAACCATACAAGGGTGAGAGAATAAAGTTAACACAATATGCAGGCATACATGAATTACAATTTGATATACCAGTTTGACAGGTTAGGAACAGCTAGAGCAAAGTTATTAATTAATTGTAAGCAACCCCTCAAGTTAAATTTTTTCTTCAGTAGCCATTTGGCTACCAAGACTGAGGTTTACTCGCCAAAGGAATTTTTTAGTAGCCAAAATAATTATATTAATGTTAATAATAAATGCAAAGTTAATCATTCATAATAGTAAATTAATTGTCATTAGTTAATTCAGGGCCATAACTAAGTGTCACATTAACTTGGTTACTATTTCAAAGAGAAAAGATATAGCGGCAAGCTATTTTACAGCACTGACAGGGGCGTTCCTGGCCAGTTTTTACCAGTAAGCCAGGGGGCACAAGTTAAAAAAAGAAAAGGTTAACATAGCATAATATATGGAAAGACATCGCATTGTCATTTTCTAGCTGATAAATTGAAAAAAACTTGTAAGCCAGTGCTTACAAATGTACTTGGATTACAGGCAGGTACATGTACGCCCCTGACTGATATATAAATCAATAAAATTAATAAAATAATAATAATAATACATGACAGGGTGCGGGGAAAAAACTAAAATTGTGCGGGAGTTTTGAGGCAAATTGTGCGAGAAATAACGTCGATTGTGCGGGAATTGCGCAATCCTGTGACCAACCAAATATTCAATCACCAGTGTTCTAGCCAGACCAGAAAAATATGTCAGGGAGGAAATTCTGCATAAATGAAAAATACAAATAGATGTTTTACTTTGGGGATTAAAATGTACCCAGCTATCGCCAATTTGCGGCTGTTTTTCTTCACCAAAATTTATTTGTCTCAACAAAATCACATTGCGTGACACGATGAACTCGATCGGGTAAAACCGAAATACCACATTTAAATGAAATGTTTCCGTGGGACGTTCCATTTTTTATCCGCACCCCCCTAAAGATGACAAGAATCCGAACCCTCAATTTATTGTCGGCGCCCTTTGAAAAATAAAATCCGAAGGGTTAATTTTTTGTCGGCACCTTTGAAAAAAAAATCCGAAGGCTCCAAATTTTGTCGGCTTCTTTGAAGAAAAAATCCGAACCCTAGATTTCACTACCCGTCATCCTTAGGGGGGGTGCGGATAAAAAATGGAACGTCCCCAATCTGTTGCGAGTTCCTTTATGAAAAATCCGTACATTTTATGTTGTTTGAATAATTTCCATTAAAGGTTCACACAATTTCTTCGAAAGTTTGCCGCAAAAACACAACCTCGAGATGTATGCAAATTACGTGCTAAATGTAATTTGATAGCATGGTTGTTTTGCATTTTCCTGAATGAAAACGTCTTTCACTTGATTGAAAAAATCAAATCCAGTATTCTGATCAGAACTTAATAATTTTCTCCTATTAATCCGAAGTTCCAGCGCTTTTAGTTTGTTTGTCGATTCGCAAACTTGATAAGTTCTTTGCGAAAATAATTCAGACAGAGTGACATTCATTTCGGCGTGACCGGGTACATTTCTTCGGTGTTTCTTCTTCGGTCCCCGACATATTAAACTGAAAGAGGAAGCGAAAGCGCTCGAAAAAATATCAACAGGCCGCTAAGAAAAACAACATAATGTCTGAAAAACGACAACTAAAAAGCTACGCGAAAAAATTTGTAGGAAGTCGGAAAGAAGTAAAACTGAGACTAGTTCCCAGGACGGCGAAGAGAACGCCTTGTTGTTTTTATATCGAACCTCTCGAGCTGTTCGAGGAAAGCGAGGGTTTTCTCGATTGTTTGGAAGGAAAATGGGCTGGAAATAGCCTAAAACGTTTCTCGAAATCTTGGTAATCAATAGAAATACCTGATTTTATTAAAATTTTAATCAAATATTTCAGTATTGTGCGGGATTGTGCGGATTTTTAGGAATTGTGCGGAATTGTGCGGGTTTGACCGAATTGTGCGGTCCCGCACCCACGCATCCTGTCAGAATCCCTGTATATAACACCAAATAATAAATTTTTGCATAACCGGAATACAAAATAAATAATTTTTACCAGCAATTAATTTATCAAACAACCTAATTTTCATAGCAACTGTCTGAGGAAAAAAAAGACTGAACATAACCCAACATTAGCAGCAATTTTCTCTTAAATAAAATCTTTCAAGAAAGTATTCACTATAATAGTTATTATAGTGATAATGACTAGAAAAAAGATAGTCTGTTTGCAAATCTGGTCGCCAGTGCCGAACTTTTAGGTGCCATGGCGCCTAAACTGGTCGCAACTTGGAGGGGTTGGTAAGTGTATGCAATTAATATGAGCCAGAGTGAAACACTGGACGAAAAATCAAATATTACACAGATTTTGTACAGCACATAATTCGGGAGGGTACATTTACGTTTTTTGTAAATACGGAATATTGGGGGGTACGTTTTTCACTGTGCCTTTTTTAGAAATAAACACCGACCCCCTCTTAGCCATAATTAACAAACAGTCCCTAATAACTAATTTCCATAGCCTAGTGGGGTAGGTAGGTAGGTAGGTAGGTAAACTTTATTTATACACGGTATCATTTCATACATGTAATACATGCTCATCCATCGAGCCGTGTTTTTAAACAACAATAGATTAATTACTAAACTAATTTAAATTATCTAACTAAATTAATTACATGTACATGTATCTATACAAGATTGTATTAAAAACGATAAAAACTATCCTTTATTAACTATCATTAAATTAAATAAAAATTGAATGCATGATTTAAAAGAGCAAAGAGTGGGCTGTATCTGAGCGCTCAAAGGCAAGCTGTTCCAGAGAACAGAACTGCGATATTGAAAACTTTGTTTGCCTGCTTCAATACTCGGTCTAGGAATGAAAAGGTTGTATTTTGAATTTCTCAGATTATGTGAGTGAACACTGGATGTAGCTTTAAAAACACTATTTGGATGGGTCATGTAAAGTACGTGTACATGTACTGTAATTGTACACAGGCACACTTAGCTTGTTACAAAAAAGTGCCAAATTTTTTTTGTTTGTTGTACTCACATCTCTTGAAGTCACTCTCTGTTTGCTTTATGTCAAGATAAGCAAAAGTCTTGATTGGGCAACCTGTAGTATATAATAATTATAAACAGATAATGCAGTTTAATCAAAAGCAAAATACAAACTGTATCACTCGAACATACAGTCTTTAATATTAACTAGTCCCAATGCCAAAAGCCTTGTTATTGGTAGTGGGGGAAGGTCTACATGTACATGTAGCTTGAAGCCCTAAAAACTGTAAGTACACTGTATCATGGCTTAAAATTTTCGTGCGATCTTTATTATAGGCTATTGTAAAACCTGAAATAGTACATGCAAACAAATAAATTATTTGACATCGGTTCGAGCAAAATCACAAAGAATTGTTTTGTGAATTCTCTGAATGACTGGTACCATTAGCATGTGCATAAATTATTAGTATACCTGTCAACTTTATCTGAGTGATAGGCATGAGAATTTTTTCGTGGGAGTGCCAAGATTTTCGAAGGCGACCCGACCAAATCTGAAGAAACCTGATCTACATGTATTCTGAAGATGTCCGAGGATGTTCCGAAGAATTCGGAAGTTTCCATGGACCTCAGACCTCCGTTTAATAACATCCAGCTGTAATCGTAATGTTCAGAATGATAAAAACCTACAAAAAAGTGCCAAATTTTCATGAACTATATTTTTAATTGGATCATGTGATCAGTTAAGGCTGATAGCTCAAATCTGTAAGTCAGGAGTGAGAAATTGCTCCATAGGCATGAGTTGGCATGAGATTGGAGTTTTAGACTCGCAGGGGTGAGACTCATGCCTAAGGCGTGAGACTTGGCAGGTACGTGTATATATTAGGCTTATTGCCATCTGAGGAACATGTTGCGCATGGTGATGGATTATTACACCAAACATTGGCAAGAACAGTGGCCTCAGAGACACAGGACGCCTCGGAGTGGCCTATGAAGTGGCCTCGGAGGCACCCCCAGGCCTCAATGGAGTCTGGATCCACTGCTGGCCAAGAGTGACATAATTACATGTATGTTGTTTGCATAGTTGATATTTACATGTACATGTACATGTACCTTGTTCATCTGTTTTCCTTTTAATTTCAATTGATGATACAGTCCCAAAAGACTTGAACCGATCCCTGTGAAAATTACATTGAGAAACAAATAAGTACATTCTAGAAAGTTAATCTCAGATTGATGATCAAATACAGATTGTATATCAACCATTTCTGCACTGAAAAGAAAAAAGAGTCTTGTGCTAAAATTTGTGCACTGTACCTGGTCTACAAAGTGCATAATCACATTATAATGTTTTCATACATTTGTCTGTAAAAATTTCATGCAGACTTTGACAGCTTTTACAGACAAATGTACACGTATGAAATAATTAAAATGCCATTGCACACTAAAATTCACTTTAATAGTATCTCAAGTTTACCAGTCATAAATTTTTCAGGTCTAAAATTTGTCTAAAATTATTTACATGTAACATTGGATTTCGCTTTTTTTACCATACAAACACTGTATTTCATGTATTTGCACTGTATTAAAGAAATAAAAAAAAATGCGCCAAGTGCATTATTGAGTTAAGTACACGGTAATTTTTAAGAACACAAGAGAAGAGCAGAAAAGCACTTCTCGAGTGTTCTTAAAAATTCCAAAGCACTTAGCACTTATATAACTCAACAATGCACGAGGAACAAGTTTTATTATTCCTTATACGTCACACGCGTGCTTTATCAAGTTATAATGAACTCGGTTTGACCAATAATAGCGCGCACATTTCCTTGAGCATTTTATAATTGAAGGGCTCGGGGCATATCCAGCCTATGTTGCTTTTGAGGTCGTTTTTTATTTTTCTCGCTCAGATTTGTCCATTTTTGGCATGTGAACTACAAATTCATTGTAAAACATTGTTTAGATTTTTTTCCATTGTTTTTTTTCCCGTCATTTTCGAGAATTAACGTATGCAAAAAAAAAATAAAATCTACGTCTCCCGCTGAATCCCGCTCGCAAAAAGGAATCCCAAGGTTTACCCGAATTTCTCGATTTTACGCTGATTTTTCACTTCAGATGGCCAAGTTTGGGCCCGTACCGCTGAATCCCGCTCAAGAAAAATAAATCCCGAAGTTCATTCCCTCAAAATCGCTTCATTTTTATCACCGATAGTCAGCCACTTAGATTCGCGCCATCTCCCTTATCGTTACGGACCTCCTTTAGGAAGCACTCCCGGTCCTCCGCTGCCGGCTCATAGTCTTTACCCGCCTTGCTGAATTTCACCCGGCCGCAAGAACTCACTTTGAGCTGCCCAACGCTGTATTTCAATCTCCCACGCGACCATGCAAAGCCGACCTATCTGCCACTGTCGCAAAGCATGTCGGGATATCAATGGCGAAAACGAAAACGGAATGTCCGCCAAACGAAATACGGAAAATATTATAAGTCTCGAAGCACTTCAGATATCGGGCATTTCGACTACTGCATGGGATGGGAAATGGCCCACAACTCACAACGCTGCCCCTTTTCTGATCCGAAGTGATTCCTGACTTTCCCGCCGGCTCGCCTTGTCCACCAACATCTATTTTCACCTTCGAGCGTGAAATAGAGATTTAGGCAAGAAACACGACTCGTTTCTTTGAGAGGTGCTAGAGACTTACGGATTTCCGGACTTAATGATGTCCTTCAATCACCGGACGGGCCTTAAACATATTGGCTCATACGCACGCTACAGACGATGTGTTTGCCGTAGTGAGCTCGCGATCGATAACGAACCAGGCGCACGTAAATAACGGTATTTTCGTTCATGTCGTTGGCGCGGGTCAGGAGTATTGCGGTCGCATATTCTCGCGGCCAATCTGCTGTAATGGCGTCGAAATTACGCTCTGAATGTAAACAGCCACTAGAAGACCAGAACTCTGCTTTTTTTCAGGTGAAATTAGTCCAGTTTCTTAGGATTAGTGCAAATTCGACAAGGGTTTGTGATATTATTCGTTGTACGATAAAATTAGGCAAATCTGAGCGAGAAAAAATACTAAAACGCTCAAAAAGCAACATAGGCTGGATATGCCCCGACCCCTTCAATTGTATTTACATGTATTTGCCTCATTTTTAGATTTTCATTATTCTGATTTTACTCCGATTGAAAAGGTGTATTGCAACTTCTTAGTTTTGCGTCTGTGGACAAAATTACACTGTCTGGCCATTCAAATGAAAGTTTTTGAACAGTACTTTACTGTGGTAGTTTTAAGCTTAATTTCCGTTCAAATGCACAAATAAATTTGGAATCGTTTTAAGAATGCTTCAATCTACATAAACACACCTCAGATCTACTTCTTTGATATCATTGTACAGCCCGCCTATGAACAATCGTCTGATTTCCATTTCCCTTCAGCTGCAATTCCTAGAATGATGAACAAGTAATTCATCTTGAGAAATCAACAAATAAACATACGTACGAACACATATGAGGAACACATGTGATCGATATCAGAAAACTAAAGAAAACCACTTATCCTTCCACCGATCTTCAACAAAGGTTCTCTAAAAATCCTGCCACTATAACAAAAAGGTAATTACAAGCATACATTTACCGAAATAAAGGGCAATTTTAACCACGAAAACGGCAAAATCCACCAACGATAAAACGATCGCCACATTTCACTTCGTCCGCCATGTTTTCCGTCAGTTTCGGGGGAAAGTTGGAAACTAGTGTTTAGCGTTCTCGCGGTTGCTGACTGTGAGTTGAGATTGGGCGAGAGTCAAGAAGGACATATCATGGGGTCATACATGGAATACTGACCAAGAAAGAAAAGAGCGCGGCGGATCCGCGGCGCATGGAAACACTAAAAAAGTGTAGTTTCAGTTTTGTCAAGTTAATAGTTATTCGTTGTTAATGTTTTTGACGTGGTTGCTCAAAAACTACACTTTGGAAATATCTGCAAGGGCCAACGAACAATGCAAAAGCGTCGGATCCTGATGGATCTAGTCAGCAAAGAAGAAGCTTATTTTAAAGAATGACTCTTGCTACTGACGCCCGCTTAAAGGAATTGAACTTGAGAACTCTCGAACAAAGACGTTTTATTGCTGACGTTTCTTTTTTATATAAAGCTTTGTATGGTTACCTTAATTTATTTATTTTATTATTTTTTTTTATTATTTTTTTTTAAGTAACTTTTATTTTTATTTGCTTGCAGGTACAGACATTTTACAACACTTACAGGAAAAAAGTCAATAACAACTTGAACTTAAACTACTACTAATTACAATACATACAATAATACTTACAAAATTTACAATATTACTATCAGGTACATGCATAAATTCCTTTACTTACAAGACGTTGGCAAAAATAATCGTAAGTTTATTAAGACGATCTCTTTTAGGAGCATTTTCAATAGTTAAATAATTAAATAAGAGAATTAGATTCTAGTTTATGTTTTCTATTTTATATTTTGTACTTACTTTATTCACACAATCTAGGAGAGTGATTGATCTGTTATGGAGTTTATTAGTGTAAATATAATAGCGCATATATAGCAAGGTGTAGTTAAATAATCTTAAAAGAGATTTACTGGCAAATGATGTACTGGGGAATAATCCAAATAAAATTTCTTTCGTAGATGGTTGTAGGTTGGTATGATTGGCCTCGTTGAACCACTTTATGACCCTACGCTGGAAAGCCTTAGAAAATTGGCAGAATATAAAAGTATGTTCAATAGAATCCTCATTTCCACAGTATAAGCAATTACTATCTTGTTTGATTCCAAAACGACATAATTCTTTCTTGGTAACTATGATTCTGTGTATAAATTTGTAATTAAACTCTTTCATTTTATTTTCTTTACATTGACGGTTTAATGATTTAAAAATGTGCTCCCATTCGGACTGATTTAGATTTAAATTATTACTCCATTTTTGGGGGCCAGAAGGAAGAGTGTTATTGATTTTGATATTTAATAGCCAGTAGAATTCTTTTGCCTTAGCCTTCCTCAGATCTATCGAAATATTTTCAGCTAACTGAAGCTTAGTATAATTTCCTAAAAAATGTTCTTTAATAGGGGGTTCCTTACGAGCCCTGGTCAATAGTGTTTCAGGGATGGCCTTAATTACTTGGTAAAAGTTTAGAAAGTTAGTGTTGCATCCATATTTCGTTCGAAATTCATGGAAGGGCATAACTTGTCCATTTTCGTTTAGAAGATCCTTGATGCAAATAATTCCTTTAGAAAACCATTCCCGTAAGAAGAAGGGCTTTCCTTCGATTAGTATAGCTCTATTATTAAAAAGGATTGTTTCGTGACCCTGCTCATATTTGTATTGAGACTTGAGTTCCGCAAAAAAGAATAAAATATCTTTATAAAAAGAAGGTAGTTTAGGGTCTACATATTTTGCATCGTAATTACATCTAAGCAGAAAGTTTAATCCTCCAAGTTTTTTGAAGAAATGATCCGGTATAGATTTCCAATTTTGACCATCGGAATCTAAGAGTCTTGATATCCATGAAAGTCTTAGTCCCTTAATCATTAAATCAACATCGACCATTCGGATTCCTCCTTTATCATAATCTTGATACAGGCTTTTTCTTTTGATTTTTCATTTTTATTGTTCCAGAGAAAACCAAAAAGTTTGCTTTTGATGGTGCGATTCGTTTCGGTAGAACGTTGACGTTAGATGCTGAATAGACCATTTGTGATAACCCAAGAGATTTTATAATTAAAACTTTTCCAAGCAGTGTTAAATTTCGTCCTTTCCACATATTCAACCTCGTTTGTAATTTTTGGATCTTTAGATCAAAATTAAAATGCTTGTTCTTATTTTCATCATACGAAAAGTAAACCCCCAATATTTTGACAGGTTCATTTACCCACTTTAATTGTAATGGTGTGGTTCTGTTCTTAGACCACTTCCCCAACCACATCGCCTTAGTCTTTTTTACATTTAGTTTTAAACCTGAGATAGATCCAAATCTGGCAACCGTGATAAGGGCGTTTTCTACAGAAGTAACATCAGCGCAGAATAGGTTTGTGTCATCTGCGAATTGGCTAACCTTGACGGTGGTTCCAAATAAATTGATTCCTTTAATTTCGGTTGTCTGGCGAAGTTTATTTGATAGTATTTCTGATCCCAGAATGAAAAGATAGGGGGAGAGCGGGCAGCCCTGTCTGACGCCTCTTGTTGGTTTAAACCAGTTAGTGGCAAATCCATTATTCAATACTGTGCTTTCAATATTTGTGTAGAACAATTTGATCCATTTTTTAATATTATCACCGAGATTGAAAAGGTCTAATATCTTCATTATAAATTCCCATTCCAAGGTATCAAACGCTTTTTTAAAATCTAATGATACTAAAATTCCCCCTTTGTTCTCTGACATTGTATATTCCATTACATCATTTATTAACCGTAAGTTCTCCCAATGTATCGACCTTTCATGAAACCTGTTTGATCCGTATGAACAAGTTTTGGAAGTACTGATTCTATTCTTTTAGCCAATGTTTTAGATGCAATTTTATAATCGATGTTCAATAGAGTGATAGGTCTCCAATTCTGTAGATCCAGTAAATTTGAATCTTCTTTGGGTATCAAAGTTATAACTCCCCTTCTCTGCGAGATGGAGAGCTCTCCATCCTTAAATGCTTGATTTAAGCTTTCTATTAAATCGATTCTATCAAATCGAAGAAATGCTTATAAAACTCGGCGGTAAAACCGTCAACACCTGGTGATTTATTATCCTTGAATGTTTCCAGCACCTTTTTACATTCCTCCAAGGTGAGAGGCCCTTCTATTTGATTCTGGTCTTCATTATTCAGTTTTGGGATTTCAGTATCCTTAATGAATTCATCGAAAGCCTCTTGGGATACAGTTGTTTTGGAGCTATATAGATCTTCATAAAATTTCTCGATTGTTTCTAAGATTATGGCCTCTTCCTTTATTGTTTCATCTGTGTCATCGTCACCAAGTTCGGTAATGGTCTTCTTACTATAGTTTTGCTTCTCTAGATTAAAAAAGTATTTAGTTGGTCGCTCTCCTTTTTCCACCCATCGGCATTTCGATCGAAAGATTGCCGCGTGCCCCTTCTCTTCATATATTGATTGAATCTCCGTTTTAAGGTTCTCGTATTCATTTAAAGTCTGATCCATATCAAATACGTTATCACTGTTGCAAATTTTGTGATCTAGCTCGTCTAACCGCTTAGAAATTTCCATTTCCCTTTTAAAAGCAGCCTTAGCTTTCCTTTTAGTGAAAGAAATGGTGTTTTCACGTATTTCCATTTTGATTAATTCCCATACTAATCTTTTGTCTTCTAAGTAATCATATTTCTTACGAAGTCGTGGCAATAGTTCACGAATTTTAAATAAATAATTGTCATCTTCCAATAAGGTGTTATTAAATTTCCAAAACCCCGGTCCCCTTGGGGAGTTGTCTGGCCACGACAAACAAAGATAAACTGTTTTATGGTCCGGGGCTATCGAGGTTTTAATTCCTGTGTTTTTAGCATGTTTTGACAAGTTCTTTGCAATTAGGAAAAAATCTAATCTAGATTTGACGTTGAAAGCTTTAGATACATAAGAATATACTTTCAAATTTGGATGGCGTACTCTTTGAATATCTACTAGATCAAAAATTTCCATTGTCACAAGCAAAAGTTGACTGAATTGTGATGGTTTCCATGGCGCTCCACCCCTTTTGTCCTTTTTGGTTAGTGTGCAATTCCAGTCACCTCCAACAATAAGGTTAGTTAATTCAGATTTGTCAATGATTATATTATTAAGCTCTTGAATAAATTCTAGTTGTTCTGTAGGATTGTTTGGTGCGTAAATATTACAGAAAGAGATTTTTGAACCTTTGATATTGACTGTGATAAGAACGATTCTGCCTGTTGTGTTACTGAAAGAGTATTCAACGTTACAATTGATCGAAGGATCTATTAATATGCAAGTGCCTTTACTATGTCGCGACCCATGGGAGAAGTACATTTTGCCACCCCATTCATTTTGCCATTCGTTTAATTCAGAGTACGTTTCTTGGAGGAAATAAACATTCGCTTTTTGATCCTTTAAATATGTGAAAATGCTCCTTCTCTTAACTTGATCTCGTATTCCTCTAACGTTCAGTGATATTACTTTGCATGTTAAATTGTGATGCATTAAAATGTACTTGTAAGCTTAAGAAATGTTAAAGAAAAAATAGTAATAACAAATAACAAGACACTATATAAATTAAAGAAAATAGATAGAGAGTGAAGCCTTTCGCTTCTCTTCTTCGTTCCAGTGAAACTTCCCAACTTCCCTCGTATAGTTTAATTACAATATTACTGGCGATTTACTAGCAACAAATCTTAGAGCTTATCTAAATCGTCTTCAATATTAATTCGGATCGGCCTACCCTCAGAAGAGGTCTTGACGAATACTTTTCCGTCGACCGTCCACACACTCATGAGTAATCCATTTTCTTTCTTTACATTTGCCAAGCGCACCAAGTTTCGACGGTGTGCCGTTAAATTTTCGTTGATGAAAATCTTGTTGAAGGAGACCCTTGCTGCTGTAGAGGCGTCAGGGAACAACTGGGAACAAGTAATATTCTTTAATTGGACTCGTTGCTTGTACAGTGATTTCAGTTAACTTTATGACTTACAAATCTTGCTATGATAGGATTGGACTTCTTTCTTTTGATTCTATGGCAGATGTCGATGTCTTCTGGCTTAACTTCCACGTTTAAAGCGCGTGCGACTTTCAAAACCACTTCTTCATCGTCACAAACATTCTCCGGAATTCCCACAATTTCAAGAGAGTTTTTTCTCCTATATTGCTCTAGTGCATCGACATTTTCATACAGCTCGTCAATCTCATCCTCTCGGTCGTTCAGTCTTTCTTTCGTCGCTCGTAACTCGATCTTTAGTTGGTCGTTGTATTTGAGTGCCATGTTTAGCGCTTCTTTAGCTTTTCTCAGTTCAGTTTCTTGCTGTCTAAAAGAAAATTTTAGGTCCACCAGTTCTTTAGAGAGATTGTTAACTGACTTGATAAGATCTTTTAGTAGCCCATGGATGTCTGAGAGCGCTGGTTGCTCGTCTTCTTCTTGCTCTTCAGTGCCCTGAAGGTCGAAGTCAGAAGTCGCCATATTGACTCGTTTAGAATCTGTAGTTTCGTCGTCCGTTGATCCTCTTTCGCCCCGTTTGTTTTTACCACTTACTTTAGGAGGCATTTCTTTAAATCTTTCTCATGTTGCCGTTAGTTGTTCTTCTATTTTCGGAGGGATTTAAGGAAAAGCCTCTCCTCACCCAAAAACGTGGCCGCTCTCGACCAGCCCGCGCATGCTCTCCAATTAATTTAGATGTTACTAGGATCTTAAAATTTTATCTTGAAGATGATCGCTACATTCTCAGAGACTCTGGCGGCATCAGAAATTGAAGAAAAACTATGCCAAAACTAATGCTTTTAAATTCACTTATTTTAATCGTATCGTTAATAGCTGGAATAGTTTACCGACCGAAGTTCAGCTTAGTCCTAACTTACGCTCGTTCAAAAGGAGTCTACTGAATTTCTTAAATTAATACTGTTTTTTAATTGTAATTTGTAATTTTAATCTTAGTATAAAAATTTTTATTAATCTTTTCAATGTGATTTGAACATTGGGGGTCCGCCTAGAATGGGGTCTAGGACTCTTTTGCGGACCTCCTATGGCTATTTCTAGTCAACAATTTTTTTTTTGTAATGTAATTTATTTCTATTTTAGCCATGAATTGTAATAAATAAATAAATTTGATATAAATACGAAACAACTAATAAAGCAAAGCTGACTGTACAACTGGGATTGTAAGTATATTCTTTCCAATATTTCGTCAGGCACGGCCTGACTTCTGACATCGTCCCACTCATCCATATCTATCCCCTTTCTTGACGTCAAGGTATCTCTCACCCATGGCAAAATTGAAACAGATCTCTATGCTAAGCCTACGGACAAACATCACTGATCAGTAGCTCTTACACTCTTCATGTCACCCCTTTCACACCAAACGAGCCATTCCATTTAGCCTCACCCTCAGATTGCGACGTATATGCTCTTCCGACGAGACCTTCACATTACGTACCAATGAAGACAATGAACTTAATTATACGTTACTTTAACAACCGTGGATACAATCTCTCTTTTCTCAACCATGAGATACAACGCGTTCACGCCATCACACGCACTGAGACACTTAAACCCAGCGAAACCACAACTGACTCACCCAGTCATGTTCCCCTTGTTATCTCGTACAATCCTGCCCTTCGTTCTCTATTATCTATCATCCACAAAAATTTCAACATTCTCTCTTCTTCCCAACGTTGTGCCAATGTTTTTAAATCTACACCTCTTGTTGCCTTTCGACGCACTGACTACCTTAAGCTTAGCGACATATTAGTTAGGTCCAAATTATGCACTGCTACACAAACCAACCTTCCTAAGGGATCCTTCAGTTGCGGTAACAATTGTGTTACTTGCAACTACATCCGTCACTGATAGTCGCACCGACTACACATTTTCTTCCACTGGTGAGACCAGACCCATCCCTGACTACATTGACTGCAATTCCAAAAATCTCATTTACACGGTTAACAGCCGACGTTGTAATAAACAGTACATAGGTGAGACCAAACGACTGACTTAAAGACCGCTTTAACGAACACCGACGACCGCTTGACAGACCCACCGCTTCCTCTAGACCTACTGCAGTTTCAGACCATTTTCTTTCCGACGCGGACCATTTATCTACCGAAATAGAACTTATTCCATCAGAACTCATACATTCATCTTGTAACGCTATAAGCGAAGCTCAAGAAGCGTATCTTTTCGAAAGGAGCCAAACCCTTGAACCCAAAGGTATCAACAAGCGTGAAGAAATGTAAACTTCGCATTTATATATTTTACATATCTTCTTTCATTAGTTTTATCTTGTTATCTTATATTCTTTGGTTTCTCTAAAATTTGAATTGTAACGTTTCATCTTATATTTTTAAATGTAACGTCTTTCCATTGTAATCTTATATCCTTTTGTTTCTTGGAGATTTATATTGTAACGTTTCTCTTGTAGTCATTTTATTCCCTGGCGGAAGAAGTCAGGTCGTGCCTGACGAAATATCGGAAATAACATACTTATAATCTGAGTTGTACAGTCAGCTTTGCTTTATTAGTTGCTT
Organism: Dendrophyllia cribrosa; assembly: GCA_024195265.1. NCBI lineage: Eukaryota > Metazoa > Cnidaria > Anthozoa > Scleractinia > Dendrophylliidae > Dendrophyllia > Dendrophyllia cribrosa. The sequence goes on from JAJLRJ010000005.1 coordinate 9,219,507, forward strand.
CGTATTTATACAAAAAACTACAGCATATAAAACTGCCACTCAAAATACCAATGTTGCAAAGGGTTTTAAACTTTGGCTTATATAGGCCCTAAAATGTACCGCCATAATTTTAACGGTGGTCATTTTAGAATTTAGTACCCCAAGCGGTACTAATCTACAAATTTTCCCCCTAAAAGGTACAACGATCACCCAGGTTATTTTTAAATTGGAGCTCCCCCCCCCCCCCCCCCACCTCTTCCTAGGGGCGAGCAAGCGGGGAAGCGCTCCCCCACCCGCACCACTGTGAGAGCTTGCCCACAGGCTACATTTCAAGGGAATTGTTGGAATCGGGATTTCAGTGATATTGCTTATGCCGAATCTTGTTCTAAGCGGAATAAGGCGAATAAACACGGAAACCACATCATATATCGTTCGTCATTGCGCTGTCCTTCCTTTGAAATGAACCGTCGAAAACGCGGGATAATTATTAAATGTTTTGCTGATCGATACCTATAGAAAATGCGGGTGTTATTGAGACAATTTTAATCGGACGAGAAACAATCTGACATCCGTGTCGGTTGTGGGTCCTTTTGAAAATACGCTATACGATATGATTAAGAAATCGAAGACCTGGTGACTATGATATTTACTGAATTATCAACATAAATTTTCCAAGATCCCAAAATATGATTGTGAGGTATTTCAATTATTTAAAATTCAAACTACAAGTAAATAACAACATGGCAGGGCTGTACAGGAGCATGAGGCGAACAGAGACACTTGCCTCGGTAAAAATTAAATTTTGAATACTAGTACAAGCATTGGATCTCTCTTGTAAGAGGCTATGCATAAAAAATGAAATGGAAGTGCTTGTCTTTTCTCTGATATTGCCTCGGTAAGAATTTTTGTCTGCGTGAGATCTCCAGATTATTTAATCAATTCCCCTAAACAATGTGAGACAACATGGACAATAAACATGTGACATTTCTTACCCAGTAGAAATCTCTTCACAAGCAAGACGGCAAATAACTGAAAAGCCTCGCAGTTAATTGTCCAGCGAGAGTTTCTTAGCCGGCCTTTCAAAGTTCAAACACATTAACAGCGAAACTTCAAACGAAAGTGCAATAAAACTGGAATTCATTTTTATAGTTCTAAAAAGTTCAATGAGGTACTTGTTTTTTAATTTAATGATTTGCACAACCGTCTCATTCACGGCTCTCATTTGGAAATTTTGAAAAGTGCTTTCACTGATAGTAATGGGCTTCTGTTTTGCATCAGTAATTGTTTTCTATTTAATATTATCACCGTTGGTTGCTTTCAACAAGATTAATTTTTTGAATAGTGCGTATAAGCTACAGTAATCCAGCTGGTTTCTCACAGCCATTTGAAAGGCAAACATAAATGAAAATAAAAAAACTTTCAGAAATATTTACAAAAGTTTGAGGTTGTTATGTTATAAAAAAAACTGAAAGGGTCACGAAAAATGCTAAAAAAGCAAAGAGATTCAAAGTAAAAAGCGCATTTTGCAAAATGATTCTACTGTTGTTTTTGCTTTTAATATATTCAAGCTTAATGTACAAATATGAATCAAACAACACAAAGAAATCATACAATTTGTCTTCACTTTATTTCGTACACATGCATGTCGGAAGGACAAGAACATTGGCAAGGGCATGCATGACCGTCCTACAAATGGCGGAACGCAGGATTTAATACACCGTAGAAGAATATAAAAACAAAAATCATTTCAATGAATTTAAAACAGGAAATAAAAGAAGAAAATTAAAGCAATCCTTACGGATTATGGGTGCAATTAGTGGGAATTGCCGCACGGAAGATAATTAAAAGCATTTTTTGATAGACATCTGTAATGCAAATCCTATGCGATTTAGCATGCACTTGATATTTTTAATATTTACTGTTTTGATATCGCCTTAAACACTATTTTTCTTACTATACCACAAACAAAAAATCAAAGACCAGACCTCGTATTAAGAAGAAAAAAAATTGAATAAAAGTACAACCGTTGACGTCAAAAGCCTAACCTGAGATGTGTCATCCTTTCTTTTCTGGCCAAAGATGAAAAACCCATTAGTTTTTTCTTCCGTATGTCATTTGTGTCATTTAAAAATGCCTTTTCTTGCGACTAGCTTTGTTATTTTTGAAGGAAAATTCCTGACTGATTCACGGAATATTACGTGTGTTATACTTGCAAAAAATGTAAACATTTAAACAGACGAAATGCCTCAAAATCAGTGTCTATACAGCGATAGACTGTAAACATAGCTTCTCGTGTTCATGCCGTGTCCGCAACCTGTCGAAGTCTCCACTTGAAAATGCGTTTGAAAGCTCTGCGATAGATTGTTAGCCGCAAGCAATAGATAACAGGGTCAAGGCCGATTTTCAACAAAAATATGGCAATCGTGATTGTTCCAGATGTCCATTCGCTTGACTTTGAAGAGAGTAATTTCTCTCCGTACACTGATAAATGCCAAGAAATCATGATCGGCACGCTGAGAACTGTAACGCATGCAAGCAACATCAGATTGGCTCTCGTAAAATTTCTGTCTCTCACACGGGCGCAGGCTGCTCCTTTGACCACATTCAGGTTGCAGTCTCTTGCTCGCCTAACCTGACGCAAATATTCTATGCCAAGCGCTGCATATAAAGCACAGAGAAGAAACGTGCTCAGCTGAAACGCGATGTGCAGTTGCAGTTTTTCTACTGTTGAGGGTGAAACTCCGAGGGGAAGAAGAATGGGTATCAACAAGGAGAATAAAGTTATGATTGTAAGAAAAGTCGCAGTAGTCTTTTTGGTGACCAGCTCTGCGTTTTTGTGAGGTATCTTTACACCGATGTATTGACACAGTGATAAACCGAGCATTGATAAGTAAGACACGCTTGTCGTCCAGTATAGCAAAAAGCTGGCAGCTTTAGCTAAGGTTCCAAATTTTGAGACGTTCATAGCCGTACAACTGGCAATGACAAAATAAATTAATAGAGGACCTGCGCTTACCCCACTCAGAAAATTGGCCAAGACCATTCCAAAAACTAAAAGTGTCGCTGGCGTTCGAAAACGTTTGAAAGGATCTTTCCACAATACGATCAACATCAAAGCATGACCAATAACGATTGCAGATGACAATAAAGAGAGAATAAGAGCCAGTGTTACGCATTTGCCTTTTCCATCCCCCATTAAAGGACCATTCAACATTGTGAAAAGTGGATAACTCTGAGTTACATATACAATATGCGTATTTCTTCCAGTTGCATGCCGTGTGACGCCGTCTTATTTAACAGTTCTGTAAATGTAATCAAAGTCGATTGACTATTCAAAATACTGTTGGTCTCGAGTTAGCGCTTTTCTCCCTCGCGGTCATCGTTACACTGATTCGATTGAAATACACATATTAAATTACTTTTGAGATGTTGCCGGGCAACCAATAAGAAACCATTCTGGCTAAAAAAGACAGAACGGAGGTGTCGATTGGCGAGAGGAGCTTTTAAAAATGCTCAATCACTTGAAGGCCATCAAAACATGGCTTTCTTCACGACCATTGAACCCCTTCTTTTTTATAAATCCTAGCGGCTTTCCCCGGCCCCTGCTGCTGTCCGAACCAAACAAAAAAAATGGGACCTTTTTTTTTATTTTGCCGGAAGGTAACAAAGAAAATAATAATACATTTTCAAGTGATAGCGGAAGTTAGTGCAAGGATACAATCAACTGAAGCTTTAAAACTATAAACAGAAAAGAAATAAGACAAGAAAAATAAGTAAAATATCTTTTAGGCAAATATAATGTTATAGTGGCTTTTACAGCACGGCGCTCACATAACATCAATCAACAGATTTCTTTGAATGGTACATCCTCGGTGGTCATAAAGGATAGTAAACGGAACTGTTCCTTTTCAAGGTAAAAACGAAACATTGTGCATTTAAAAAAATAATTTATACAGCTGATATAAACATTTCTTCTCTCGTCTAAGTACATGAATACGGCGATCAGTCTATCTTTTTTCTCCGATTCACTTTCAAATTTTTGTTACTGTTCAGTGCTGAATTGTTTTCTTTTCATTTCATTACAGGTAAAAATGATGATTTAATCATTAATACGAAATACACCGACGCAGGGCGATTACTAACAGTACATATTTACATGATATATTGTACTTATAAAAAAATAGTAATTTCAGTTTCAGTTACGTTTTTTTATCTGAACTTGAACATGATGGTAAAATCACAGATTACGAAATAATTTTAGGTTTTTTAGTCTGTTTTCATGCTGACAGTCCGCATGATATATTATCCATTTTCAAGTGCATTACTTGAAAACAAAGAGCAGGCGGTTACGTATTTTTAAAAATAGTATTATTATAATTATAAATTCAGTAGACTGTAGATGACTCTTTTCAACCTATGGATGTGGCCGGCGAAATAATATTATTTTATCTCTTTCCTTTTTTAATATTATGTTATCTTCTTAACTAACTACTGTGATTTCAAATTGTATCTGCAAGAAAAAAAGTCCTGATTTATTCATTATTCAAACGCCGTATGTCTGAAATATTACTATCTCGTTTATTCAGAGCAACATTAACATGGCATATCAATCGCTAAGTGCCGAAATATGCCTTTTGTTTTTAAGTTGGGATTTGCAAAGACCACTCAAACCACAGAAAAACCCACATATAACAACCTGCCATCGTGCCAAGCAAATCTAAAGAGGTTTAGCCTGTGAACGGCCTTTTGGTTACGGAAAAGGGCGAAAAAAAAAAACGTCATTACGTAATGAACCAAGGCAAAAATTAGAAAGGTTTGTATGGAGTCATCCGAGCATAACGGTGCTAATATCTCACCCCCAAATTGCAATAAGATGCTGATTTTTGGCAAGCGGGCATTTTTCGTCATGCCCTTTCCGAATATCTAATCAAATCCCATAATTTCACAAATTTAGTTTTTGTGACGTCATCACTTCGTACTCTATTTTAGGACAATAAATCAGACAAGCCTAAAGCACTGAGATAATGGTCATAGACATGAAAGCATGGTATTATATTACCTGGACATTGTATCTTTAATTAACATATTATAGATTCTGGTAAACTTTATAGACAAAACAGGTTCTTACACATTGCGGGTTAACTACCAAATTTCAGCCTGTATATTCTGATTTACTCAGGTCTGTTTTCTCATTAGATTAAGACTGACACTACCTGGAGGTGCGTTGATTTTATTGCATGCATAATTCTATTCCTGTAGTTTATCTGATCGATTTGTCTGTCCTTTTATCATTAATATCAAAGTGAATTTGTATTGCAACGATATTGGCCTGGAAATCTTGAAAACTCGAAAAGTGAAAAGAAGCATTTAAATTGTTTCAACCCATCGTTGAGGCCTTTCCGAAAATTAAACCGGCGAAATAGCGGATCAGCTTAGAGTAGCTACATTGCTTTTATAAATGCGCAACCTCTCGCCAGGGGTTTATATTTTGAATTTGCAAATTTTTGAAAACCTCAGGTCGTTAACATTTTTCATACACAACTTGGCCTCAGTGCTCTTTTCAATGCATAAAAATTTTGTGGAGGTTCGCGAAAATCAAACCGGCGAAATGGCATTCAGTCTATCGCAGTTTAGACTATATAAGTTTTGTACTTTTCTTATTTTTGCAAGAGATTTATCGAATAGCACGTTTGTCGCATAAGTTTTGCCGGCCAGTTTTGCATGTTTTTCGCAAAATGTGAGGTGATGTAGAGAGGTCGATCAGACCTTCTAAGATCCCTTTAAAATCTAAAAAACTAACACCTAATATCACCGAGAAAACTAAGACCTTAGATACTCTCCAAATCTAAAAACCTAAGACCTAAGATCCCCTTGAAATCTCAAAACTAAGACTAAAGATCCCCTTAAAATCTCAAAATAAAGGTTTTGATATCCTGACGTCTTAATCTGCATAGATTTTGGCGATTTTATTCCTTCGTTTTCCCCACATTTAACGATCCGTTTGAGAAGCTACATCAAACAATCTAAAGAGCGTTCCATCAGGTATCGAAACACTTTGAAGTGGGTTAAAAAAAAATCGGCTGCGCCTCGTTTTTCCAACCCACATCGCGGTGTTTGGATATCTGATGAAACGTGTTTGATATATTACTTCTCAAACTAATCATTAAAATACAGAGAAAACGAAGGAATCAAATCGCCAAAATTTTTTTTTTGATTTTCTTTGTTTAAACTTGAAAAAGCCACCTTAAGGTCGCGGGGGACAGGTTCCGCTAATCAGTATGCATTTATGAAAAGAGTATGCACGAAGTGCGATGGCTGATACCGAACTGAAATGCGGGAAATATTCACGAACAGGCTCTGTAATGTTTCTGCATCACTAATTGAACGTGCAAAGCGCTGTTTGATAAAATACACTATTTTTCAGCGCATTGTTCTTTCTGCATAAACTATGAAGTGTTAAAATAGCCCGTGGATTAAAATTAGCAAAATTACCATAAATATATATTTTTTGCATTCGTGTTTGCTCGGGAAGCCTTCGGAAGCGTAAAAAAAAGCAATTTTGTGTCCATGAATTCAACGCGGATAGAGAATTTTATGATTTGACACTTCAGGGAGGTAAACTACGGTGTATTGTAGATTGTCATATCTGACTCAAAATTTTTAATTAGACTTTCAAAGGGAAGATATGAGGTTTCAAATTCTAACATGGACAATTTTACTCCTTTAAAAGCTAATAATTTTTAAATTAAAGTTGAAATCAAAAAATCGGAGTCAGATATGACACAATAGACGTTTTGACGGATCAGTGAGTGGTGAAATCAACTTGCTTTGTGTTCTTCTTTAGGAGCAAACTTGGACACAAAACCACGTCTTAGAAAAATAACTTTAGTGGCTTACAGCATTGCCGCAAAGCGCGATCCCTTCAATAAAAAAACAATCCTTATACATTTCCATTATTCGCCAATATCTCTGTTAAATTTTAGCGAAATCGGCTTTCAAACGTTCACGATATAACGTTTTTCAAAGTGACACCCCTGCTAAAATTTTGCCTTATGAATTTATTCATGACCAGGTATCCCCCGCGACCTTAAGTTAAGTCGCGAAGGACGACTTGTTTCACTTGCAACAATTTGAATCAGACGCGTAATTTTTGGCGCGAAAAAATGATTGACACCTCGCAAATTATACGCTCTCCGCGCGCGGTCATCACGAACTCGAATGGCGTCGGATGGGAGTTCAACTGCTACGAAAACCTTCCAACGAAGAACCTAACTTAGAGAAAATGAGTATTGGAAAGGACTTGTGGCAAGTCTAGGATAAAAATATGCGATAGAGCAAAACAGAAGTAGTCAGTTTGGAGAAAAAGTGCAGGATTACAACGGGATAGAAGTAGATTAGTTCATCAATTTTGATTTCGTGACAGGCTGTTAAGGAATCAAAGGTTCCATTCTGGTGGAATTTTATTTTTATAATCGTTCTTTTGTCTTTTTATTTCATATTTTTTTGCGTTCATCACTTTTGGCGAGTTTTCTTCCTATTTTAAGATGATAAAGCAAGCCGAAGCAAGCTTTAAGCATGAAAACATGATATTTCAGCCGGGAATCTATCCCTTAAACATTTATTTTTGCTAAAAGTTTTTCGTAGGATGATTTTGAGTATACGTTTTTTATAACAAAATGAAATTTATCTGAGAACTTTAAAAAATTCCGTTTCCTAGAAAATCATTCTGTCGTATTGTTCATGGTTTATACCTTTTACCCGACATCGTTTTTTCAATCAGATGTATAATCGACAATAACTAAAAATAAGGCGAAATCCTGCTCTTTGTAAGAAAAAGTTAAATTGGGAACAGAAATCAACACAACTAAGTAAATGAGTGGAAATGAAAATGAGTAAAAAATTAGTGTAAATGAGTGAAAATGTGGTCCGGTCGAATGTTTTAACCACTCGACCTCTGAACCAACTACGCTAAAAACGAAGCTTTATACGACGGCCTTATGAGTGGCTAGCTCCGAGGAGATATTTTCTACACATATTTCGCAAACAGAATCAGCTCACGGGGTTGATCGGCGATGCAAGGCTTAAATCCACCCAAGTAGAACTGGGAAGGGGATTTATATATGAAATAATATATGAGCAACTGATTGCCTCATTTACTTAGGATCTCCAACCTATTTCCGTTCTGAAATGCGATTAACCAGGGATTTTCACTTTGGCGAATATGCATTTTAAAATAATATTGCGGCATGGAAATCTATATAATATATATTTTTCCATTGTGTTCACATCACATACTTGATGACTGGTGGCGGCAAATAGGTCTCAATGTAGTTACAATAGTGTTTATCAAACTCTACTGTACCTACCTTGAGAACTATTTGCCCCCTGTCATATAACGAACAAAGCGTACGTGCCTGTGAGCACAAAGGACAAATATATATTTAAATATATTTTCAGGTCGCAATTTTTTTGTATATGTACCTGAAGTTTTGCTGCTCTGTTGATCTGTGAGTGTGCTTATTACTAGTCTTTTTTCTCCTCCGTTCTCTTCATTTCCTTTTTTTTATTTCATGCTGATTGGAGTAATAAAACCTTGTCTGAGCGCAGTCTCTTTCTTCTCTGTGATTTTCGGGCTGATCGGGGTCATAAAAACCCTTGTTTGGGCTAGTGGTAGTTTAATTGCGTACATTTTCGTTGATCACGTTTTCAAATCACGTTTTTTCTATCACGTTTTTAAACTGATCTGAGTCAGAAATAATAAAAGATTGAAAGCACCGCTACTCCCCCATCCCATCCGTAATAAAACATATTAATATCAAACCAAACAATCAATCAATTAATATTTCCTTTATTCATAGATAAACTACGAACTATGTCTAAACATACAATTATTATAAAGTCTCTTGATATAGCTCTAAAGTAAATACAAAGGGCTGCAAATAATAACTGCAGACTAACGGTAATACAAAAACGTAAGTATTTAACAAAAAATCAGGAGATATAAAAAACAGTTTAATCTAACTAAGGGCGCTTACCATTTGTCAGAACTGGCCGGCCCGACCGCTCAATTCGTAAATATTATGCCATTATTTGCCAGAACTGGTCGGTCAGACTGGTAAATTTGAAATAGTTTGCACGTTTTTGATGGACTTGTAGGAACAAGTCTTCAAAAAGATGCATTCTAGTTACAAACGGACCGGTCTGGCCGGCCAGTTCTGACAAATGGTAAGCGCCCTAAGATTCTTCTCACGGATATTTCTTTTGTTGTTTCTACTGTTTAAAACCTCATTTATATTTTGAAATTTCAGTATTTTTTAGCTGATCAGCAGCGTGAACTAATAATTGTTCGATGTGTTAATAGTAAAAGATCAAAAAGGAAATAAATTTTCTAAAACAACCTAAAACTTGACATGAAAGTAATAACAATAAATCTTCAACCAGGAACTTGTTTTTGCCTGATATTAAATTAAAAACTACTTGACTGTTTTTGTAAGTCTTTGTTTTTAGAGCGGTTCTCAAAAGAGTGTGGCAATCAAATGAACCAATCACAACTTGAACTAAGTTTAACTTCTGATTGGTTGAGAAAGATACGCGAAATATTTTAGCCAATCACATAGCGTACCAATTCAAAACCGAAGCAGTCGCAAAATTATTATCGACACTCGTATTAAAACCGCCCTAAACCAAGGTTTACAAATGGAAAAATACTCACAAGGAGAAATCAAAATTGATTAATAATTTGGTTCAGGTAAATGGATTATCAATTCAGTTTTTTAACTAAAGCTGACACTAGTTGTACTATTAATATAATTGGTTTCTTAAATTAATGTCCCAGTGTAGTGTACATTTCACAAGTATAGTTGATTTAAAGTTGCTCAATCTACTACAAGGGCCGTTAAGATTTTGCTTAATTATTGTCATTATGTAGGACTAAAACAAATTGAAACCTTTCCTAAAGAGATGAATTATGTTGCTTCTTCAGTACTATTACTAAAAAGTTGAAACTACCGTTATGCAAAAACTACTATAAATGTATCCTTGAAAACATTTTCATTTAAAAAAGGAAAACTTATCACCTTACAGTTCCAGAAGGACAATATAATTCCGTTTTTAAATTTCTAAACTTTCGAAAGTGTCTTTTAATAATTTCCGCCTTTTTCAGTGAAAGCTGATCATTGTACAGAGTGCAGTGGCAGAAAATTAAAGAAAAAGTATAACTTGTCTTGGTTTCAAGTGACAACGTTTATTTATAAACGAGGCACAATGAACAAATGTTTCGGTTTACAAGGTATCCGAACTTATGCGAGCACTTCATAGTAAACCTCTAACTCACTTGGACTGAAGTTGTTGTTTCCAGTCCACATATAACAATCACAATAGGGACTTGTGTACGAATAGCAGCTGCATGAAAAGTAAGAATTACCATTGTAACCCGCATTATCTGATATGTAAAGATCATGCCCATTACCAAAGGTGGGAAAATAATTATACCCGGTGTATGTTGCATAATTATAATTGTTGTTTACGTCTTTTTTAAAGTACCCATATCCGTAATAGTTTTTGAGTGAAAAAAGGAAGGTATTTGTCGAGTACTGGTACGCATGAGACCCTGAAATAATAAAAAAATGCATATGTTTAGCATGAACATTGCCTGTCATCGTATATGCATAAAATTATAACAACTAAAGGCCCGGCCAAACGAACGCAACATTTCAACGCAACATCTTGCAACATTGTTGCGCGCAACGTTTTAACACGCGTTTGGCCACCCTGTTGCAACATGTTGCAACATGTTGGATGATGTTGGATCAAATTTGGCCATTTTCAAACTTGATCCAACACCATCCAACATGTTGCACGAACATGTTGCGCTCGTTTGGCCAGCTCCTTCACAACACGATCCAACAATGTTGCAAGATGTTGCAAAATGTTGCGTTCGTTTGGCTGGGTAAGAGATGCATATGTGAATTTTCCCAAATGTAAGAATTTTTGTAAAGAAGTATATCTTTTAATGTATTTATCGCATGCGGCGAAAAACACAGCCAATTAGAAGGCTGGAAAGCCGTTGCATATTGTACGGTATGCTACCGGTTGTAAGCATCGTTTAATTCAATAAGAAGTGATCTCGATTAAAAAACGCCCTTCTATAAACTCTATAAACTCATAAACAAATTAATTATTTCAAGGAAGTGAAACATAGGCGGCGCTCTGCAGTTTTATGTAATATGTTGATTGTTCTTGTTTGAAGTGTGTGTACTAGGCATGCGGTGTAAGTAAGTAAGTAATATATGATTGATTGTAAAAACACAGGAATGTATTTGAAAAAGAAAGACTAGCTTGTAAACGTTATAAAAAACTATATTTTTTTGCTAGTTGTATCTTTATACACTTTATGTATATTATTATGTTGTTGTATTTTGTGTGATTAAAATAAAAGTTTAAGGGAAAAAAGCATCGTTTAATTGTTTCTCGATGTCGTCGATTGAACTGGCTTGGAGTTTTGAACTGAAACATCTCTGTATTTTCCTCGATAATCGTCGGTAATTTTCGGCAATTTTTGAAAAAATTCACAAAATAACACGTTCCAATAACCTTCGGACAATCATCGGAAATTTTCAAAAAGCATTGTAACAATAATCTAATAATAAAAATAATTGTCAGAAATCTTCGGAAGACCTTCAATGGTGCCAAAGTTATAAAGGCAGGCGATAAAATAGTTTTAAAAAACTCATTAATAATTCATGACCATTTTGTCCAATCCGATGCTCCTCTCTAGTCACGAGGAAAGCACTCTTTACCACATAAAATACGCTTGAAACTAAAAAGGGGAGGGTTTTGAATGTGGCCCAGGGGAATAATGGGGTATAATAGAAAAACAATGGCATACAAATGAACGTGAAGCATTATATAATGACACACGTTGCATTATCTATCAATATTCATATATAATGCCACATGTGATATTATATAATGCTTCAAGTTTATATACAGTAGGAATTAAATACTGAGAACAACCATTAATTTCACGCAACACATTTATTTTGTGCTAACTTACAAATGAAAAGTACAATTATTGAATACTGAGCCCGACATAACAACTTTGTTTACGTTGGAACTATCTGGTATAGTTATGTTAGCTAATGACTGTACTTTTTCCACGTCCACCTCAAAAGAACGCTGCTCTTTCGAAGGGGCTTTGTTACGTCGACTTATTTGCCATTCAGAAAATACTTTAAACGACCACTTTGTAGACGAACGTGTGGCCTTTGGAATACACTCTTCCGATGCGTTTTTCTCTTCTTCTTTAGACTTTGGTGGCCTAAACGCCCGCTTCGGAGGCATGTTTTTACTAATGCAAGCGAAGTATCAAAAGACCGCATTCGAATAAAATACTGACATAGTTATGCATATTTAAATTTCTAATTTTATTTCTCCTTCATTATTGTTGTTCAATTCCCAAATGCAAACAATTTTTTGTTTTCTCATATCACTCCACATAGTTTCATCGATATTGGACAAAATGGTCATGAATTATTAACGATTTTTTTTAAAGTCATTCAATAAACTCATTCAATAAACGTGTTTTAAGTCATTTAATAAACTCGCAGCACGTGTTTTATCAGGTATAAAATCCCTCGGGCTTCGCCCTCGGGATTTTATACCTGATAAAACACTGCTTCTCGTTTATTAAATGGTACATGCAATGCTTTCTCGTGAAATGACCATGAAATATCCCACTCACAACTCACGGTTTTTCTTAGTATACACACGAACCTTTATTATTAAATTTAGTCTTACAATTCATATCTTACACATGTAATACCAATGATATACTCCTTTATATCATATAAGAAGCAATTGAACATGTAATTTTTAAGTTGTACCATTATTATTATTTTTTGTTTTCGTTCTTGCGGTAATTTTTTCTAATGCTTAATCTCTCTCTACGTTCATTTTCTTTTATGACTTTGTTTTTCTTTTTTTTGTGTAACGATTTAGTGTAAATGTGGTGTATGTTAATCAATAAAAAAATCAATAAAAAAAAATTATTATTCCTTCACTCCTGAATCGTTATATCAGTTCCATTTAAATCTCTCATCGAGAAATAGGTCTCTTACCAATCAAGAACTTCATAACAGGACCTATATATAGTTTCTTATACTTCGATATACTGTTAAATGGTTAAAGAACTTACATTGCCATGAATGGTCGTTGTAACCTCCAAAAATGTAGCTTCCGACCTTAACAATGGTTATAGTGGGTCCCTTGCCATCGCATTTGCGATGAAAGTTCTGCGCGCTCCAACCATCAACAGAAGCTCTATAACACCGTTTCCAGTAGCTTCTGTCTGTACTTTGCAGTTTGGGGTAAAGCCAGGAATTTAACTGCGAAACTTTGCTGGCGTCATTGGCTAAGATGATCGAGTCATCAAGGGCGCCTGAAAAGAAGGGTAAACAAGATAAACCATATGGCAGGTCCTACGGAGTTTCTAACATGGTCTCGAGCCCACAGAAAATGTAGAAAGCTTGAGCTTAGAAGTTCTGTTTCCAGTATTCCACACAGAAAGAAACAATAAAATTTCAAATTATTTCAGACATCTCAGCCACGGAACCATCTTTGATGCTGCTATCGTAACCTTTTACAATTTAGATTTCCTTGCTTTATCATTAAGGCTATGGCCTGTGTTTTGAGCATACTCTTGCACTTTAAAACATTCCAGTATTTTTAAGCTAAGTGATGAAAGGAACACAAATCATCATAACACAATTTTAGCGACCCTAGGAGGGAGGGGTGTCACAGGCACCTAGGACGTCTTTCTTGCTACATATCACCTTCAAGATAATATTTTAATCTAAACTATCTTTGCCACTTCTTCTTTTGGCTCTAGACCAATGAGAGATGTTTCTTAAAAATGAAATATTCGAAGCTTAAGTGTAGCTACTTAAACGCCAGAATAAATAGTTAACTATCACTTTTATTTTCGTTCTGAAGTTGATCAATGTAAAATGAAGTAAAAGTGGACTTACGGTGAGGAGTGCATTTTGTTCCGTTGCCATAGTAATGAGCCGTCAGGTTACACCTGCATGTGAATGACCCTTGTGTGTTACTGCAGATTGCATTAGCATCACAGTTGTGTGTGTTGAGTGTACATTCATCCAAATCTAGAAAATGAAAATAGTAAATATATTGAGGCTAGAATGTCTAGAATAAAAAAACATACTTTTTCGATACCAGTAAGGCTGTGTCATGCCGTAATTTTAGACAGTTGTCTAGATGATGCTTTATTAAAACACACCCAAAACACGCTAAAATTCCGAATTATACAAACGTTTAAGAGATTTATGGGAACGTTGCAGGAACAGATTGCTTGAACCAATTGCAAAACTCCCCAACAATAAAGCATAAAATTTCTTCAGTAAAAAAAAACACTCTCAAGTTTAAGTTGTAGGCATGGTTAAAAGACCCTGATGTCGTAAACAATTTGAAATAGTTAAAAACTAAATAAAGACTGACATCTAGTACAATTGAATAAATTGAATATACCTCGACAGGTGCGTCCATCTCCTGTGTAGCCACTGTTACAGACGCACGTGTAAGATCCATCTGTATTGTAACACGTCCCACTGCTGTCACACTTGTGACCTGCAGAACATTCGTCGATATCTACAGAGATATCAAAATAGCAAATAGAACGTAAAACAAATGATAAATTCAGTTGTATTAGAAATTTAACATTGAACAGCACCACAGGCAAGTACGTTTCGTACTAAGATATTGCGTACACTTCAAAAGTTGTGCGCAATTTCGAGCCGAGCCTTTTAAACAACGGCTACTAACATTGAGTGGAATCACAATTCTTTGGTAAAAAAGGTTTTTAAAATGTGTAACTTTTGATGTCATTTAGATGTTACACAACGTGGCTGAGTTTCAATGGAAATACACTCAAAGGTGCAATACTTCATCTCTATAACCTTTTGTTTGGTTATGTAGTTATGTTTGTTACCTGTGCACAAATAACCATCACCGCTGTATCCCACTGGACAGTGGCAAGTGTAGGAGCCGAGTGTGTTTGTACAGACGCCTTTCTTGTGACAGTGGTTATTGTTTTTTCCACATTCATCAAAGTCTTTCCATAAAAAGGAAATACAACAAAAAATAAATAAATATTTCTTTTAGATACGTATTAATATGCACTCGAAACTGATTTGTTTCTATGCCAGCGGCCATTTAATAGGGTTTCAAAGAATCATTACCTCAACGGGGCTACAATAATTTACATCATTAGTTTAAAAATCCTCTTTCTGTAATAAACTATATGTATCCATTTCTAGAAGTAGCGTAGCATGTCCGAATGACGGTATTCTCAAAGACTGTTAATGGTCGTAGGCGTCAGCAACTTACATTAAAGCCAACGCATGTAGTCTTCAGTGAAAAATTGTTCTCTCTATTCTCTATTTTCGAATTGCCCATAATACACTTTGTTTGCCCCCCCCCAAATTTTGCATAAACTATTGTTTGTAAATGCTCTTGGAGGACTACATATTCCCAAGAGCATTTCAAAACAATAGTTTATGCAAAATTTGGGGGGCAAACAAAGTGCATTATGGGCTATTCAAAAATAGAGAATTAAGCAATCCGTCTACTTTCAGGCATAAAAATGTAAATATTATGTCTCACCTGGCTGCTCTGATTGCCTGAAATATGTGTTTACTGTAAAAGATCAAATACCAAGCAGTCGACATACCTTCTGAACAGGTGTAATTATGGCAACTGTCGCAGCCAACATCATTCCACATGAAATCATGTTTTACTCCCAAGGTGTGCACGCAGTCTTCATTCTTTAGGTCATTAGGCTGATCTTTTGCCCAGTAAGTGAAGTTATTTGGCTGATTGTCCGCCCAGACGAAGGTTCCTTCAGTGTCTCTATCGCTTAACCCAATCCAACCCTTGGCGCCATTCAATCGATGCTGTACATAGACATTATCTTCTTGGTTTCGAACATTGACGAGATTAGCGCTGCCATTGTAAGATTGGCAGATTTTCTGAGCCTCAGTCCAGTTCTTGCATGATTGACTGGTTACGTAGCAGATACCACCAAAGTATGACCAGCCAGGTTTGCAGACATCTAAAAATTGAAAGTGGAAGATCGGTTAAGTTATCTGGTTTCAGACAATCAATAGGGATGCTTTCTTTTGAATGCTAAGGTAAACTTCCATCTTAGTTTTAGAGCCCAGGGCCCGGTTGTTCGAAAGCCGGTTAACGCTAACCCAGGATTAAAACCTAACCGAGGATTTAATTTCTCTTGTTAGAAGTGTTTTCAAACGCTAATTATAAGTTACATGCGAAGACAAGTCAGAGACGAAACTAAAGGGCAAAAATACTTTGGAAAAATCTCCATTGATTAATTATTTAACTGGAATCAAACTTGATGCTAACCCTGGGTTAGCTTAACCGCGCTTTGAACAACCCAGCCCAGTTAAATAATGAACAATTTACATAACAGGATATTACATATTTGACAGATTTCAGGCCTAATGCCTCTTATCAAATATATTTATCTCGCATAGAAAAACCGCTTATAACTGTATTTGCTAAGGCATTTTATTTTTGGCACAGCTGGTAAAGGAAAAAAAAAATCCAAAACCACGTTACACACGATTTTCATAGGCTTCTTTCGTGCATTAAAATTCAACTTGATAGTAATTATAAGGCTTTAAAGACACAAACAAAAACAAAAAATGGACATGTTTATAAATTTCCTTGGTTTGTGTCCTCTAGGCCTCACTTTTAAGTTAAATTTTAATATATCGAAATAAATTAGATCAGATTGCACCAACCTGCCAGCACTGCGTACGACACGGTCACGGGATCATGCTGATTAGCGAATAACTCCTTGAGACAAATGCGAAATTCGTTTGTCTGAATGTGCTGTGGAATAAACAATAGATGCGGGTAAGGACATGAAAACAACTGATAGTCAATTTCAACGGCACAAATAATTAATTTGATTTGAAAACATCCATAGCTGTTCACTTTTGATCAATCACAACTCCCACTTGACCAGTTAATGTAGTTGAATTGGTTTAAGAATAAGACTAGAATAAACTTTATCAGAGCATGCTGTTTATATAATCCTATAAATCGTTATTATTATAAAGGCGTTTGTAGTTTTCCATACCTCAATCCACGCAGTCACAGACATGTATATTGGCTTTAAGTTGTGACCATCTGAGCTGTGTCTTGCGGATATTATTATTGTAGGCTCTTTGTCGTAATTTCTCTCAAATTGCACATCCTGAAGAAATTATATTGAGAGTTAGTTATGGTTTATATCGCTGAGATAAAAGTCTAAATGATTTTCCAGTAAAGACACCCAGTTAATAACAAGCATTAGTATATACCCAACCTTTGCATATTGTTTTTTGCGCGCTCTGAGTCTTGGCTATACTCAAACCTCGAATAGAATTTGTTATTGGCCTCCACTTTTGTTAATAATTGTTAACTAATTTTTTAAAAAAATGACACAAGAAATAACTAAAGGATAATCAAAAAAGAGAAGATTGATGTGACTAGCTGTTGTTTTCCAAAAGCGTACCAGTCAAGTTTTTAAAACCAAATGATTCATTAACGATCCATTTTCTCCAATATGCATTTAAAAACCCTACCTTACAGAATCCGCCATTGTAGCTTGTAGAAAGAGATTTGTTGTTTGGAAAATACACTTCTCTGCTCTCGGTAAAAAGGGGACGATGAATTGTTTCGAATGCCATCCAACTCTGAAAATATGAAACAAATATAAAATTATTCAATTAACGCGCGCTGGTTATTCTGTTTTACTAAAATTAGAAATGAATTTCCTACTGGATCACATATTGATACTTATCGATCATGCCGTTTTTGCAAATACGTACGGTATACAACTATTGTTCACTAAGGTTTTTTAAGACTTGAAACCAATTTCTATCAACGATTTTTTTTTGTCTTCTTGGATAATCTAAACTAAACATACCACAAAGATATCTTCATGAAGACCATCATAGTTCTGCAGCTCACGGAGACAAATGTAGAAGGAAGAACTGGTGGCGTTCTCTACCCACAGACTAGCAGCATCGTGCTTGAAAGCTGAACTCACGTGATCTGCTGTTACCAGGACTGTTGGTATACCAGCAAATTTACCCTATTTAAAACAACCATTCATATAGAAAAAAGTAAGGAACAATGGAAAATTTAAACGATGCGATAGAAAGAGCATGGAATTTGATGGAAAGATAGACCTATCTTGCAGTCTATGTTCTGGAACATTATGTCTTCGTCTTAAACTCAAATGAGCGTAATTGTAACATTTTTTTTTTTGCATTTACGCGTATATGTGTAATATGCGGTTAGAAGTAAAGCCTTCTCATTCGTTAAAAGGTAAATATCTAAGCCTGTATAGCTTTAAGATTTTTAAATATGAGAATAGAAACTGGCACAAATCCCAAAAGGCAATGCTCCACTTAATCATAAAAAGGTATTGCCAATTAGCGAATGATCTGATTGAAAACATGACAGAGAACAAAGAACATACACCAAATTAGAAAAACACAAGAACAGACACCGAATTTGATATAAAACTCTTGCCTGGGGAAGTTGAACTTTCTTGCACTGTGATCCAGTCCACCATTCCGGTACGCGTATTTTTCCCGCCACTCCTCCATCTGGTGCGCCTTGGTAGGCCATCCAGTCCACTGTGGCAAACTCTTTGGTAGAACGGTCATTTCTTCCTGCTGCTGTTACGCAGACCTTAAAATTCCATAAAAAGAAAAAAGAAAACGTTTGCTGTGTGTGTTTCCATACAGGTAATAAATTAGCGCAACCACCAGAAGCTTGGACACGCAAACGAGGAAAAAAATATATTGCATGTGTGAATGGCGAGTATTTTCCAAGCAGGTTTAGGTTCTCTCAAATTGTAATGAATTAATCTATAATTCAAAGAAACAATGTAGAAAGTTTCAAACAAGCGAAAGTTTTTGGGGATTAAATTCATGGTTTTTCATCATTCCCATACTTGAAGCGGAATTAAATTCGCTTGTCTTTCTAAGGTAACAATGCGGCTTGCTTTGAGTTATATATAAAGCTGTGGTCAGCTCAGACCGCAAAGCAAATACATTATTTTATACTAGTTAGGTACATATCAATCTTTGTGCCTTTCTTGACCTTTCTTTTTACTTACTTTACTTTCTATCTTCACAATTATTTGAATTAATACCTTAAAATTCTCATGATTAACGTTTTCCACCCAGGACACAGTAGCATCATGTACGTAATTATTCCTGGTTATGTTCCAGTGGTTGGTCGTTATCTGCATGTGAACTTCTTTATCTGGATAGAACGAAAATGGTGGGAAAGCTACTTCTTGACAAGCCGTCTCAGCCCACTTCACGTGTCGCGTTAGTGTTACGCGTCCCCTCTGCACAGGAAAACCTAAAAAATAAACAAGGAAAATAATCAACATGGTGAGATTGGTTTTTCATGTATATTTGTTTATCCAAATACAAATTTCTACCTAGTAAGTTAAAAGCAAAACTATGATAAGGAAATAGTAAGAAGTTTAAAAAACCAATGAAGAATTGCAATAAAGCATGATAGCATGATATGATAGGAAAGGAAATAGTAAGAAGAAAAAATTAAAAGCGGAAACCAATGAAGACATTGTATTCAATAACTTGATCATTCTCATTTCAGGAGATCTTATTAAAAAAAATTCAAGAATAATTTAGAAAAATCATTGTGTTTAACGTTATTTTCGTGGTCCTTTGGTCGTGATTTGGCAAAGAAATAACTGGACATGGTGCGTGTTATCTTGGTTCAAAATTTGCTGACGCAAAGTGTAAGCAATCTGGCAATGGTTAGCCACTCCCGTCTAAAGAGTGTTTTCACATGACGTCATAAAAATTAAAAAATCTAAAGTATACATCCTACAAAGCTGTTTCTAAGATGGTAGGTGGATACCAGTGTTATAATCTTTCACACAAAGTTTCAGGTTTTAACGATGTTTCGTTTTCGATTTATAAAGGTTGTAAATGTGTCACGCAATTCGTCACGCTATTTCAGATAAGCCGTTAAAATAAACAAAATTGAACAAGTTGAAAGTTATTAATGAATTATAGATGCTTATAAGCCGATGTCATGCCTCTTATAGTGAATACAATATTTTGTGATGAGATTTTTGGTGTTATTAAGACTTTAAAGTCCTTGAATTTTTGGCCGCCATGTTGGTGTCCCTAACTGGGACACCAAGATGGCCGCTCCATACATTTCTTACTAAAAATGTCTATACTCATTCGCTTATAACTCTTGAATGAAATGCTCTTGCGCTTCAAAATTTGGCCCAAATGTGTAGTTTTAAACTCTCTACAATTCCATAAACATTTTAGAATCGAAAACTGCTTCTGAATTTTGATATGACGTCAGTGAAAACACTCTATTGTAAAACCAGAAAGGACTGCATAAAATGAGACTACTTTAAAAGGAAAGTGTCCCGGCTGATATATCGTGTTTTCATGTTCATGGCCAGGAACACTTGCTTTAAGCTTGCCTTATTGCCTTGAAATAGGAAGAAAAAATCGCCGAAAGCATTGATAGCAAAAAATATAAATTTAAAAGACAAAACAACGGCTAAAGTTTTCAAAATTTTACCAGAATGGCAATTTCGATTTCTGGACCGCGCCAGTCATGAAATCAAATTTGATGAACTGTAATCCACTTCCATCCTTGTTATCCTGCACTTTAACTCCAAACTACTTGTTCTGTTTTGTTCTTTAGAATGTTTTTATCCAATTCAGATGTATATTTAGTGGCGGCGTTTGGTGATATAACATGGAAAAATATATATTGGCAATATAACATGGACACTGTTACGTTAAATTGTTCTGTCTATTCCACCGAAACATGACCGATTTGTTGTTGTAAACGAACCTATTTGAGTAATCATTTGTTGTCGTCCTTCAGTAGCATCGTAAATGAAGTAAGTTCTAGTCAAGTGAGGCCTTTAAGCTACTGTATCCAAGCCTGGGCTACAGTAGCTTAAAGACCTCACTTAACTAGAACCTATTTCATTGAGACTATGCCTTTCTTTACGGCAACATTAAGTGTTTTTAAGGTGTGTTCTCACCTGTACAGCTTCCCGGATGATAAAGGGTATGATTACTTCTGATCCTGCAAACATCCAGTACATAAAAGCACTTGTTTTTGAATGTAGTCGAGTTGGACGAACATACGGGCTCCTCGTATGAAGGACAGTTTTCATCGCAAACACAACGGGCATCAAATGCGGAGAACGCCCTACAGACGGCATGGTATTCACATGTGACGTTGATGCACGGGTCGAGATCTTGAGAAAACCAATAGAAACAAAAACATGTTAATGATCATTTTTACTTCAGTTATTATGCTTTCACAATATTTCGCCTACACTTAACAATAATTCATGTACAGAAATCAGTGACTGCATCAGCTGTCTTCCTCAATAGTGTTGGGATCGGAAGAAATTGCCAAGCACAATACCCGTTTCATAAAGAATTTACATTATATTACAACTATAGTGTTTGTGTTTAATATACCTGAATATTATGCTACTACCGCTTGGGTATGTAATGACAAAACCGGTCATTGAAAGCAAGCTTTTCCCATGCTGTAGTCGAACTCATATTTTTACATCACTGAGAAATTTGGCTGTTAGCAATATAGAACACATGCTTTCGTTATTTATTATCATCATGCACAAGTGAAAGGGCGACCCCGTAGCTGTCCAAACGATGTCTGTGATTGGCGAACGATACAATTGATATACCACTTGAACAATGCCCCTATCCCTAATCCCTATCCCAGCGGGACAAATCTATTGTTTTCTTAGCGAATCACAGACATCGTTTGGACAAGTGCTGGACTACCCGGGGGCCGGGCATGTGAAACAGTTACCTCCAACTACAGTATATTCCACTGTTACTGGGTCGTGAGACTTGCTTATTCCCTGACTGTCCTTGACGCACACTTTGAAAGATAAGCGAGTGATTTCCTACAAGGCAAACACATTGATTTGGTTTATTTTGATGGTTTGCCATAACAACGTTCTTTTCAAGGGACTATGTCAGATATTGTTCTGATCGATTTTAGACACCAACAACAATGGCTCGTTTTCGTGAAAAAACAAACAAACAAACAACAAAACACTTTACATGTGCAATCATGAAACCAAAAACATTTTACAAAGATGGCGAGGATGTACATAAACTGTGTGCCAACTTTTTTACTTAGTGAGTTCTATTACCTCTTTGAAATTATTTGATATCTTCCTCTTAGCTTCCTGTTCTAAGAACAATTCATGTACATTGTAACTAATGTTTTAATTTCAGAACAAATTTGACAAAACAAAACAAAAACAAAAACGCAAAATGTGCTGTGCTGTAGCCCTTTTAATAGATCTTGTGGCACTTCAGTTGAAGTTGAACATGCACTGACTGAACTTACCTCAATCCAGACAGTTAAAGCGTTGCTGTAGCGACCGTCAGATTGATCCCACAATGCACTGGTTGTGTTGTCATGGCTTGCAGATACCAAGAGTTTTGGAGGCTCATAGAACGGATCTTCAAAGTTTAAATCCTGTTAGTAGAAAAATACAACTATTTTAACATTTCAAGTTCCTCTTAACTGGTTTCTAACCACCTAGTAATTGTTTTGCAGTTTCGAATGAACTAAGCGCACACTTTTGATGTGCAGCTTTTGTAATCAACAAACAAATGGAAGGAGAAACTCAGAAATATCCTCGAGTATGTTTCGTATCCAAAAAGAGTTATCCTGAACCGGATTGTCTCCACAATGTCTCACTTGTTGAATCACTTATTTAAATCTCCTGCTGTATATCAAATTTAATATGGATTAAAGAAGTGTAAACGTTGTTAATTGTCTTAATACAAATACAATCTATAAGCGTTTTCCTCGGGAGAATCTACATTCATAAGCAGAGTATCATCTCTAAGATCAGTTAACAGAAAACTGGTTTTGTCAACGTAAAGTTTCGGCATAAATAGCAGTTCCATTTTAGTCAGTTCCCATTTTTCTCAATGACCTATATTAACTCAGGATTGCCACGTGCTTATTTATTTATTTATTTTTTAACAGTATAATTTTCCTACCTGACAAAAGGCATAGTTATCTTCCCTTTTTGGCGCACCAAGTCCCGAGAAATGGAGTTTTCCGCGCTCAGTAACATTCCAAGACGCTGGGAGCTCTTCAACTGCAAGCCAGTGCTAAGGAGTTGAATAGAAGCAATAATATTACAAGGGAAAACATATATTTACATATCCGGCGATAAAAAGTGAAAGCCCTCAAAACTCAAATATTGTAGATAACGCATAAAAATTCCCGGAATAACCAAATCAAATCTATTGTACCTACGGTGATGCATTCAGTTATAGTACAATGTGTATTGTTAGACACCGGGCTCTGGCAATGATTAAATGCGGATAAGTATTATCCCTGCATATGCGTTGCAATAACTTCCGCTATTTCATCCCTTGATCCTGGAAAATCCATTTAAATGAATGCGTTGTGTCACTTCAAAACACATATGACAAGTTTTGTGCTGTTTACTTACCACTTTGAGACCTGTGTGAATGCCATCGAAGCTCATAAATTCTCTCAAGCAGACCACAAACCCGTCTATTTTGACGTCTTCAAGCCACACGTTCATGGAATCAGAAGGTCGGTCATGTTGAACGGTAACAAACACTTGAGGTTTAATCTTCAAACCATGAAACAAAAAGAAAGGATTAGATTGATTCCTCAATTTAAATTTAAAAAAAAACGTTCATGAAGAATAAGGTTAGTTAAATAATGATTTGAGTTTGATATTAATATTTAGCTAAACTGGATCATTTGACTGTAGAGCTCCATTTCGTGTTATGTCAGAAACATCTTTCCTTAGATCTTTCGTTAATTAACATAGACAATAAAAAAATATTGTAAGGCCTTGCGTTTGTTTTAATATACATTTTACTCTTATGAACCACATTGATAAATTAAAAGGCTGTGAAATTTAGTGGCTTTTTTTAAGTGCGAAAAAATTACAGTATATTTAATATCTATGCAGTGATCATAATCTTATAATTTGTATTTTGCTGCCTTTTTATCCTCCTGCTATTGGTAAGTTCAGATCAATGCGACCTGTGGCGGCAATAAGTCTCGTTTTCCCTGTTTATGATAGAGCGGTTTTCACTTGAGTGTCGTAAAACCAAAACCAAAGTAATTACTCTGGCCAATCACAACAGACACAGACAATCCAATGAACCAATCAGAATTCAGAGCAAATACATGTAGCGAACGCCAAGGCGGGAAAACGCGTGCGAGTAAGTCACAAATGGTTTTGGTTTTACTTGTGATTGGTTGAAAAAGTGGCGCGAGGTTTCTTAGCCAATCACAAAGCATAGCAATGCAAAACCAAAGCAATCACGAAATTACTTTCGATACTCAATTGAAAATCGCTCTAGTTTGGTAACTTACATTGGTCTGATTAGTGAGTGATATACGCTTGCACTGCGTCCTCGACGTAAATTCATCATATTGCTCAATTCCTGCTTGTATCCCTTTATATGAGCCTTGAAATGCAAGCCAGTTGATCACAGACCCGCCACCAGAACCACTTCCCGCTTCACGTGTACAGGCTTCAAATCCTGATGTCGACACAGACTTTACCCACAACGCTGCTGGGTCGTGAATTTTGACAAACTCACTGCCGTGACTAAGCGTCACCACCACTTTTACGTCTTCTGAACCCTGGAACGGAGTTGTGAACGAAACGGACAGGCAACCATGATTGTTCTGAGATTTATCAGTGATGTTGACCTTTCCAGCTTGAAAGAACTTGGCTTGAACTGCAGAAAAAAATGAATAAGACTTTTAGTTGGGGTTTGTGATTTCAAATTATCAGCAATATAGGATTAACTATAGTTTAGCATTCCTGTTGGTTGTTAGAAGTAGAATGTCACGAATAGTCTGTTTATAGCTTTTTAATCCTTTTTTATGCCCAAATCCGCCGCCAAGCTTGAAACCGAAAACAATCTCATTGTAGGTTCTGTTCCTGTAACAAACATCCGTCGTTACATGAAAGTCCTGCTTGTAAGCTTTTATGTCAATGGTCACACCTTAAGGGTTGCATATATTGAAAAGTTCGGAAGGTTCTTGTATTAAGGTTTGGACTCCGGGAGGCCGAAGCTTATTTTTAAACGTACGGCCGTCTACTTTAGTTAATTATTGTTATAATTTCACCATATCCGAGTTAAAAAATACGCTGAGATGATTAACAATTAGGGTTGCTTTTGTAGAAAATTACATCATGTCAGAATACTAGTTTCAGGAACCCAACAGGAAAATTAAAGGTGGCCAAATATCGGCAAAGTTTCAGTTTTAACTTAGTTTAGCCTGTAAAAATTCTGCAAAAATTCTCATAAGAAATAATTTGCTTGGCACCAATGGAAAGTATGCCTTCATGTATTTTACATTAACGATCTAGTGAACGCCCCCTATCCTCTTGAAGCAGCCTAAAATAATAGATATTAAATAAATTATCATACGACATAAGTATTACTTTGTCTCTTTTTTGTCAAGAAAATAAATCATGCATGAGAACTTTTAACTAAGCATTCAGTTGTGTATCAAAATCTATGAAATAATGTCAAAATGATGAATGGAATTATAGCACTAGATATCTAAGTTCTTCTTCGCTAGCATTTCTACCGTAAAGAGGTTTTGCCTTCAATTCTTCTTATCAATATGTTAAGAAAATAACTGAAAGTTTAAAAACTTACCGCAAGTGACGTACACCTGCATAAAAACCAACAGAAAAGCGAAGGGAACTAAGAACTGCTTCTCTCTCATTGTGCGTCTTGTGGCTTTAGCGGCTTCACTTGCTACACCCAGTTACTGTGCCGATCACACCCTATTCCAATGTGGGTGCTTTAAACAATGCTTGGAAGAAATATTATATAAATTGATACCACCGAGGCTTGTTCAAGCGAGTACAAAGAATTCTTAATCTCCACGTCATACAGTTAATTCCCACTTAAATCATGCTAAGTCTTCTAACGCTTAACATTTTGTTAAAACGTCTCAAACTTATTTTTTGCGAACTAACGGAAAACTAACATCACCACTAGAAAATACAGCTCATAACCTTTCATTTGAATGGTCACACCATAGGATTTTGTCCACACACTGAGAATTAAGAACCACATTACTCTTCACAAAGTATGACCCAGTTAGAAAAAGGTTAAAGAGCTTCAGCGGTTTTTATAATAGCTCCACTACATAAATATTGTATTCGATTAAGTAAAAATACAAGATTTGCTTACCTGTCATTCTCGTGTTGGCATGATACTCCACTTCTATGGAACCGGAGTAAGTGACATAGAAAAGATGTTCGATGCATGTGCTGTTGCGCAAACGAGGTTAAAGGGTAGTGGGTATATTTGATATTTATACTGGTTTAGATTTAAAACTGCTCTTTGCTGTATTCTTTTGGTGCTGAAATGATCAGCCGGTCCTGAATTTTGCTTAAATACTATACATCGAAACTAACATCGTACATTTCAATGGGCCTTTGCGAACTCTTTTGATTGTTTAAAAGACGAAGGGATACGAGTGCATACACCCTAGTCTCTTTCAACACAGGATATTTAATTGGTTGGCCCTTGGGAGGTACTTCAAGAGGGTTTTGTACCTCCCCTAGAGAGAGAGAGAGGGGGGGTGGGGGGGGGGGGGGGGGGGGGGGGGGATGTTTGATGGGTGTGGCTCAAATTGATTTTTACCCCTGAGAGGTAGAAATTCTGACAATGTCGTATTTTGTGATATGACATCGGCTCAATACCCTAAGAGGAACCGCGATAATTCGATTCCATGCCTATTAGTTTCTGGATTAGTTTCTGGATTCAACACCTATGGATTTCGGATTCCTACCTAGTAATTTCGGATTCTGTGTTTATTATAGAAATCCGGATTCAAAGCCCTGTATTTTGAATTACATGGGCATAAATTTCTTTGCAATTGATTCCTGACAATCCCACACGGTCCACACTGGGCGATTACACTGGGCTGCGATAAACACGTAACTGGGAATTTTGCATGACATTTTTTACTCTTTCTCTGCTAAAGAAAGCTTTGATTATTTTAACCTTTCAGAGTGTTGACAATATCAAGCAAAGCTTTGGGTTAAACAAACTTAGGAGTTTATTTGTCCAGGTGCAACGTTAAAGTGTATCAGGGACAAATTAAGTAAATCCTTGAATGTACAAAGCGCACCCCCTTTCAGGAAGTAAGAAAGTTCTTGGATGAAATGCGGGTAGATTAGAACTTTTGATTTAGACGTATGCTAAAGAACATCTTATATTAGTACGTTTGCTTTTTTGGGATCGATCAAGAGCTGCAAATTAAAAGTAAAAAAAAAATTGCTGTTTAGCAGACGTGTAATTGACAGAAGGCTATTCAGTCTGAAAATCTTGTGCTGTCCACCTATAATGTATTTACTATAAAAGAGTGTTGACTAAAAGGCTTTGCGTGTCCAATTATTTTAATCTCCGAAAAATGTATTTTGATTGGAATTAAAAATTAGGAATTTAGCTCAAACGAGATGAAACGATCTGAATACAAACATGTTTGCTCTAACGTTGTCGAGACATGTTGCTTGCGGTTCACGTGAAGACTAACTAGCTGGTCATAAAATTTGATCTCGCGATATTGTAACTGAACTGATATAACAAAACCGAGACAAATTCAATTTTTTTGCATTGACTATAACGAAAGAACGAAACTTTAACGAAAGAAACTGAGTTACCATTCTGGTCTTAGCTGGCCCCTTCAAAGACCTGTTTCGTGATCTTTCATGATAAGCAAGCCTGTATATATATAGCCAGACCAAAATAATTACCGGAGCGCCAAGTAAAGGAAAAAAAACATTGCATAACGAGATGAATATTCTCGTAAGTGAAGTTAACTGAGGAGTATCACAATTTAATTGCCTAGGTCACGTGGTTCAGTTCCTAGAAACATTTTGTATTATTTTTCTATTTAACAAAAATAAATATCAAGGCAACGTCCTCGGTCGCCTCAATACTGGCCTGAAAAGAGACGATCTTTTAGTGAGGCGCTTAAATGAAAGTATTTTTACACGAGGTCAGGGGCAAATGCTAAAACAGAAGCAAATGAAAAATCAACATTTCTGAGTTCAGGACACTAATTCAGCAGGGGTCTCTCTCGGGTTTTTATTTTGATAAAAAGGAATTCGACTATTATCTCATGATCAGTTTGTTCTTTTCGAATAGCTTTTGAGCTTATTTTAAAAAGAACTCGAAATGCTGAGGTCTATTCAATTTAATCCTAACTTATATGCTGTACTGATCCAGCCACTCGCATATTCAAACTGTTGCTAAATCAGTATCCCAGATTTTTTTTTACCTCAATCCAGTATCCCTGTTTTATTTTCCTCAGAAATAATATCCCGTATCCCTACAATTCTCCCCCCCCCCCCAATAATATTTCATATCCCATTAAACAATTTCCTTAACTGTACACAATTTGCGCACGGTGTTATGGAATCTCTTACAGACATATTGGGTATATAAAAATGTTAATATTCCCTTTTATATCGACTTAAAGCCTGGTAGTCTCAGACGATCGGGGATTTAGTACGCTGTTTCCCGACCGTTCCCGACTCATGAAAACACGACTGAATGAATCGTAGACATGCCCGATCATCTGGGATGGTCGGGGATGAATCGGGAAAATCGACAGCGTTTATATTTTCCCGACGCATCCCGGATTACTGCGATGGTTGGCGATCATTCCCGAACGTCTTCGGTATGTTTAGCTCGGTACCAAGCCTCTAATAAGTAAAAAGCGAGTCGTCTTTATTTCATCATTGCCGATTTTACCAACTCTTCTATCCAAGATCGGGAACAAATGGGACGGTCGGGAAACAGCCGTGAAATCCCCGATCATCTGTGATTTTCCCGACATATGAAAATCAGGCTTATTTTTACAACTTCTGTGCAACCTAAGTCAGCAGCAGAAGGATGGGCAGGACATGAATGCAATTTTTTTTCTTATCATGTGCTTACATGACTTAGAATGACAAAAAGAATGCAGCTTTGTGAAGAAATTTATCCTCAGGTTAGACGCACTGACTTACTTGTCGTAAATAAGCTAACTACACTGTACTGACGTGCGTAAGAATCAACGTTTTCAAAAGCTCAGTTCTAATATGAGACTGGGTATGTTATCATTTAATGATTATTTGAGCCAAACATTATTGTTAAACAGAGGAACGTCCAGTAAGAGGTAGACTTGCCCATAAATCGAGCTCAGTGAGCGCAGGCAGAGCGTGATCAGTGAACCGGAAGCGAGAAGTGAACGACACTTGTTAGAAAGTCTAAGTAACAGGAATCAGATAAAGCAAACAGTTAGGACAAACAAAACGGTCAGGATATAATAGCAAACTGTTTATTGATCGCTACTTGCAAACCAAATACATCCGAAAAACTGATCATTAACAATTACATCATCATGTTCAAACCACTTTTTAACTCTTGATAGAGCTCTACAATCTTACTCCCAACAAAACAAACCAAAAGCTACACAAAAAATCACTGCAAACAATTAAATATAATAACACATGGAGCAAACAATAGGGATTGGATCCTCTTTTTAGTGCTACCATGTACCAACAAAGAAACCATAAAATGTAACGTCCGTAAATAACAAACAATGTTATAAACCAAAAATTATGTTCAAATATTTAAGTAGCTCTTAATAAAGCTCTATCATGTTATACTCTTTTTTAGTATAACACAAAACCTAGTAAGAACGTTGATCAAACCGAGAGGCCATAAAACATAAAGAAACGACCTACAGCTATTCCCCCTTCACACTTAATTTCTGAGGATGGGGGATGTCTTGCTAGTTTTAAAGATTTATATAATTGTTTAAATTAATAACGTAATTTGAATATGCTGTGGCAACACATAGTACCTTAATAAAAATAAATTGAATAAACCAAGTTCTCAAGTTTAAATTAAACCATATCTTTTTGGCGAAGCAATAGAAACGAGATGTGATCATCTCATTCGACTTCATTAGTCTTTAATCTATGATTTTCTAGTAAATCTTTTGCGTTTATCTTTCGTTTCTAAACGTTATTTTTAATTAGTAATTTTTTACTGAATGTTAAAGTCATTCACCAAAAAGAGCATAACCTAGCCCCTTTTGATATACTACTTTAAAGAAGTTGTCAGTTAACATAAAATTATATTATATACTGACTATACATGTGCATATACATGTAACAAGGTAACAAGGCCAATATAAGAAAATTGGTTTGGACAGTACAATGTGCCCTTTATACCTTAAACTCGATTCAGATATTATACTTTCCCACCGTTTGTTTACTGCGCTTTTCAATAACACGCAAACTCCGAAGTTCAAAACTCGATCAACAGTTTGGTTTTTCACTGTCACAAATATCATAGTGGACGTCTCAGGAAACAACGAAGCTTTACGCAAAAGGATCAATATTATCATTAAAAGGTCATGTTTGTGGGTTGTGATTGGTGGATTTTGATCCATTTTGTCAGTTTCTGTTTTCAGGGGTCCAATGTTTGTCTCCATAATTATGATTGACAGCAGCGTGAAACGTGAACCTTATTTGGGCTTTGAACTTCAGAGTTTGCGTGTTACTGAAAGGCGCAGTAAGTGTCGTTTACAAAAACCGGTCATAAGTGTTTTATGGTTGTTTCTCAAATTTATCATCCCTGGTGGACAATTGGTTAGAGTAAATGGGCTCTCAACCATGTCAACTCAGTTTCGATGTAATCTTAACCCTCGGATGTACAAGGGAAGGGGGGAGGGGGGGGGGGGGGGGGGGGGCGGTACATGCCACCCCCTTTAAGCTATTTTTCGATTGTTGCAAGAGCATTTATTGTCAGCACACGGCATCTTCAGCAGCTGTTTGTTTATCCCTTAGGCACATTTTGGCAAAGTTTAGTGAGAATCAGTAGTTAGCGTAACGAAATATGACGTCATAATTAGTAGCATGACATCATATGATCAAGCCATTTTTGAAAAAATGTAAAATGCTACGAAAAAGCAGCAAAATGTTAAACTATATCAAACTACCCAGCAGCGCCATAACCCATAATATTTACCTATTCCTGTAGAGCACATCACAGATTATGTAATAAATGTAAAATCCTCTGACAATATTGTAACACCGCAAAAACCCAAAGGGGATTGCACCCCTCGCCCTCCATTTGCGTGCGTCCGAGGGTTAATATTAATTAAACTATGTATTCGTAATTACTGTTCCTTATCCTAGTTAATGTGTATTATAGCTTTTGAGTAAATGCATTTTGTTTCATCTTTTTTCAAGGCAATTTCTGATTTCACACGGTCTACTTTAAAACAAAATTTCGTAATATACCATTTTATCGCCTTGAGCACATTAGGCTCGCGATCTTGAGTTCATTGTTTTTATTATTCATGAAATGAACTGAATATAGTAAATAAAAAAGAGCTTGATTCCGAGAATTTTTTTCTGTGGACAAAGCATGCGCAATAGACATCTGATAATGAAACTGAGTTGATATGTTGAACTTAAACAAGCACTTCATAGTAAACTTCTAACTCACTTGGGCAAAAAGAACTGCTTCCGGTCCAGAGACTATTGTCACAGTAGGGACTGGTGTACGAGCTACAACCAAAGTAAGAATTATAATTGCTTCCCGCATTGTCTGCAACGTAGATATCATGACCCGCACCAAAGGTTGGACCATACCTATAGTAGCTGTATGTGGCATATCCGTAGTTTTGGTTTATGTCTTTTTTAAAGTATCCATACCCATAATAGTTTTTGAGTGAGTAAATGAAGGTGTTTGTCGAGTACTGCCAACTAGAAGGCCCTGGAGGAAAATCAACATTACAGAAACAATTAGAAAAAGGAAATAAACGTTTGTTTCTAGGACTGGAGATAGGGTGGAAGAATTTTTTTAAAAAACGATAGTCAGTTTTCAACAAGGTTATTTAGGTAACAAACAAAGAAACAATTTGTCAGCTAGTATAACAATTTAAATAAATTCACTAATTATAGCCCATCTCCAATCCGAAATTCATCGTCTTGGACGCAAAAAAAATAAAATCAGCGTTATAGGCGGTCCGTCATTTAAGATGGGATAACTGTTTTGCATCCCCTTTCAACGCTGTCGACAAGACATCGAAGAAAATAACGCGATATGAGGTCATATAATGCAGTTAGTATATAGCTGTATGAACAAACATGCGTGGTTTTAGAACAAAAAACCTTACACGCCTCCAATATCATTATATTCGGCGAATATTTCAACAGCTGTTTCAGTTTGTCTAAAACCTTTAACAAACAAAAGCGTGCGTAATATATCACTTATCTAATTATCATAGACTATGATGTTGTATTTAAAACAAACATACATTGCCACGAGTTGTCGTTGTAACCTCCAAATATATAGCCCGCGGCACTGATAATGGTTACAGTGGGCCCCTGGCCATCACAATTGGAGTGAAAAGTATATGAGCTCCAACCATGAGATGAGGCTCTGTAACACAGTCTCCAATAACTTCTGACCGAACTTTGCAAGTGGTGATGAAGCCAGGTGTTTAACTGCGAAATTTTGCTCCAGTCATTAGCTAAAATGACTGAGTCGTCAAGGCCTCCTGAAAAAAATTATCCGAAAGGTCAACCAAATTTACACACTTTAGATGCCTTTTCCCACAAAACATCCTCTGCTACTCACTAGCAAAGAATACTTTTCATAGCGGCCAATACAGGGTAGAGTTGAACTTTATTTGAAAATCCAATTAAACGACCAAAACATCCGAACAAATTTAAACATTTTCCAAACTTCTGCGACACATGATGCCTTGATAATTGATCAGTTCCAATAATACGGATTGAAATTTGGATATAGCTTCCTTTAAAATGTCAAATTATAAAGTAATCAACAATTCTCAAACTGGTCATTCTGCTGTGTACGAGAAAAACTCAACACTACCGGCGAACTTTTCAACCACCTCATTGACGACACAAAATTAAACAAAATGACCTTAAATTCCACAGAAGGCAGGTATCATAAGGTATTGTGTATTAATTTTCAGTCCCTCCTAGAGCTTTGGCTACCTGTGCTAAAACTCGATAAAAATAAACAAATAAATAAATTAATGAAATGAAATCGGTCTGCTTACGGCCAAGAGTGCACGTTTTCCCGTCGCCAAAGTAATGAGCATTCTCGTCACACTTGCAAGTAAATGTCCCTGGTGTGTTGGTGCAGATTGCATTTGCGTCACAGTCGTGAGTGTTGAGTGAGCATTCATCTAAATCTGGAAGAAAATATCAATGTTGCTCGTTCATTAATGCCCACTACTGAACTTCTATAGCTTTTTTTTCTGACGGGATTCCAGGACGTACAATTTAATCAAAGTAAGCAGGGAAAACATCAAAACGAGCAGGCTTGCGTCCCCGGGGGAGTAGCGTGGGGAGACGGCTGACACTTCAGAATAATTATGAGCATGAAGGGAGGGTGACTTATCTTGAAAGTTACCCTTTTCTATTTTAATTCTGGGTTTCGGGCACTCAACTCCCTCCTCTTCCCGTCTGATGTCCTTTGTTTGAAGGCTCGTTTTTGACGTCATTTGGCGGTTGAATATTTCCACCAATCAGAGCACGTTCAGTCCCATTCTTGAAATTCCTGATGGGGAAAACCGTCTTATAATCACGCTGATTGGTGGAAATATTCAACGGTCACATGACGTCAAGAAAAAGCCCTTAAACAAAGAACATCAGACGGGGAGAGGAGGGAGTTGAGTGCGAAGCGACCGAGGGACCGTCTGAGAATCAGGCTGGGGTTTCGGTAGATAAGAGTTAGGGATAATCCTCCTAGCAGAGACACTCTCCTGGGAGGGTCAGGACGAACGGGATCAGATTACTGTTGAATATTCGTACGTAGAATGTTTTTAGCGTTGCATGTCTGCTTGTAACGTCATATCGGCAGAACCCAGAAGGCATCAATAACAGTTTGAAAGCAGAGGGCGGCATGAAATATATTTTAGATGATGTGCCAGTTGTAGGCGAAATAAATAACAAACGTGAATTGACAGTCGGATTTTCGATCAGATATGAAAAAGCCCCCTTTAATAATCAAATAAAAAAGCAAAAGGTCCTAAAAGAGCAAAAAAGCACACGAAGGTGTCAGTTCTAAGTAAAACGAGAAGATCTGCTTGACGCTAACTTCTTTAAATGACCATTTTTTTTTAGCTATTAGCAAAGCATAGTAAACCGTTGCCATGAAGAAAAGGGGTACAAAAATGATTATTTTCTAAGATTCTAGTAGCACTTGCTGTAAAACTTAAGGTTTAGTAAAAAATGAAGACAGTTCATCTATTCATCTCAAGTTATTTTTAGATCATGTAAGTGTTAATCATTTAATTATCAACGTAAGTGTTCGAGTCGAACGTGATCTCTTACTAAAATATCACTGAAATAGGTTCTTTTTATGGGAAATAATATATATCTTACCATTATTCTGTCTTAACTTCGCGCATTTTATCAAATAATATAACTACGTACCTTGACAGGTGCGTCCATCTCCTGTGAAGCCACTGTTACAGGTGCACGTGTAAGATCCATCTGTATTGTTACACGTCGCACTGCTGTCACACTGGTGACCGGAGGAACACTCGTCAACATCTTAAAACACAAAGAAAGAAATCATTACGAAAGTTTCAGACAAACTTCTCTGATTGTAAAACACTGTGCCAAAATCCAGCCAAAGTCTGATTTATATAATTTATTGACCTTTTAATGCTGGCTACATAGCTACTGCGGTAACTAACCAAAGATTTTCAAATAAATGTTGAGCCACGTGGCACTGGTGATACAAACAAGGAATCAGAGAATTAACTCTGTGTGTAAATTATAGTGCTGCGGTCAACCCATAAATTTCCCTGTACTGAGCGTTAGCCCAAGTAAGGAAATTAGGGACCACAATGATTACATGTCTTTCCTAACTAGTACATACAGTCCCAGTACTAGTCTTTTAACGTTAAAAAAGATAATTAAAAGCACTCTTTATGTGCTTGCCTTGGTAAGAATAAAAATTAAGTAAAGTGGTTTAATACCTGTGCAAGTTAAGCCATCGCCGGTGTATCCCAGAGAACACAGGCACGTGTAGGAGCCGAGTGTGTTTGTACAGGCTGCATTTTGGTGACAGTGGTTATTATTTCCTCCACATTCATCAAAATCTTATTTTAAGAGAAATAAATAAAACAATCACTCAAACAAGCAATCATGGACTTAGCGAAGCTAAATGGCGGATCAAAGTTTTAAACTAAATTCTTGACGACACACGGACAGAATAAAGGAAAACGATTTTCAGTTGAAGAACGTTGTGTTAATCCGGGCTTTGGGATTTGGTATAGGCGCGATGCTTCCTATCCAAACATCTGCATGCGTTTCAAAATGTTTGAACGTTGAATATCCCATGAAGGAATAAAGTATTAATAAAGCACTCTCCAGCCACCAAAGTATTCTCCCGCGTTTTTCATTTTTTGTTTCAGTATTTTGTTAAGGTTTTTCTAGATAACGGTTCGCTTACATCCATTTTTGGAAAG
The DNA here is from genome assembly GCA_024195265.1 of Dendrophyllia cribrosa. Taxonomy (NCBI): domain Eukaryota; kingdom Metazoa; phylum Cnidaria; class Anthozoa; order Scleractinia; family Dendrophylliidae; genus Dendrophyllia; species Dendrophyllia cribrosa. Next base: position 9,255,207 of record JAJLRJ010000005.1, read on the forward strand.
ATACAATCTGGACCATTATTTCTTGTTCACCGAAACATAAAGTTCTAAGACTAATACAACCGAGCTAATTTAACTCCACAACTACTTCTCTACGCGTAGCGACAAAATTAGTGCATGTTGATAGCAAATAGTTTATTGTTAATCATATATTTTGTTTGTTTGAAATCGAAAATTAAAGAATCAGGGTAGTACTTGCTTTATGTTTTCTAAGTAATTAAATGGTCTGAACAGGCTCCTGTCTGAACATAAGAGTGCAGTTAGTTTGCATGATGTTCGTGAAAAGGACATTTTTTCGCTGTCGGTTAAACGTTTACTTTTACAGCGAGTATAAACGGTTCCGTTCCTTGTAAATTAAAACGATATTAAATATTTGGTTGTGAAGCTGTTTGACACCATTTTAATGCAATTGGCTACATAAGAAGCATTCGTTAAAAATATGTCTAAAATATACTGTAAAGAGGAAAGGCTTTCATAGCCACATACCTTCAGAACAAGTGTAGTTATGACAGGTACCACAACGCACATCATTCCACATAAAGCTATGTTTTACTCCTAAGGTGTAAACACAGTCTTCATTGTTGCGGTTATTGGGTTGGTTCTTAGCCCAATAAGTGAAATTACTAGACTGATTGTCTGCCCAGACGAAAGTTCCTTCAGTGTCTCTATCGTTTAACCCAATCCAACCCTTGGCGCCATTCAATCGATGCTGAACATAGACATTCTCTTCTTGATTTCGTACGTTGATGAGGTTAGCGCTATAGGATTGGCAGGTTTTCTGAGCCTCGGTCCAGTTCTTGCATGATTGGCTGGTTGAATAGCAGATGCCACCAAAGTATGACCAACCGGGCTTGCATACATCTACAAAAAACACTGGCAAGTTAAGCTAGGATTCGGCTATTTGTTTCTGCTCGGAAAATAAAAAGGCCGGAAGCCTCAGAATCATTGATGTAAATGGGAAGGTAATTCGTAGAAAAAGCTTAGTTAGCGCTACACCTACCTGCCAGCACTGCGTACGACACAGTCACGGGATCATGCTGGTCAGCAAACAACTCTTTGAGACAAATGCGGAATTCGCTTGCATGGATGTGCTACAGGTATAAAATAATCATGTTATTGTGCAAAAGAGTAACATTGGAAACTAAAACAGGGGAAAATTCGCCTACGCATTCATTGAGTCGTAGTCCTTTTCACACGCGACTACTAATAATTCATTTGCAAACAGTGGAAGCTATCCTAGAAGGTATTTGACCGTAATCACAAGACGTTGAATAACAATGATTATCTGAAGATTTGACTGCAGGTAATTGGGAAGCTATATTATAATTCTAGTCAAAAGAAAAGGGGAAATAAAATCAATTAACTATAACACATCAGTTTAATCGACAATTGTAGCTAGCCGTACCTCTATCCATGCCGTCACAGACATGTATATGGGTTTAAGGTTGTTGTCCTCTGAGTTGTGCCTGGCTGCTATTATTATTATCGGTTCTTTGTCGTAATTTCTTGCAAAGTGCACATCCTGTGGACATAACACATAAATGAGAAAATTACTTATTTCAGCAAACAAATTTTAAAAAGTTCTGATAGGGTATAAAATAATGGGGTTACTATGATGCTTTATGTCTTTTTGCGCTACATCAGTTTGTCGGCCTAAAACGTTTATACAGGCGATTTTGGATGCGATATTTGAGGTGACCTTTACGTGGCGATTTTAACGGAATTCCAAAACACCTGAGAAATAAAGCTACCAACAACTTTTGCAGCAATTTCACGGCGATTTGGTTGTGATTTTGAAGTGCAGTTTACAGAGACGAATGCGATGCCAGTACAGAAAATGTCAAAAATTCCTGAAGAGTTTCTCAAGGCAGCCTTAAGTTTATACCGGGTTAAATTTGGTCACATAGTTCTGCTTTCACTTAAAATGTTCCTTACCTTACAAAATGCACCATTGTAGTTTGCAGAAACAGAACTGTTGTTTGGAAAGTTCACATTCTTGCTCTCGGTAAAAAGAGGCCGATGGATTGTTTCAAAGGCCATCCAATTCTACAAAAAAAAAATTGGTATCACAAAAAAAAAAAACAATTCTTTGTAGGAACATGGCATTGAAACCTCGATTTTTTTAGTTTACGGTTTATTTTCAGAATAAGAATGTCACTCTCTCGTGATAAACTGAATAAATTTAATTTAATAAATTTAAATTTATTTTCAGAATAAGAATGTCACTCTCTCGTGATAAACTGAATAAATTTAATTTATGATTATACATTATTAATCTAGATCTAAATATTTGATTACCACACCAAAAACTTTTCTGCTAAAGTGGACTGTTGTCTTTCAACTTAACGAACTCAGAGTTGCTGACCTGTATATAAACTATTTCTCAAACTCATTAATTATTCATGAGGTTATCAGCCAATGAGGGGAATGTATTTCGTCACATGCATGAATCTAGATACCCAATGAAAACCCATATCCAAATCACTAGTGATCTGGATATGCGTTTTTAATGGATATCTAGATTCATGCATGCCACGAAACGGCAAATAAGAAAATTTAACACAAATTTAACACAATGGATCTTTTATTGATAGCAACAAGAAAATTTCACTCAAATTATGCTGCATGTTCCCTTGTTCCTCAAAAATAGGATAAGGTGTTACCCGAAATTCATTTTTATCAAGTTCCCCTGTTCCCTTGATCCCTAAAAATATTCCTAACTGTTCCCAACAATTTCTTTTTTATTTCATTTTTTCATGGTCAGTTATTTTCATAGGTTTTACCTTGTTAGTCATAGTACAGATACTCCTCGACAAAACGCCTCTTTCTCCTCTTCCTTCCTCCCCTTCGATGGAGGGGTGCATTAGAGCGCTGCAGGCGCGATCACACGAGCGCCAGAGGCGCTAGCCCGTAGGGGGGTCCGGGGGTATCCTCCCCTGGTAAATTTTGAAAAATTCGGTTGTCTGAGACAGCATTTCGTCCGTTTTCGAAGGCAGTTTGATATGAAACCAGGCAGCCAAAAGCGAACGTAAAATATTTCTCGTTAAATTCAAAATGGATTTTTGATAAACGTAAACTTTTATGCGACATGCTATTTACCACTTTAGAAGCTTTTAGAGAATACCGATGACAGAATCATACCGTGACGTACAATTAATACAGCACATAAAATGAAGGCAGGCACAAAATATCTTTAATAGGCCTCATATGCTTTACATTGATTATTTAAAAAGAGGAATAAAACAACATATCTTAATTCACTCAGTTTGCTAATCTTTCAACAGTGTTCCAAGCTCTAGCCTTCTTGGTGCTTCTTAGCAAACAAATCTACTACCTCTTCCAGATCAATGTCACTTTGTTTTGAGCCATCGGCCCACAATAAGCGGACTTTCACAGCTCGTGGATGTCCGCTTATTGTGGGACGGGGGGGGGGGGGGGGGGGGGGGGGGGGGGGGGGGAGGGGGTGCGGACGCACCCCCCCCTCCCCGCCTCTCTACGGACCTGAAATTTAACACCACCTCTCCATGGGCTTTTCATTCCCATTATGACAAATGGCGCCCGTAACGGGTATAATAACTGCCGTGTCGGTCAATACATCCATAGACTGAATTTCAGTTTCCGTTGCCACTTTTACATAAGCTTAAGTACATGTAGACAGGGTTTCTAGACGTGAATGATATAAAAAATGGCGGTCAAGAACAACTAAGGAATTCTCCCAGGTAACCACGCGTTCCAAACTCGTCACCAGTTCTTCTGCTAAGAACAAAATATATGATTTGTTCCCAGACCCCGAGAAATGAGAGAAATTGTCATATTTTGTCGTCGGAAAGGCCTTTTTTCCTCTTAAACATTATAAATTTTTTTCCAAAAGTTAGGAAATCAATGTTCCCTTGTTCCCGATTATAACTCAACAGTTCCCTTGTTAATGTTACCTAAAAGTTATTTTAAGATATTCCTTGTTCCCTAAAAGTAAATGGCCATGTTCCCTTGTTCCCTAAAACCTCTGGGAGGCCCTCATATCTGTTGTAACGGTATCAACCCTATGCAAGTTAGTCCAATCTTTAAACACGTCACCAGAATCTATTATAGGAACTTGCACAACGCGACTCATTTGCCATTCTCGGAAAACTTTTGCAGACCATCTATTCTTGTAAACGGTTGATTTGGGAACACTTTCCTTTAGCAGTTTACTTTCCTCTTCACCGCTTTTTGGGGCATGAAAACGGTTAACTTCATTACTTTCTGCCATAATCAAGCTCCGACTAACCACGAAGCTATAAACTAAATGAGCAAAACTACCATAAATTTAGCATACACTTTGAATTCCCCAAAGAAACCAGGAGACAACAGATGAATGGTAGCTGATAATGATGTCCAGAATTATGCAACCAATGAAAAGAACGTAACAATAGTGTTACGATTTAGGTGATAATTAATATGGGCAGTTTGAGAAGCAATCTAAAAAAACTCGTGCTTCGGGTTTGATCGTGGTATCCAAACATCTCGAAACAAATGAAAGCATGAGGCCGTGTTTCTCGATATTTGAATACCACGATCAAACTCTCGCACTCATTTTCTATATACTACATTCTAATAATCAACAATTGCTGTATCATCTGATCACATTCTACCATTTTCTAGTTTATTAGCTTTGCCGTTCTATGCTATTGTCGTGTGACAGATGAGACAAACTAAACATACCACAAAGATATCTTCATGTACGCCATCGTAGTTTTGCAGCTCACGTAGACAAATGTAAAATGAAGAACGGGTTGCGTTCTCTACCCACAGACTAGCAGCGTCGTGCTTTAAGGCGGAACTGATGTGTTCTGCTGTAACCAAGACGGTGGGGGCGACACCAAATTTACCCTGTATCAAACAACCATGTATTAAAATCAAAATTACGAGTCAAGCTTTCCATTCCAGGGAACATGCCATAAAGACCCCAATAGAGTATACAGTAGACTGTTCCAGGCGTTCAGATAGTGGGGAAAACGCAAATAGTTGGGGAAGGCGCGAAGAAAAGCGAGCGAAAAAAATGTGGGGAGACGAGGGAACGCCTGTAAACAAACTCAACAAAAGGTCACTTTCTAGTTACGAGCGCACTGAAATCTGACGATGTACCGGGAACTTTCAAATGCACACGCACACGATGTAACACTTGTCCTTTCATTCACAACGCGGACAAAATAACAGGACCCAAACGATCTATTAAAATCACTGATCGTTTTACATGCACCTCCGTAAATGTTATCTACTGCATTACATGTACTTTTTGCAAAAAGATATACATTGGCGAAACAGGGAGGAGACTGGGCGACCGTTTTCGTGAACATCTCCGAGACGTTGAAAAAAATGACAAAGACGCATCCAAACCAGTCGCGCGCCATTTTAATCTTACTAACCATTCTAAACAACACATGACAATCTGCGGCCTTTCCCTACACCAGGGTAACACAGAAAGCCGTAAAAACCTAGAACAAAAAATCATCTTTCAAATCGGCACTCTCAAACCCCACGGAATCAACGAACGCTTTTCATTCAACTAATCTACATTTGTTTTTCACGTCACCAAATTTCCACCAATAGCGTAGCTCCACCGCTTACTATATAAAACCACACACTACCCACAATTCCTTGATTCGCTCCGACGAAGGGCTAGCGCTCGAAACGTCAGCTATTTGAATCTTTTTACGGTGGTCAATTTACCTTATCGACTCAGTCGATAAAACTAAATTCTCGTGTTTCATCCCCCCACCGACGCAGCACCACAGTTTCTCTAGAAACTAACCCCATTCATTTGTTGTTTATTCGCTGCGACCATTAACTTTTTACATCAATATTTCTTACTCAACAGCTTTCTCACCGAACGAACCGAAGACGATGCCTAACCTCAAGACACTCACCAAGGAGCTACGCCAGGAAATCGTAAGTTATCTTATTCCTTTTCCCCCCATTTCCACTAATTTAGCCTTTCGTTTATCCACTCACATCTTTACCAAAACTAGGTTTTGTAGTCACATCAATTTCATCGGCCGTTGCCTCCAATCCAAAGTCATTCCTAAAGGGTTTCGTTCAAATTTTCACGCTTCTACATTCTCTGATTCCAATCAACAATATTTCCACGAAATTCACCATGCCCAAAATTCTTTCTCGCGTAATATTATGAGGATCACTATCAGAGCTATGTGCCTTAAACGTAACAATCTCGAAAAGGAAATTATCCAATACCGTTCCGAACTTTCCAAAATTTGTCCAGCTGTCTTAGTACAATCAATTCGCGCTAAAATTCAAGAACTCAATGCTAAACTGTTCAACAGCCTTAACCAAATCAAGACCCAAAAACTTGAACAGTTAATAGGTCCTCAATTATCCGGCGACCATTCATTCGATAGTCACAATGGCGTCATTACCATTCCGGAAAATTTGCCGCTTTCTAACCCAGAGAGGTCCGTTCTTAGTAAAGGTTTAAACTTTGTTCCTATAGCGAAACAAACCGACGAATTTTCAGTCAAACAAGATGTTGAAAAATTCCTTCGCCGCGTGCAATTAAGAGCTTTTTTCCACGACAAAGAAGACAATTCTAACACCTCGGAAAAAGATGTTTTTGAAACACTCAACGTTCGCAAATCAAAATGGACTCCCCCAGAGGGCCAGTTTTCTTCTCTAGATTTTTTCGTCAAAAAATGTCGTCACGATGTCCAAAAACTTAAATTTAACCGCCACACCAAAATTTCCAACCTTTCAACAGGAGAATGGGCAGCGCTCAAAAGTCTTAGCAAACGACGCGACATTGTTATCAAAGCGGCCGACAAAGGCGGGGCGGTAGTTGTTTGGCGGACCGACCTTTACCGACAAGAGGCTTTTCGGCAACTTTCTGACACCGCTTTCTATGCCAAAGTTGATAAAGATCTCACTTCTACCAACCAAAAAATTGTCAAAGAAACTATCCAAGACCTCATTACTAAACAACAATTACCAGTTACCGCCAACAATCTCATCATCACTACTCCTAGAACCTCACGCGTTTATTTCAAACCTAAAATTCATAAACCAAACAATCCGGGCCGACCCATTGTTTCCGCTTGTAGCTGTCCTACCGAACTAATTTCTAGCTATTTAGACAAAATCATGGCCCCCATTGTCAAATCACTACCCTCGTACATTAAGGACACCAATCACGCACTCGAAATTTTCCGGGATTTCAGTTTTGCCAGCGAAAACAAATTAATTTTCACTATGGACATTACCTCTTTATATACCGTCATCCCCAATGACGAAGGACTTCAAGCACTAAAATATTTTTTCGACCAGCGCTCCATTCAAAACCCAAGCTCAGAAACACTGCTCCGCTTAGCCGAATTAGTTTTGACACTTAACTGTTTTTCATTTTCCCAAAACTACTACAAACAAGTAAATGGAGTCGCCATGGGCACCAAAATGGGACCAAGCTACGCTAACCTTTTTGTAGGCCACATCGAAGACAAATTTTTTAATCAGTACCACGGAACCAAACCCGAACTCTACGGCCGTTACATCGATGATTGCATTGGCGCTACCTCTTCCAGTAAAGAGGAACTTAATCAATTCATAACTTCTGTCAATACTTTTCATCCAGCTCTAAAATATACCTGGGAAATTTCCGAAACCTCAGTCGCTTTTCTTGACATTAATATTTCAATCAACGGTAACAGTTTATCCACAAGTGTGCACTACAAACCTACAGATTCCCACAGTTATCTGTTACATTCATCCTCACATCCATCGCACGTTAAAAACGCCATTCCGTATTCTCAATTTCTCAGACTTCGACGTCTATGTAGTGATGACTCTGATTTTTCCAACAAATCAGAAGAAATGTGCCAGTTTTTCAAGAAACGTGGGTACCCTGACTCTGTTGTTAATACGGGCCAACAACGTGCACAACAGATCGACAGACAGTCAGCACTACAAACGCCACAGAAGGAAGAGAACGAGAGAATTCCATTCACCCTCACTTTCCACCCACACAACAACACAGTCAAAAGCATCATTTTAAAAAATTTCAAATTACTCCAAAACGACCCCGAAACTGGCAGAATTTTTTCACAACCCCCACTAATTTCATTCAAACGTGACAAAAACATAGGCAACTTTCTAGTTACGAGCGCACTGAAATCTGACGATGTACCGGGAACTTTCAAATGCACACGCACACGATGTAACACTTGTCCTTTCATTCACAACGCGGACAAAATAACAGGACCCAAACGATCTATTAAAATCACTGATCGTCTTACATGCACCTCCGTAAATGTTATCTACTGCATTACATGTACTTTTTGCAAAAAGATATACATTGGCGAAACAGGGAGGAGACTGGGCGACCGTTTTCGTGAACATCTCCGAGACGTTGAAAAAAATGACAAAGACGCATCCAAACCAGTCGCGCGCCATTTTAATCTTACTAACCATTCTAAACAACACATGACAATCTGCGGCCTTTCCCTACACCAGGGTAACACAGAAAGCCGTAAAAACCTAGAACAAAAAATCATCTTTCAAATCGGCACTCTCAAACCCCACGGAATCAACGAACGCTTTTCATTCAACTAATCTACATTTGTTTTTCACGTCACCAAATTTCCACCAATAGCGTAGCTCCACCGCTTACTATATAAAACCACACACTACCCACAATTCCTTGATTCGCTCCGACGAAGGGCTAGCGCTCGAAACGTCAGCTATTTGAATCTTTTTACGGTGGTCAATTTACCTTATCGACTCAGTCGATAAAACTAAATTCTCGTGTTTCATCCCCCCACCGACGCAGCACCACAGTTTCTCTAGAAACTAACCCCATTCAACAAAAGGTCCTTCCGCCCACTTTTAGACCGCCAACTCAGTTGTCAATTATGTCAATTACAACCGGATCAGATTTCCACGTTGGCAAATTCTCTCTTATCTCATATCTCGGTCTGCGTTTCGATGACTGATCGTTGCGTACGTTCTTCTGCAAACGAATTGCCAGTCCATCCTTCAACGTGTTGTAGGTTTTGCCAGTTAACAATAAGGATATTGTTGGATATTCTGGAGCGGAGAGTTTGGTGTTGGCTGACATTGCTCGCTCGATAGGCCACGAACTGGATAAAAGTGAACATGATATTAGCTGCTGAACATTGGCAAATATTCATGCCTGGTGAATCGCAGAGAGCGGGTAAGCGACAAACTTACACAAGGTCGCCGACAGGACATACTCTCTCAGCGAAGCGTGCGCCGACGGCTGACAGCGCCAGAGAAACGACAACAACTGCGAAATCGCGACGTTCTTTCGCTCTTGCAAGCTCTGATGAGGACCAAAGTTCGCTCGGAGTGGCCCCCATTAACGACGCAATGGCGAAAAAAATGCGGGGATACGAGGGAACAAGGTTATTCAAGCAATCTTTCTGTTCTTCGATCGCATCACTAACAGATACGATATTCGGGAAGTTTTTGAGTACGTTGTTTACAACGATTTCGATCTCAGCGTGACTCGATGACAGCTGTCTTTCCTCCGCCATATCGCCTTTCTCCTCAGTGCTCGAGTGTTAACAGAAAGTGTCATAATTTACCAATCAGAGGGTATACCGGAACAACCTTTTGTTAAGTTTGTTTACAGGCGTTCCCTCGCCTCCTCTCCCCAGTCTCCTGGCATTTTTTTCGCTCGCTTTTCTTCGCGCCTTCCCCAACTATTCGCGCTTTCCCCACTATCTGAACGCCTGGAACAGGCTAAGTATACAGCAGGCATTGTCAAAGTGACTATGAATTCGAAGAACTTGATCAAACGAGAGGTTTTCCAATACAGTACAGCAATTAACCGATGATCGGGAATGACTCAATTATTTTTTAAAGAGTCGTTTTTCAACGTCGACATCCTTACGACCAACCGGGAACTTTTTACAGGCAGGAAAATGAATCAAAATGTTAAGGAATAAGTTTCAAAACTAGTTGTCAGAGTCTTGTCACAAAATGGGAATGCAGCCTCCAAGATTCAGCGAGACCACAAAATCCTTCCCGATTTTTTCCAAACAAACGGTGATTATAGAATATATAAGGGCCTAAAATACACAGAAGATTGAAATAATAACGAGTAACTACCTGGGGAAGGTTGATTTCCTTGCACTGTGATCCAGTCCACCATTCTGGTACGCGTATTTTTCCCGTCACTCCTCCATCTGGTGCGCCTTGGTAGGCCATCCAGTCCACTGTGGCAAACTCTTTGGTAGAACGGTCATTTCTTCCTGCTGCTGTCACGCATAACTTAAGACAATTAAAGATATATAGGTTGAGATATTTTTCTTATTGAATTTGTAATTCAAAGCTTGCAAAAGAGCAACAACATAAACTAGACTAGAGGTACAGCCAACTCTGTCATAGCGGACACTCATGTAAGGCCGCCACCTCTTAGTAAGGAAAACATAAGTCCTTGACTGGTTCCGGCCGAATTTCACTTGTTTGTCTGTACTCTCTATACGGCAGCCACCTCTCTTAGGCAGTTCACTGTACTTTGCATGTACTGCAACGTACCTTTAGCATATACTAACACAATACGTTATGTCACATTTACCTGAAAATTTTCGTGGTTGACAGTTTGCACCCAGGACACAGTGGCATCATGTATATAATTATTCCTGGTTATGTTCCAGTGATTTGTCGTTATCTGCACATGAACTTCTTTATCTGGATAGAACGAAAACGGCGGGAACTTCACCACTTCACATGCTGTCTCCGCCCATTGCACATGTCTTGTTAACGAAACTCGCCCCGTCTGAACTGGAAAACCTAAGGGCCAAATATAAACAGAATAAAGAACAAGAAGAGGCAGAATAAGAAGATTGAAACAGAATAATATTAAGAACATAGACGGAGAAGAAGATAAATGAAAAAAGAGGAGGAGGAGGAGGAGGAGCAAGAGGAGGAGGGGGGAGGGGAGAAGTGAGAAAACAGAATCTGTTACAATCCAATTAATCACATAGGCACTGTAAAAGATCGCAAATCAACTACTAAACATAGTACCCGAAATGTCGGACTACTCTTGGCCCGCAATCTTTATATATCGTGGCGCAAACATTGTCTGCTGAGATGCGAAGCCCCATATTCATAGAACCTATGCCTGTCATTTTTCATGGTCATGGCTAGCGGAATGTTTCGCGGGCACGCCTCCGTGACGTGTGTGTCTGTGCGTCGCGCAAGGCCAACTCGCGGGCGCGTATGACGTCGCAAAACATGCGCGTATGACGCCACACAACATCCGGGATCTTAGCAATTTTGAAAGCAAAGCAAGGCTTTGTTTTTCGCGCAGCTACACAGCTGTCAGCTCGATAAACATTTTTATAGTTTGGATCTTTCGCTGTGTTTATCTGAGAAGTAAAGTCGTTATTTCCCCGCATTTTTTCGCGGTTTATTTTGCTACTCAAGACAGGGATACTAATTAAGGGATACCAGAAACCCATAAGTGGGTTGAAACGTGCAACTGTCTCTTGTACGCTTCAAAACAAGCTTCCGATTATTCAATTTGCTAAGAAGTTGTTACAGCCATATTTGGAAAATCAAGATAAAATATCAACCAATCAATTCGCAAGAACAACTTGCTTCCAATCTCAAGGGACCGAGGGGTTTCCAAATATGGTACTAAGCAAAAAATAAATATTCGGAAGCTGTGAATGCGCGTTACACGTTTCAACCCACTTATGGGTTTCTGGGGATACTCAGAAGCCACTTTAGTGGAAAAAGAAGAGCTTTCAGGGATAAAATCTTGCTTCGAGGAACTTCTTACGTTTTTATCAATGCAGGAGCAATGCGGGGAGATGTTTGTTTTTATTACGGATTTCAGAACCAAAGAAGCAGAAATTTAAAGAATTACCAAGCAGTTAAGGGACTTAAAGGTAAAACAGATTACATTTTTCGATGGGAATTTATGTGGATATCAATCTGTGATTGACTTTTTCTTTGTGTTCTTGTTAGTTTTGGAGAATTGTTTATAAAACGTGCTTAAATTCAGTTGTATTGATTTCTTGAATTTCATCGAAGACAGCTCGAATTTAACTTGATGCCCTATAAATGGTACGCGTTTTGCTTTTAAACATAAACTTATGGAGATTTGAATACATTTTTTCGAAAGAAGATTGTGTTGTCCAATTGTATGTGTTTGTTCATTCATTACATAGGTTGAAAAGCGATTTTATGTAAACAAAACAAAACTTGGATTTCATAGTTCTATCTTCACTCGCGTCGTCTTATGCAAATAAGTTTGTGTACTCATGTTTTGCCATTTTGATTTCCAGATCAGTTTCTCGGGCAATTTTTGATACGCAACAGGTCTATTTTTTTCGTTAATTAGTCAAACTAGTTATTCTAGACAGAGAAAAAGTTGTTTTATGAACTTTTGTACGGTCTAAATGTACTGTGCAGACGGTCGCGTAAAATTGTTTTTGAGAATTGCTAAAATTGAAAAATAGCCTGGTCGTCAATCTTAATTCTTGTGCTTCCGACCTTTCACCTTAGTTAAGCCAAGCTTATCATCGGCTTTCTGTTCAGAGGGCGACGCTGTTAGGCTCAGCCTATCTATAGATAATAGAATTAACTGGTTGTTTGCTGAATTGTTAATACACAGTGCACAGTCTCACCTGTACAACTTCCCGGATGATATAGGGTGTGGTTACTCTTGTGTCTACATATGTCCAACAGGCAGAAGCACTTGTTTTTGAATGTGGTCGAGTTGGATGAACATACAGGCTCCTCATATGAAGGGCAGTTATCGTCGCACACACAACGGGCATCAAATGCGTCGAACGCCTTACAGATGGCATGGTATTCACAAGTAACGTTGGTGCACGGGTCAATATCTTGGAAATAGAATTAAAACTAATTTTTCGGCGAGAACATGACTACATAATAGAAATAATGAACATACAGACCATTTTTGGAGCGCAATATCTGCTGAAATGAAGAACAGTTTGAGGTATTTTTTGCCTTAAAACGAGTGACGAGAGAGGGGATGTGATTTACAAAGAGCCTTGTATTAATTTAAGCATTTCAAACCAGCCTAGCCTAACTAGGCTTCTAATTTATTGATTAATTGATTAATTTATTTATTGGAATCCCAATTTTCTGAATATTTTTCTTTGTCCATTTCTAATATGATTATCATTCCAAACATCGATATTAGAAACCGCCCATCTGACACTCAAATGTATACCTCCTACAATAACATATTCCACTGTTACTGGGTCGTGAGACTTGCTTATTCCCTGACTGTCTTTGATGCACACTTTGAAAGACAAGCGAGTGATTTCCTGCAAGATAAACAGATTAGATGTTAACTTGTATTTCATTCACGTGCAGTTTTAAAAGGAATAAATTCTAACTGGCAAGCTATTTGATATGTAGTAACACTGTAGTTTTTAACCCGTGAATACGCGCATACGTAATGAACGGGTTATCGGTAACGAAGACTACTATAAGGTGAAGGAGGATCACAAACCACGCTGATCGTGAAATTTTAAAGTTAACTTCAAAAATACCTATTATATAGGATGTCGCCGGATCAACCCTCCATACTTGGCGTGGTTATTACCAATTGAACAATATATATACCTAGCATATTTGCGTCATGAATGCCGCACTTCAGTTTCATCTGAGAAATCGAGCCTTTCAAAGTTGGCTTCAAAGCTATAAGATGGTCGTACCTGAAAACCATCCCACAAAAGATCTCAGATTGTTCTACCAAGAGAACAAACCCACAATCGTTCGAACTATTGAGGAAGAGGTTGCGGAATTGGGTCATGTTAAAGTGAATTTCACACTTGAAATTCGCTTGACAAAGGCAGGAGTAAACGGTATAGAAACAATAAACCACTACTTCAGGTTGACAGACCCATTAATAGTAACACACTTTATTCAATCTGAAGTTACCGAACAAACGGACGGCGTTATCAACTCGATAATGGAACAAGTAGCAAGGTGGGTATACATGGGATCGGGTTGGGTCATTGAAAAAGTCAATACCATTTGGCTTGACTTTGCTAGATACTAACCTATCAGAGGTGGTAGCTACTTACCTCTTCCTAGAAAGTTAAAAGATAAGCAGGCCATCATAAACATAAAAAACGAAGACGATCAATGCTTGCGTTGGGCTTTACGTGTTGCGTTGTATCCTGTTCCTGATAGAGTACGTACAGACAGACCAAGCAAGTACCAAACAGACGATCGTCTAGATTTTACTGGGATTTCTTTCCCGACACCCTTAAATCAGCTCTCAATAGTTGAAAGGCAGAACAATCTAGCCTTAAACGTCTTTGGGTGGAAAAACAATAGTGTTGTCATCTATAAAGTTAGTGAAGTAGAAGATCAAAATATAAGACGAATGAATATTATGCTGATAGCCAACGAAAACAACACTCGCTATTGCTATATAAAAAGCCTCAGCAGGCTTCTTCGCAACAAGTACGATGCAGGCAGAAAGATCCATTTCTGCGAAATGCGAAAGATGCCTTCAAGGTTTTTTATCGCAGCATGTTCTCGACGATCATCTATACTACTGCAAAGGTATCAAAGGTCGGCCAACACGAATTGAAATGCCAAAGGAGGGTGACAACATCCTGCGTTTTGAGAACTACCAGAACCAGATGAAAGCACCCTACATCATCTACGCAGACTTTGAAAGTCTCGTAACAAAATAGACCACGATCCCGCAGACACCACAGAAAGCAGCACAACCAAGACAGAAGTCCACACGCCCTGTGGATTTGGCTTCACGGTTGTATGCTCAAACGGCAAATCATATGGTCCTTTCTGCCACAGAGATCCGGACGCAGTTAAAGTGTTCCTGCATAACATCCAACAAGCGGAGAGGATCATCAGGGATAAGCTAAGGTTGAAAAGTCACTTACCATGACAAGGGAAGACTGGGCAAACTACAACATTGCGTCTGAGTGTATCATCTGTCACGAAAGCCTGTATAAAGAAAACTTCAAGGAATCTGTTGAAGTTTACGATCCAGACACTAGAGAGTGCGCGGGCCTGGTTCATTGGAAAACCAAAAAGTGTTACTCCAACGTCTTCAAGACGTATATCCAAGACGAGGAAACGGGCGAGCTGGAAGAGTTTCAATTTGTTGGCTCAAGGAACCAAAGGAAGCAAAAAGAGGGATACATGTACAATCCCGAGCAGGATTATTGCCTTTTCAGCGGTGAGTCTTTAGTCAGAAAACGTATAACGGACTCGACTCTGTCAAGGATCACTGCCATATAACGGGCAAATATCGAGGCGCTGCACAAAGGGTTTGCAATCTGAACTACTTTAGAATCAACCCTAGCACGGTGGTAATCCCAGTTGTGTTTCACAACCTGAAAGGCTACGACGCACACCTCCTTATGAGCGATAAAGCCAATGTCCAAGCAGAACTGAAGTGCATCCCAACCACCATGGAGAAGTACATCTCGTTCACCCTTGGCAAACTTAGGTTCATCAACAGCTGCCAGTTCTTGCTATCAAGTCTCGATAGCTTAGTCAAATCAAATAGCCTAGACTTCTTTTCCATAACTAACAAGTATGAAAAGGATCCTAACAAACTAAAGCTCCTACTGCAGAAGAGAATCTATCCATACGAGTACACGGACTCTTGGGAACGATTCACTGAGGAGGCACTGCCGGAAAAAGATTCGTTCTATAGCAAGCTTAAAATGGAACACATCAGCGATGAGGATTATGAGCATACACAGGCAGTGTGGAATGCGTTCGAGTGCGAGAATCTCGGAGACTATCACGACCTATACCTCAAGACGGATTTGATGCTTCTGGCGGATGTTTTCGAGAACTTCCGGACAACCTGCATGAAGCACTACAACCTCGATCCAGCGCATTACTATACTATGCTATGCTATGCTATGCTATGCTATGCTATACTATACTATACTATACTACTGGTCTAAGCTGGGATGCTCTCCTGAAATACACAGGTGTAAATCTGGAGCTCTTCACAGAAAAAAGATTAGAACATCCACATATTCGTCGAAAAGGGCATGCGCGGTGGCATTTCAATGGAGAGCAGGCGCTACTGCAAGGCGAACAACCCCTATCTTGAAGACTACAACCAAGATCAGGAAACAAGCTATATCATGTATCTTGATGCGAATAACCTCTATGGTTGGGCTATGAGTCAACATCTCCCAGTTGGCAGTTTTGCTTGGTGTAGAGCATTTCCAACAGAACACCAAATCCGTAAGTTATCTCCAACCAGAAAGTGGGGCTACATCTTCGAGGTTGATCTTTAGTATCCAGAGGAGTTACATGACGAGCACAACGCCTATCTTCTAGCACCAGAAAAACAAAGAGTAGAAATGGCGTGGATGTCCGACTACCAAAGGGCATTGTTAGAGGGTCAGGCCGAGGATGAAACTGAGAAGCTGCTCCTAACACTCAAGGACAAAACAAGATACGTCCTGCACTACAGGAATCTGCAGCAATACCTTGAGTTAGGGATGAGGCTGAAAAAGGTTCACAAGATCCTAAAGTTCGAGCAGAAGGCTTGGATGGAACCATACATCAGGCTACACACTCAGCTTAGGACTAAAGCTACATCAGACTTTGAGAAGAACTTCTTCAAGCTGATGAACAACTCAGTCTTTGGCAAGACCATGGAGAACCTCAGAAACCGCGCGCGGTGAGGTTGTGTCGTTCTAATGAGGTAGATGAGACAAGAAAGCTTATCTCAAGCCCTCCCTATGCCAGATCTACTGTCTTTGATGAAAGCCTTGCTACATTTCAGATGCACAAGGATAAAATCTTGCTTAAACGCCCAGTCTACACAGGCATGTGCACATTGGATTTGAGTAAAATCCTAATGTACAACTTATACTACAATTACCTCAAACTAATTAAAAAAAGTACGGTTCGCGCTTTGAGCTGCTTTACACAGACACCGACAGCCTGCTCCTTGAGATCAAAACAGCAGATGTCTACAAAGACATGGAAAGCCGTCTGCATGACTACTTTGACACAAGCGACTTCCCGAAAGACCACTTTCTTCACAGCCAAGAAAACAAGAAGGTAATCGGGAAGATGAAGGATGAGTGCGCGGGAACTCCAATCTCAGAGGTAGTTTGCCTACGTTCGAAGATGTACTCAATCATGCTAGGCAACGCAAAAACCATAAAAAAGCCAAGGGCACAAGCAAGGAGATGAGACACCACGACTACAAGACAGCTCTCTTTGGCATGAACATACTGCGTAGTGAGTGCCATAAAATCTATGGCCTGCATGTGAATTAGATTTCACTCTCTCCTTTTGATTCAAAGCGATGGATCAAGGATGATAGAATCCATACACTAAAAAAATATCAACCAGCAAGAGTAGCAGGCGGTAGCTGTGTATCAGGTGGTGCAACAAGCAGCTCTTCGCGGACGAAGCCCGGCTTGGGTCCATCTTAAAGGTAGTACAGGATTGTGTTCTCCAGGCTTTGTGACAGTTCTTTCAATATTTAAGACCCTCAAAGACCATATAAAGTCTGTAGCGCGCTTGCTACCACCCTCCAATTCGCCGGGCTGGTATAAATATCTGACATTTACTCTAGTTGGGAGCTTTTTTTTTGATCGCTCCTACAGGCCTCGAATATTTTGTCGAAGGCTTGGCAGATACAACCTGTTCCTTCTCTTTGATTGCCTCAGCATGTTTTTTGCCAAGCAATCTTGTTACTTCATTGTTCAAGGCAGAGATAACTTCAGGAAGCCTTTTAACCCATTCAGTTGACCGTTTGTTGTTGGGCAACCGCATTTCAACAGCATATTGGTGACCAAACAAGCGTTCGGCTAGAGTGCAGTTGAAGCACTTCACAATTGCCTGGTCTCTATGAATATCAACACGACCGCGGCGAATAGAAGTTTTGTGGTTTTCCATCGTCTTAGTTACAGTGCCCATGAATTCCTGACCAGGATCAACTTGCAACAGTTGAGGCCATTTCAAAGACCCACGTTTGTAAATCTTCTTAAAGGCTTTCTCAACTTCGGCAGACTGACTTTAGATCTCTGAGGCTCTGATTCGTTGTAGCGACTAGCAATGTCAACAACGGTGATAGCGTATTTGAAAGTCTTTCGCCCTCGTCCTCTACCATGAGTGTCGTGCGGCAAAAAAGGTCTGCTTGGTGCACTGCATTGGACGAGAAGACGTCAAACTTTGGTCGAGGAATGTAACGCGGTGCTGGGAGGAAAACCTACCAGAGCGCTTGCTTGGCCAACCACCGCTTCGCAGTATCTTCAGAGACCTTTGCCGCATTGGCGAGTTTTTTTCACAGCGGCAATACCTTTCCAGTACCCTTGTGAGATGTAGTAAACCTTTGCGAGTTTGGCGTCCATATATTATGTGTATTTTTAAGTTCAAGGCTCGTCGGGATTCTGATCCAGGTAGAGATTCTTCTTCTTCGTGTTTACATACGAGGTTGATGACTTCTAAGAAGAAGATGCGGTTAGCTTCAAGCCAACAGAAAGTGAGGAAAGCCCATCCACCAAAAATTCTGAGAAGTTTGCCGGGACCCATAGTATATAAATAAGAATATTTTTAAAGGAAGCAAAAGGCAGCATAACCAAGCGCAAGAGCGCCAGTACCGACAAACAGGAGTTCGCCTTGTTTTTGCTGCTCACTTGGCTTTTAAAAGTCAGAGAACTTAGGCTCTTTGGGCATTGCGATCTGCTCGTGCTAACGAGCTTGGTTGTAGAGTTTGAAAGCTTAGTCAGTGTCAGTGAAATTTTGTTTTACCTGATCTTTAATTCGATCATTTGTTGCAATCCAATCGAGAAGTTTTGTCCGGTCTTTTTGATATTTGGCTGCTTGGTAGGCCTCGAGAGCTTTGTCGTGCCTAACTTTTTCTTCTTGTGCGACATTGGGGTCGTTGCCAGATAGGTATCTTGCGAGATAATTACCGCCAATGAATGTTTCAGCTTTGAGCAATATTCCTCCAGCCATAATAGCAATGCTGGCCATTATGTATATGTTATGAATTATTAAAAAGTTGTTTTTCACACCGAAGAAGGGAGGATTTTTTGGTCCTCATGGTATTGCTTGAGCGCAATGCTTCCAGCCATAGTCGCTGTGAACTTCACGTTGTTCATCACATTCGAGCTAGGATCAGCGGTAAATGACCCCTTGACGGCTTTTTAGCGATCCAACCAATACCAGCGACAAGGTCAGTAATTGTAGCGGCGTCAAGAATGGTTTTCACAAGCTTGTTGTCAGACATGGTAGCATATATATATATATATATATATATTTATTCCATGCTGCGAATGTGTGAGTTTATTTTTGGTGATGGACGTGTGCGTGGTTGTGAGGTGGGAGGGGGTTGGGACTCCTCGCTTGGATGCTCAGATGCGTCGTTTCTCTGTCGGTTAAGTCCAATGGCGTTCAAAATAGCCTCACGTTGGTAGTACACACCCAAATCGGAGACAATTAAGCCGCCAATACCAAGAATGTAGCAGCCTGAGATGTTGCTGCTTGATTCTTCTTCATATGACGAGGCAGCGGCACGGTGGGAGCTCCTTTGATGTCGTTTTGGGGTTTGCTTTTTGTTGTTGTGTTTTTGCTTCACCAGCAACACGGTCTGCCAATCTCCTCCCAGCAGCAACGCGGTCAGGGTTTTTGCTGCAGGCTTGGTTGCTGGGACGTCAGAGGTGATGTGATTGCTCACTGTACTAAAAGTAGAGTTAGCTTTTTTAGGTTGTGTCTCCATCAGGATATATATTAACCTTTTTTAAATTCTTGAAAAGAACTAGGGAATCACTTAGGGGGACTTGCTTAAAACTTACATGGACTTGCCAGGTTCTTACATCGGTTCCCCACTATGTTCCTTACCATGTTCCTCGCCAGGTTCCTCACTGTGTTCCTCACTTGGTTCCTTGCTAGTTTTGAAAACAATGTGTTTTGTTGTGATCAGAGCAGCATTGGCTACCGCTAACCACCTTCCACATCGCAGTGCAATGTTGCCAGCAAAGGATGACAACTCACTGTTTATGATGTAGGCTGCGGTCACATCTACGACGTAACTAAAGTTTAACTTAAGTTAGTCTCAAGTTACGTGACGTCATACCTAACTGTAGTTAGTGCTTTCGGTCGACTTTGCGGTCACACCACGCAGTTAACTACAGTTAGTTCTAATTAGCCTATGGATGCCGTCAGAATTAAAAGAGGTTCGTAACGGCCCTTATTGTTGATCCGTGAAATGTCAACATGGTTGACCGACGTAAAGTATGTCTAGTTTTTCTTCTTATTTATTTTTTTTCGTGCGGCAAACCGTCGGAGAAAAATGAGAAATAAGCGGAGAATTTTAACGGATGCTCGACGCCAGGTACACGCGTTGCTACCTTGTTGTATGTAAGTTTTTTGTTTGTTGTTTTTGGTTTCCCCCTCGCTTCACGCTTGGTTTTTATTTTGCATATTTATATATGCTCATCTCGCACGTGCGAAAAGAATTGTCACATTCTGATTGGTTGTTTGTTTGTAAACTTAAGACTAACCCATGAACCCTGCTTGGGTATAACTATAGTTAGTCTGTATTGTTTTGGATCACCGAGGCGTAAATTTTCTAACTATAGTTATAGCGAACAGAGAAGCGGTCACATTACCGAAATAGCTAACTATAGTTATCCCCGTCTTAACTATAGTTAGTAGCCCAGATGTGACCGCAGCCGTAGTCATTTTTGAGTTTTTTTCTGCAGTGCTTCCACATTATCAATGGATACAAACATGCCAAACCCCTTGCCGACAAGCATCAGAAAGCTGTCATTTAGTGACTCGGTCGTCTTGTTGCCTTCGTAAGCTTCATACCTTTTGCAGTAGTTTGCAACCTGCTTGTCTGTGAGACGTTTCACCTGCTCGTGTGCGAGATGGACTCCGATAGCTTCTTTTGATTTGCCATTTGAGACAAGAACTGCCAGCCTCTCACGTTGAGCTGCAGTGTTGTCTTTCGGAAAAGGCACTGCAGATGGGATGGGATTATCTGGGTTTACCTCCAACGTCTGCATTACATCGTTCATAGCTTGATCATCCTCAAACGTGGCTGACATCACCGTTAAGTTTGCGTACATGATATGTTTTTTTTTATCTTCTAACGTTTTTACTTCAATTCCGTATGGATGTAGCAGAGAAAAAACTAAATGGGAACACTTGCGCCCTTTCAGTCGTGCAATGAGCTCTTTGTACTCTTTTCGTGTGAAAGTTCGCCAGCATAGTCTTCGAAGATGGCTTTTGTTGTTTTGCTTGAGGGAGTGTATAAAAGCACGATCGCTGCCACGTTTTCCCTAAACGGCCTAGCTATGCTGGTTATCTGCTGGGTCCGAACCTACGAGAGAGGTGCAGTATTGCGTATTATCATTATATCAGGACTAATAATCAGTTATGATATATCATGTTTTTTCTAATACATCTCTTCTTAAACATATTGCTATTATCATGATATATCTTTGGTGATATAAGGGGTTGATTTTTTGATATTCCGCAATGGGTTTTTCTCATATAAAGATATGTTATCATGATATTATCAGAATATTTAGTTAAGTAGAATTTGTTCTCCTCCCAGTGATACAGTGATTTATCATGATATTATCAGAATATTTAATTAAGTAGAATTTGTTCTCCTCCCAGTGATACAGTGATTTATCATGATATTATCAGAATATTTAATGAAGGAACTTTAACGTCTATACTACCAGTGATAGAGTGATAAATCATGATATTATCAGAATATTTAATGAGGCAACTTTACTTCTGCTACCAGTGATAGAGTGATAAATCATGATTTTATCAGAATACTTAATGAAGGAACTTTACCCGTACTACCAGTGATAGAGTGACAAATCATGATATTATCAGAATATTTAATTAAGTAGAATTTGTTCTTCTTCCAGTGATAAAGTGATAAATCATGATATTATCAGAATATTTAATTAAGTCGAATTCCTTCTTCTCCCAGTGATAGAGTGAAAAATCATGATATTATCAGAATACTTCTGTTCCCCTCGACTCTAAACCCTAACCCTAACCCTAAACACAACCCTAACCCTAACCCTAACACCGTAAAGTAACCCTAACCCTTACATCTGCCCCCGCCAAGTGCAATAGACAATACTCTGCGACTATAATTTGTGTCTTTTATTCCTTAATAGTAGCTAGCCTTCTTTTTTCTTTCAATTACTTTTACACTGTACTGTTTTCTTGTTTAATTTCTGCGCTTTTTTTGGAAACATGCGTTCTACTTTACTTTGTCTTTTCTTTTGTGTTTTGTCTGTTCCTTTATTAAAGCAAACTTGAAAACAACATGATAAACTTTCAACGCTTGATACTTGCTAATACGTGCTTTGCAACATGGGTTTCCAAAAAGAAAAATTCCTTCTAATACTCCTTTTTATTGCATTGTATTTTGGGCCCAAGTCTTGCAAATAATGCTTCTCTGATTCTTTATATTATACAGAATAACTTATCACTCCAGTTTATGTACTGTTATCTACTGACAAACATGGTCATAGTTTTCTGGAGATGTAGGTGATATTACGAGATTAAAGTACCTCGGTTACGACAGGGCATGTGGGCTAGTGCCGTACCTAAGAAATCAGGCGAAAAACGGCAGTTCAGGCGCGATACTTCTTCTTGAACACGTCAAATTTTTAGTTGACATTTTTCATGTTTCGAAACATACGGAAGCTGTTTGTATGCCCCCGGACAATCCCAAATGTGAATTTCACCCGCACCTTTCCCAGTTTTCTACCATCAAAGGCGTGGCCAACACTGAATCCTGCGAACAGGGATTTCGTCGTCTCAACCAGTACTTCGAAGTTACACGCAAAATGACTCAATACAAACGGAATATTCTTTTTTGGTTTGTTAATAACAGATTTAACACAGATCTAGAAAGTGAACTAAAAAGGCGCAAACTAATGTAAGCCGAGTTAATGTAAAAGTATTATGAGAAAAGAAAAAGGCAATGTACTTCTGTAAATACATGGACGAATTGATCTTATCATGATATATCAAACTATCACTGTGTCTTGTCTTCTTTCTTAAATCACTAGAGTGAGATTTGAGAGTGATAGTGATACATGATATGATAACTTGCTTTATTTCAAGAAAACTTTCTATGCTCCTAGATAGGTGGACAATTTTGATATTATCATGATATATCACAATATCATCATGTCTGTTATGCTTGGTAAAATGGTGAAATCACTTGAGTGAGATTTGAGAATGATAGTGATACATGATATGATTCTAACTTGATAGTGATACCTTGATAATGATAATTCGAAAATTTGATAGCGAAAATTCTTCTAGCAACTATCATGTAAATACGATATGATAATGATATTTTTGATATTTAAAATGGAAAATTATTTTTGGCTTTTATCATTCTGTTATCACCCAAATATCACTGAGATATCAAAATATCAATTATCAAACTAATAATATTCTATCACGATATTTTGATAAACCGCAATCCTGCACCTTAGTGGAACCTACACACGCTTATACTACTGTGGCGCGCACTGAAGCCTAGGGAGACTAACTGACTTGTGCGGCCTTTTACGTCTTTAGAAGCAGAAACTTGCCAGAGTTAAGCACCATTCACTCACGTGATGCTGGCAGTTAATCACGAAAATGCGTGGCTCATTATCCACGAAACCATCGTAGATCTTGTTATGAATGAATGTTGGGCAAAATGAAAATGAAATGAAAATGGAGTAAATTTTTTTTTTAAATTAACACGATGTAATCAAACTTGCCTCTAAAGGATCCGCGAAGTTGGTCGACAAGATACTGCGTTTTACCAGAGTTAGTCGGTCCAACAATAAGAGCATTAAAGGGCAGCCTTCTTGGATCCATCCTTATATGATAGCTTTTCCAATACTGAACTGCCTGTAGCTGTCGGTCCATCATGTTCATCTGCGAGTCATTGATGGTGTAGATGTGGCAATGCGCATTTCCAGAGCCTGAAGTCGTTCTTTCAACCTCAAGGTGTATGCCATCTTTGATGTTAACAAGACGTACACCGCTGCCGTGTAGCCTTCTGTCAACCATTGAACGCAGATCGATAAGAAGAGCGAACGTATTGCCAGTAATGTATTTGGTTAGATCCATATTACATCTGCCATCCCTCACTCTTGTTCCGAAGAATCGGCTGATCTCAGTCCACATGTCCATGACATCAATGCTGTTGTTGTAAATTCTGTTGGGTGAACCGTTTATTGTGACGTTCACTTTGGTGATGACTGGGTTGAAGTATTTTTCTGGGTCTCTTGCACCTGCTGTGTAAGGCTCGATAAAGAGTAAGAGAATGACCTTGAGTGATCTGCGCTGATTGATGACTCGAATATTAAGCCTTGCGTCAGAGCCTTTCGCGAATGGAATCACCTCTTCTCGCATGACATGGTTGTAGGCGAACTCCTTTCCGCTCGAATAAACGCTGGTAGCCTCATCAGCCAATGATTTGCCGCGGATCATCTCGTATTGTAGCTGAATATTTGTCAGCTTGTAAACCAACTTATTTGCGTCTGAGCCCTACACGACCTGATTTGCAGGGGCAAGAGTTACTTCAAAGATAAGATCGTTGTATAGAGCTTGTGGGTATAAAACACCATGATCCATTTATGTGGGTATAAAACACCATGATGGTCTAGATGGATGCAGTATTTACTTTTGTAAGCGCTGTTCAGTTTATTTTCTGCATTCACACCTGAGGTCTTCTTGTCGCCTGCATTTAAGCGTATCTTACACAAATCCTCACTTTGAATGCCCTCGAACAGCATGTTATTGCGATCATTCTCTGAGAAAAAAAGATCCTCACATATTTTGTAAATGTCATAACCAACAGTACATGTCCTGAAGAGTGGTGGCCGCAAATTTCACAACAAGCTTGTCAACAAGCGCTCGAGAAACATTCTGGACGAGAAAGTTGTTTACGTGACCGCCATCGAGGTTGATGTCAAAAAGCAGAGATAATGAGCCGGGCACGATTACTTCATGTTCATTCAGCTTGGGCACACCAATATACAGAGTCTCGCCAGATTGCGCCTCACTTGCGGTCAAATGTGATGCGCTTTACGGTGCGCTCAGCTATCATAGCTTGAAGAATCATCGCATTGTGCATGGGTAGGAGGTTTGCTTGCACAGCCATGATAATATATTATATGATTTTTGATTTTAAAATTTATAATATATATATACATCATGGCTGAAGGAGGCTTTGATAATGAGGATCCATGGCTTGATAATCAGATTGATTACGATGGAGATGACGACGACGATGAACAAGAAGTTGACACAACACGGCCCTTTCAACCGACAACCTCATCCACATCCTATCATGGTGGAGAATAGCATGAAATGCACACACTGCTTCGCGAACAGAGTGGTCTACCAGACACTTCTTTTGATGAAATCTCTCTGCTCGGGGAAATTTTTTTAGATGCAGGTGATAAAGCAGATCGTGTTGTTAGAGCCATAGATTCCCCAAAGCTGACGAATGCAAATTAGGCGCAATTGGTTTTGGCCATAGAAGGGGAAATGAAAGCAAAATAGTTTCCTTTGGGACAAAGGGCGGTGAGCCTGACATTTTTAAGAAAGATGGCTCAGGCTTTCTTAAATCATTTACAGATAGGTTCAAAGGAGCTCTTGGGCCAAGAGCCGAAGATATTGACTCTGAAGACAATACGGCCATAAGAGAAGAAAGACAAAGACTGAGATAAGCAGAAAAACAACTGAAGGAGGCAGAAAGAATTGCTGTAGAACAGCAACATGCCTTAGATGAGGTGCAAACCCTGAGAAACAGAATAGAGCAAACTTAAGCGCGGATTGACACTCTTGAAGGGGAACAAGGTTCAAATGTTGAGAGTGAAAACGAACTGCAAAGACTAAAACAACTGAGGAAAAATCTTCAAACTGATCTTGAAAACAATAAAAAAGAATCAGTCGCCCTTCAGAAATAACAAAAAACAAAAGACAAAGAACAAGCAAAAGTAGATAAACTCAGAACACAACTTTCTGCCAAAGGAAGAGAAAGAAATGCTGTTAAAGCAAAACTGAACAGCACAAAACCACTTGACGAGTTGAGAGAACAAGAAGCTAAGATTAAACGCCAAAATGAGGAAGATAGAGCGATCATCAACGACGAGGACACATCGCCTTCTGACAGAGAAGCCGCTGAAGCTCGAGTTGCAGAGCGTGAAGATGAACTGGCAAGGTTAAGAACGCAGATTCAAGAAAGGGATATGCCTTTGAGAGAAAGAATAAAAGAGATATTCAAGAAATACGGCTTCACCGTGACAGCCGTTTTGCTTGCCGTTGGCACAACGATTGGCGTCGTCGTTAGTTCTCTCACAAAAGGGCTAAAGTCCGGTAATGGTAAAGTCCGGAAGTGTTGGTAATGGCTTGCAAGAACTGGGCAAAAAAATAGGCTCCATTCTGCCAGGCCTGTTGGGCTCAGTCGTGAGCTTTGTGTTTCGAACGGCCGGCCAGGTGATTAGCTTTCTTGGCAAAAACGCCTGGATTCTAATCCTTGTTGTGGCAGCCTTCTTGATTGAAAAGACCATCAAGCGCAATCACTGACGCATCAAAGACAACGAAACCTGCGAAAGCAACCGCCCCGACAGCAACTATTGTCTTATTTATGTGATGCGGCTCGATTTTAGAGTCTGACTGCGCACTGTAGCATGTTTGTACATAGGGTTTGATGGGTGGTTGTTTGGCACGTTAATCTTAATAGGCCCGCCGTCCATTGGGCGTAATCCAGCTTTTTTTTGTGCTCAGATTAATATCGTTATTTACACCAAGTTTCATCCCCGGCGTTGCCTGCTCCAGCTGATTGTTGTTGTAACCCACAGTGCTTTCTGTGTTTTTGACCATGCGTGATGGCATGAGCAAGGTTCCAGGAGCTGCTACAAAGTCCAATCGGACCTTTGCCTCGTCAACAGCTAACTGATAGCGACCAACACTCGTTGAGAGATCCTGCTGCCTGATAGCATCCTCCAGAAGAACGAGGAACTGACTTTACGCTTCTTTCGCTCGTCCGCCATCTCCCAGAATGCTGCATGCTGCGGACGTTTACCTGTGCGCCTAGAACACAATAAACAAAGGCCTCGATTGACTGGTTCAGGCGTGACAGACCAACTTGTTGTGAAATAAGCGTAAAACAGATAAAAAGATCGGAGCAGCGAGTCGAGATCTAGAGACGTAGAGGATACCAGTATCTCACGAGAAATTCCAGAGCCTGTTGTTGCACACCATAGGACGAAGTTACGCTGCTGCGGCCAGTAGCTCATATTAGGCCCAGAAAGCCACTTTTTTGCCTCTTTACCAGATGTATGTTTAATTTGCGTGTTTGTGGAAATCTGCCTGAAATTTGTTGTTAAAAACTCTGTTGGTGTCACGTAGATCCTTTATTCTTTATTCAGGACAACACCAACGCTTACCGCATTTTCAGAAAATGTAACCGCTTGGATTGGCATTTGTGGTGCTCCATTGTTCATTGATAACTGAAACGGGAAACCACCATCTTGATGCAATCCCAAAGCATCTTTCATGGCTTGAGTCCAATCGTTGCGATCTATTTCTAAAATGTCCGCCCATGAACCTGTGCTCTCTGGGAAATACACTTCCCCAGTAGCTTTGCGATTTTCATCAAAATCAACTTGTACTTTGAATCTGGACATATCAGCGTTCAAGAAACGCTTTTCGAGGTCTGAGATCGCTTTGGCTTTGGCAGCCTTTGCAAGTTTTGCTGCTTCAGGCGATCTAGTCCAATCCAATTCAGAATCTACTGCGACTGTTTTCTGCCCACATATGTATTATGAGAGACACTTGGAGTAAAAAATAGTGGTGGTGGGTCATAGTCATGGCCTCCATTTTCTAGACCATGATTTGAACGAGGATAACCGATAGACACCATTGTATATATATATATTCATTTTTTTTTTAAATATTATCGATATAAAATGGTTGTGACACGAGAATTTAGTTTTATCGACTGAGTCGATAAGGTAAATTGACCACCGTAAAAAGATTCAAATAGCTGACGTTTCGAGCGCTAGCCCTTCGTCGGAGCGAATCAAGGAATTGTGGGTAGTGTGTGGTTTTATATAGTAAGCGGTGGAGCTACGCTATTGGTGGAAATTTGGTGACGTGAAAAACAAATGTAGATTAGTTGAATGAAAAGCGTTCGTTGATTCCGTGGGGTTTGAGAGTGCCGATTTGAAAGATGATTTTTTGTTCTAGGTTTTTACGGCTTTCTGTGTTACCCTGGTGTAGGGAAAGGCCGCAGATTGTCATGTGTTGTTTAGAATGGTTAGTAAGATTAAAATGGCGCGCGACTGGTTTGGATGCGTCTTTGTCATTTTTTTCAACGTCTCGGAGATGTTCACGAAAACGGTCGCCCAGTCTCCTCCCTGTTTCGCCAATGTATATCTTTTTGCAAAAAGTACATGTAATGCAGTAGATAACATTTACGGAGGTGCATGTAAAACGATCAGTGATTTTAATAGATCGTTTGGGTCCTGTTATTTTGTCCGCGTTGTGAATGAAAGGACAAGTGTTACATCGTGTGCGTGTGCATTTGAAAGTTCCCGGTACATCGTCAGATTTCAGTGCGCTCGTAACTAGAAAGTTGCCTATGTTTTTGTCACGTTTGAATGAAATTAGTGGGGGTTGTGAAAAAATTCTGCCAGTTTCGGGGTCGTTTTGGAGTAATTTGAAATTTTTTAAAATGATGCTTTTGACTGTGTTGTTGTGTGGGTGGAAAGTGAGGGTGAATGGAATTCTCTCGTTCTCTTCCTTCTGTGGCGTTTGTAGTGCTGACTGTCTGTCGATCTGTTGTGCACGTTGTTGGCCCGTATTAACAACAGAGTCAGGGTACCCACGTTTCTTGAAAAACTGGCACATTTCTTCTGATTTGTTGGAAAAATCAGAGTCATCACTACATAGACGTCGAAGTCTGAGAAATTGAGAATACGGAATGGCGTTTTTAACGTGCGATGGATGTGAGGATGAATGTAACAGATAACTGTGGGAATCTGTAGGTTTGTAGTGCACACTTGTGGATAAACTGTTACCGTTGATTGAAATATTAATGTCAAGAAAAGCGACTGAGGTTTCGGAAATTTCCCAGGTATATTTTAGAGCTGGATGAAAAGTATTGACAGAAGTTATGAATTGATTAAGTTCCTCTTTACTGGAAGAGGTAGCGCCAATGCAATCATCGATGTAGCGGCCGTAGAGTTCGGGTTTGGTTCCGTGGTACTGATTAAAAAATTTGTCTTCGATGTGGCCTACAAAAAGGTTAGCGTAGCTTGGTCCCATTTTGGTGCCCATGGCGACTCCATTTACTTGTTTGTAGTAGTTTTGGGAAAATGAAAAACAGTTAAGTGTCAAAACTAATTCGGCTAAGCGGAGCAGTGTTTCTGAGCTTGGGTTTTGAATGGAGCGCTGGTCGAAAAAATATTTTAGTGCTTGAAGTCCTTCGTCATTGGGGATGACGGTATATAAAGAGGTAATGTCCATAGTGAAAATTAATTTGTTTTCGCTGGCAAAACTGAAATCCCGGAAAATTTCGAGTGCGTGATTGGTGTCCTTAATGTACGAGGGTAGTGATTTGACAATGGGGGCCATGATTTTGTCTAAATAGCTAGAAATTAGTTCGGTAGGACAGCTACAAGCGGAAACAATGGGTCGGCCCGGATTGTTTGGTTTATGAATTTTAGGTTTGAAATAAACGCGTGAGGTTCTAGGAGTAGTGATGATGAGATTGTTGGCGGTAACTGGTAATTGTTGTTTAGTAATGAGGTCTTGGATAGTTTCTTTGACAATTTTTTGGTTGGTAGAAGTGAGATCTTTATCAACTTTGGCATAGAAAGCGGTGTCAGAAAGTTGCCGAAAAGCCTCTTGTCGGTAAAGGTCGGTCCGCCAAACAACTACCGCCCCGCCTTTGTCGGCCGCTTTGATAACAATGTCGCGTCGTTTGCTAAGACTTTTGAGCGCTGCCCATTCTCCTGTTGAAAGGTTGGAAATTTTGGTGTGGCGGTTAAATTTAAGTTTTTGGACATCGTGACGACATTTTTTGACGAAAAAATCTAGAGAAGAAAACTGGCCCTCTGGGGGAGTCCATTTTGATTTGCTTCAGGCGATCTAGTCCAATCCAATTCAGAATCTACTGCGACTGTTTTCTGCCCACATATGTATTATGAGAGACACTTGGAGTAAAAAATAGTGGTGGTGGGTCATAGTCATGGCCTCCATTTTCTAGACCATGATTTGAACGAGGATAACCGATAGACACCATTGTATATATATATATATATTAAAAAATTTCAAATTACTCCAAAACGACCCCGAAACTGGCAGAATTTTTTCACAACCCCCACTAATTTCATTCAAACGTGACAAAAACATAGGCAACTTTCTAGTTACGAGCGCACTGAAATCTGACGATGTACCGGGAACTTTCAAATGCACACGCACACGATGTAACACTTGTCTTTTCATTCACAACGCGGACAAAATAACAGGACCCAAACGATCTATTAAAATCACTGATCGTTTTACATGCACCTCCGTAAATGTTATCTACTGCATTACATGTACTTTTTGCAAAAAGATATACATTGGCGAAACAGGGAGGAGACTGGGCGACCGTTTTCGTGAACATCTCCGAGACGTTGAAAAAAATGACAAAGACGCATCCAAACCAGTCGCGCGCCATTTTAATCTTACTAACCATTCTAAACAACACATGACAATCTGCGGCCTTTCCCTACACCAGGGTAACACAGAAAGCCGTAAAAACCTAGAACAAAAAATCATCTTTCAAATCGGCACTCTCAAACCCCACGGAATCAACGAACGCTTTTCATTCAACTAATCTACATTTGTTTTTCACGTCACCAAATTTCCACCAATAGCGTAGCTCCACCGCTTACTATATAAAACCACACACTACCCACAATTCCTTGATTCGCTCCGACGAAGGGCTAGCGCTCGAAACGTCAGCTATTTGAATCTTTTTACGGTGGTCAATTTACCTTATCGACTCAGTCGATAAAACTAAATTCTCGTGTTTCATCCCCCCACCGACGCAGCACCACAGTTTCTCTAGAAACTAACCCCATTCATAAAATGGTTGTGCATGCTTACTATTGCCACACCGTCTACTTTGATCAACCGATCCCAAAACCAAACTACATCCGTCTGCTTTCGTGCTCACTTTACAATTCGTGGCACAATGTGAAAAGCAATGCTGAAATATCTTTGTTTGATAGTGATGACAATGCATCTGTCAGGCTCCTGCTTCCAGGACATTACACTCTTGAGACCTTAGCAAAGGAAATAGAAAACCTGTTCTCAAGGGATAGTGTTACATTACCCACAGAAATAAATACGGCACTTGGCCAGATGGTTATTCAAAATCCAGCCATGAGAAAAATAGTTCTGGATCGTCATTTGGCGCAGTTGCTTGGTATTAACCGCCGTTTAATGTTCATTACATTTGTTAAACGATTGACATCGCCAAGCACCTACTTTATTCACTGTGACATGGTTGACAAAGAGCAAAACCTACTCAACGGAAAACCATCGAGTGTTTTGGCTCGATTTGACATCAAAGGAGGGTCATTCGAGGAAGTTTACTACCAAACGCCTCCACAGCATGTCTTGCGTGACACTTTAACAGGCGAACACGTAAATAGTGTGTCCATCTCGGTTCTAGACGAGAAAGGCGAGCTCTTTGATTACAATGGCTTTCCACTCGAATTTGAACTAGAAATTAATAAAAAAATATTTTATATATAAGCCATGGCTTCGATCAACGTCCTTCCACCATCAGCCCCACAATACAGCGATACTGAAAAACTCTACCCATCTTTGTCAGCGCCAGCCGCTGATGACTTTCGCCTCAAAAACATCCCCGATGTACAGAAAGAATTATAAAAATAAAAAAAAATAAAAAGGCTTTTACCATTGTCCACGGCTCAGCTATTAGTCTGGGCTCTTTAACTGCTTTGCTTTCTTCAGCTGGAATAGCGACAGCAGTCTCTGGTATTGGCGCTTTCGTTAGTATACCCATTGGAGGTGTCACTGCTTTGACTGGCATTTCATCTACTGGTTTGAAGGTATTCAGCAAAAAGCTTCATACCAAGCTAACGAAACGAACAGATCTATACGCTAGCCATTACCAAACACAACACTGTTTGTGAGCTTTTTTCAAAGGCCCTCAATGACAATAAAATCACAGATGGCGAATTTAACCTCATACTTCGCGAATTACAAAAATACCACGACCTCAAAACCGCTATTCGCTCTGGCAATAGCAAAACACCAAACCAACCACAACAGCCTGATGTTGAGAAAATCAAAAGTCAACTTAGGAAAGAGATAAAACAAGAGTTTAAAAAAAAGTTGGCTAATCTGGGCGCAGAATCCAAGTTAAATTTAAAAAAATTAAACTCAGGTTTCTCGCTTTATTTAACAAAAGAACGTAAAATGCGTGGCGCGACGTGACGCTCTATGTGTATGGGTTCTCGTTTTTAAGAAACAGATCCCAGACTCTATCACTCTCCTTGCATATATTTGTGTACCGCACTTCTCTTCTAAAAGCTGGTTTCGTTCAATTATATCACGTGCTTGACACGATATGGGAAGGATTAGATCGAGTATTTTCGGCAGTAAGTACACAATGCTTAACCTTTTGTTATTTGGTGATAGGTGTTGTAAAGAGCTGTAGACGTATACGGCACTTTCTTCAATTTCTCTTGTATCGATCTGACTTTCAAAAAGCATTTTTAATTTTTTTTTCTCTTTGGTATTTATCAACTATTGCCCTCGTTTTTGGTTTGCACTCAAACCAAATGCCATCTATGCCATCAACGTAACTGGCTTACATAACCCACATGAAGACAAACAAGCTCATATCTATCGTGATAAATTCGGGCAAACATTCTTAGTTAGCTCCCATCTGGCCTTGTAGCTCAATGGAAGAGTGTTTTGCACCAGAATCGCAAATGTGTGCTATTTTCTATTACTTAATCGTATAACATGATAACGTTACTAACCTCAATCCAAACATCTAACGCGTTGCTGTAGTAACCATCTGATTTAATGCACAATGAATTGGTGGTGTTGTCGTGGCTCGCAGACACCAGGATATTGGGTGGCTCGTAGAATGGATTTTCGAATTTCAAATCCTGTAAGGTGGAATAAGTAAACCATCTCACAGTTTGCAACCTTAATTTTAAATTTGAGTTTTTTTCCAGAAAGATTATTTAATTTCTTTATTTGTTAATTACTTTAACGTTTAGCCCTTTACTATAATTTACTGTAAATTTCATTTAAATGACCAAATCTTTCAAATTTCCTCCACAGATTGAGACGTTAACTCAATTCAGTACATCATAGATATTTGTAGAATTTTCAGCTACCTCACAAAAAGCATAATTGTTTTCCCTCTTCGGTGCACCAAGTCCAGAGAAATGAAGCTTTCCTCGCTCGGTAAAGTTCCAAGATGACGGAAGCACATCGTATGCAAGCCATTGCTGGGATGTGAAGTAAAAACAACAATCATGAACAGTTTTATTACAGAAACGTTTTAATTTAATTTGTTTTTTTTGTTTTCATAATAAAGTAATTATATTAGATAGATCTAGAACTTAAGAGGGCCTGCTCGCCCGGTAGTCCAGCACTTGTCCAAACGATGTCTGTGATTCGCAAAGAAAACAATAGATTTGTCCCGCTGGGATAGGGATTAGGGATAGGGGCATTGTTCAAGTGATATATCAATTGTATCTTTCGCCAATCACAGACATCGTTTGGAAAGCTACGGGGTCGCCCAAGAGGGTCTGAATGGGGGTACCTCGATAACACTTAACAATTAATTTTTGGGCTCTGTAACATAAAACAATTAAATTTTAGGCATTTTAATACTGACAGTAAAAAATTCACTTTTACCGTAAATTTCATCCAGACAGAAACAAAAACGGTTCCAAAATTGTCGGAAACTTGTCCAAAGGTCATTTGACCGTTTCCGATCATTTCCGAAGATTTCCGAGGAGAAATCCGAAAATGTTTTGACTATATACCAAGGACGAAATAAAGTGTTGACAGGCCAAACACGACTCATAAGTTCGTGATAATGTAAATCGTGACCTCATCGGATGTCTGTTATTGTTGTGTTTGCACTTTGCAGTGTACGTGATGACAACACTAAGTAGCTTTATTTGCATGACTATAATTTTTTTTTATTGAATTCAACAATACTTACAACACCACGACTACTTACACTATTTACAATACGTTTACAGTATTGCAAAAACATTACAACATAACAAAATGAAATTACAATAATAATAAAGAAAGGGAAAGTACAATTCAGATACATCAGTCTGGATTGATAATTTGATTATTGCGGAGATCTAAGCATGAAAGAATGAATTTCACTAATTGAATATTTACAAAATAATTACGAGAGTTCATTAATTCATTGGTAACTTCTGAAGGAGATAACTGTTTTATATTTGGTAGGTGATACCCTATTTTCCTGTAAAATCCGTCTCTAAGAATTGAGTATTTAGGACAATGAAAAAGGAAGTGAATTTCATCTTCAATTTCATTAGATCCACAAGTAGGGCACAGTCTATCATCTCTCGTGATTTGTTCATATCTACCAATTTCAATCATTAATTTATGATTACTTATACGAAATTTTACTAATTGTTTTCTGCGTCATTTGATTTCCTTGTAAGGTCTAAGTAATGAGAAGTCGTATATTCGTTCTTTAAGATATTATAAAATTCGAGTTTCTTAGAGTGCCATGTCGCCAATATAGGATATATTTTTGTTGCATTTTAAACTTAAAAGTTTACATAATGTTTGATTTTAGTGTCAGTTAAGAACATAGGGTCAAAATCGGGCAAATTATAGAATTCGGATATCCTTGTAAGATTAGAGTAGAGGCTATTTTTACCAAAAGAGTAAAGATCTGCTGACATTAAAAAGATCTGTTTAACAATAGAGTTATTGTCCTTACTTTGAAGGTATATGGTATAATTAATTATTTTCTGATTAATAGTTATAATAAGAGGAAAAACCTTCCAAGTTTAGCTCTACATGCCACATTTGATGCCTTTGTCATGATTGTATTTAATTAGCAGACATTATGTAAATTAGCATAAGTTAGTGGTGCACGTGATTATGTAAAACTACTGGGATCTTTGATAAACATCTTGAGTCTAAACATGTTGCTTGTGTGCGTTAGTGACTAAACATTACATGGTACCAGGAGGAAAATAATGGAGTTATTCAAGCCTCTGGAAGCTTTGTCGCTTCAAGGGAATCTCCGTGAAAACTGGAGACGGTGGGTCCAACGGTTTGACCTATATTTGACGGCGTCCGGGAAGATAAAGGAGAAAGCGGATGTTCAGTGCGCGATTCTGCTCCATGTGGTCGGTGAAGAAGCGCTGGAGATATACAATACTTTCCAATTCGTCAACGAAGAGGATTGTCACAAGCTTGATGTTCTAAAATCGAAGTTCGAGGAGTATGTGAATCCGAGAAAAAACACTGTGTTTGAGAGATACAAATTTTGGGAGTACAAGCAACAAGAATGCGAAACAGTCGACCAGTTTATCACTGAATTGAAAACACGTGCGAAGTCCTGCGAATTTGGCGACCAGCATGACAGCATGATTCGAGATCGAATTGTGTTTGGTGTGAGCGATACTCGACTAAAAGAGCGACTACTTCGTGAATCATCAGATATCCTACATTGGAAAAAGCGGCAAGTCTTTGCAGAGCGGCCGAAGCTAGCAAGTATCAACTGAAGGAATTGCAAACTGCGGAAAAGAAGCCCGTGCATGTTGTGAAACCGAAATCAAAACCGCGCCAACAACAGCAGTTTAACTGCAAGAAATGTGGAACTAAGCATTTGCCGAAATCTTATCCAGCGTTTGGAAGGCTTTGTCTCTACTGCAAAGGGAAAAATCACTACGCCAAAATGTGCCCACAAAAGAATTCTCGGGTCCACACCGTCACCCCGACCGAAAATGACGCCATTGGTGAACAGGTCGCATCGGAGGAATTATTTATCGGAACATTGACTGGTCCACGAAATGGTGAAGATTCGGCTTGGTTTTCCAATTTACTTGTCGGCGGAACATCGGTTAAATTCAAACTGGATACAGGAGCCGAAGCCAATGTATTGCCACTCAGTATTAACTCCAAACTCAAGAACAAAACACCGTTGCTGAAAACAAGCGTTGTTCTTTCATCGTATGGAGACTTCAAGGTGAAACCCGAAGGAACACTGAACCTGAGCTGTGAAGCTCAGAGAGTGAAAGAAAACCTTCCGTTTTTCGTCGCTGCTGTTGAGTCCCCACCAATTCTAGGACTTTCTGCTTGCCAGAAATTAAATCTAGTCAGAAGAGTTGAAAGTGTTGCCCAAGCCCCGCTCACAAAAAAAGAAATTACTGAGGAGTTTCCTGATGTGTTTACTGGAAGGCGAGTATCACATCGAATTAGATGACAATCAGTGTTGAGCCCGTCATTCATCCACCTCGAAGAGGTGGATGAATCCACCTACAAAGAGCCCGAGAGGCAAACGTCAAGTTCAATTCAGCAAAATTCCAGTACAAAGTCAGCGAAGTCAAGTACATGGGAAACATTGTATCGGAGTCAGGGCTGAAACCAGATGTTGAGAAAGTGCGTGCTATAATTCAGATGCCCACTCCTCAGAGCAAGGAAGAATTGCAGAGATTCTTGGAAATGGTGAATTATTTCTCCCAGTTTATTCCCAATCAGTCGGAAATTACTGCACCATTGCGACACCTCTTGAAGAAAGAAGCAGTGTGGACCTGGTGACACGAACACACACAATCAGTGGAGCATCTCAAGCAAATCCTGTCAAGTCAGCCTGTTCTAAAGTTCTTTGATCCTACCAAGCCAGTCAAGTTGCAAGTGGATGCCTCTAAGTCAGGTCTGGGAGCATGCGTCCTCCAGGATGGACACCCAATAGCGTACGCTTCGCGATCGCTCACCCAAGCTGAAGAAAACTATTCTCAGATAGAGAAAGAACTCCTTGCAGTTGTACTCGGATGTGAGAGATTTAACCACTATGTGTATGGCAGACCAGTAGATGTGGACTCTGACCATAAGCCACTTGTTCCAATCACAAAGAAGCCACTGGTCAAATCCCCTCCAAGGCTTCAGCGGCTGCTTCTAAGACTCCAGAAGTACGACATCAAGATTGCCTATGTTCCTGGCAAGTACATGCATGTAGCAGACACTCTCTCAAGAGCCTCTTTGAATGAGAAGCCTACAGATGTTGAACTAAACGATGACATGGAAGTAGTAGTCCACAGTCTTGTAACAAACCTTCCCATGACGGAAGAGAAGCTTACGCAAATGAAGTCTGCAACAGCTCAAGATGATGCTCTTCAGGAATTACGTAAAGTTGTCAAGAATGGTTGGCCTTCTCTCAGAAGCAAAGTACCCTCATCAATTGCACACTACTGGCACTTACGTGGTGAAGTTCATGAAGCCGAAGGTTTATTGTTCCTAGGCGAGAAGCTTATCATTCCGCAAGAAATGAGGCAAGACATGTTGAACTGCATTCATGAAAGTCACCTTGGTATAGAGAAATGCAAGTCAAGAGCCAGAGCTGTGGTTTATTGGCCTGGAATGTCTACAGCAATTGAAAGAATGGTTGCTAAGTGCTCAGTAAGTCTCAAGTACCAGAGAGAGAATCAGAAGGAGCCCCTGTTACCTCATAAAGTACCTCAGAGGCCATGGCAAAAGCTTGGTGCAGACATTTTTGAACTGAACTCTAACTCCTACATAGTTGTAGTTGACTATTACTCAAAATATCCTGAACTTCGTCTGTTAAAAGACAAGACAGCTGGTTCTGTTAT
Organism: Dendrophyllia cribrosa; assembly: GCA_024195265.1. Classification (NCBI taxonomy): domain Eukaryota; kingdom Metazoa; phylum Cnidaria; class Anthozoa; order Scleractinia; family Dendrophylliidae; genus Dendrophyllia; species Dendrophyllia cribrosa. The sequence goes on from JAJLRJ010000005.1 coordinate 9,293,141, forward strand.
AACTAGCATGAAATCGATATTTGCCCGCCATGGGATTCCGGATGAAGTTGTTGCTGATAATATGCCCTTCTCAAGCAAAAGTTTCTGTCAGTTTGCAAGGGCTTGGGGATTCAAAGTCTCTACGTCAAGTCCCAGGTACCCACAGTCCAACGGGATGAGTGAAAGAGCAATCCAAACCATCAAGAACCTACTTAGGAAGGCGTGTGAAGATGGAAATGACCCCTACATAGCTCTCCTTGAATACAGAAACACTGCTGTGTCAGGACTAAAGGAGTCACCCGCGCAGCTGTTAATGAGCAGAATGCTGAAATCTAAATTGCCTACTTCAGCGTCCCTCCTTAAACCGAAAGTCGTTGAGAAGGCAAAAGAAAAGCTGGAGGAACGGAGTCATAAGCAGAAGATGTACTACGATCGGAATGCGAAACCGTTACCTCAGATTAAGGAACGTGGGACAGTCCGAATAAGAAAAGGAAAGACTTGGGAGCCAGCCATTGTCACTGCAAAGCATACAGCCCCAAGATCCTTCATAGTCACAACACCTGATGGCACTGCCTACAGACGAAACCGTCGTCACCTGCTGCCAACAGACGAGTCCCCGCCGGTGATCACAGGACCAGTCTATGATGAACCAGTTACACCCCCAGTTGCTGTCACACCCCCGGTTGCTGCCAGGAATGTTGAGTCACTAGCTCCGGGCTCCACTAATAACAGAAATCCTTCACAGACACCTACAAAGTGTACTTCCAGTGGCCGGACTGTCAGATTACCAGTGAGATTTCGAGAGGACTATATCATGAACTGAACTGTATATATTATGACAGTGAACAAACATTTGCGCCAAATTTGCTGTTGACTTTTATTGACTATTGGCCCTTACAGTTGCTTACAGGGCATGTTTATGTTTGATTATGAACTTGTTCCAGTTGAAAGTTTATATAAATTTATAGCAGTGGCAACATTATTCATAACAGTCATTTTCTAAAACAGTTTTCATAAATGTTGTCACATGGATGATTGGTTTAACTCCTTTTTTTAAAAGGGAGATGTCATGATTGTATTTAATTATCATACATTATGTAAATTAGCATAAGTTAGTGGTGCACGTGATTATGTAAAACTACTGGGATCTTTGATAAACATCTTGAGTCTAAACATGTCGCTTGTGTGCGTTAGTGACTAAACATTACAGCCTTATTGCTTACTTTTAGATAACGCTTGCAGAATTGTAAATGGCTTTTTTCAATCTGCGAACTGTCCCAAGACTTAAATCCGGTTTTGCGTACACACCCCAGACTTCGCTATTATATGTCAAAATTGGGGAGATCATCGTGTCAAAGATTTTACTTGCCAGGAATGGGGGACAATTTACTGAAATTTGTATGTTTTCTTAGACTGAAAAGAACGTGAAGGGCCTTGACTCTTTTAACTGGTCAAGTGCCATTGAAAAATGACCCGTTGAAGAGATTACTGACCCTAGATAAGTGTAATTTTGGACGATTTCAATCATTTTTATTATTGCCTATGTGAAAACCAGACTCAGTACATTTCTTAGCACGTTTCTAAAGGATCATAACTTTGATCTTTTTTGGATTGATACTTAACATCCACGTGTTGCAATAAGAAGATAACTTATCAAGACAAGTTTGCAGTCCTGTTTTGGATCTTGAAAGTATGACTAAATCATCTGCATACAAAAGTGAATTTAATTTTGTGCCCCATTTGGTAGAACAAAAGGATCCGAAAAAAATATTTTGGAACGAATGTGGTACGTTGTTAACATAGCGGTTAAATAGCAACGGGCTTAAAGGGGCTATGTCGCGAGGATGGCGGGTGAGTACTGGGTACTACCAACTTGAAAAACGTCCGGTGGCTTTTTATCAAGTTGGCGGCCATTACTGTCGAATTCGCTGCAATCCGTTCCATCCCGTCGTATTGCGTGGAAGGATAGATCTCAAGTTTACAAATTAGTTAGAGTATTTACTTGGCTAGATTTTTGTTAAATTATTTCTGCGATTTGTCAGTCGTACCTTCGAAAAATTCGATGTCTTCCAGTAGTGGTGGAAGTTGGGGAGGAATTTAAAAGCGAAATCGATCGTGTGTTTGTTTACCTCGCGTGGTTCGACACGAGTGCAAGCGCGATAAAACTTGCCGCGATCCGGGAGGTAACAATAGAAATTTGACAGGTGTGACGTCAGGTGACGTCACATGACAGGAACTCATTGCGCAGACTCACCTTGCGACATAGCCCCTTTAAAATACAACCTTGGCGTACACCTCTTGCGTATTGAAAGGGTCGTGTTTGGCTTTTTCCAATTTTTACGGAACATGTATAATATAAAATTTGAGTACAAATTTTTTATTAAATTGTAAAAGCGACCTCCCACATTAGCGTGCGTTCCTTTGGGATGATCCGGATCCGGATCACTGATCCAAGATCCCTCGGATCATGCTGCATCAAAGGAACCGATGAATCCTTGTCCAGAGTGGATTCGTCGGTTCCTTTGATGCAGCATGATCCGAGTGATCTTGGATCAGTGATCCGGATCCGGATCATCCCAAAGGAACGCACCTAAATTTTGTAATAGCTTGTACAAGAGTCCGTCATGCTAGACCGAGTCAAAAGCTTTTTTGAAATCTACAAAACAAGCGCATATTTTTTTATTGTGTTGATGCACATATTTATCTACTACTTTAAAAGAAAAGACGAATGGATCGAACACTACAACTGGTCCTTTAAAATATTTAAGCTGACGATATATAAGTAATGTAACTAGAGTGTCGTATTGTAAGCAGTGTAAGTACTGCATTATAAGTAGTGCTGAGTATTGTATTGTACGTATTGTATATAAGTAGAATATCGTATTGTAAGTAGTGTAAGCATTGCATTGTAAGTAGTGTGAGTATTGTATTGTACGTATTGTAAGTAGGGTATCGTATTGTATGTAGTGTGAACATTGCACTGTAAATAGCGTAAATATTATATTGTAATTAAATCCGAGTATTACTTTAAAAAAAAGTTCTCAGTGTGAGGACATGGTCTGCTGTACGATTTTTGGGCAAAAATCCAATCTGAGAATTGTGGAGTATATTATGAGAGTAAACATGCTCAAGTCTTTGGTTAAGGATAGAACAGAACAATTTTCCCAAACAGCTTGAAACACAAATTCCTCAATAATTTGGTGGATCACTTTTTCCTCCTGATTTATATATTGGTGTAATAAGGTCGCCACACCAAGGTCGAGGCATTGTTCCTAGATTGAGAATTGTATTAAAAAGTTTTTGATATACCGGCATCATGTCGTGAAGGCTGGCTTTAATCATTTCATTTTTTATTTTGTCTGAAAAAGACGATTTATTACTTTTTAATCTTTTCGCAGCTACAAGTATTTCATTTTCGGTGATTAAGTAATCCAAAGAGCATAACTGATTTTTCCGACTCTCGAGTTTTTGTAGTTCATTGATTATTGTCTGTTGTGCAGAATTTAAAGGTTCATTTGAATGAAATGAGTCGACTGAAATGTTGAAGCCAGCTTTCCTCTGAGACCAGTGGAAGATCATCTTTGTCTTTTCAAGTGTCATCCATTGATTTTAAATACAGTAAAACCTGTATTAAGTGGACCCCATATTAAGCGGACACCCTCTATTTATTAGCGGACATCAGCTGCTTGGGTCCCTAAATTTTCTTCCCATATTTACTGTAAAACGGACCTGTATTCAGCGGACCCCTCTTTTAAGGGGACACTAGCGTGAGTCCCGAGGGTGTCCGCTTAATACAGGTTTCACCCGTACTGCCAAAATTGTTTCTTATCTGGGTTTTCAGTGGTTTCCTTTAGTTCGATAATCTTTGAATTGTTATTTCAAGTACTATTCAGTTCTTTTTTTGCATAATAATTTTTTGTATTCCGTTAAAACAATATGAAACTTCTCTCGCAAATCAATATTTAAGGGATCTCTGTGAACTCGTGTTTTGTAAAGCGACATTCCTTATAAAACCATTTTTTGTTTGATGATGACTTGATCTGTCTACGTATTTCCTAATCTAATCTTTAAACTTCGTTTCGCTGCTGTAATTAGTATGTTTTCTACTTTTTCAAGTGCTGTATTAACATCTTGGATCAGAGTTTCGTCACCTATGTTTTCTTGTATGAGCATTTGAAGATCTGCTGAGCGTAAGCAATCTTTGAATTTTTGAGCGGAATCCTTTTTCCACAGAAACTGTCTCGGTAGAGGTGATAACGGATTACTTTCACACGGGGATTCAAGCTGAGATATGTTAGTGTTAATATTTATCCAAGTGATTATTGAACTGTGATCCGAAAAAGGGATGGCTGCTTAAATACAAAATTTGAAACATTTGAAAGGGTATCTTGGTCGTCACATATTGCATAATCGATGATACTTATTCCATTCCTTCCATGAAAGGTGGCTCTACCTAAAGAATCACAGTTAATTCTTCCGTTTAAAATTTTGAGGTCGGCGCTAGCTTTTGCAAATATCAAGAAGTTTTTTACCGTGATTATTTAGCCGAATGGGATAATACGAAGATTCAGATTGATCGTTTGCGATGTTGTTTCCGTCATGACAAACACTATCCGAATATTTAGCAGTTCTAGAGTTAAAGTCACCCATGAGAAGAATTGATCCTAGTGAGGCAAAATTTAAGATAGCTTTTTCAAGTTCTTCAAATAGATCAGGGTCAAAATATTTTGAGTTACTCGGTGGAATATAAAGTCCACATGTATACAGATCTTTGGTTGTTTTGGCATAATGTTTGTCGATTTTAAACCAAAGGAAATTTGGAGATGTTTTGACAACTGAAATACAATCATGAAACACGTTCTTATGTAGCGGAATGCGCTGGAATGCGCTGCCGAACACCTTGAAACACTCCCAAAAAATGCTTTCAAAAATAATCTACGAAAATTACTCCTCAAAACACTTGATAATGCTGATTCGTATATTGACGTGCCCACCACATGATTTCTTGATATTCTCCTTTGTTTTATTTTATTCCGATGTGTGAAAATAATTATCCGACTTGTTAAAAGTCTCACTCAAAATCTTGTAAGACTCAGTTTATTTATTTATCTATCAATTTATTTATCTCCGTATATTGTTTGTAATGTGATTTATTATTTATTTATTTATTTATTACTTAAAGCACCCGCCTCGATTAGCATGATGCTACCTGCGGGTGCCTATAATAATTATTTTGAAAATAAGTTATTTGTTTAATAAAAGATTGATTGATTGATTGATTGATTGATTGATTGATTGATAGCAAAACGATTCCTCCGAGGTTCCTACCACCATTTTTCGATATAGTAGCATCATAGTTTTGATATAACGATTATCCCCTTTTGTAAGAGATCTGGGGAAGATCTTTGTAAATTTCTTTTAGCAGTGGTTGACTTTGAATTGAATGCCATCTGCTCATCGTTATAAAAGGTAATAGGCCTCTAACACAAATGCTGCTTGTGGCTCGTCGCTAAAAACATTTTAGTCCAGCTTTTGGATAGGGTTACCCCAAATATGCGCCTGAGAGATTTTTCCTTTTAGATCAAAATTAAGATATACGTGTAACCGGCCTGTTGTTCTCAATGTTGTTGATTCTTTGATCTTAGCCATATTTCCATAGCTGTGATACTGACAGGAATTTACGAGATTGGTCCCCAGGTTCCCCAGAATACTGTTGCGCATGGGTAAAAAAAGAGACTACTGCCCCTTTGAGCATCAAAGTTCAGGGACGGCGATTTAGTGATTTTATTAGTAATTTCCGTAGAGCAGATAGGTTATTTACAATGCTAAAAGAACATTTTTTATTTACGAAAAACCCTTCAAACACTTAACAGTGTTTTCTTCGGAAACAGTAAACATTAAATATTGCATGGCCTATTTAACAGCAAACACTAAAAATTATGGGTAAATAACACTTATATAAAACACTAAACCCCATTCAGACCCTGTCTTTAAGGCTCAGTCCTAAAAGTAAGAGTTGTCGAATGAGTTCTTTTTTCTTTGATCTTCCCCACCACAATTAATATTATTTTGTTTGAATTATAGAATAAATAAGTTAGTCTCTCTGCTCGCGAAAGAGACAAGAAATTAGGCTCAAGTGACCCCATTTATTCTTGTAGTTCTCATATCTGTCATTATACAAGTACATATGTGCGCGATTTTATAATGCACCCACGTTTTACATTTCGCCTTATGAGCTGGAAGCACAGGGTATCATGTATCGACCACAATGAACAATTAGGGTTTGTTTTTTTGGCAAGCAGGGTCCCCGATTGTAAGACCTACTGGATCCGTTTTCGCTGTCTGGTTGCCGGTGGTGATTTTGGGAAAATGGGTACGATATAAAATATCTAAGATCACATTAGCCCTACTCGCTTAAAAATGAAAATTCATCACATTTACTTACCACTTTGAGACCTGTATGGATGCCATCAAAGCTCATAAATTCTCTCAAGCAGACCACAAACCCGTCTGTTTTGACGTCTTCGAGCCAAATATTCATAGAATCAAACGGTCGGTCAGAATGTTTGTGTTGTGCAGTAACAAACACGTGAGGCTTAATCTGAAATGAAATGGAGAAAAACAACCACTTTTGATTAAAGTGATGATCATCTGGGACATAACAAAATATTGTTTATGTCACACATTCTGAAGGCTCCTGGCAGCAATGTATTGAATTTTTATAGTAGGCTAAACGTTATTCAATCATGAACATTGGAATCGAAATCATTTCTGATCCTTAAGCCAGATTTATTGACATGGGTAGGTTCTTAAATTGGACTTGAGGCTAAAAAGAGTTCGACCATCTGCATCTGCAACCGAGTGCGGCCTCAAATCAAACTTAAGCCAATCGGATAGGCCTTGCTGTTCGTTTCCGTGTCCGTGTCCGTGTCCGTGTCCGTGTCCGTGTCCGTGTCCGTGTCCGTGTCCGTGTCCGTGTCCGTGTCCGTGTCCGTGTCTGTTATGTGCATGTCTTTTCGAGAAATTAAGTCTTATGAATAAAGTCCTAGCCATCCTGTTTTTGACTTCAGGGAAAGCCGAACTTGTTATAATAATTCAGTAACCAAAAAGGCTACCCAATTACAGCCAAAATTTGTTTTGATGTTCTCCAATTCGTAGCAATACCGTACCTCCCATCAAGTTTCCAGCGTGTTAGCACTAACTCATCAGTCAAATTACCAGTCGTGTTGGATTCAATTGACCGTGAAACGTTATCAAGTGTTGATTTTGTTGTTCCAGCAAGGACTTAGCTCTATAGTGTTAATTGGCTAGACAAACTTGATAGGCGGAATTATTTTTTACTATAATAAGAGAAATATTTTTGTTTTATGCATGGCTATTATTCAGAAACAAACAACAGGCAATCAGGCTAAATTAACAGATCAGGAAGCTCACGTAAGCGCTTTAATTTTTTCCACGCTTCACGCCGATGATGCATCGAACCTTTACTGATCAAACTATTACTTACGTTTGTTGTCGGTGATGATACAGTAAATGATATGTAATAAAACACTCTATGACATTGTTAAGAACTTACTTTCGCCTGAATACCAAGCGATATTTTCTTGCACTGCGTCCTGGAAGTAAATTCATCAAATTCAACGATGCCTGAGTGTATGCCTTGATATGAGCCTTGAAATGCAAGCCAGTTGATCACAGACGCGCCACCAGAACCACTTCCCGCCTCCCGCGTACAGGCTTCAAATCCTGTGGTTGACACTGACTTCACCCAAATGGCCGCAGGGTCGTGAATTTTTATATACTTACTTCCGTGGCTAAGCGTCACCATCACCTTTACGCCTTCCGAGCCCTGGAACTGAGTTTTGAAAGAAACGGACTGGCAACCATGATTGTTTTGTGATGTATTTGTGATGTTGACCTTTCCAGCTTGAAACGCAGCCGCTTGAATATTGTAAAACAAATGTAAAACAATATGTTAGTGTATTGCAAGGAAAAAATGCAGTAGTCTCATATTTTCCTTGCATCTCGCCTACAGACTTTGACGGACAAACAAGTGTCATTACAATGAATTTGATTGCTTTCTGTTGCGGTGGCTAAATCCCCAAAAAATGTTCGATTATAACTGTTCTTTTTTTAGCACTGAATTTATGTGACGTTTTTTTTTTTCCCCGGAGAAACACCGCCTGACCACTATAATTGCGAAAAAATGAAACACAAAAGAATCTATACCAATAAACGGTTTTAAATTTTTGTCAGACTTCCTTGAAATTTGTGTAAAAATCAAAATTTTTACATGCAATGAATAATCTCTCTTAAAACTAGAATAAAAAATACAACTTTAAAGCAATGTAAAGCAAGATTTCCTTTGCTATGCTAACACTTATTCGGGGCGACTGAGTATAACTATGGCTTTACACCTTTAGAATATATCTTTGAATATATCTTTAAAATATATCTTTGAAACCGTTTCAGATAATTTAAACTTTAAGAATTTCTAAGCAATAAACAACAAATCAACAACAAAAACAAAACTTGAACTTTTCGAAACGAAGATACTAATTCTTGTACCATTTGATATTATAGTAAGATATGTAATAAATCTTAAGCAAACATTAACGGATTTATTACACTGAAAATGCCTTTAAAAATAAAGGATTGTTTTTACAGAATAAGGAAGATACAGTAACAGGTCAACGATTCAGGCAAGGAAAAAAAATAATTTGTAAAAATCATACAAAAAAATGCTTACATATACCTAATACTTTTCCGTGTAAGAAAAATACCATATTGATTTCCCGGAATAAGAAAGTTATCAAACGATGCATGCTCGTGGGGAAAACCCAAAATTATCGATTTACATTACTTGGCGAATGTCCCATTTTGACACAACGCTTAGCTCCCGATAGCTTCCTTTTATCTCCAAGGCTAAGCGGACTATATAATGCTTGAATAACTTTAGTAAACAAAAGCGTTATAAACGGGGTCATGGGTATATACGATCTTCTTGCGGAGGTGCAGTGAAAAATTTAATTTAAATATTTGTTTCCATCTCACTGAATTAAAACCTCTTTGAATCGGCCGAGCATTGCCATATTTGGAAATTTTTACATGCGTCCTTTTTGGTTTTACCAATGTCAAGGCCATTCAGTTGGTAAATTTAAACTATACCTTGCCACGAGCCAATTGTCCTATTTAAGATTCCGGAGACCCGAGAATCTGTTTCAGTCTTGCCTAGTTTTGTCGTCTATAACTTTCCAAGTATTCTTTAATTAACGTTTTACGTATTCAGGTGAAACTATAGGGAAGAGTTCGGCGAGTGGAAAAGGAATCACGATCGCTAACACAATAGGCTTGGCGTGACAGATCACTACGTCATTGACTTGTTGCAAGATTTCGACATCCTCAAATACAAAATCGCCCATAGAAAATCACCAGTAAATGATTGACACTGTGGGGCAATAACGCAAACTTAGAGAGGACCTCATTTGGAAGCGATGGATGGTCAGTGTACTTTAGGGAATGGAAAGCGCCAGTTTAACCTGAGGTGTTTCTTGAAATTCTTTGCAGTTAAAAAAAATAAGAAAGGAATAAAGAAAACCACCTTTAATTTCTTCAAGATATTTTTTTCGTCAAATTTGCTTCCATGGTGAACATTAGCAACTCAGAAAATCTTCTCTTTGGGAACCGTGAAAAAGCGAGTAACTTCCGTGAATACGTATATACGTCTTCGTAACTTACTATAGAAGCAACCGATTCCTTCTTGCTTCTTGCATTACACTGACGAGGATTCAAATAGATTACAAAATGAAAAAATCATTTTAAGGTGTTAAATAAATCTTTTGTATTTAAAATAAAACGAAAAAGAAAAAAGCTTGCATTTGTTGAGTAACTTTTCTTCTAAATATTTTTTTTCATCAAATTTAGTAAATCATGGTCACTAAGAAAACCTTTCAGATGTGCACCAATGTTTGCAAACGCGAAGAATCCAGTCATTTTAATTAACTTTTTAAGTAACTTTTCGTTTTACTAGGAAACTGTTACAAATTCGTAATAAAGAAATAAATATATTGTTAAGGCACTTACCATTAGTGAAATACAGCTGCAGAAAAAGCACCTGAACAACGAACAACACTAAGACTTGATTCGCCATGATTGTCTTCGCTCTGAATTGTGCTACTGTTGCTGCTACCTCTCCTCTGCTAAAGCTCAATTTAAACGTTCCTGGTTGTGGAATGAAGAAGATATATAAGATATGAGATAGATACAGGACGAAATATCGATTTTAAGTGCAAGTATAGGTTCCTTAAAGAAAACTTCAAGAACAATTTCGAATATCTTTAAGTGTATCGTAAATTACTTAAATAATCCTGTACTTGACGACACTTAAAGCAAGTAATGAAAAATTTTAGTGGCCTTTAAGTTGCGTAATGAAATGTTAAGGAAAGAATTCTTTAAGAATGTTACAGTTGTAATAAAAGATCCCGTAAAGCATCCTTTAAGATATTTCCCGTAAAGTAAAGGTTCAGGAAATATTTTTACTAAGTACAGTGTATCTTTAAGTGAAAATTAAAGATTTGTAGCGGAGCACTCGCCGGGCCGAAGGCCCGGCTGCGCAGCCCCATACTCATAGAATCCATGCCCGTCATTTTTCATGGTCATGGCTAGCGGAATGTTTCGCGGGCGCGTTGTGTGCCCGCCGTGTGCGGTACGCGCCGTACGCGCCGTACGCGCCGTAGGCGTTGGGCTAGCTCGCGGGCGCGTATGACTTCGCAAAACATGCGCGCATGACGTCATTAACATCCGGGATCTTTGAGGCTTTGTTTTTCGCGCGGCTACACAGCCGCCAGCTCGGTAAACATGTTTTAAAAAGTTTGGATCTGTTCAGCGGAGAAGTAAAGTCGTTATTTCCCTGCATTTTTTCCCGGTTTGCTACTCAAGACAGGGATACTAATTAGGTATACTCAGATGCCGCTTTAGTAGAGAAAGAAGAGCTTTCTGGGATAAAATCTTGCTTCGAGGAACTTCATATGTTTTTCAATGTGGGAAGATATGTTTGTTTTTATTACGGATTTCAGAACCAAAGGAGCGTAGATTTAGAGAATTTAAAACAAGCAAGCGAGGGACTCAAAGGTAAACTGAACAGATTACATTTTTCGATGGGAATTTATGTTGATATCAATCTGTTGATATCAATCTATTGACTTTTTCTTTGTGTTCTTGTGTAGTTTTGGAGAATTATTTTAATTAAAACGAGCTTAACTTCAGTTGTATCGATTTCTTGAATTTCATCGAAGGCAGCTTGATGCGCTATATTAAAATGGTACGCGTTTTGATTTTAAACATAAACTAATGGAGATTTGAATCAAATTTGTCGAAAGAAGATTGTGTTGTCCATTTTTATGTGTTTGTTCATTCATTACATAGATTGAAAAGCGATTTTATGGAAACAAACAAGACTTAGACTTCACTCGCGTCGCCTTATGCAAATATTTTTGTGTATTTTTGCAATTTTGATTTCCAAACAACTGTATTTTATTCGGAAAGTAGTCGTACTTTTGTACGGTCTAAATGTACTGTGCAGACTGTCGGGTCATAGCAAACTTCATTGTTCTGCGGCATTAGCTCTTTCCCACATAGAATATCTTTGATTTCAAGAATAGAGGAGGAGCTGATGGTTAATAATTATATTTCATTATAAAAATAAAGAAAATCCATTTGCGTCAAATAAATTTTAGGAAATGTTCGTGCTTAACCAATCAGAATAGCGCGCAGAAGACAATAGCTAATAATTTTGCTTCTTTGATGAAGTTTCCCAAATACAATTTCTTTTAAAAATTGTATGTTGTGCGATTGGGTCTCAAATTACTTGAAATCTTAAAAAAATTAGACAAAATGCACCTTGAACCTTACCGTTTTAGCGGTTTTTGAGTCTAGGCCAATGAGATCACTAGTTGTAACAATGAAAAATCTTGACATTCCATCGTGCTTGACATTCCATTGCCGTTCAGCGCTATCCTTCTTATACGAATCATTACTTAAATTAGATGCCATAACGCTGAAATGTGTCGAAGGTTTGCGTGCGACCTTGCATGGCAGTCCGCGGCCGGCGTGCATCGGACGTTATAAACTAGGAGTAATCGGAGATTAGGGTAGTGCGTTCGGCAGTTAAAAGGGGGGATTTTAATTTTTGGTTATTGGGATAGATGAATATGTCTATGCATATTGTCAAATTAAGGGTTATTGTGTACAGTGAAACCTGTATTTACTCTGTGTATGAAGACGGTAGGGAAAGTTTGGTAGCAGAAAAAAAATTAAATCCTTTAAAGTTTGTTGTAGTTGTCGGTAAGGGACGGACCATTAGATTTTTGAGGGGGGGGGGGGGGTTGGGCAATTTTTTGGTGCAGGATATTTTTTCCTACGCTCGAGACTATGCAGGACATTTCTTTTTGCCATGATTTGCTTGCATGATATTTTTTTTGCGAGTCTATATGTTTTAATGCCTGACACATATACTTGTTAGGAATACTAGAAAGGCCATGCTAGAGACAGGAATACTATAGCAAGTCAGATCTGATGTAACAGCAGCTTGATAGCATGAAGCCTGGCCGCGGTGTTGTAACTGCCCCTACAATTTTCTTTACACCAGCCCCCTGTTGATGTCGCTTCCACAACCCATCGTAGTACACCCAACCATCTTACAATTACAGGGGCGGCGCCGGAAATATAATGTTGGTGGGGCGAATCTCCTGCGCCGAGCGCCGAAGGCGCGAGCTTCTAGGGGGGGTCCGGGGAAATTTTTGAAATGAAACTCTCTGAAATGCTATTTCCAGCGTTCCTGAGACCGGAGAAATAGTTTCCAAGGCCAGCTTTGAGTTCAGTTTAATTCTCATGAAAAGTACATGTACACGAAACACTTTCTGAAACTTGGGTGTAACTCCATTTTGGTTGTTTGTTCAAAGTAAATTCGACTGTCACTCGAATATTCTCTGTCAATTCTTTTCAGTATGGGAAGGCTTTGGAAACGAATTTTCCAAAGCGATTTTCTCTGTCCAGGGGCGGATCCAGGATTTTTCTTAGGAGGGGGTGCACCTCTAAGGAATGACGTAACTGAAGGGTGACGTAAACAAATTTTAAAAGCGAACAACGCAGACTAGGTCATCTCAGGGGGGGGGGGGGGGGGGGTGCGCACCCCCTGCACCCTCCCCCTAGATCCGCCCCTGCTGTCATTAGAGGCAGAAAGAAACTGATTTCCAATATCAGCCATGTTCAATTTGTCAGTTAATGCAATGTCTGGATAATGCAATGATTTAATCTTTCTTGTGACATAGTTTGTTCGTAGATATGTCTTGAGCCTTCTTAGGGCAGAGGCCGAGCGCTAACTCACAGCATTGATGGATTTGTTTGATGGATTTGTCGGTAGCTGGAGTCCGATAGCTGACGTCCGAGTAACTCAAGGGGTATTGAAATGCTTGGTTTACAATATCCAATCTCCAGTCTAAAGTCAGTCACAATATCTCCGATGCTAAAATTGTAGTCTTTTGATTAATTAACGGAATATTTATTTTGCAAACTCTAATGCATTAAAACGCCACGCCATCAGATCTGGTCAAAGGATGTTGCTACACTATTCATCTTCGCCCACCGCCATTTTGAGCTGTCGAAAGTTGGTGGGGCGAATGCTCCACCTGCCCCACCGGTAGCGCCGCCCCTGCAATTACAAGCTTGTTGTACAACACATAAACAAAGTATTTCTCATCCATTGAGATATACATGTACCTACAATGCCACTGTACAACTATAAAAGAGCCATTCCTTGTGTCAGAAAATATCTCACATGCTTATGAAATCAGCTAAAAAGCCTACAAAGAAACACAACTTACATCGGGTCAAAAATAAACCATTGTTATTGGTTAAACTAAACAAGCCAATGAAAAGATAAAACATTTGATCCTCCCCAAGTGCATATAAGTCGCTAACATTCTACAACGTCAGTGTGATTTATTTGTGTTCTGACCATCTGCTTCTGGATATAAAATATTGTTCTAAAAATATAAAGCTTTGCAGGAATTGTTTTTCCTGGGGTTTTTGTTTAGCATGTCCGTCCCTTAGGAACGGACCATTAGATTTTTGAGGGGGAGGGGGGGGGGGGGGGGGGGGGGGGGGGTTGGGCAAATACCCAAAAAAAATTCGAGCACGGCCTTGAACTGCAAAAAAAATATCGTGCAAAACAAAAACCCCAGGAAAAAAAAATCCTGCAAAGCTTTATATTTTTAGAACAATATTTTATATCCAGAAGCAGATGGTCAGAACACAAATAAATCACACTGACGTTGTAGAATGTTAGCGACTTATATTCACTTGGGGAGGATCAAATGTTTTATCTTTTCAATGGCTTGTTTAGTTTAACCAATAACAATGGTTTATTTTTGACCCGATGTAAGTTGTGTTTCTTTGTAGGCTTTTTAGCTGATTTCATAAGCATGTGAGATATTTTCTGACACAAGGAATGGCTCTTTTATAGTTGTACAGTGGCATTGTAGGTACATGTATATCTCAATGGATGAGAAATACTTTGTTTATGTGTTGTACAACAAGCTTGTAATTGCAGGGGCGGCGCTACCGGTGGGGCAGGTGGAGCATTCGCCCCACCAACTTTCGACAGCTCAAAATGGCGGTGGGCGAAGATGAATAGTGTAGCAACATCCTTTGACCAGATCTGATGGCGTGGCGTTTTAATGCATTAGAGTTTGCAAAATAAATATTCCGTTAATTAATCAAAAGACTACAATTTTAGCATCGGAGATATTGTGACTGACTTTAGACTGGAGATTGGATATTGTAAACCAAGCATTTCAATACCCCTTGAGTTACTCGGACGTCAGCTATCGGACTCCAGCTACCGACAAATCCATCAAACAAATCCATCAATGCTGTGAGTTAGCGCTCGGCCTCTGCCCTAAGAAGGCTCAAGACATATCTACGAACAAACTATGTCACAAGAAAGATTAAATCATTGCATTATCCAGACATTGCATTAACTGACAAATTGAACATGGCTGATATTGGAAATCAGTTTCTTTCTGCCTCTAATAACAGAGAAAATCGCTTTGGAAAATTCGTTTCCAAAGCCTTCCTATACTGAAAAGAATTGACAGAGAATATTCGAGTGACAGTCGAATTTACTTTGAACAAACAACCAAAATGGAGTTACACCCAAGTTTCAGAAAGTGTTTTGTGTACATGTACTTTTCATGAGAATTAAACTGAACTCAAAGCTAGCCTTGGAAACTGTTTCTCCGGTCTCAGGAACGCTGGAAATAGCATTTCAGAGAGTTTCATTTCAAAAATTTCCCGGGGGAGCATGCCCCCGGACCCCCCTAGAAGCTCGCGCCTTCAGCGCTCGGCACAGGAGATTCGCCCCACCAACATTATATTTCCGGCGCCGCCCCTGTAATTGTTACATGGTTGGGTGTACTACGATGGATAACAGGGGGCTGGTGTGAAGAATATTGTTGGGGCAGTTACAACACCGCGGGCAGGCTTCATGCTATGAAAGCTGCTGTTACATCAGATCTGACTTGCTATAGCCTATTCCTGTCTCTAGTATGGCCTTTCTAGTATCCCTAACACGTATATGTACACGTCAGGCATTAAAACATAATATTAGACTCGCAAAAAAAAATATCATGCAAGCAAATCATGGCAAAAAGAAAAATCCTGCACAGTCTCGAGCGTAGAAAAAAAATATCCTGCACCAAAAAATTGCCCAACGCCCCCCCCCCCCCCCCCCCCCCCCCCCCTCAAAAATCTAATGGTCCGTCCCTAAAGAAAAGTGCTTGGCGGTCCCTTGGGAAAAGTGGGAAAAGTGCACCGAATTTGCATATGTCAAAACGGTAATTTGAAACCTGAAAACACGCTGGTAAAAGCGAAAGTCGCAAGTATTTATATAAACAGACTATGCGCTTCTACAAATTCTCTGTTTTCTTTGTAGTTTCGCTCGCCAAATTAAGATTAAGCTTTTCCAAACTCTCAGCCTTCATTTCCAAGTTTTCCACCGCGCTAAAACATCACAGAAAGTTTGGAGTGTCTTCGGGAATAAACATAAGCCGCGTTTGGTTTCGCGAGCGTTCCATCGACCATCCGCATAATCTCCATCAAAGTGAGAAAAACATTCGTCGCTTGATTCTTGCTCGTTTTCTGGCTTGAATCTCGCTAGTGTCTGGCCATAAATTTTCGAACGGGATGGCTTGAATATGGCCCGATTCTAGCTCAGTCAAGCCATCCGAATGTCACGGCGGTACATATGTCCCGCTCTATACACCTTATTCCAAAATGGCGGCCATTTTATTATTCTTTTATATCCATGTAAATTAGCCCTCTTGGCCTCGTCAGCATGTGCAAAATACAAAAGAATTTTCAAGTGAAAATGAGGCGAAGAGGGCTAATTAACATGCATATAAAAGAATATTAAATTGGCCGCCATTTTGGAATAAGGTGTATTCTTGCTCAATTCTCGTTTGTTTGTCTCGTTCGTGTCAGCCGAATCATCGCCATGATTTGATTCTCGCTGATTGGCATATTTTCTATGGCCTGAGCATCTTGTTACGTGTAAATACCACGTGTAAATACCAGTTCCCGGCGGCCTAGAAAATTATCACATGGAATCGAGGCTACGTGTGCTAGTCCAAATGGAATCGAGGCTAAGTGTTCCAGTCCAAGATGGCGTCCAAACCCTGAAATCGCATAGCATCCAGCCCAATTCCTCCCACAATCCCCTGCGCCCAGACTGATACCCGACGAAATTAGAAAGCGTTCTCCTATCGTCGAACGCAATTAACAAGACTAAAATACGATGAACAAAGAAGGGATTTATACAGAAAAATGGTCTCTGAATCTGTCTTCTACCGCAAATGAGGTAAGGAAATTTCAGTGTTTTTCAATGTGGCTATTTTAATTTCATAATGGGTTAAAACAGAAGCAGAAGTTAGAATATTTGTGTGACCCGCAAATTGATTGTTGACCTCGTAGGGTCAAATAACTCTAATTTTAACGAACTTTGAAATGCTCTCGCGTCGCTCTGAATCATTTGCCCAAAGAAGTTTTGACAATTTTGAGATCATCTTTATACAAATTAACCAACAGAAACTTAATCCGTTTGAAGGTTTAGCACATGGTGAAAAATTGTTTTGTTTACGAGGTACTTTTAAAGAAGTAAAATGTATGTCTTCGAAATCAAATTATTTTGCAAGCAAAGAACAACATAATAATTCCCAGAATCACTCTTTTAGATATCTAAGGATTGCAAAATACGATTTTCATGTTTTAAATGCCGTAGCCCTACTTGTTTTTGCAAGCGAAACTGTCAAAGTTGTGCAATAATTTTCCACCTCAAATGGCGATTTTAACAGACTTTCGTTTTTCGAATTTTTCTTTTAAATAAAAAGATATTTGGCCTAAACAGGTATCCGGTGATTTTTGTTATACCTTAATTTTTGCTCTTTATGCACACCTAGCAACGTTCACTTACAACATTTAAATATCATCTTCAAACATGCAACTATTCTATTCAAATATTCAATCTTTCAATTCAAAAGTTCAAGTCAGACATTCAAGTCGCTTCTAACATGCAAAAATTCATTCCAAACAAGCGGATATTCAATCCGAACATTCAATTCGAACATTTCAATTCGAACATTCAATCCGAACATACAATTCGAACATTCAATTTGAGCATTCAATCCGAACATTTAATTCGAACATTAAATTCGAACATTCAATCCGAACATTCAATTCTAACATTCAATCCAAACATTCAATTCAAACATTCAATTTAAACATTCAGATTAAACATTCGATCCGAACATTCAATCCGAACATTCAATTTGAACATTCAATCCGAACATTCAATTCGAACATTCAATTTGAACATCCAATCCGAACATTCAATTCGAACATTCAATTCGAACATTCAATCCGAACATTCAATTCGAACATTCAATTCCAACATTCAATTCCAACATTCAATTCGAACTTTCAATGCGAACATTTAATTCGAACATTCAATTTGAACATTCAATCCGAAAATTCAATTCGAAAATTCAATTCGAACAATCCAAACATTCAATCCGAACATTCAATTTGAACATAGACCTTTTTCACAATGGCGGCCAATTTATTTATTCTTTATCTTATTATAGGAAATTAACAATGCACGTTGACAACGCGACGAAAATTTACGTTACACTAAATTAACGCGAATATTTCAAAAGTTAGGTTTACATGCATTAAATTAACGCGAATTTTTCGATAAGCATCTTGCCGATATATCTGGTTTTCATTGAAGAGAGGAGCTAACGTAATGGGGGAGGTGAAATCTGTAAAATACAAACGGTCTCCACTGGTTCAAGGCGGCTTAGAAATACCAGTAGAAGTAACCGTGCATTGGGAGAACGAACGCGCATTGGAAATTTTAAAGAGGAAAACAGAAGAAGTGAGCTATCCTCTCGGGGAGACAGAGGAGTATCAAGATCAATCAAAAGACATTTTGAACTCGATTTTAAACGAAGACGTCCTGTCAGATAGTGACTCTGAAGAGCCAATAGAGGAGTCATGAACTAATAAGGTTTTGTAATGAAATATAGGTGCTTTAAAATAACAATGTTGTAAAATAGCCTGCATTAAATTTACATCGACATTAATTAAGATACATTAAATTAACCCGAATTTTGTAAATTCGCGTTTATAAAGTGCGTTGTCAACGTGCATTGTTAATTTCCTATAATAAGGTAGTCTTCCATTCAAGATGGCGTAATCCACATAATGACTACTCAGTAATAGAAAGTGCTATTACCAGAATCGACGCGCAAAAAACACAGACGACATCAGCAGCCTGATCCTTCGTTTGAAGTATCTCAGTCGAGCAATTGTGGGCGACGAATTACCGGATCCAATTGTTTCTAATTCCTTCCTCGGACAAGTGCTCGCCATTTTCAAAGAGATAGAATTGGAGAGCGATTGGGAAAATGACAGTGCAAACGAACGTCGGGGAAGACCTTCAGTGTAAAATAAAAAGGAGCAGTTATCGCTCCTTGTGGAAAATGATTTCAAAGTATCGGAAATAAGCGCGATATTATAGGGGAATCGACAAGAACAGTGAGGACACGGTTGTCTTCTTTTGGTATGAGTATTTCATTCAGATAATTAAGCCATAAGATTTTGTATTATTTGGGTAAAACTTCCGCACTGGTCCATAAAACTCAAAAGCTATACTCGACGAGCAGATAAAGTTCTTCTTCCTTGAGACATTTATAAAAAGTATGGTTTAAATTCGCCCAAAAGCGTCCAAAGATCGTGACTTACGCACTGGCAATCATTCCTAGGATGGCAAATTAGTCCATTTACGTTTTCGTCTCTGCATTTTGCTATAAGCTGCCACATTGCACATGCATGAAATCTATTTTACCTAAGGTCAATTTTTAAAATAAACACACAGCCTCTCGCTATCAAACTACTGTGTTCAATATACAGACCTGGCTGTCCACGTAATAAAAGCCTGACGTAGAGAACGCTTTAAAAAGCGACTGAGATGCTCCAGATGGGTAGTTTAATTGTTATTTTCATGAGTTGAGTTACGATTTACGAGTTCGAGTTAGAACTGATTCCAAGTTTGAATTGTAATTTCGAAGCAGAAAGTTTTATGGTCCAATAATTATGTCATTTGGAATAATACTACGCTTTGGCAACTGTTAACGTTTCGTTTAAAATCACTTTATGCCACGAATTCTCGAGGTACGCCAGAGATTGTCTTAAAAGGACGCGCCTATTAAGCATATTTATTTGAGCAGTGCCAAAGTGGACTTGTTAGCGTGATTAATAGACATTTTAGGGAATTCAAATAAAAAGTCCAAGGAAGTCAAACACCTTACCTTTGAGTTGAAGTGCTGAGAGACGGTACCGCAAAAGCTAGCTTTCCGAGAAAAAATAATCTGGCTGTCTGATAGAAGCAACGTGTTACTGAGTTGTGGAGTGTTAACCTCTCGACGTTGACTCAGTTTTATTTTTCTTAAATTATGTAAAATATTAATTTAACTAAAAACTTTAAACCATGATCAAATTACAAATTGAAATTGAAATATCATTTAATTACTTTTTCTGAGTGTCGTTTTTTTTAATGTTTAAACACTGCATTTTAATTAAATGGAAACAGTTTCCGTATTTCTAAAGTTATGGTAATAAGAGGAAGTTTGCCGGAGATCGTCAAATAGCTATAGCAACATGAGCCGAAAGCTATTTGGAAATCTTTTGGCCACCTTAAAGAAAACCAAAAGCTGATATTTCGAGCGCTTTCCCTTTGTAAGAGGAAATCGAGTGTCTTATGGTGACCAATCTACTGTACAACTCAGTTGATATGAAATACCTAACTTTCCTGTTTTACTCACCCACAGACGCAGCACCACAGTTTCTTTAGAAACTAATTGAAAATGAAATACAATTTAATTACTTATTCTGAGAGTGTCGGGTTTTTTTTAATGTTTAAACACTGCATTTTATAGATTTTTTTTCTCTTCATAGGGCACTCGTGTTTTCATGTCCTTTTTCGTTTTCAAGAAAAAAAAATGAACCTATTTTCGTTAGAGTAGATGACGTTCTTCCCTTGTGTAAACTATAAGAGTATGGTTTGAATTCGTCATAAATCGTTCAAAGATCGTGACTTATACACTGGCAATCATTCCTGCGGGATGTCAAATAAGTCCATTTACGTTTTCGTCTCTGCATTTTGCCATAAGCCGCCACATTTCACATGCATGAAATCTATTTTACCAAAGGTCAATTTTTAAATCTCTGCATTTATTTTTGCACAATGAGCGCTTTCCCTTCGTCAAAGTAAACATAAACGAGTGTCTTACGGTGACCAATCTACCTTACAACTCAGTTGATATTAAATACCAAACTTTACTGTTTTACTCCCGCACAGACGCAGCACCACAGTTTCTTAAAAAACTAATTTCTTTATTTATTCGTTTTTTTTTTCGAACTTTCACGAGTGTTACCATTTGTGATAATTTTGTGGAAACAAGATAAAATTGCTTTCTATCGCATTTAAAAAAGGAAACGAAAAAAAGGAAAGAAAGAAAAATAATATCATTTTTTACGTGTGACTTATCAATAAGTGCAACTCCCTGGTTCGCACCGATCGACCAGTTTGACGCTTTCTTACTGGCACAAAAACAGAGGGGCTTAGAATCTTGACTAAGAATTAAAAGACGCGTGGATAATGATAAGTGCGTGGTGTGATTTGCGAATTTGAATAGTTGACATTTTTTCGGGTTTTAGTACAAAATTTCGGG
Organism: Dendrophyllia cribrosa; assembly: GCA_024195265.1. Lineage (NCBI taxonomy): Eukaryota > Metazoa > Cnidaria > Anthozoa > Scleractinia > Dendrophylliidae > Dendrophyllia > Dendrophyllia cribrosa. The sequence goes on from JAJLRJ010000005.1 coordinate 9,314,467, forward strand.
GTGACTAGAAATCTTTTCAGAAAGTACTATTAATTGCCAAAGAAGAAGTTGTCCGATATATTGTTTAGCGACCAGACATATCTGAACCACCAATGGACGGATTTAATGTTTTGTCGCCAAAACTGGGAAGTTTGCTTTTTATTTTTAATATTAATTTAATATCCAATCTTTACAATGAAAGCATGCATGCATTCACACGCGACAAGCGGATGACGTTTTTCCCCTTGTGTAAACTATAAAAGTATGGTTTGAATTCGTTCAAAAGCGTCCAAAGATCGTGACTTATACACTGGCAATCATTCTTAGGATGGCAAATAAGTCCATTTACGTTTTCGTCTCTGCATTTTGCCATAAGCTGCCACATTTCACATGCATGAAATCATTTTACCAAAGGTCAATTTTTAAATCAACACACAGCCCCTCGCTATCAAACTACTGTGTTCAATACACAGACCTGGCTGTCCGCGTAATAAAAGCCTGACGTAGAGCACGCTTTTAAAAGCGACTGTGACCCTCCAGAAGTGTAGTTTAATTGTTATTTTTGTGAGTTGAGTTCACTCAGTACGATTTACGAGTTCGAGTTAGAACTGATTCCAAGTTTGAATTGTAATTTCGAAGCAGAATGTTTTATGGTCCAATATTAATTATGTCACTTGGAATAATACTACGCTTTGGCAACTGTTAACGTTTCGTTTAAAAGCACTTTATGCCACGAATCCTCGAGGTACGCCAGAGATTGTCTTAAATGGACGCGCCTATTAAGCATATTTATTTGAGCAGTGCCAAAGTGGACTTGTTAGCGTGATTAATAGACATTTTAGGGAATTCAAATAAAAAGTCCAAGGAAGTCAAACACCTTACCTTTGAGTTGAAGTGCTGAGAGACGGTACCGCAAAAGCTAGCTTTCCGAGAAAAAATAATCTGGCTGTCTGATAGAAGCAACGTGTTACTGAGTTGTGGAGTGTTAACCTCTCGACGGTGACTTTTATTTTCCTTAAATTATGTAAAATATTAATTTAACTAAAAACTTTAAACCATGATCAAATTACAAATTGAAATTGAAATATCATTTAATTACTTTTTCTGAGAGTGTCGTGTTTTTTTTAATGTTTAAACACTGCATTTTTATTAAATGGAAACAGTTTCCGTATTTCTAAAGTTATGGTAATAAGAGAAAGTTTGCCGGAGAATACAAATAGCTATAGAAACATGAGCTGAAGGCTATTTGGAAATCTTTTGGCCACCTCAAAGAAAAACAAAAGCTGATATTTCGAGCGCTTTCCCTTTGTAAGAGGAAATCGAGTGTCTTATGGTGACCAATCTACTGCACAACTCAGTTGATATTAAATACCAAACTTTCCTGTTTTACTCACCCACAGACGCAGCACCACAGTTTCTTTAGAAACTAATTGAAAATAAAATATCATTTAATTACTTTTTCTGAGTGTCGGTTTTTTTTTAATGTTTAAACACTGTATTTTATAGATTTTTTTCTCTTCATAGGGCACTCGTATTTTCATGTCCTTTTTCGTTTTTAAGAAAAAAAAATGAACCTATTTTCGTTACCAATACCTTAGTTTAGTCATGTTTTGAAATCAAGTCATGCTGCATGTATATAGCTTCGAGCAAAATACGAAATGTAATTAAATGGAAATAGTTTCCGTATTTCTAAAGTTATGGTAATAAGAGGAAGTTTGCCGGAGAACATCAAATAGCTATAGAAGTAACATGAGCCGAAGGCTATTTGGAAATCTTTTGGCCACCTTAAAAAAAATCAAAAGCTGATATTTCGAGCGCTTTCCCTTTGTAAGAGCAAATGGAGTGTCTTACGGTGGCTAATCTACCTTACAACTCAGTTGATATTAAATACCAAACTTTCCTGTTTTACTCCCCTACAGACGCAGCACCACAGTTTCTTCAGAAACTAATTCCCATGTTCTTTCGATTTATTCCGAACTTTTACGAGTGTTACCATAATTTTGTGAAAACAAGATAAAATTTCTTTCTGTCGCGTTTAGAAAAGGAAACGAAACAAAGGAAGGAAAGAAAAATAAATCCCTTTCTTCACATGTGACTTATAAATAAATGCAACTCCCTGGTTCGCACCGATCGACCAGTTTGACGCTTTTTTACCTGTGCAAAAACAGAGGCGCGTAAAATCTTGACTAAGAATGAAAAGACGCGTGGATAATTGTAAGTGCGTGTTGTGATTTGCGAATTTGAATAGTTGACATTATTTGGGGTTTTAGGACAAATTTTCTGGGTGACTAGAAATCTTTTCAGAAAGTACTATTAATTGCCAAAGAAGAAGTTGTCCGATATATTGTTTAGCGACTAGAACATATCTGAACCACTAATGGACGGATTTAATGTTTTGTCGCTAAAAGTGGGAAGTTTGCTTTTTATTTTTAGTATTAATTTATCAAATCTTTACAATGAAAGCATGCATACATTCATACGCGACGAGTGAATGACTCTTTTCCTTGTGAAAACTATAACAGTATGGTTTGAATTCGTCCTAAAGCGTCCAAAGATCGTGCCTTATACACTGGCAATCATTCCTGCGGGATGTCAAATAAGTCCATTTACGTTTTCGTCTCTGCATTTTGCCATAAGCCGCCACATTTCACATGCATGAAATCTATTTTACCAAAGGTCAATTTTTAAATCTCTGTATTTACTTTTGCGCAATGAGCGCTTTCCCTTCGTCAGAGTAAAGATGAACGAGTGTCTTACGGTGGCCAATCTACCTTACAACTCAGTTGACATTAAATACCAAACTTTACTGTTCTACTCCCGCACAGACGTAGCACCACTGTTTCTTTAGAAACTAATATCTTTATTTATTCGGGTTTTTTTTCGAACTTTCACGAGTGTTACCATATGTGATAATTTTGTGGAAACAAGATAAAATTGCTTTCTATCGCGTTTAAAAAAGGAAACGAAAAAAAGGAAAGAAAGAAAAATAAATCCATTTTCTACGTGTGACTTATCAATAAGTGCAACTCCCTGGTTCGCACCGATCGACCAGTTTGACGCTTTTTTACCAGCGCAAAAACAGAGGCGCGTAGAATCTTGACTAAGAATTAAAAGACGCGTGGATAATGATAAGTGCGTGGTGTGATTTGCGAATTTGAATAGTTGACATTATTTCGGATTTTAGTACAAAATTTCGGGGTGACTAGAAATCTTTTCAGAAAGTACTATTAATTGCCAAAGAAGAAGTTGTCCGATATATTGTTTAGCGACCAGACATATCTGAACCACCAATGGACGGATTTAATGTTTTGTCGCCAAAACTGGGAAGATTGCTTTTTATTTTTAATATTAATTTAATATCCAATCTTTATAATGAAAGCATGCATGCATTCACACGCGACAAGCGGATGACGTTCATCCCCTTGTGTAAACTATAAAAGTATGGTTTGAATTCGTTCAAAAGCGTCCAAAGATCGTGACTTATACACTGGCAATCATTCCTAGGATGGCAAATAAGTCCATTTACGTTTTCGTCTCTGCATTTTGCCATAAGCTGCCACATTTCACATGCATGAAATCATTTTAGCAAAGGTCAATTTTTAAATCAACACACAGCCTCTCGCTATCAAACTACTGTATTCAATATACAGACCTGGCTGTCCACGTAATAAAAGCCTGACGTAGAGCACGCTTTTAAAAGCGACTGAGATCCTCCAGATGTGTAGTTTAATTGTTATATTCATGAGTTGAGCTACGATTTACGAGTTCGAGTTAGAACTGATTCCAAGTTTGAATTGTAATTTCGAAGCAGAAAGTTTTATGGTCCAATAATTATGTCATTTGGAATAATACTACACATTGGCAACTGTTAACGTTTCGTTTAAAAGCACTTTACGCCACGAACCCTCGAGGTACGCCAGAGATTGTCTTAAATGGACGCGTCTATTAAAGTGCCTATGAAATTAATTTTTTTTCTTCGTTTTTCATTAGTTTATTATGTCCAAAGAACGAAAACAATAATCATTTCCCGAGGAAAAGAAAGAAAATCGGTTTTTTAGCCCCTCGAAGATGCGTCACTTCGGTTGAAAAGTGGCTCCAATTTTTGGAGAGCCTGGGGGCGAGTGGGCGTGCGTGATGACGTAAATTACGTAAATAGTATGACACATTGGTTTGTTTACGCTATAATTCCCTTGGAATCCTTTAGCGTGATGGTCATTTTGCCAACGTTTTTGGCTGTACAAATGTCAGACAGCGCCTAATTTGTTTCTTTACAGTCCTCTGAAGGTGAAGAGGATCAGTTTCGGATCACTCTTGATCAACTGAAATGATCGTGTCCACTGTAGTTTTGCCGTAGCGAGACGAACCGACTGTGCCGCTTGAGCGAAGGAAGTGAACATGAAGAAGACGGACTTTGATCATTTAGATTATTGAACGTGAAAGGTATACATTTCAGTAGCACAGCGTCTCAGTGGGTTCGCCAGTTGAGTTGTAAGCTTATTGAACGCAGAGGCGTTTTTGTTATTTCTTTTTAGTGGCTCGTTGACTAGCGTTTTTCGAACGCGAACGATATATTTGTAGTACAAACAATCATGATATTAGCGTATTAGCGACTCGGCCGGTCTTCTCTGAAGTTCATTGATCGCGCGTGGAGATTATGAACTTATTTTATCGGCTTGGCAATTCGCTCGTCTACTTAAAGTTCTTTTTTCAATGCGAAGGATATGTCTTGGCGGCTTGCTAGTTGAAAGTTTCTAAATTATACTGATATGTTATGCATATCCGAGGTGGTGTTTTTCAGGCGGCTTGCTGAATTGAATGTGAATGGTGTATTTTTAGCGGCAAGGTGCCTTGATAGCGTATTTTTTTATTTATTCAAAATGTTTGAACTCAAGTATATACGTTATAATTATGCTTCTTAGTTCAGTGTCTTGCCAGCGTTTGATCGTTTCTGGAAATTTTAACCACTTGGCGGCTTGTAAGTGAGTTCAAAGTATCGTGTTTACATTTATGTCTGATTTATATTTCATTGTATAAAAATTGATCTGATCGAACACGCAATGATTCAGCGATGTATTTTGTTTCGAATAGTCTTACGCATTTGTACGTGTAGATTTTTGATAGATGTTCCGTAGAATAGACGCCTTCCAGTGAACACTTGCGTCGCTGCACTTTGAATTTTATAATTCGGAATACCGTATAAACATTTATATTACTCGCCAGTCAGTGCCGATCGAGTCAGTATATTTTTGTAGGCCTCGCTGACTTCGACGGCTCTCCAGTCGAGCCGAGGCTTGAAGGAACTTCCAAACAGGATAAGGATTGGAAAAATTATGCTTGATTAAACGGCCTCACCGGCCGGAATGTTATTTTCTTTTGCAAAATAATATTAATCTTAACAACATCGCTTGACGTACCCTTTCCGATGTCGACGAACAAATTTCGTGTATTTCGCCGGCCTATTTTCCTCTGGAGCAAAATAAAGCTTTGTTACACCCTCTGTTATCGAAGAATTCTAATATCTCGTATGTTTGAGGCCGCTCGCCACATAATATTGGTCCACCTCTAGCGACGTCTCTTGTCAGCTCCCTTGTTCTCTATATTCACGCAGCAGTTTGTACAACTATTTACGTCACAGTGTAATATGACACTGGTTTTGGCCGCGCACAAATTGGAGCCACTTTTTAGCGCCAACAACCTAACTTTAAGACCATAAAAAAAGCATTTCGCATCGTACCTAACACTTTAAACCTTTTATTCCAAGGTCTAAAAAGGTGAAACTTTCGATACATCAAAAAATAAATTTCATTTCATAGGCACTTTAAGGATATTTATCCGAGCAGTGCCAAAGTGGACTTGTTAGCGTGAGTAGTAGACATTTTAGGGAATTCAAATAAAAAGTCCAAGGAAGTCAAAACATCTTACCTTTGAGTCAAGAGACGGTACCACAAAAGCTAGCTTTCGAGAAAAAATTAATCTGGCTGTCTAATAGAAGCAACCTGTTACTGTTTTGTGGAGTTTTAACCTCTCGACGTTGACTTTTATTTTCCTTAAATTATTAAAAATATTAATTGAACCAAAAACTTTCAACCATGATCAAATTACAAATTGAAATATCATTTAATTACTTTTTCTGAGAGTGTCGTTGTTTTTAATGTTTAAACACTGCATTTTATAGATTTTTTTTCTCTTCAATGGATACTCGAATTTTCATGTCCTTTTTCGTTTTCAAGAGGAGAAAATGAACCTATTTTCGTTACCAATACCTTAGTTTAGTCATGTTTTGAAATCAAGTCATGCTGCATGTATTTGGCTTCGATCAAAATACAAAATGTATGAAATGGAAACAGTTTCCGTATTTCTAAAGATATGGTAATAAGAGGAAGTTTGCCGGAGAACGTCAAATAGCTATAGAAACATGAGCCGAAGGCTATTTGGAAATCTTTTGGCCACCTTAAAGAAAATCAAAAGTACTTTTTGAGCGTAATAGAAAATGCTATTACCAGAATCGACGGCGCAAAAATCACAGACAACATCAGCAGCCTGATCCTTCGTTTAGAGTTTCTCAATCGAGCAATTGTGGGCGAGGGATTACCGGATCCAATTGTTTCCTTCCTTGGACAAGTGCTCGCTATTTTGAAAGAGATATAATTGGAAAGCGATTGGGAAAATGACAGTGCAAACGAACGTCGGGGAAGACCTTCTTTTAACATAAGAAAGAGCAGTTATCGCTACTTGTGGAAAATGATTTCAAAGTATCGGAAATAAGCACGATATTTATAGGGGAATCGACAACAACAGTGAGGATACGGTTGTCTTCTTTTGGTATGAGTATTTCAGATAATTAAGCTATACGATTTTGTATTATTTGGGTAACACTTCCGCACTGGTCCATAAAACTTATAAGCTATACGCGACGAGTGGATAAAATTCTTCTACCTTGAGAAATTTATAAAAGTATGGTTTAAATTTGGCCTAAAGCGTCCAAAGATCGTGACTTATTCACTGCTAATCATTCCTGGAATGTCAAATACTAAGTCCATTTACATTTTCGTCTCTGCATTTTGCCATAAGCTGCCACATTTCACATGCATGAAATCTATTTTATCAATGGTCAATTTTTAAATCTCTGCATTTACTTTTGCGCAATGAGCGCTTTCCCTTCGTCAGAGTAAACCTGAACGAGTGTCTTACGGTGATCAATCTACCTTACAACTCAGTTGACATTAAATACCAAACGTAACCAGTCCGGGCCATAACCATTTCTGGATATCAGTTTCCCGTGATGTGATTGGCTGAGAAAAAACCAAAACAAAGCAAATTTGACCACGAGAGACTGGGCGCCAGTAAATGTCCCGGATATATTTTCACGTCGCCATAGCGCATTTCCCTTTCGTAAACGGTTGTTGCCATTTTAGCGACACTTAGAAAAATTTTCACCAACTTTAGAATTATTTTTTCTATCAGAAAAAGAAAAATGGAATATAATTGCCTGGAATCGAACCCGGAACCTCTGCATGCTAACATCTCTCTCTTACCACTAGACCACTGGGTTGAACAGGCAAACCCAAGAAAAATTTAATTATAAAACATGCTTTTCTTAGTATATATCAATAACGGGTCACCCTAACCCTAAATCTTACCTAACCGCGAATCTAGCTTAGATCTAATAATCGCTTTACCTAGGCCCAATTTTATCTAATAATGATAGCCTATTTTCGTCCCAATCCAGGCATAAACTAGAGAGAAATAGCATCGACCATTACAAAAAGGCTTGGTTACTAATGAATGCTAATGTTGGCATCGACCGTTAAAAATGGCATCGACCGTTTGCTAATAATGGCATCGACCGTTAAAAATGGCATCGACCGTTTACGAAAGGGAAATCAGCGTCGCCATATTGTAATGCGACGGTCGAGTGATACCATTTACTTTTGGTGTTGTTACAGAGCTTGAAACGAACATTTAATCAGCTTCTTCGCGCTCGGGTTAAGTCGCGCTTATTTTTTAAAGCAAAACCTCTCAGTGCTCTGAATTAACATGTCCAGTGAAACGCTGAGTGATACGAACGCGCTGTCACGTACTGTACTTTTGTTTTGACTTGAGCTTTGCAGTTAATGTACAGTGGGTTCTTCTTTAGCTTTCTTTAACATTATGGAACTGTTAAGAATTGGGGGTATCTTGTTCATCGTTAATTTACTGCCATGTATTTGATGAGATGCAAATAATTATGAATTAATATTCTGCAAAATTTGAATGTCTTTGGTACTTCAAATGCATTACATAAAAATATATTTTCCGGGCAGCTGTTCAATCTGATGCAAGCATTATCATCAAATCTGTAATAATTTAACTGTGTAATAAATTTTTATGGCAAATCAAAATTTCTCCATGTTGTGTATTAAAATTATTGTCTGGTCAATTTCCATGCTCTGCAGATAATCCTTTTCCAGGTAAAATATGAAAGCTATCAGAAAAGACAAGTTTGTGTAAATTATAGTGTTGGCCAGTAAACTATTTTTTGCTAATATTCAACAAGGGCCGTTGGATGGACCAGCTAAATTAAATGAACACTGTTTTCTACACACAAAATATTGTGAAAATGTTTTTTCAAGTTAGAAAATTTTTCATTCAACATTTTGTTTCAGGAGCAGTGATTGATAGTTTAGCTGGGGCTTAAGTCAGCCAGCATTAACTTAATTGGCCACCATATAGCAAGCTTAACTCCAATAGATTATGGTGTCACAAATAAAAGCAACCAAAAGGCAGAGTGATTAAAATTAAAATTTTTGAATTTATTTTCAACACTACTTGACAATACAAATATTGTAAAGAATTTTAACATTAATTGTCCTGTCTCAGTTTCTTAGCTGATTGTAGGACCTGGAACAAGTGATATTACAGTTTTAATTTGTCACTTATCAAATCCCCAAAAATAAATCGCCCCCAAGTACTTACCATGAAATTGACCTCTATTACAACTGTTGGCAATTTCCTAAGGGAGACCGCAATTACATGTAATATAGGTTTGACTGTAGTTACAAGTGGCAAGAAACACTATTAAGGTAATTTTCTTCATACCAGTGCCATTATTACTTTTTTTTAAATTTGTTTTTCATCTCTATTTCATTTGGTGGCCGTTATGTGAAACGGTTTTTGTAAACTATACATAGAGATTACAGCATTGGAGATTTATAACTTCACTGCTGGTAAACAAAATTAAATTGCTTTGAGTAAGTGTTATTCAGTTGGTTTTAATATGTTCTTGCACTACATGTGATTGCTGTGAGTACTATTAGTATTTTGATTTTCGATAAAAAATAATACACAAAGTTCCCAGGAAAAAAATCCTCTCAATGACAAACCATGGGCTCCAACACCATTTATTTCTTTTAATTGGATAAGGTATAGAATAAAAAAAAAAAAAATAAAAATCTGAGCATAATCTTCACAGGGTGAAATAAGGAGTTTCCGTAACTCGGAAATGTTACGGAAACATGAAACTGTGAGTTTCAGTCGCGTTTCCGCGGCGCGGATACAACGGGAAACACGTAACAAGAAATTTATTCATTCTCTACGCGTTTCCGCAGGGTTTCCGATCACGGACACAAAAACATCCGTTTCCGTAGTGTTTAAGTCCGCGTATTCCTAACTGATTCCTATTGTTTTATATCGTACATTTTACAGGCCGGCCCAAACTACAATTTTCAATCTGAAGTCTTACCGTTGTTGGTTCGAGATCTGAGGTCTGAGTAATAGGTTCCTGGTCTGATGTATAAACAGAATTGTGTTGATGTTGCGCTGTACGTAACAGAATTTTTTATTCGGGCAAATTTTTATTTATTGCTAATTTGCCATTATCACGGCGAAATGATGTTTCCGGCTAAACAAACTAGGGCCAATTAATCGTAGGTTGTCTGTGGAGTATAAAAAGAGTGTGCCACACTGTGGCCGGGAGAGGTTGAGTACGGTTTAGTCATGCGCAAATGGAGTTCTTCCCGGCGGGCTGTTCGAGTTATTGGCGCTCTTTTCACTTTTTAACGGCGAACCTTCGAGCTCGAGTCTGTACATTTAGTTTAATCTGAAGCATTTGAAGGGATTAGAAAGTTATGGTCTCGCTTTATAAGCTCAGTTTGTCACCTTATAACATTGTTTCAACGTATCTGCGCTGGATATGCATATTTTTCTTCCATTTCATCAGCTTATGGAGTCATATTTTCATTATGGCCGCCAGTGATCGAAGATGTTGCTGCAAAGGTAGGTTCGATGGCTAGGTTCGATGTGTTTGTAAATTTGTTTCATTTGCTATTTTAAAACATGCTCGCCTACACTTTTTATGCTTCCTCGTGTACATGTAGTTTATTTAAATCAGAAACAACAAATGATTTGTAAGCCGCGAGCGTTTAGCGTGTTTTAATGCCTTTTCTACTCCGGCTATAGGCTCAAACCTCCCTACAGCTGTAGCTTGATTCGTGTTGAAATTCACCATTTTAAATTAAAGTTCTGGAGGCTGGAACAGTAAATGCACACTACAAACAGTTCTTTATGGCGCTGTTAATAGAGTAAGTACTTGTAAAGGAGTATTGAATGCTTTTTATGTACAGTAATTTTATGTATTGAATGCTTTCCATGTATTTCTTTATTTCTGACATACAGCTACACTGTAAGCTTACATTCATGAAACCCGGTGGTCCCGAGTTCAAGTCCCGCTCTGAACACTATCTGGAGTTGTTTCACGGTAGTCCCGAGTCCAACTCCTCGGCCACGCTTGTAAAATAGCCAACTGGTTTGCCTCCTGCCAGTTGGGATTTTTAACGTGTTATGTTCTATTTGCAATATTTGTTTCTATATTTAGTGTCCCCAATTAGTGCTTGCGCGCTAAATACAGTTGACACTTAAATAAAGTGATTTTTATTTTTTTATTTTTCATTATCATAATTTCAAAGCCGTTTATTCACATTTGAGCAGAAGGAAGGATATTTACATGTATCTCATTTGGTGATCTTACAATGTAGATCTTAAATGATACAGTCTAGTATTTTTCTTTTTGATAAACCAAGCAACTTTCACAAATACATGTACATGTATGGTCATTGCAAATGAGTTTCAGTTACTTTCACTATACATAATAAGTATTTTTGTCTCAAAATAAGTCAGTTTTAAGTACTGAATGTTGTATGTATTATGCGAAAGAGACAACAACAAAACCGACAATGATTGCTATATCGAGTTGCGAATTTGAGTAGGACGTCGTTAGAAAATATTTTGATAAACCTACATGTAACAACGTTCATTGACACAAGTAACGGCCGTCCATCTTTGAGTGGACAGTGCCAATGTTGTTTATCCATCTCTGAGTGGAAAAAATGGCGCTTGTGTCAATGATCTTTGATTTTTCTCAAATCCGTCGCGAAAGAGACAACAATAAAACCGACAATGATTGCTATATCGAGTTGCGAATTTTAGTAGGATGTCATTAGAAAATATTTTGATAAACCTAACAACGTTCATTGACACAAGTAACGGCCGTCCATCTTTGAGTGGACAGTGCCAATGTTGTTTATCCATCTTTGAGTGGAAAAAATGGCGCTTGTGTCAATGATCTTTGATTTTTCTCAAATCCATCGCGAAAGAGACAACAATAAAACCGACAATGATTGCTATATCGAGTTGCGAATTTTAGTAGGATGTCATTAGAAAATATTTTGATAAACCTAACAACGTTCATTGACACAAGTAACGGCCGTCCATCTTTGAGTGGACAGTGCCAATGTTGTTTATCCATCTTTGAGTGGAAAAAATGGCGCTTGTGTCAATGATCTTTGATTTTTCTAAAATCCGTCGCGAAAGAGACAACAACAAAACCGACAATGATTGCTATATCAAGTTGTGAATTTGAGTAGGATGTCGTTAGAAAATATTTTGATAAACCTAACAACGTTCATTGACACAAGTAACGGCCGTCCATCTTTGAGTGGACAGTGCCAATGTTGTTTATCCATCTCTGAGTGGAAAAAATGGCACTTGTGTCAATGATCTTTGATTTTTCTAAAATCTGTCATGAAAGAGACAACAACAAAACCGACAATGATTGCTATATCGAGTTGCGAATTTTAGTAGGATGTCGTTAGAAAATATTTTGATAAACCTAACAACGTTCATTGACACAAGTAACGGCCGTCCATCTTTGAGTGGACAGTGCCAATGTTGTTTATCCATCTCTGAGTGGAAAAAATGGCGCTTGTGTCAATGATCTTTGATTTTTCTCAAATCCGTCGCGAAAGAGACAACAATAAAACCGACAATGATTGCTATATCGAGTTGCGAATTTTAGTAGGATGTCATTAGAAAATATTTTGATAAACCTAACAACGTTCATTGACACAAGTAACGGCCGTCCATCTTTGAGTGGACAGTGCCAATGTTGTTTATCCATCTCTGAGTGGAAAAAATGGCGCTTGTGTCAATGATCTTTGATTTTTTCTAAAATCCATCGTGAAGGAGACTACAATAAAACTGTCAACGATTGCTATCGAGTTGCAAATTTTCATAGGATTTCTTAGAAAATATGTTGATAAACCTAACAATGTTTATTGACACAAGTGTAATTGCCTTTCATTGCTATTCTGTTTCAACAATATTACATGAACTTTAAAGAAAACCATTCACAGAAGTGAAAATAATAAATCTCGGTTAAAAGATACAGTAACACTTGACAAGTGAAATAATATCTTATTTGACACATTGTTTTCTTTAACCATTTGAGGTACATGTATGACCATGAAAGCAATAAGAAGGTGGAGGAAATCTTAGTGAAAGAAGTCAGAGGAACTTTTGGAAAACAGAAATGGTTTAAGGCTGAGATTAAAGGTATGTATGGATTTCCTGGTGATCAGGATACAGAGTTTACACTCCAAGTACATTACAACCTATTTTACGTAGTGATTGTATTAGGTTGCCACCCTCTATTTAATTAAGTGGCCCGTTCCATACGCTGTATTTTAGCCCATGCAAATTTTGTATCTGCTGCCTAAGTGTATTAAACAGTCACCTCTATTCAGTGGTCACAGCCATGCTTTGACAGTCCCCTGTTTGCATGTCTTTGTTAATTTTACATGTACCTGTATTAAAATTCCAAACTTGAAAAAGATTTATTCACTCTACACTACAGAGTTGTTATTGATCATTACTGCATGTATTGCATTCACCACTGTTTTACATTTAAGTGCTTTCTAGACATTAATGTACTCTAATGTATTTGACCATGCCCACAAAGTATTTTTAGTTAACATGTCCTAAGGGTGGCTTGTAAATGTAGGTTCAACTGTTTTAACGTTTTGCAATCCTGTACATGTAGTACACTGTATCACCACATCACTGATACTATATTATCTTGAATTAGTGCTGCACCTCAAAGTAACAGTGTGACACTGAATAAAATCACTTGAATTCAAGATATAGAGGATATTACATGTACATGGCCGCACGAAGATACAAAATTTCTCTCCGAGTGTTGAAAAATGCGCGAATGAGTGAAATATTTTTCAACACGTGAAGAGAAATTTTGTATCTTCAAGCGGCCATGTAATGTTCTGTTTATTATATAAACACCAATGAAATCAAACCATTTCACTTAAATATATTTTTTTGTAGTCCTAAAGTAGAACGGTGATCTTTTCACGTGTGAAGATAACATGTTATTCTCACGTGTGAAGATATGATGTTTACGTGCGAAAGCTCACCTGGTATTTCATTGGTGTTTATATAATAATGGTAATTCTTAAATCGCTGTGTCAAAGTAAAATGTAAATACCTGTAATAACATTGTACATTTTGCTTTAAACAAACTGGAAATTTATCCTTGTGCATGAATAACTGTTCTTTTTGTTCTTACTTTTAAAGAAAACAGTCATTTTTATTTTAAGGAAAGGTCCATGTTTTACCATAAATTTGGATAATCTATTGATAAAAGGCTCAAACAAGTTGAAATAACACCTCTCGAGTGAGCAGTACACCACAAAGTAAACAAAAGAAATGTGAAATTTGCACTCATTCAAGTAAATACAGCATAAATTTGGGTGTGAGTGCATGAAAATACTAATATGTTCAGATTTTGTTGTTTAGTTAGTTTCCATTTTTGGCAGAGTTTACATGTACCTACATGTATACTCACCAAATTAATATTGATGTACACTGTACATTTATTACATTTCCTTTTTTTCAGGGGCTATTTGTCAGTACTGGCGGAGCACACAGGATGATGATATTAGAAAAAAAATGGAAAACTAAAGCAGCATAGAATCATGACGAGACGTTGACGAGAGTGAAAAGGGTAAGCTATCGGCATGATACATGTAGTAATGACACCTTTATTAATTTTAAAATACCGATTATCGTTAAATGTTCACATCACTTTACAATACCTCTGTGGGTTAGGGTTAGAGGTTAGGGTTAGGGTTAGAAGAATATGAAGAAATCCGAAATTTTGTGAGTGACGCCCGATTTTCGAAAATTTCAGACATTGGCTCTTAATTCCTATTTAGCTTTTTTCATTTTTCATTTTTATATGACAATGTTATTGCAATAAGGTGTGTACCGGTATTCTGTACATTTTGATCTATGTCTTATTAGCAACAACTATTTTCTTGGATAAGAAAACAAAATGTCATAGCAACCTGCACATATCTGGAGTTAATTGTGGCAGGTTGCTAAATGCAGAACAGTGACAAAAGCTCACCAAGAAAATTAATAACAATAGATAAGAAAATCAGACATGGATAGTTAATTAGTTACAATGACAAATATATGGATTTCTATCAGCATACGTATGCACAGCATACATGGAATTCTCACAACCAATAACATCAGACTTTAACACTAACATTAATAAAGACACTGTCACTGGTACGAGTCTTGGCAGCCAAAATAATCATGGTAAAACTGAATAATGACAACAAAAGCCACACAATACCATCAACTGATGGTTTTCCAATTCACGTTGCTCTGGAAATGACTTTCGCTGAGATTGTCAAAATGTAATTTCATGCAACAAAACCTTTGTAAGTTGTGTGTAATTTGTTGTGCAACAGTACCCAGCTTTTAATCCATTTTTCTTGGTCTTCAGAAACTGATATTTCGAAAAGAAATGGCGAAAAGTCAAATACCTCCACAGGACAAAGAAAAAATTACAGCATTGCTAGCACTTGACAATGCTGTCGATTTTTTGTCCTCCGAAGAAAGTGAAGGAGAGGAGGAGGGAATAACTGGGCCGCCACCAAGGCACGTCAAGCCGCTTAAGTGGGAGAGAACGAAATTAAGGACCATCAAGGCTGTCCTGGATGCCACTTATCAGGCTCACGTGAACAAGAGGCAAAAAAGAACAGCCACTAAAATTTCAAGAGTAGCTGACCAAAACATGTCGGACTGACCACTCCCTAAAAACTGTCCCTCTTGGGGAAGATGACTGGCTGAAAGACAGTTTAAATATTTATTGATTTTCCATAGTAATGATAAAGTGCCTCTTAAAGAAACATGTTCACGGTTTTCCGCATGCGTTAGTTTTTGTTTTTGCATTGTCCCCGTACAAAATTTAAATAATTGATGAAGTATATGAATGCAAATTTAATTTTATTGATTGTTTCAATGATCCGCTCTACGGATTAAAAACAAGACTCGATTCAAAAGTCGGAATTTGATGCCACATGCAAACTTGACAGGTTAAAAAGCGATTTGGCAAAAAGGAAAGAGAAGAAATATGTGATGCTGAGACATGCGCAAAGCCGCGAACATGCCCCTTTCAAATTTCTATTTCACACTGCCTTTATAAAGCTGATAGCATTTATTGCTATAAGAACATTGCATCATTACCAGTTGCAAATTGTTGTTTGATGTTTTTTTTTGCTGGGAACTCAACATTTTAAATTATAAGGGAATGAAAGCACTTTTTTATTGAAAATTATTTATTTATTGTGAATTTTTTGCCTAATCAAGTGTAAATGAAAAAGTATATTTATATGAAAATTTAAAGAATTATATTATGACATTTTTTACGTCAGAGTTTAAGAAAAATATACCATATTTTGAAATTATCATATATTGTGATAACTTTCTCTTTAATGGTGGAAACAAAACGAAATCCACTCTCAATGAAGTTGTTGTAGGTCTGAAGAAGTTTCACAACACAATAATTTCTGTTCATGCATTTTTGTGTTGCCCAAGAAGCATGAACCGATCGCGCGGTATTCTCGATGAACGTCCACATTTCAAAAGTGCTAGTTTAATTGTCTACAACGTAAGAGGAAATGATTATCCGATCTCAAACCATTTTCAACTTTATATTTCATTCACGAAATAGTAATGTTAATTGTGTGTCCGCCGTGTTTAAGAGTGCGGTTTTCGAATTCTTCAAGTTTCCACATTAAGGAAACCCTATGGATAATTGTGTGTCCACCGAATTTACGCGGAGGTGCGAAACATGACGGTTAATAGCGAATTCTCAAAGTTTCCGTACTTCCACATTTAGGAAACCCTATGGATAATTGTGTGTCCGCCGAATTTACGAGGTGCGTAAACATGACAGTTAATAGCGAATTCTCAAAGTTTCGCACTTCCACATTTAGGAAACCCTATGGATAATTGTGTGTCCACCGAATTTACGAGGTGCGTAAACATGACGGTTAATAGCGAATTCTCAAAGTTTCCGCACTTCCGCATTCAGGAAACCCTACGGATAATTGTGTTTCCGCCGAATTTACGAGGTGCGTAAACATGACGGTTAATGGGGATTACGCAAGACGTAAACCTTGCGGGTACATGAGTTTAAGTGATGCGTTTCCGCGACTCCGCAGCGACTGAAACGTAACGTATACTCGTGTTTCCCGCAACGGATAGTTGAATTTCCGCTTACGGAAATTCACGTTTCCGTTAAGTAACCGTTATCAAAACGGAGACGGAAACGCCTTATTTCACCCTGTGCTTCTATAAGCTTTGCCCTCTCCTCTTGATTTTCCTTTGCCTTTTCAGTGCCATTGGACCATGCCCTTTAGGGGAGAAGAAAGAAAATTCTCAAATTTCCTGTAATTGCAATGCAAGTGAATTTTATGCTCCCATTTAACGCAGTCCCTTCGGGACTTAAGGAGTTCCAGCATGTGCATCACATTTGGAAATGCAAAATCTAAAATGTATTCACTGGATCCCTTTTTCACATTGTTTGCACATGAATTATTCAATCAGTACAGCATGCAAGCCCACACGAAGCCTGCGATAATAGGCCATTTAAATGATGATGTCAGTTGCTCAAAATTCACCACCAAGCTTTGTTCACATTTACACAATTTTCAAATTCTGGCACGTGCATACGATTTACACAGGGGTATTCCTTTCAGTTTTGCTCATTTGGGGTTCGGGTTTTCGATAAAATTTACCAAGCGAAGCTTGGTGGTGTAATTAACTAGTCTGGCATCAACATGCATAAGGGTTATTATCATTGTCATACAGTTTAATAGCATCAACTGCATATAATCAGAAAATGCTAAGATAGATGTAACAAAAACAAAGCGGTTGCAAGATCAGCATACAGTGTAAAATAAACAAATTATTAAGAGAATTAAATTCAGATGTTTTGGCATAAAATAATAGTGGTCCGCGGCAGATGTGTGCCACAAAGACGACAAAGTGTCTCGAGATATTGAATGTGTTCATCCATGCTGTTGGCCTGCATGTTGATCTGAAATTCACATCAACATAATGAACATAATGATAAATAATTGGACTTTAACTTTAAATGCTCGGCCACAACGTATGGTTAAAATTTAAGGTTTACACGACACTCCGATACATGTAGATCTGAACAAAGGGAATCGGCCTAGTAGTTTGCACACTAACAGACTTTCAACTTCCGTGCACTCGAGCAAAATCCTCGTGCACTCGACTGGAATTTTGACAGTTGGAAGCAAATTTATTCTAGTTTTTGAAAAGATTTTTTTTAGGAATCAAAAAAAATGTTACATACCTGAAAACTTCAACGAAAGAGAGGTTATTTCTCAAACGAGACTTTCGCAACAAGCACCTTCACCCGACTTTTCATCTGAATTCCTCTGTCTCGTAACCGCGATCGCCATCAATTCTTTGCTTGTTGTGTGTATTTACTTGTCGTCTGCAATTTTGCAAGGTTTCATGGGATATGGTTACGGAACAAAGTCGCTAGGGCTCGAACAAGAGTAATGAATGAGATTCCTCGAGGCCCCACTACGGCACCCATATTGGTGACGTCATCAAGTATCCAGAAATGGTTATGGCCCGGACTGTTAACTGTTTTACTCCCGCACAGACGCAGCACCACAGTTTCTTTAGAAACTAATCTCTATATTCTTTCGATTTATTCCGAACTTTCACGAGTGTTATCATAATTTGGTGGAAACAAGATAAAATTGCTTTCTATTGCGTTTAGAAAAGGAAACGAAAAAAAGGAAGGAAAGAAAAATAAATCCCTTTTTTTCACGTGTGACTTATAAATAAGTACAACTCCCTGGTTCGCACCGATCGACCAGTTTGGCGCTTTTTTACCAGCGCAAAAACAGAGGCGCGTAGAATCTTGACTAAGAATGAAGAGACGCGTGGATAATGATCAGTGCGTGGTGTGATTTGCGAATTTGAATAGTTGACATTTTTTCGGGTTTTAGTACAAAATTTCGGGGTGACTAGAAATCTTTTCAGAAAGTACTATGAATTGCCAAAGAAGAAGTTGTCCGATATATTGTTTAGCGACCAGACATATCTGAACCACCAATGGACGGATTTAATGTTATGTCGCCAAAACTGGGAAGTTTGCTTTTTATTTTTAATATTAATTTAATATCCAATCTTTACAATGAAAGCATGCATGCATTCACACGCGACGAGCGGATGACGTTCTTCTCCTTGTGTAAACTATAAAAGTATGGTTTGAATTCGTTCAAAAGCGTCCAAAGATCGTGACTTATACACTGGCAATCATTCTTAGGTTGGCAAATAAGTCCATTTACGTTTTCGTCTCTGCATTTTGCCATAAGCTGCCACATTTCACATGCATGAAATCATTTTAGCAAAGGTCAATTTTTAAATCAACACACAGCCCCTCGCTATCATACTACTGTGTTCAATATACAGACCTGGCTGTCCGCGTAATAAAAGCCTGTCGTAGAGCACGCTTTTAAAAGCGACTGAGACCCTCCAGATGTGTAGTTTAATTGTTATTTTTGTGAGTTGAGTTACGATTTACGAGTTCGAGTTAGAACTGATTCCAAGTTTGAATTGTAATTTCGAAACAAAAAGTTTTATGGTCCAATATTAATTATGTCACTTGGAATAATACTACACATTGGCAACTGTTAACGTTTCGTTTAAAAGCACTTTATGCCACGAATCCTCGAGGTACGCCAGAGATTGTCTTAAATTGACGCGCCTATTAAGGATATTTATCCGAGCAGTGCCAAAGTCGACTTATTAGCGTGAGTAATAGACATTTTAGGGAATTCAAATAAAAAGTCCAAGGAAGTCAAAACATCTTACCTTTGAGTTAAGAGACGGTACCGCAAAAGCTCTCTTTCGAGAAAAAATTAATCTGGCTGTCTAATAGAAGCAACGTGTTACTGTTTTGTGGAGTTTTAACCTCTCGACGTTGACTTTTATTTTCCTTAAATTATTAAAAATATTAATTGAACCAAAAACTTTCAACCATGATCAAATTACAAATTGAAATATCATTTAATTACTTTTTCTGAGAGTGTCGTTTTTTTTAATGTTTAAACACTCATTTTATAGATTTTTTTCTCTTCATAGGGCACTCGTATTTTCATGTCCTTTTTCGTTTTCATGAAAAAAAATGAACCTATTTTCGTTACCAATACCTTAGTTTAGTCATGTTTTGAAATCAAGTCATGCTGCATGTATATAGCTTCGAGCAAAATACAAAATGTAATTAAATGGAAACAGTTTCCGTATTTCTAAAGTTATGGTGATAAGAGGAAGTTTGCCGGAGAACGTCAAATAGCTATAGAAATTAACATGAGCCAAAGGCTATTTGGAAATCTTTTGGCCACCTTAAAAAAAATCAAAAGCTGATATTTCGAGCGCTTTCCCTTTGTAAGAGCAAATGGAGTGTCTTACGGTGGCTAATCTACCTTACAACTCAGTTGATATTAAATACCAAACTTTCCTGTTTTACTCCCTTACAGACGCAGCACCACAGTTTCTTTAGAAACTAATTCCCATGTTCTTTCGATTTATTCCGAACTTTCACGAGTGTTACCATAATTTTGTGAAAACAAGATAGTGTGGTATTATTCCAAGTGACATAATTAATATTGGACCATAAAACTTTCTGCTTCGAAATTACAATTCAAACTTGGAATCAGTTCTAACTCGAACTCGTAAATCGTAACTCAACTCACAAAAATAACAATTAAACTACACATCTGGAGGATCTCAGTCGCTTTTTAAAGCGTGCACTACGGTCAGGCTTTTATTACGCGGACAGCCAGGTCTGTACATTGAACACAGTAGTTTGATAGCGAGGGGCTGTGTGTTGATTTAAAAATTGACCTTTGGTAAAATGATTTCCTGCATGTGAAATGTGGCAGCTTATGCAAAATGCAGAGACGAAAACTTAAATGGACTTATTTGCCATCCTAAGAATGATTGCCAGTGTATAAGTCACGAGTCAGCGCAAAAACAGAGGCGCGTAGAATCTTGTCTAAGAATGAAAAGACGCGTGGATAATGATCAGT
Organism: Dendrophyllia cribrosa; assembly: GCA_024195265.1. Classification (NCBI taxonomy): domain Eukaryota; kingdom Metazoa; phylum Cnidaria; class Anthozoa; order Scleractinia; family Dendrophylliidae; genus Dendrophyllia; species Dendrophyllia cribrosa. Next base: position 9,335,208 of record JAJLRJ010000005.1, read on the forward strand.
GCGTGGTGTGATTTGCGAATTTAAATAGTTGACATTATCTCGGGTTTTAGTATAAAATTTCCCGGGTGACTAGAAATCTTTTACAGAAAAAACCTATTAATTGCCAAAGTAGAAGTTGTCCGATATTTTGTTTAGCGACTACAACATATGTGAACCACCAATGGACGGCTTTAATGTTTTGTTACCAAAACTGGGAAGTTTTTTTTTTTAATTTTTTATTAATTTATCCAATCTTAACAATTAAAGCATGCACGCATTCATACGCGACGAGCGGATGACGTTCTTCCCCTTGTGCAAACTATGTAAGTATGATTTGAATTCGTCCTAAAGCATCCAGAGATCTTGACTGGCAATCATTCCTGCTGAATGTCAAATAATTAAGTCCATTTACGATTTCGTCTCTGCATTTTGCCATAAGCTGTCACATTTTACATGAAAGAAATTTATTTTACCAAAGGTCAATTTTTAAAATCAATGCTCAGCCCCTCGCTATCAAACTACTGGGTTCAATATAAGCTCTTATAGCTTATCTGAAATACTAATACCCGTGGCAGGGGTTTCTAATCGAAGAAAATCGAACAAAAAAACAGTCGAGCATCTAATTTTGTGTGAGTTCGATTATCGAACAAAATCGAGCACAATCGAACAAAATCGAACAGAATCGAACAAAATTGAAAGCAATCTAACCAGATTTTTGTTTGGACTGCATCTCTTGACGCCTGAAACTAAGTATAACACGCCGAAGTAATCATAACCGACCTTTCTTAAATGAAGTAAATAGGAGAACGCCTACTACATGTTAATTACATTTTATAGTAGTGGGAAGGAAATGGCTTTTGTCCTGAATATCACCGTAAAACTCAAACATTTCACTCACTGCAACACAGGCAATGGTGTTCAACATGTGAGTAATGATTATGATGATTAAGCAGAACGCTGTCGCCATGAGTTTTTCGAAGCCTTTAATAGCAGCCATGAGTGACGTAGACAGGACAGTAGTAGTAACATGACAACAATTGTATGAGGGGAAGAGCTAGACTTTCAATAAAGTCCTTCGTCTTATATTTTATAGCCCGCCGGACGAAGGACTTTTCACACTTGATAGAGTACCGAAGTGATGACGTCACAAAAACTAAATTTGTGAAACGTAAATGAACCAAGGCAAAAATTAGAAAGGTTTGTATGGAGTCATCAGAGCATAACGGTGCCAATATCTCACCCCCAAATTGCAATAAGATGCTGATTTTTGGCAAGCGGGCATTTTTCGTCATGCCCTTTCCGAATATCTAATCAAATCCCATAATTTCACAAGTGTGACGTCACACTTCGGTACTCTATTGGCGCCATTTTTAGCGACCCAAAAACGGGTCGCTGCGCTTAGACCAATCAGAGTAGCCGAGAGTAGCCCTTGGGGACAGAACTGTCAATCACAAGGTATTAGGCACAATGAAACGTGACTTGCGGTTGAAATTCAACGGGGTCGGTTGCGAAACAATAATCGATGACATTGACAAGTCACGCCACTCCCCATTTTTGGCGCGAAACGCAAATGAAAACCCTTCAAGCGAGACAAGTCGACCTCTCGCGACTTTGTCGCTCGCTCGGCCGCTTCGCGGCCTTAAAAGCTCGCTTCGCTCGCTTTTAATACTGTGAGGTCGACTTGTGGCAAGTCTAGGAGAGAGCTTGCAGTCAACATAGACGCTAAAAATAGCAAGTGCACGAGTAAAACAATTTTTTTGGAGATCGAAATCATCATAATCGAACGTTCCATTATGGCTCGATTGAGTTCGATTGCCGACCGTTCGATAATCGAATGTTTAATTTCGTTCGGTTGACAAAATTTTTTTGTGAGTTCGATTATGTTTGACAATCGAACGATTGGTGTTCGATTTTGTTCCACTGCCGAACGTTCGATTAGACACCCCGGCCACTAATACCAAAAGCGAAGACAACCTACTCTCTATTGTTCTTGACATCTCTAATATCGCACTTATTTCCGATACTTTGAAATCATTCTCCACAAGGAACGATAACTGCTCTTCTTTTATGTTAAAAGAAGGTCTTCCTCGACGTTTATGTGCACTGTGAATTTCCCAATCGCTCTCCAATTCTATCTCTTTTAAAATGGCGAGCACTTGTCCAAGGAAGGAAACAATTGGATCCGGTAATCCCTCGCCCACAATTGCTCGATTGAGATACTCTAACCGAAGGATCAGGCTGCTGATGTCGTCTGTGATTTTTGCGCCGTCGATTCTGGTAATAGCACTTTCTATTACGCTCAAAAGGTACTGAGTAGTGAATGGAAGACTAATCTCATACCCAGACAGAGTGGTCTGGGAACGTACGATAATTTTACAAGACTGCTGAGATCGAGCTCAACGCGGGCTCAGATTTTTGTCTGAATCGCGTGAGTTTTTGGCTGAGTGTTCAAATTGAATGTTCGGATTGAATTTTCAAATTAAATGTTCGAATTGAATGTTCGAATTGAATGTTTGGATTGTTCGAATTGAATGTTTGGATGGTTCGAATTGAATGTTCGAATTGAATGTTTGAATTGAATGTTCGGATTGAATGTTCGAATTGAATGTTGCCATTGAATGTTCAAAATTGAATGTTCGAATTGAATGTTTGGATTGTTCGAATTGAATTTTCGAATTGAATTTTCGGATTGAATGTTAAAATTGAATGTTCGAATTAAATGTTCGCATTGAATGTTCGAATTGAATGTTTGAATTGAATGTTCTGATTGAATGTTCGAATTGAATGTTCGAATTGAATGTTTTGATTGAATGTTCAAATTGAATGTTCGAATTGAATGTTTGGATTGAATGTTAGAATTGAATGTTCGAATTGAATGTTCGGATTGGAATGTTCGAATTGAATGTTGGAATTGAATATTCGAATTAAATGTTTGGATTGAATGTTCAAATTAAATGTTTAAATTGAATGTTCGGATTGCCAGTGAATGTTCGGATTGAATATCGGCTTGTTTGGAGTGAATTTTTGCATTAGAAGTGACTTGAATGTCCGACTTGAATGACTTTTGAGTTGAATGATTGAATATTTGAATAGAATAGTTGCATGTTTGAAGATGACATTTAAAAGGAGGGTTTCACGGTTCGGCGCATGTGCACAGATTAAAATGCTTTATTCGCTTACTTGCCAATTTTATCGGTTAAAAAACCACTCACATTTACTTCAATAATCACATACATGTACTATAATTGGTCCAAATAAAGCGAAGGATGACCAAAATTCACAGAAAATTTCAACGGATTACACCGACAAAGTCCACACTGAATAAAACCTTTGACCCGAAGGATTTATTCTACGCTCTGGTGACTTTCATGGCGCACATTGGTATGTATAATCATCCATTCAATCAGTGACATTTTCACAGGCAAATTTTCCGTCAGAATTATTTACTCGCTTCCGATTGGTTAAATAATGAATTTAAATGAGTCTTAAATGGCTTACGCCATAGCTTGCACATGCGCCGAACCGTGAAACCCTCCCTTTAAATGTTGTAAGTGAACGTTGCTAGGTGTGCATAAAGAGCAAAGATTAAATTTGGGCGGTGTTGGATCCCGAAACGTCATATTGAAACGCCATATTGAAACGCCATATTGAAACGCCATAGAAGCAACAATAGACCAGTTTACAGTTGTCTACTTAGGAACCTGGCTTTTGTGTGGAAATGAGGCTGGAGTTGACCTTGTTTTGTTACAAACCTTCCTTCTTTCATATGTAAATCATGTTGTTCTTATGCTAACTAACATGATTTACATATGAAAAGCAGGAAGGTTTGTATCAAAACAAAGGCAACTCCCGCCTCACTTTCACTCAAAGCACACAACTGTAAAATCAGGTACAGTGTACTGACTTGTGTAAGAATCGACGTTTTCAAAAGCTCAGTTCTAATATGAGACTGGATATGTTATCATTTAATGATTATTTGAGCCAAACATTATTGTTAAACAGAGGAACGTCCAGTAAGAGGAAGACTTGTCCATACATCGAGCTCAGTGAGCGCAGAGCGTGATCAGTGAACCGGAAGCGAGAAGTGAACGACATTTTGAAAGTCTTAGTAACAGGAAATCAGATAAAGCAAACAGTTAGGACAAACAAAACGATCAGGATATAGTGGCAAACTGTTTATTGATCGCTACTTGCAGACCAAATACTAGGCAAAAAACTGATCATTAACAATTACATCATCATGTTCAAACCATGCATTATTTAGCTCTTTATATAGCTCTACAATCCAACAAAACAAAACAAAAGCTACTGAAAATCCTGCAAACAAGCAAATCTAATAACACATGGAGCAAACAATATGGATTAGATCATCCTCGTTTTAGTGCTACCAACGAAGAAACCATAAAATTTTAGGTCCGTAAATAACGTAAACAATGTTATAAACCAAAAATTGTTCAAATATTTAAGTAGCTCTTAATAAAGCTCTATTATGTTATACTCTTATATAGTATAAAACAAACCTAGTAAGAACGTTGATCAAACCGAGAGGCCATAAAACATAAAGAAAAGACCTACAGCTATGCCCTCTCCACACTTAATATCTCTGAGGATGGGAGATGCTCGTTTTAAAGATTTATATAATTGTGTAAATTAATAACGTTATTTGAATATGCTTTGGCAACACAAAGTGCCTTGATAAAAAAGAATTGAATAAACCAAATTCTCAAGTATCAATTAAATCACATCTATAATCTATAAGAAAATTGGTTTAGACAGTACAATGTGCCCTCGACACTTCAACTCGATTCAGATATCATACTTTCCCACCGTTTGTTTACCGTTTGTTTACTGCGATTTTCAATAACACACGAACTCTGAAGTTCAAAACTCAATCAACAGTTTGGTTTTTCACTGCCGCAAATATCGTAGCAGATGTCTCAGGAAATAACGAAGATTTACGCAAAATGATCAATATTATTATTAAAAGGTTATGTTTGTGGGTTGTGATTGGTGGATTTCAATCCATTTTGTCAGTTTCTGTTTTCAGGGGTCCAATGTTTGTCGCCATAATTATGATTGACAGCAGCGTAAAACGAGAACCTTATTTGGGCTTTGAACTTCAGAGTTCGCGTGTTATTGAAAGGCGCAGTAAGTGTCGTTTACAAAAACCGGTCATAAGTGGTTTATGGTTTTTCTCAAATTTATTATCCTTGGTGAACAATTTGGTTAGAGTAAATCGGTTCTCAACTCAGTTTCGATGTAATCTTAACCCTCGGATGTACAAGTGGAGGGGGAGGGGGGCGGCACGTGCCACCCCCTTTAAGCTATTTTTCGATTGTTGCAAGAGCATTTATTGTCAGCACATGGCATCTTCAGCAGGTTTAGACACATTTTGGCAAAGATTAGTGAGAATCAGTAGTTAGTGTAAAGAGATATGACGTCATAATTAGCAGCATGACGTCATATCAAGCCATATTATTTGAAAAAAATGTAAAATGCTACGAAAAAGCAGCAAAATGTTAAACTATATCAAACTACCCAGCAGCGCCATAACCCATAATATTTACCTATTCCTGTAGAGCACATTACAGATTATGTAGTAAATGTAAAATCTTCTGAAAATATTGTAACACCGCAAAAACCCAAAGGGGATTGCACCCCTCGCCCTCCATTTGCGTGCGTCCGAGGGTTAATATTAATTAAACTATGTATTCGTAATCACTGTGCCTTATCCTAGTTAATTTGCATTATAGCTTTTGAGTAAATGCATTTTGTTTCATCTTTTTTCAAGGCAATTTCTGATTTCACACGGTCTACTTTAAAACAAAATTCCGTAATATACCATTTTATCGCCTTGAGCACATTAGGCTCGCGATCTTGAGTGCATTGTTTTTATTATTCATGAAATGAACTGAATATAGTAAAGAAAAAAGAGCTTGATTCCGAGAATTTTTTTTCTGTGGACAAGGCATGCGCAATAGACATCTGATAATGAAACTGAGTTGATATGTTGAACTTAAACAAGCACTTCATAGTAAACTTCTAACTCACTTGGGCAGAAATTGTTGTTTCCGGTCCAGAGTCCATTGTCACAGTAGGGACTGGTGTAGGAGTGACAATTAAAGTAAGAATTATAATTGCTTCCCGCATTGTCTGCAACGTAGATATCATGACCCCCACCAAAGGTTGGACCATAATTATAGTAGCTGTAGGTTGCATACTGATAGTAGTTGTTTATGTCTTTTTTAAAGTACCCATACCCGTAATAGTTTTTCAGCGAGTAAATGAAGGTGTTTGTGGAGTACTGCCATCCAGAAGACCCTGGAGGAAAATCAACATTACAGAAACAATTAGGAAAAGGAAATAAACGTGTTTTTTTATGACTGGAGATAGGATGGAAGAATTTTTTAAAAAACGATAGTCAGTTTTCAACAAGGTTATTTAGGTAACAAACAAAGAAACAATTTGTCAGCTAGTATAACCAATTTAAAGCAATTCACAAATTATAGCCCATCTCCAATCCGAAATTCATCCAGTCATACACTGATCGTCTTGGACGCAAAAAATAAAATCAGCGTTATAGGCGGTCCTTCTTTAAGATGGGATAACTTAGATTTGTGGGAAAGAAATCAAGTTATATGTCTTGCATCCCCTTTCAACGTTGTCGACAGGACATCGAAGAAAATAACGCGATATATAATGCAGTTAGTAGATAGCTGTATGAACAAACATGCGTGGCTTTAGAACGAAAAGCCTTAAACGCCTCCAATATCATTATATTCGGCGAATATTTCAACAGCTGTTTCAGTTTGTCTAAAACCTTTAACAAACAAAAGCGTGCGTAATATATCACTTATCTAATTATCATAGACTATGATGTTGTATTTAAAACAAACATACATTGCCACGAGTTGTCGTTGTAACCTCCAAATATATAGCCCGCGGCACTGATGATGGTTACAGTGGGTCCCTTGTTATCACAATAGGAGTGAAAGGTCTGTGAGCCCCAACCATAAGACGAGGCTCTGTAACACAGTCTCCAATAACTTCTGACCGAACTTTGCAAGTGGTGATGAAGCCAGGTGTTTAACTGCGAAATTTTGCTCCAGTCATTAGCTAAAATGACTGAGTCGTCAAGGCCTCCTGAAAAAAATTATCCGAAAGGTCAACCAAATTTACACACTTTAGATGCCTTTTCCCACAAAACATCCTACTCACTAGCAAAGAATACTTTTCATAGCGGCCAATGCAGGGTAGAGTTGAACTTTATTTGTAAATGCAATTAAACGACCAAAACATCCGAACAAATTTAAACATTTTCCAAACTTCTGCGACACATGATGCCTTGATAATTGATCAGTTCCAATAATACGGATTGAAATTTGGATATAGCTTCCTTTAAAATGTCAAATTATAAAGTAATCAACAATTCTCAAACTGGTCATTCTGCTGTGTACGAGAAAAACTCAACACTTCCCGCGAACTTTTCAACCAACCAATAAAGAATGGTTTCTGAGACAGCAATAAGACGTCATTGACGACACAAAATTAAACAAAATGACCTTAGATTCCACAGAAGGCAGGTATCATAAGGTATTGTGTATTAATTTTCAGTCCCTCCTAGAGCTTTGGCTACCTGTGCTAAAACTCGATAAAAATAAATAAATAAATTAATGAAATGAAATCGGTCTGCTTACGGCCAAGAGTGCACGTTTTCCCGTCGCCAAAGTAATGAGCATTCTCGTCACACTTGCAAGTAAATGTCCCTGGTGTGTTGGTGCAGATTGCATTTGCGTCACAGTCGTGAGTGTTGAGTGAGCATTCATCTAAATCTGGAAGAAAATATCAATGTTGCTCGTTCATTAATGCCCACTACTGAACTTCTTTAGCTTTTTTTTCTGACGGGATTCAGGACGTACAATTTAATCAAAGTAAGCAGGGAAAACATCAAAACGAGTAGGCTTGCGTCCCCGGGGGAGTATATGTATGTATATACGAATATGAGCATGAAGGGAGGGTGACTTATCTTGAAAGTTACCCTTTTCTATTTTAATTCTGGGTTTCGGGGCATTCAACTCCCTCCTCTTCCCGTCTGATGTCCTTTGTTTGAAGGCTCGTTTTTGACGTCATTTGGCTGTTCAATATTTCCACCAATCAGAGCACGTTCAAGTCCCATTCTTGAAATTCCTGATGGGGAAAACCGTCTTATAATTACGCTGATTGGTGGAAATATTCAACGGTCACATGACGTCAAGAACAAGCCCTTAAACAAAGAACATCAGACGGGGAGAGGAGGGAGTTGAGTGCGAAGCGACCGAGGGACCGTCTGAGAATCAGGCTGGGGTTTCGGTAGATAAGAGTTAGGGATAATCCTCCTAGCAGACACTCTCCTGGGAGGGTCAGGACGAGCGGGATCAGATTACTGTTGAATATTCGTACGTAGAATGTTTTTAGCGTTGCATGTCTGCTTGCAGCGTCATATCAGCAGAACTCAGAAGGCATCAATAACAGTTTGAAAGCAGAGGGCGGCATGAAATATATTTTAGATGATGTGCCAGTTGTAGGCGAAATTAATAACAAACGTGAATTGACAGTCGGATTTTCGATCAGATATGAAAAAGGCACCCTCGACAATCAAATAAAAAAGGAAAAGGTCCTAAAAAGGCAAAAAAGCACACGAAGGTGTCAGTTCTAAGTGAAACGAGAAGATCTGCTTGACGCTAACTTCTTTAAATGACCATTTTTTTAGCTATTAGCAAAGCATAGTAAACTGTTGCCATGAAGAAAAGGGGCACAAAAATGATTATTTTCTAAGACTCTAGTAGCACTTGCTGTAAAACTAAAGGTTTAGTAAAAAATGAAGATAGTTCATCTATTCATCTCAAGTTATTTTTAGATCATGTAAGTGTTAATCATTTAATTATCAACGTAAGTGTTCGAGTCGAACGTGATCTCTTACTAAAATATCACTGAAATAGGTTCTTTTTATGGGAAATAACATATATCTTACCATTATTCTGTCTTAACTTCGCGCATTTTATCAAATAATATAACTACGTACCTTGGCAGGTGCGTCCATCTCCTGTGAAGCCACTGTTACAGGTGCACGTGTAAGATCCATCTGTATTGTTACACGTCGCACTGCTGTCACACTGGTGACCGGTTGAACACTCGTCAACATCTTAAAACACAAAGAAAGAAATCATTACTAAAGTTTCAGAGAAACGTCTCTGATTGTAAAACACTGTGCCAAAATCCAGCCAAAGTCTGATTTATATAATTTATTGACCTTTTAATGCTGGCTACATAGGTAGTGCGGTAACTAACCAAAGATTTTCAAATAAACGTTGAGCCACGTGGCACTGGTGATACAAACAAGGAATCAGAGAATTAACTCTGTGTGTAAATTATAGTGCTGCGGTCAACCCACAAATTTCCCTGTACTGAGCGTTAGCCCTAGTAAGGAAATTAGGGACCACACAAGGGAAAGAAAAAAAATCTTTGACCTCGGTGGGATTCAAACCCACGACCTCCGGATTAGATCTTTCGTCGACCGCTTGCCTGAGTCACGAGGCCGTACGGGAGCAGATCGTACACAGAGTTAATTATCTGATTCCTTGTTTGTATCACCAGTGCTACGTGGCTCAGCATTTATTTGTACCCTTTGCATTCTCATTGCCACGAATAACCACCTTATTACCCACGATTTGCTCCCGTACGGCCTCGTGGCTCAAGCGGTAGAACGACGGAAGATCTAATCCGGAGGTCGTGGGTTCGAATCCCACCGAGGTCAAAGATTTTTTTTCTTTCCCTTGTGTGGTCCCTCATTTCCTTACTTGGGCGAACGCTCTGTACAGGGAAATTTATGGGTTGACCTTAGCACTATAATTTACACACACAGTCAATTCTCTGATACCTTGTCAAAGATTTTCAAAGTCAGCTACAACTGATTTTATTTTAAAATCTGTGTCATATGACGAGGCTCTTTGATTCTGTTTAGTTGTTTTTTCACATGCAAGCCAAGTAGTTCTTCAGGCAAGCACCAAATTATCTCAGGTTTACATCGTAAGAAACAATTCGGAGTATCGCTACTCTCGCCTGGATATGGCATTTGGCAGTCTAACGGTATAATGTCAACCTTGGCATTTCAGTGACGTGTTTACCCATGTGTGTGTTCTCACCAGTAAACATTGATGCACGTGGGAGTAGCGGGGCAACTGAAGCAATGATTACATGTCTTTCCTAACTAGTACATACAGCCCCAGTACTAGTCTTTTAACGTTAAAAAAGATAATTAAAAGCACTCTTTATGTGCTTGCCTTGGAAAATTAAGTAAAGTGGTTTAATACCTGTGCAAGTTAAGCCATCGCCGGTGTATCCCAGAGAACACAGGCACGTGTAGGAGCCGAGTGTGTTTGTACAGGCTGCATTTTGGTGACAGTGGTTATTATTTCCTCCACATTCATCAAAATCTTATTTTAAGAGAAATAAATAAAACAATCACTCAAACAAGCAATCATGGACTTAGCGAAGCTAAATGGCGGATCAAAGTTTTAAACTAAATTCTTGACGACACACGGACAGAATAAAGGAAAACGATTTTCAGTTGAAGAACGTTGTGTTAATCCGGGCTTTGGGATTTGGTATAGGCGCGATGCTTCCTATCCAAACATCTGCATGCGTTTCAAAATGTTTGAACGTTGAATATCCCATGAAGGAATATAGTATAATAAAGCACTCTCCAGCCACCAAAGTATTCTCCCGCGTTTTTCATTTTTTGTTCCAGTATTTTGTTAAGGTTTTTCTAGATAACGGTTCGCTTACATCCATTTTTGGAAAGATACAATCTGGACCATTATTTCTTGTTCACCGAAACATAAAGTTCTAAGACTAATACAACCGAGCTAATTTAACTCCACAACTACTTCAGTCTCTACGCGTAGCGACAAAATTAGTGCATGTTGATAGCTAATAGTTTATTGTTAATCATATATTTTGTTTGTTTGAAATCGAAAATTAAAGAATCAGGGTAGTACTTGCTTTATGTTTTCTAAGTAATTAAATGGTCTGAACAGGCTCCTGTCTGAACATAAGAGTGCAGTTAAGTTGCATGATGTTCGTGAAAAGGACATTTTTTCGCTGTCGGTTAAACGTTTACTTTTACAGCGAGTATAAACGGTTCCGTTCCTTGTAAATTAGAACGATATTAAATATTTGGTTGTGAAGCTGTTTGACACCATTTTAATGCAATTGGCTACATAAGAAGCATTCGTTAAAAATATGTCTAAAATATACTGTAAAAGGAAAGGCTTCCATAGCCACATACCTTCAGAACAAGTGTAGTTATGACAGGTACCACAACGCACATCATTCCACATAAAGCTATGTTTTACTCCTAAGGTGTAAACACAGTCTTCATTGTTGCGGTTATTGGGTTGGTTCTTAGCCCAATAAGTGAAATTACTAGACTGATTGTCTGCCCAGACGAAAGTTCCTTCAGTGTCTCTATCGTTTAACCCAATCCAACCCTTGGCGCCATTCAATCGATGCTGAACATAGACATTCTCTTCTTGATTTCGTACGTTGATGAGGTTAGCGCTATAGGATTGGCAGGTTTTCTGAGCCTCGGTCCAGTTCTTGCATGATTGGCTGGTTGAATAGCAGATGCCACCAAAGTATGACCAACCGGGCTTGCATACATCTACAAAAAAACACTGGCAAGTTAAGCTAGGATTCGGCTATTTGTTTCTGCTCGGAAAATAAAAAAGGCCGGAAGCCTCAGAATCATTGATGTAAATGGGAAGGTAATTCGTAGAAAAAGCTTAGTTAGCGCTACACCTACCTGCCAGCACTGCGTACGACACAGTCACGGGATCATGCTGGTCAGCGAACAACTCTTTGAGACAAATGCGGAATTCGCTTGCATGGATGTGCTACATGTATAAAATAATCATGTTATTGTGCAAAAGAGTAACATTGGAAACTAAAACAGGGGAAAATTCGCCTACGCATTCATTGAGTCGTAGTCCTTTTCACACGCGACTACTAATAATTCGTTTGCAAACAGTGGAAGCTATCCTAGAAGGTATTTGACCGTAATCACAAGACGTTGAATAACAATGATTATCTGAAGATTTGACTGCAGGTAATTGGGAAGCTATATTATAATTCTAGTCAAAAGAAAAGGGGAAATAAAATCAATTAACTATAACACATCAGTTTAATCGACAATTGTAGCTAGCCGTACCTCTATCCATGCCGTCACAGACGTGTATATGGGTTTAAGGTTGTTGCCCTCTGAGTTGTGCCTGGCTGCTATTATTATTATCGGTTCTTTGTCGTAATTTCTTGCAAAGTGCACATCCTGTGGACATAACACATAAATGAGAAAATTACTTATTTCAGCAAACAAATTTTAAAAAGTTCTGATAGAGTATAAAATAATGGGGTTACTATGATACTTTATGTCTTTTTGCGCTACATCAGTTTGTCGGCCTAAAACGGCGTTTTAATGCACAAGAATGTTTACAAACCCTGCTCGTTTATACAGGCGATTTTGGATGCGATATTTGAGGTGACCTTTACGTGGCGATTTTAACGGAATTCCAAAACACCTGAGAAATAAAGCTACCAACAACTTTTGCAGCAATTTCACGGCGATTTGGTTGTGATTTTAAAGTGCAGTTTACAGAGACGAATGCGATGCCAGTACAGAAAATGTCAAAAATTCCTGAAGAGTTTCTCAAGGCAGACTTAAGTTTATACCGGGTTAAATTTGGTCACATAGTTCTGCTTTCACTTAAAATGTTCCTTACCTTACAAAATGCACCATTGTAGTTTGCAGAAACAGAACTGTTGTTTGGAAAGTCCACGTTCTTGCTCTCGGTAAAAAGAGGCCGATGGATTGTTTCAAAGGCCATCCAATTCTACAAAAAAAAAATTGGTATCACAAAAAAAAAAAACAATTCTTTGTAGGAACATGACATTGAAACCTCGATTTTTTTAGATTACGGTTTATTTTCAGAATAAGAATGTCACTCTCTCGTGATAAACTGAATAAATTTAATTTAATAAATTTAAATTTATTTTCAGAATAAGAATGTCACTCTCTCGTGATAAACTGAATAAATTTAATTTAATAAATTTAAATTTATTTTCAGAATAAGAATGTCACTCTCTCGTGATAAACTGAATAAATTTAATTTATGCTTATACAATATTAATCTAGATCTAAATATTTGATTACCACACCAAAAGCTTTTCTACTAAAGTGGACTGTTGTCTTTCAACTTAACGAACTCAGAGTTGCTGACCTGTATATAAACTATTTCTCAAACTCATTAATTATTCATGAGGTTATCAGCCAATGAGGGGAAAGTATTTCGTCACATGCATGAATCTAGATACCCAATGAAAACCCATATCCAAATCACTAGTGCATGATCTGGAAATGTGTTTTTATTGGATATCTAGATTCATGCATGCCACGAAACGGCAAATAAGAAAAACTACACATTCAATAACACAATGAATCTTTTATTGATAGTAACAAGAAAATTTCACTCAAATTATGCTGCAAAATGACACAATGAATACATTGTTTGCTCCTCTACTTACGTTCATCAACAAAAACATTAACTTCGCAATTGGCAAAAGAGGCTGAATGGAAGAAAGAACTTAAACCCCTCCCTTCCACATTAACTGTGGACTTTGTTAAATCTCCTTCAAGATTTACTGCGGGCTTGTTATCCTTGTTTTCAGTAACAGAAACTTTCCTATTTGGCCCAGGAAGACAAGAAACATTCTAAAGTGGTCCTTTGCTTGCCTTCTCGTATCTGAAAAGCGCATTGGACCTGTGTCCACTTCTTTCGCGGATCAATTTCTCTTCCACTCCATTATTAAACAATGTACTAACACAAGTAACAGGTAAGGAATGGGCAGTTTTACGGTTAATTCCCACTGCCTTGCACAGCTCTGGCAAAATTGAATTGAGAGCATTTATGCCAACTGGGATTCTCTGAAACGCCATTTTGTTTGCGCTAGCTTTGAAATAAAATGAATCTTTAACTTTCGCATGAACTTCAACCAAACCAATATAAAGCCGATATAGCTCAACTAAACAACGCTCGTACTTTTCGCCTCTCCCGTGACACACGTGCTCAACTTTCCGAGGAATGTATTTTAAATCTGTTATACCGCCATGAAAGGTTTTACACACGTTCTCTTCAATGTTATAACATTTGGCCCTGTCAGAAAATTATTCACATTTAAATTTCTATGCTCACCCCCGCGCAATCCAAAAATTTTACCGTTATAAAAGTAAATCGTATCGAGAAGGCACTTCGCTGTCCATTGTAGTTTCAAACAAACCAGCCGACCAAAACATTTCTTCCTCGTCATCTGTTACAGCTTCCTTTTCGGGTCTCTTGTTGATCAAACTCAGACTTTGCCTCGTGGAATCTTTCATATCCGCATCCAGGCACTTCCGAAAAATACGAAATCTGCAACAACAGCAAAGACAATAAATCAAATGAATAACAACGATTTTGATCTGATAAACTGTAAATTCAAAAATACGATACATACCTTTTATCGCCAGCATCCAAAGGATTTAGCGCTTCGGAACCAACAACATCTGTTAAATGCCTTCGCAAACCACAGATTAAATCATAAATTGTTCTGGCTGGATATCTCTTCCCCTCGCTGTTTGCTACTTCCAGCACAAATTTACTGAGCCAATAATTCAGGGTATCGGCATCCATGCTTGTGATATCTGAGGGCCTCCCAGGCGGGGTGCATGTTCCCTTGTTGCCTTTAAAAATTTAAAGTTTTCCCTTGTTCCTCAAAAATAGGATAAGGTGTTACCCGAAATTCATTTTTATCAAGTTCCCCTGTTCCCAGAAATTCTGTTCCATGTTCCCTTGATCCCCAAAAATATTCCTAACTGTTCCCCACAATTTCTCTTTTATTTCATTTTTTCATGGTTAGTTATTTTCATAGGTTTTACCTTGTTAGTCATAGTACAGATACTCCTCGACAAAACGCCTCTTTCTCCTCCTCCTTCCTCCTCTTCGATGGAGGGGTGCATTAGAGCGCTGCAGGCGCGATCACACGAGCGCCAGAGGCGCTAGCCCGTAGGGGGGTCCAGGGGGTATCCTCCCCTGGGAAATTTTAAAAAATTCGGCTGTCTGAGACAGCATTTCGTCCGTTTTCGAAGGCAGTTTGATATGAAACCAGGCAGCCAAAAGCGAACGTAAAAACATGAATATTTCTCGTTAAATTCAAAATGGATTTTTGATAAACAGAAACTTTTATGCGACATGCTATTTACCACTTTAGAAGCTTTTAGAGAATACCGATGACAGAATCATACCGTGACAAAAAGACGTACAATTAATACAGCACATAAAAGGAAGGCAGGCACAGAATATCTTTAATGGCCTCAAATGCTTTACATTGATTATTTAAAAAGAGGAATAAAACAACATATCCTAATTCACTCAGTTTTCTAATCTTTCAACAGTGTTCCAAACTCTAGCCTTCTTGGGTGCTTCTTAGCAAACAAATCTACTACCTCTTCCAGATCAATGTCACTTTGTTTTGATCCATCGGCCCACAATAAGCGGACATCCACAGCTCGTGGATGTCCGCTTATTGTACGGACCTGAAATTTAACAACACCTCTCCATGGGCTTTTCATTCCCATTATGACAAATGGCGCCCGTAACGGGTATAATAACTGCCGTGTCGGTCAATACATCCATAGACTGAATTTCAGTTTCCGTTGCCACTTTTACATAAGCTTAAATACATGTAGACAGGGTTTCTAGACGTGAATGATATAAAAAAATGGCGGTCAAGAACAACTAAGGAATTCTCCCAGGTAACCACGCGTTCCAAACTCGTCACCAGTTCTTCTGCTAAGAACAAAATATATGATTTGTTCCCAGGCCCCGAGAAATGAGAGAAATTGTCATATTTTGTCGTCGGAAAGGCCTTTTTTCCTCTTAAACATTATAATTTTTTTTCCAAAAGTTAGGAAATCAATGTTCCCTTGTTCCCGATTATAACTCAACAGTTCCCTTGTTAATGTTCCCTAAAAGTTATTTTAAGATATTCCTTGTTCCCTAAAAGTAAATGGCCATGTTCCCTTGTTCCCTAAAACCCCTGGGAGGCCCTCATATCTGTTGTAACGGTATCAACTTTATGCAAGTTAGTCCAATCAGTATTTATTATAGGAACTTGCACTACGCGACTCATTTGCCATTCTCGGAAAACGTTTGCAGACCATCTATTCTTGTAAACGGTTGATTTGGGAACACTTTCCTTTAGCAGTTTACTTTCCTCTTCACCGCTTTTTGGGACACGAAAACGGTTAATTTCATTACTTTCTGCCATAATCAAGCTCCGACTAACCACGAAGCTATAAACTAAATGAGCAAAACTACCATAAATTCAGCATACACTTTGAATTCCCCAAAGAAACCAGGAGACAACAGATGAATGGTAGCTGATAATGATGTCCGGAATTATGCAACCAATGAAAAAAACGTAACAATAGTGTTACGATTTAGGTGATAATTAATATGGGCAGTTTGAGAAGCAATCTAAAAAAAACTCATGCTTCGGGTTTAATCGTGGTATCCAAACATCTCGAAACAAATGAAAACATGAGGCCGTGTTTCTCGATATTTGAATACCACGATCAAACTCTCGCACTCATTTTCTATATACTACATTCTAATAATCAACAATTGCTGTATCATCTGATCACATTCTACCATTTTCTAGTTTATTAGCTTTGCCGTTCTATGCTATTGTCGTGTGACAGATGAGACAAACTAAACATACCACAAAGATATCTTCATGTACGCCATCGTAGTTTTGCAGCTCACGTAGACAAATGTAAAATGAAGAACGGGTTGCGTTCTCTACCCACAGACTAGCAGCGTCGTGCTTTAAGGCGGAACTGATGTGTTCTGCTGTAACCAAGACGGTGGGGGCGACACCAAATTTACCCTGTATGAAACAACCATGTATTAAAATCAAAATTACGAGTCAAGCTTTCCATTCCAGGGAACATAAAGACTCCAATAGAGTATACAGTAGACTGTTCCAGGCGTTCAGATAGTGGGGAAAACGCAAATAGTTGGGGAAGGCGCGAAGAAAAGCGAGCGAAAAAAATGTGGGGAGACGAGGGAACGCCTGTAAACAAACTCAACAAAAGGTCCTTCCGTCCACTTTTAGACCGCCAACTCAGTTGTCAATTATGTCAATTACAACCGGATCAGATTTCCACGTTGGCAAATTCTCTCTTATCTCATATCTCGGTCTGCGTTTCGATGACTGATCGTTGCGTACGTTCTTCTGCAAACGAATTGCCAGTCCATCCTTCAACGTGTTGTAGGTTTTGCCAGAAAAATGTGAAGTGTTCTGGAACCAAAGTTCCGCCTGTCCCTTTTTAGTGTAGTTAACAATAAGGATATTGTTGGATATTCTGGAGCGGAGAGTTTGGTGTTGGCCGACATTGCTCGCTCGATAGGCCACGAACTGGATAAAAGTGAACATGATATTAGCTGCTGAACATTGGCAAAAATTCATGCCTGGTGAATCCCAGAGAGCGGGGAAGCGACAAACCTACACAAGGTCGCCGACTGGACATACTCTCTCAGCGAAGCGTGCGCCGACGGCTGACAGTACCAGAGAAACGACAACAACTGCGAAATCGCGACGTTCTTTCGCTCTTGCAAGCTCTGATGAGGACCAAAATTTGCTTGGAGTGGCCCCCATTAACGACGCAATGGCGAAAAAAATGCGGGGAGACGAGGGAACAAGGTTATTCAAGCAATCTTTCTGTTCTTCGATCGCATCACTAACAGATACGATATTCGGGAAGTCTTTGAGTACGTTGTTTACAACGATTTAGATCTCAGCGTGACTCGATGACAGCTGTCTTTCCTCCGCCATATCGCCTTTCTCATCAGCGCTCGAGTGTTAACAGAAAGTGTCATAATTTACCAATCAGAGGGTATACCGGAACAACCTTTTGTTAAATTTGTTTACAGGCGTTCCCTCGCCTCCTCTCCCCAGTCTCCTGGCATTTTTTTCGCTCGCTTTTCTTCGCGCCTTCCCCAACTATTCGCGCTTTCCCCACTATCTGAACGCCTGGAACAGGCTAAGTATACAGCAAGCATTGTCCAAGTGACTATGAATTCGAAGAACTTGATCAAACGAGAGGATTTCCAATACAGTACAGCAATTAACCGATGATCGGGAATGACTCAATTATTTTTTAAAGAGTCGTTTTTCAACGTCGACATCCTTACGACCAACCGGGAACTTTTTACAGGCAGGAAAATGAATCAAAATGCTAAGGAATAAGTTTCAAAACTAGTTGTCAGAGTCTTGTCACAAAATGGGAATGCAGCCTCCAAGATTCAGCGAGACCACAAAATCCTTCCCGATTTTTTCCAAACAAACGGTGATTATAGAATATATAAGGGCCTAAAATACACAGAAGATTGAAATAATAACGAGTAACTACCTGGGGAAGGTTGATTTCCTTGCACTGTGATCCAGTCCACCATTCTGGTACGCGTATTTTTCCCGTCACTCCTCCATCTGGTGCGCCTTGGTAGGCCATCCAGTCCACTGTGGCAAACTCTTTGGTAGAACGGTCATTTCTTCCTGCTGCTGTCACGCATAACTTAAGACAAAGATATATAGGTTGAGATATTTTTCTTATTGAATTTGTAATTCAAAGCTTGCAAAAGAGCATCAACATAAACTAGACTAGAGGTACAGCCATTCTGTCATAGCGGACACTCATGTAAGGCCGCCACCTCTTAGTAAGGAAAACATAAGTCCTTGACTGGTTCCGGCCGAATTTCACTTGTTTGTCTGTACTCTCTATACGGCAGCCACCTCTCTTAGGCAGTTCACTGTACTTTGCATGTACTGCAACGTACCTTTAGCATATACTAACACAATACGTTATGTCACATTTACCTGAAAATTTTCGTGGTTGACAGTTTGCACCCAGGACACAGTGGCATCATGTATATAATTATTCCTGGTTATGTTCCAGTGATTTGTCGTTATCTGCACATGAACTTCTTTATCTGGATAGAACGAAAACGGCGGGAACTTCACCACTTCACATGCTGTCTCCGCCCATTGCACATGTCTTGTTAACGAAACTCGCCCCGTCTGAACTGGAAAACCTAAGGGCCAAATATAAACAGAATAAAGAACAAGAAGAGGCAGAATAAGAAGATTGAAACAGAATAATATTAAGAAAATAGACGGAGAAGAAGATAAATGAAAAAGGAGGAGGAGGAGGAGGAGGAGGAAGAGGAGGAGGGGGGGGGGGGGGGGGGGGGGGGGGGGGGGAGGGAGGGAGGGGAGAAGTGAGAAAACAGAATCTGTTACAATCCAATTAATCTCATAGGCACTGTAAAAGATCGCAAATCAATTACTAAACATAGTACCCGAAATGTCGGACTACTCTTGGCCCGCAATCTTTATATATCGTGGCGCAAACATTGTCTGCTGAGATGCGTAACTACTCTTCCACTCAAACTTACGAAAACTAAAAGGCAATCTCCTTAGCAGTTGGTTGAACAACTAATCCCAATCAGTACTAGTTATTTCATTTTTATATGTAATGCTTATATATTTCATTAGCCCTTGATTTTTCTCAATTTAATGTAAATAGTAAGAATTTAAATTTATTGTCAATTAAGTATCCATTGTAAATTTAAGATGCCGTTTGGGAAGCTAATAAACTTTATTGTACTGTACTGTTTTGTATCAATGACTTATTGTTCTTTAGAAGAGCTATACATTATTGCCAAGCGTGCAACTATCAATAAAACACCGACAAAGCTGACTTTTTTTGCCGGAAACGATCAGCATGCTTTATAGTTTTGAAGCCTTATAGCGGAGCACTCGCGGGCCGAAGGCCCGCTGCGAAGCCCCATACTCATAGAACCTATGCTCGTCATTTTTCATGGTCATGGCTAGCGGAATGTTTCGCGGGCGCACCTCCGTGACGTGTGTGTCGGTGCGTCGCGCAAGGCCAACTCGCGGGCGCGTATGACGTCGCAAAACATGCGCGTATGACGCCACACAACATCCGGGATCTTAGCAATTTTGAAAGCAAAGCAAGGCTTTGTTTTTCGCGCAGCTACGCAGCCGTCAGCTCGATAAACACTTTTATGGTTTGGATCTTTCGCTGTGTTTAGCGGAGAAGTAAAGTAGTTATTTCCCTGCATTTTTTCGCGGTTTATTTTGCTACTCAAGACAGGGATACTAATTAAGGGATACTCAGAAGCCACTTTAGTGGAAAAAGAAGAGCTTTCAGGGATAAAATCTTGCTTCGAGGAACTTCTTACGTTTTTATCAATGCAGGAGCAATGCGGAGAGATGTTTGTTTTTATTACGGATTTCAGAACCAAAGAAGCAGAAATTTAAAGAAATACCAAGCAGTAGAGGGACTTAAAGGTAAAACAGATTACATTTTTCGATGGGAATTTATGTGGATATCAATCTGTGATTGATTTTTTCTTTGTGTTCTTGTTAGTTTTGGAGAATTGTTTATAAAACGTGCTTAAATTCAGTTGTATTGATTTCTTGAATTTCATCGAAGACAGCTCGAATTTAACTCGATGCGCTATAAATGGTACGCGTTTTGCTTTTAAACATAAACTTATGGAGATTTGAATACATTTGTTCGAAAGAAGATTGTGTTGTCCAATTGTATGTGTTTGTTCATTCATTACATAGGTTGAAAAGCGATTTTATGTAAACAAAACAAAACTTGGATTTCATAGTTCTATTTTCACTCGCGTCGTCTTGTGCAAATATGTTTGTGTACTCATGTTTTGCCGTTTTGATTTCCAGATCAGTTTCTCGGGCAATTTTTGATACGTAACAGGTGTATTTTTTTCGTTAATTAGTCAAACTAGTTATTCTAGACAGAGAAAAAGTTGTTTTGTGAACTTTTGTACGGTCTAAATGTACTGTGCAGACGGTCGCGTAAAATTGTTTTTGAGAATTGCTAAAATTGAAAAATAGCCTGGTCGTCAATCTTAATTCTTGTGCTTCCGACCTTTCACCTTAGTTAAGCCAAGCTTATCATCGGCTTTCTGTTCAGAGAGCGACGCTGTTAGGCTCAGCCTATCTATAGATAATAGAATTAACTGGTTGTTTGCTGAATTGTTAATACACAGTGCACAGTCTCACCTGTACAACTTCCCGGATGATATAGGGTGTGGTTACTCTTGCGTCTACATATGTCCAACAGGCAGAAGCACTTGTTTTTGAATGTGGTCGAGTTGGATGAACATACAGGCTCCTCATATGAAGGGCAGTTATCGTCGCACACACAACGAGCATCAAATGCGTCGAACGCCTTACAGATGGCATGGTATTCACAAGTAACGTTGGTGCACGGGTCAATATCTTGGAAATAGAATTAAAACTAATTTTTCGGCGAGAACATGACTACATAATAAACGAAATAATGAACATACAGAACATTTTTTGGAGTGCAATATCTGCTGAAATGAAGAACAGTTTGAGGTATTTTTTGCCTTAAAACGAGTGACGAGAGAGGGAATGTGATTTACAAAGAGCCTTGTATTAATTTAAGCATTTCAAACCAGCCTAGCCTAACTAGGCTTCTAATTTATTGATTAATTGATTAATTTATTTATTGGAATCCCAATTTTCTGAATATTTTTCTTTGTCCATTTCTAATATGATTATCATTCCAAACATCGATATTAGAAACCGCCCATCTGACACTCAAATGTATACCTCCTACAATAGCATATTCCACTGTTACTGGGTCGTGAGACTTGCTTATTCCCTGACTGTCCTTGATACACACTTTGAAAGACAAGCGAGTGATTTCCTGCAAGATAAACAGATTAGATGTTAACTTGTATTTCATTCACGTGCAGTTTTAAAAGGAATAAATTCTAACTGGCAAGCTATTTGATATGTAGTAACACTGTAGTTTTTAACCCGTGAATACGCGCATGCGTAATGAACGGGTTATCGGTAACGAAGACTAATATAAGGTGAAGGAGAATCACAAACCACGCTGATCGTGAAATTTTAAAGTTAACTTCAAAAATACCTATTATATAGGGTGTCGCCGGATCAACCCCCCATACTTGACGTGGTTATTACCAATTGAACAATATATATACCTAGCATATTTGCGTCATGAATGCCGCACTTCAGTTTCATCTGAGAAATCGAGCCTTTCAAAGTTGGCTTCAAAGCTGTAAGATGGTCGTACCTGAAAACCATCCCACAAAAGATCTCAGATTGTTCTACCAAGAGAACAAACCCACAATCGTTCGAACTATTGAGGAAGAGGTTGCGGAATTGGGTCATGTTAAAGTGAATTTCACACTTGAAATTCGCTTGACAAAGGCAGGAGTAAACGGTATAGAAACAATAAACCACTACTTCAGGCTGACAGACCCATTAATAGTAACACACTTTATTCAATCTGAAGTTACCGAACAAACGGACGGCGTTATCAACTCGATAATGGAACAAGTAGCAAGGTGGGTATACATGGGATCGGGTTGGGTCATTGAAAAAGTCAATACCGTTTGGCTTGACTTTGCTAGATACTAACCTATCAGAGGTGGTAGCTACTTACCTCTTCCTAGAAAGTTAAAAGATAAGCAGGCCATCACAAACATAAAAAACGAAGACGATCAATGCTTGCGTTGGGCTTTACGTGTTGCGTTGTATCCTGTTCTTGATAGAGTACGTACAGACAGACCAAGCAAGTACCAAACAGACGATCGTCTAGATTTTACTGGGATTTCTTTCCCGACACCCTTAAATCAGCTCTCAATAGTTGAAAGGCAGAACAATCTAGCCTTAAACGTCTTTGGGTGGAAAAACAATAGTGTTGTCATCTATAGAGTTAGTGAAGTAGAAGATCAAAATATAAGACGAATGAATATTATGCTGATAGCCAACGAAAACAACACTCGCTATTGCTATATAAAAAGCCTCAGCAGGCTTCTTCGCAACAAGTACGATGCAGGCAGAAAGATCCATTTCTGCGAAATGCGAAAGATGCCTTCAAGGTTTTTTATCGCAGCATGTTCTCGACGATCATCTATACTACTGCAAAGGTATCAAAGGTCGGCCAACACGAATTGAAATGCCGGAGGAGGGTGACAACATCCTGCGTTTTGAGAACTACCAGAACCAGATGAAAGCACCCTACATCATCTACGCAGACTTTGAAAGTCTCGTAACAAAATAGACCACGATCCCGCAGACACCACAGAAAGCAGCACAACCAAGACAGAAGTCCACACGCCCTGTGGATTTGGCTTCACGGTTGTATGCTCAAACGGCAAATCATATGGTCCTTTCTGCTACAGAGATCCGGACGCAGTAAAAGTGTTCCTGCATAACATCCAACAAGCGGAGAGGATCATCAGTGATAAGCTAAGGTTGAAAAGTCACTTACCATGACAAGGGAAGACTGGGCAAACTACAACGTTGCGTCTGAGTGTATCATCTGTCACGAAAGCCTGTATAAAGAAAACTTCGAGGAATCTGTTGAAGTTTACGATCCAGACACTAGAGAGTGCGCGGGCCTGGTTCATTGGAAAACTAAAAAGTGTTACTCCAACGTCTTCAAGACGTATATCCAAGACGAGGAAACGGGCGAGCTGGAAGAGTTTCCATTTGTTGGCTCAAGGAACCAAAGGAAGCAAAAAGAGGGATACATGTACAATCCCGAGCAGGATTATTGCCTTTTCAGCGGTGAGTCTTTAGTCAAAAAACGTATAACGGACTCGACTCTGTCAAGGATCACTGCCATATAACGGGCAAATATCGAGGCGCTGCACATAGGGTTTGCAATCTGAACTACTTTAGAATCAACCCTAGCACGGTGGTAATCCCAGTTGTGTTTCACAACCGGAAAGGCTACGACGCACACCTCCCTATGAGCGATAAAGCCAATGTCCAAGCAGAACTGAAGTGCATCCCAACCACCATGGAGAAGTACATCTCGTTCACCCTTGGCAAACTTAGGTTCATCAACAGCTGCCAGTTCTTGCTATCAAGTCTCGATAGCTTAGTCAAATCAAATAGCCCAGACTTCTTTTCCATAACTAACAAGTATGAAAAGGATCCTAACAAACTAAAGCTCCTACTGCAGAAGAGAATCTATCCATACGAGTACATGGACTCTTGGGAACAATTCACTGAGGAGGCACTGCCGGAAAAAGATTCGTTCTATAGCAAGCTTAAAATGGAACACATCAGCGATGAGGATTATGAGCATGCACAGGCAGTGTGGAATGCGTTCGAGTGTGAGAATCTCGGAGACTATCACGACCTATACCTCAAGACGGATTTGATGCTTCTGGCGGATGTTTTCGAGAACTTCCGGACAACCTGCACGAAGCACTACAACCTCGATCCAGCGCATTACTATACTATACTATGCTATGCTATGCTATGCTATACTATACTATACTATACTATACTATACTAT
This sequence comes from Dendrophyllia cribrosa, assembly GCA_024195265.1. Taxonomy (NCBI): domain Eukaryota; kingdom Metazoa; phylum Cnidaria; class Anthozoa; order Scleractinia; family Dendrophylliidae; genus Dendrophyllia; species Dendrophyllia cribrosa. Next base: position 9,359,740 of record JAJLRJ010000005.1, read on the forward strand.
ACTATACTATACTATACTATACTATACTATACTATACTATACTATACTATACTATACTATACTATACTATACTATACTATACTATACTATACTATACTATACTATACTATACTATACTATACTATACTACTGGTCTAAGCTGGGATGCTCTCCTGAAATACACAGGTGTAAATCTGGAGCTCTTCACAGAAAAAAGATTAGAACATCCACATATTCGTCGAAAAGGGCATGCGCGGTGGCATTTCAATGGAAAGCAGGCGCTACTGCAAGGCGAACAACCCCTATCTTGAAGACTACAACCAAGATCAGGAAACAAGCTATATCATGAATCTTGATGCGAATAACCTCTATGGTTGGGCTATGAGTCAACATCTCCCAGTTGGCAGTTTTGCTTGGTGTAGAGCATTTCCAACAGAACACCAAATCGGGAAGTTATCTCCAACCAGAAAGTGGGGCTACATCTTCGAGGTGGATCTTTAGTATCCAGAGGAGTTACATGACGAGCACAACGTCTATCCTCTAGCACCAGAAAAACAAAGAGTAGAAATGGCGTGGATGTCCGACTACCAAAGGGCATTGTTAAAGGGTCAGGCCGAGGATGAAACTGAGAAGCTGCTCCTAACACTCAAGGACAAAACAAGATACATCCTGTACTACAGGAATCTGCAGCAATACCTTGAGTTAGGGATGAGGCTGAAAAAGGTTCACAAGATCCTAAAGTTCGAGCAGAAGGCTTGGATGGAACCATACATCAGGCTACACACTCAGCTTAGGACTAAAGCCACATCAGACTTTGAGAAGAACTTCTTCAAGCTGATGAACAACTCAGTCTTTGGCAAGACCATGGAGAACCTCAGAAACCGCGGTGAGGTTGTGTCGTTCTAATGAGGTAGATGAGACAAGAAAGCTTATCTCAAGCCCTCCCTATGCCAGATCTACTGTCTTTGATGAAAGCCTTGCTGCATTTCAAATGCACAAGGATAAAATCTTACTTAAACGCCCAGTCTACACAGGCATGTGCACATTGGATTTGAGTAAAATCCTAATGTACAACTTCTACTACAATTACCTCAAACTAAAGTACGGTTCGCGCTTTGAGCTGCTTTACACAGACACCGACAGCCTGCTCCTTGAGATCAAAACAGCAGATGTCTACAAAGACATGGAAAGCCGTCTGCATGACTACTTTGACACAAGCGACTTCCCGAAAGACCACTTTCTTCACAGCCAAGAAAACAAGAAGGTAATCGGGAAGATGAAGGATGAGTGCGCGGGAACTCCAATCTCAGAGGTAGTTTGCCTACGTTCGAAGATGTACTCAATCATGCTAGGCAATGCAAAAACCATAAAAAAGCCAAGGGCACAAGCAAGGAGATGAGACACCACGACTACAAGACAGCTCTCTTTGACAAGGTAACCTTCAGGCATGGCATGAACATACTGCGTAGTGAGTGCCATAAGATCTATGGCCTGCATGTGAATTAGATTTCACTCTCTCCTTTTGATTCAAAGCGATGGATCAAGGATGATGGAATCCATACACTAGAAAATATCAACCAGCAAGAGTAGCAGGCGGTAGCTGTGTATCAGGTGGTGCAACAAGCAGCTCTTCGCGGACGAAGCCCCGCTTGGGTCCATCGTAAAGGTAGTACAGGATTGTGTTCTCCAGGCTTTGTGACAGTTCTTTCAATATTTAAGACCTTCAAAGACCATACAGGGTCTGTAGCGCGCTTGCTACCACCCTCCAATTCGCCGGGCTGGTATAAATATCTGACATTTACTCTAGTTGGGAGCTTTTTTTTCGGTCGCTCCTACAGGCCTCGAATATTTTGTTGAAGGCTTGGCAGATACAACGTGTTCCTTCTCTTTGATTGCCTCAGCATGTTTTTTGCCAAGCAATCTTGTTACTTCATTGTTCAAGGCAGAGATAACTTCAGGAAGCCTTTTAACCCATTCAGTTGACCGTTTGTTGTTGGGCAACCACATTTCAACAGCATATTGGTGACCAAACAAGCGTTCGGCTAGAGTGCAGTTGAAGCACTTCACAATTGCCTGGTCTCTATGAATATCAACACGACCGCGGCGAATAGAAGTTTTGTGGTTTTCCATCGTCTTAGTTACAGTGCCCATGAATTCCTGACCAGGATCAACTTGCAACAGTTGAGGCCATTTCAAAGACCCACGTTTGTAAATCTTCTCAAAGGCTTTCTCAACTTCGGCAGACTGACTTTAGATCTCTGAGGCTCTGCTTCTTTGTAGCGACTGGCAATGTCAACAAGGGTGAGAGCGTATTTGAAAGTCTTTCGCCCTCGTCCTCTACCATGAGTGTCGTGCGGCAAAAAAGGTCTGCTTGGTGCACTGCATTGGACGAGAAGACGTCAAACTTTGGTCGAGGAATGTAACGCGGTGCTGGGAGGAAAACCTACCAGAGCGCTTGCTTGGCCAACCACCGCTTCGCAGTATCTTCAGAGACCTTTGCCGCATTGGCGAGTTTTTTTCACAGCGGCAATACCTTTCCAGTACCCTTGTGAGATGTTGTAGACCTTTGCGAGTTTGGCGTCCATATATTATGTGTATTTTTAAGTTCAAGGCTCATCGGGATTCTGATCCAGGTAGAGATTCTTCTTCTTCGTGTTTACATACGAGGTTGATGACTTCTAAGAAGAAGATGCGGTTAGCTTCAAGCCAACAGAAAGCGAGGAAAGCCCATCCACCAAAAATTCTGAGAAGTTTGCCGGGACCCATAGTATATAAATAAGAATATTTTTAAAGGAAGCGAAAGGCGGCATAACCAAGCGCAAGAGCGCCAGTACCGACAAACAGGAGTTCGCCTTGTTTTTGCTGCTCACTTGGCTTTTAAAAGTCAGAGAACTTAGGCTCTTTGGGCATTGCGATCTGCTCGTGCTAACGAGCTTGGTTGTAGAGTTTGAAAGCGTAGTCAGTATCAGTGAAATTTTGTTTTACCTGATCTTTAATTCGATCATTTGTTGCAATCCAATCGAGAAGTTTTGTTCGTCTTTTTGATATTTGGCTGCTTGGTAGGCCTCGAGAGCTTTGTCGTGCCTAACTTTTTCTTCTTGTGCGACATTGGGGTCGTTGCCAGATAGGTATCTTGCGAGATAATTACCGCCAATGAATGTTTCAGCTTTGAGCAATGCTCCTCCAGCCATAATAGCAATGCTGGCCATTATGTATATGTTATGAATTATTAAAAAGTTGTTTTTCACACCGAAGAAGGGAGGATTTTTTGGTCCTCATGGTATTGCTTGAGCGCAATGCTTCCAGCCATAGTCGCTGTGAACTTCACGTAGTTCATCACATTCGAGCTAGGATCAGCGGTAAATGACCCCTTGACGGCTTTTTAGCGATCCAACCAATACCAGCGACAAGGTAAGTAATTGTAGCGGCGTCAAGAATGGTTTTCACAAGCTTGTTGTCAGACATGGTAGCATATATATATATATATATATATATATATATTTTTATTCCATGCTGCGAATGTGTGAGTTTATTTTTGGTGATGGACGTGTGCGTGGTTGTGAGGTGGGAGGGGTTTGGGACTCCTCGCTTGGATGCTCAGATGTGTCGTTTCTCTGTCGGTTACATGTACGTCCAATGGCGTTCAAAATAGCCTCACGTTGGTAGTACACACCCAAATCGGAGACAATTAAGCCGCCAATACCAAGAATGTAGCAGCCTGAGATGTTGCTGCTTGATTCTTCTTCATATGACGAGGCAGCGACACGGTGGGAGCTCCTTTGATATCGTTTTGGGGTTTGCTTTTTGTTGTTGTGTTTTTGCTTCACGAGCAACACGGTCTGCCAATCTCTTCCCAGCAGCAACGCGGTCAGGGTTTTTTGCTGCAGGCTTGGTTGCTGGGACGTCAGAGGTGATGTGATTGCTCACTGTGCTAAAAGTAGAGTTAGCTTGTTCAGGTTGTGTCTCCATCAGGATATATATTAACCTTTTTTAAATTCTTGAAAAGAACTAGGAAATCACTTAGGGGGACTTGCTTAAAACTTACATGGACTTGCCAGGTTCTTACATCGGTTCCCCACTATGTTCCTTCCCATGTTCCTCGCCAGGTTCCTCACTGTGTTCCTCACTTGGTTCCTTGCTAGTTTTGAAAACAATGTGTTTTGTTGTGATCAGAGCAGCATTGGCTACCGCTAACCACCTTCCACATCGCAGTGCAATGTTGCCAGCAAAGGATGACAACTCACTGTTTATGATGTAGGCTGCGGTCACATCTACGACGTAACTAAAGTTTAACTTAAGTTAGTCTCAAGTTACGTGACGTCATACCTAACTGTAGTTAGTGCTTTCGGTCGACTTTGCGGTCACACCACGCAGTTAACTACAGTTAGTTCCAATTAGCCTATGGATGCCGTCAGAATTAAAAGAGGTTCGTGACGGCCCTTATTGTTGATCCGTGAAATGTCAACATGGTTGACCGACGTAAAGTGTGTCTAGTTTTTCTTCTTATTAATTTTTTTTCGTGCGGCAAACCGTCGGAGAAAAATGAGAAATAAGCGGAGAATTTTAACGGATGCTCGACGCCAGGTACACGCGTTGCTACCTTGTTGTATGTAAGTTTTTTGTTTGTTGTTTTTGGTTTCCCACTCGCTTCACGCTTGGTTTTTATTTTGCATATTTATATATGCTCATCTCGCACGTGCGAAAAGAATTGTCACATTCTGATTGGTTGTTTGTTTGTAAACTTAAGACTAACCCATGAACCCTGCTTGGGTATAACTATAGTTAGTCTGTATTGTTTTGGATCACCGAGGCGTAAATTTTCTAACTATAGTTATAGCGAACAGAGAAGCGGTCACATTACCGAAATAGCTAACTATAGTTATCCCCGTCTTAACTATAGTTAGTAGCCCAGATGTGACCGCAGCCGTAGTCATTTTTGAGTTTTTTTCTGCAGTGCTTCCACATTATCAATGGATACAAACATGCCAAACCCCTTGCCGACAAGCATCAGAAAACTGTCATTTAGTGACTCGGTCGTCTTGTTGCCTTCGTAAGCTTCATACCTTTTGCAGTAGTTTGCAACCTGCTTGTCTGTGAGACGTTTCACCTGCTCGTGTGTGAGATGGACTCCGATAGCTTCTTTTGATTTGCCAGTCGAGACAAGAACTGCCAGCCTCTCACGTTGAGCTGCAGTGTTGTCTTTCGGAAAAGGCACTGCAGATGGGATGGGATTATCTGAGTTTACCTCCAACATCTGCATTACATCGTTCATAGCTTGATCATCCTCAAACGTGGCTGACAAGTTTGCGTATATGATATGGTTTTTTTATCTTCTAACTTTTTTACTTCAATTCCGTATGGATGTAGCAGAGAAAAAACTAAATGGGAACACTTGCGCCCATTCAGTCGTGCAATGAGCTCTTTGTACTCTTTTCGTGTGAAAGTTCGCCAGCGTAGTCCTCAAAGATGGCTTTTGTTGTTTTGCTTGAGGGAGTGTATAAAAGCACGATCGCTGCCACGTTTTCCCTAAACGGCCTAGCTATGCTGGTTATTTGCTGGGTCCGAACCCACACACGCTTATACTACTGTGGCGCGCACTGAAGCCTAGGGAGACTAACTTACTTGTGCGGCCTTTTACTTCTTTAGAAGCAGCGCAGTCAGAATGATGAGCGTGTTCGTCTTCTCAAAAAAGAAACTTGCCAGAGTTAAGCACCATTCAATCACGTGATGCTGGCAGTTAATCACGAAAATGCGTGGCTCATTATCCACGAAACCATCGTAGATCTTGTTATGAATGAATGTTGGGCAAAATAAAAATGAAATGAAAATGGAGTAATTTTTTTTTTTTAAATTAACACGATGTAATCGAACTTGCCTCTAAAGGATCCGCGAAATTGGTCGACAAGATACTGCGTTTTACCAGAGTTAGTCGGTCCAACAATAAGAGCATTAAAGGGCAGCCTTCTTGGATCCATCCTTCTTATATTATAGCTTTTCCAATACTGAACTGCCTGTAGCTGTCGGTCCATCATGTTCATCTGCGAGTCATTGATGGCGTAGATGTGGCAATGCGCATTTCCAGAGTCTGAAGTCGTTCTTTCAACCTCAAGGTGTATGCCATCTTTGATGTTAACGAGACGTTCACCGCTGCCGTGTAGCCTTCTGTCAACCATTGAACGCAGATTGATAAGAAGAGCGAACTTATTGCCAGTAATGTATTTGGTAAGATCCATATTACATCTGCCATCCCTCACTCTTGTTCCGAAGAATCGGCTGATCTCAGTCCACATGTCCATGACATCAATGCCGTTGTTGTAAATTCTGTTGGGTGAACCGTTTATTGTGACGTTCACTTTGGCGTTGACTGGGTTGAAGTATTTTTCTGAGTCTCTTGCACCTGCTGTGTAAGGCTCGATAAAGAGCCAGAGAATGACCTGGAGTGATCTGCGCTGATTGATGACTCGAATATTAAGCCTTTCGTCAGAGCCTTTCGCGAATGGAATCACCTCTTCTCGCATGACATGGTTGTAGGCGAACTCCTTTCCGCTCGAATAAACGCTGGTAGCCTCATCAGCCAATGATTTGCCGCGGATCATCTCGTATTGTAGCTGAATATTTGTCAGCTTGTAAACCAACTTATTTGCGTCTGAGCCCTACACGACCTGATTTGCAGGGACAAGAGTTACTTCAAAGATAAGATCGTTGTATAGAGCTTGTGGGTATAAAACACCATGATCCATTTATGTGGGTATAAAACACCATGATGGTCTAGATGGATGCAGTATTTACGTTTGTAAGCGCTGTTCAGTTTATTTTCTGCATTCACACCTGAGGTCTTCTTGTCGCCTGCATTTAAGCGTATCTTACACAAATCCTCACTCTGAATGCCGTCGAACAGCATGTTATTGCGATCATTCTCTGAGAAAAAAAGATCCTCACATATTTTGTAAATGTCATAACCAACAGTACATGTCCTGAAGAGTGGTGGCCGCAAATTTCACAACAAGCTTGTCAACAAGCGCTCGAGAAACATTCTGGACGAGAAAGTTGTTTACGTGACCGCGATCGAGGTTGATGTCAAAAAGCAGAGATAATGAGCCGGGCACGATTACTTCATGTTCATTCAGCTTGGGCACACCAATATACAGAGTCTCGCCAGATTTCGCCTCACTTGCGGTCAAATGTGATGCGCTTTACGGTGCGCTCAGCCTTCATAGCTTGAAAAATCATCGCATTGTGCATGGGTAGGAGGTTTGCTTGCACAGCCATGATAATATATTATATGATTTTTGATTTTAAAATTTATAATATATATACATAATGGCTGAAGGAGGCTTTGATAATGAGGATCCATGTCTTGATAATCAGATTGATTATGATGGAGATGACGACGACGGTGAACAAGAAGTTGACACAACACGGCCCAAATTCAACCGACAACCTCATCCACATCCTATCATGGTGGAGAATAGCATGAAATGCACACACTGCTTCGCGAACAGAGTGGTCTACCAGACACTTCTTTTGATGAAATCTCTCTGCTCGGGAAAATTTTTTTAGATGCAGGTGATAAAGCAGATCGTGTTGTTAGAGCCATAGATTCCCCAAAGCTGACGAATGCAAATTAGGCGCAATTGGTTTTGGCCATAGAAGGGGAAATGAAAGCAAAATAGTTTCCTTTGGGACAAAGGGCGGTGAGCCTGACATTTTTAAGAAAGATGGCTCAGGCCTTCTTAAATCGTTTACAGATAGGTTCAAAGGAGCTCTTGGGCCAAGAGCCGAAGATATTGTCTCTGAAGACAATACGGCCATAAGAGAAGAAAGACAAAGACTGAGAGAAGCAGAAAAACAACTGAAGGAGGCAGAAAAAAATTGCTGTAGAACAGCAACATGCCTTAGATGAGGTGCAAATCCTGAGAAACAGAATAGAGCAAACTTAAGCGCGGATTGACACTCATGAAGGGGAACAAGGTTCAAATGTTGAGAGTGAAAACGAACTGCAAAGACTAAAACAACTGAGGAAAAATCTTCAAACTGATCTTGAAAACAATAAAAAAGAATCAGTCGCACTTCAGAAATAACAAAAAACAAAAGACAAAGAACAAGCAAAAGTAGATAAACTCAGAACACAACTTTCTGCCAAAGGAAGAGAAAGAAATGCTGTTAAAGCAAAATTGAACAGCACAAAACCACTTGACGAGTTGAGAGAACAAGAAGCTAAGATTAAACGCCAAAATGAGGAAGATAGAGCGATCATCAACGACGAGGACACATCGCCTTCTAACAGAGAAGCCGCTGAAGCTCGAGTTGCAGAGCGTGAAGATGAACTGGCAAGGTTAAGAACGCAGATTCAAGAAAGGGACATGCCTTTGAGAGAAAGAATAAAAGAGATATTCAAGAAATACGGCTTCACCGTGACAGCCGTTTTGCTTGCCGTTGGCGCAACGATTGGCGTCGTCGTTAGTTCTCTCACAAAAGGGCTAAAGTCCGGTAATGGTAAAGTCCGGAAGTGTTGGTAATGGCTTGCAAGAACTGGGCAAAAAAATAGGCTCCATTCTGCCAGGCCTGTTGGGCTCAGTCGTGAGCTTTGTGTTTCGAACGGCCGGCCAGGTGATTAGCTTTCTTGGCAAAAACGCCTGGATTCTAATCCTTGTTGTGGCAGCCTTCTTGATTGAAAAGACCATCAAGCGCAATCACTGACGCATCAAAGACAACGAAACCTGCGAAAGCAACCGCCCCGACAGCAACTATTGTCTTATTTATGTGATGCGGCTCGATTTTAGAGTCTGACTGCGCACTGTAGCATGTTTGTACATAGGGTTTGATGGGTGGCTGTTTGGCACGTTAATCTTAGTAGGCCCGCCGTCCATTGGGCGTAATCCAGCTTTTTTTGTGCTCAGATTAATATCGTTATTTACACCAAGTTTCATCCCCGGCGTTGCCTGCTCCAGCTGATTGTTGTAACCCACAGTACTTTCTGTGTTTTTGACCATGCGTGATGGCATGAGCAAGGTTCCAGGAGCTGCTACAAAGTCCAATCGGACCTTTGCCTCGTCAACAGCTAACTGATAGCGACCAACACTCTTTGAGAGATCCTGCTGCCTGAAAGCATCCTCCAGAAGAACGAGGAACTCACTCTACGCTTCTTTCGCTCGTCCGCCATCTCCCAGAATGCTGCATGCTGCGGACGTTTACCTGTGCGCCTAGAACACAATAAACAAAGGCCTCGATGGACTGGTTCAGGCGTGACAGACCAACTTGTTTGAATCCTTTCGCAAAGTTTGGTACAAAATACTCTAACTGTTTAGCAGTGCCATCATCGTTACGGATGAAAAACACAAGGTTTCCATCACTAGCATTTCCACCTTCGTCGCTGAATTTGGCTTTGTTTCCTGGATAGTTCATCCCGGTGGATACACGACCGCCGCGGGAAACATAGACAAACACATTGCCGAGTCCATGGTTCGCGCCGCGTTTGATGCGGAAATCACTGCTTGGATCAACACCGAACTCAGCACAGATCCTTTTGTATGATGTAGTATCGTAGTGGTTGTTTGTCTGGCTAAAGGTGGGATCGCTTGGCAAAGCACTGATGCTCTGTATTCCACCCATCTGATACAATATACGTCTTGTTGTGAAATAAGCGTAAAACAGATAAAAAGATCGGAGCAGCGGGTCGAGATCTAGAGATGTAGAGGATACCAGTATCTCACGAGAAATTCCAGAGCCTGTTGTTGCACACCATAGGACGAAGTTACGCTGCTGCGGCCAGTAGCTCATATTAGGCCCAGAAAGCCACTTTTTTGCCTCTTTACCAGATGTATGTTTAATTTGCGTGTTTGTGGAAATCTGCCTGAAATTTGTTGTTAAAAACTCTGTTGGTGTCACGTAGATCCTTTATTCTTTATTCAGGACAACACCAACGCTTACCGCATTTTCAGAAAATGTAATCGCTGGGATTGGCATTTGTGGTGCTCCATTGTTCATTGATAACTGAAAGGGGAAACCACCATCTTGATGCAATCCCAAAGCATCTTTCATGGCTTGAGTCCAATCGTTGCGATCTATTTCTAAAATGTCCGCCCATGAACCTGTGCTCTCTGGGAAATACACTTCCCCAGTAGCTTTGCGATTTTCATCAAAATCAACTTGTACTTTGAATCTGGACATATCAGCGTTCAAGAAACGCTTTTCGAAGTCTGAGATCGCTTTGGCTTTGGCAGCCTTTGCAAGTTTTGCTGCTTCAGGCGACCTAGTCCAATCCAATTCAGAATCTACTGCGACTGTTTTCTGCTCACATATGTATTATGAGAGACACTTGGAGTAAAAAATAGTGGTGGTGGGTCATAGTCATGGCCTCCATTTTCTAGACCATGATTTGAACGAGGATAACTGATAGACACCATTGTATATATATTCATTTTTTTTTAAATATTATTGATATAAAATGGTTGTGCATGCTTACTATTGCCACACCGTCTACTTTGATCAACCGATCCTAAAACCAAACTACATCCGTCTGCTTTCGTGCTCACTTTACAATTCGTGGCACAATGTGAAAAGCAATGCTGAAATATCTTTGTTTGATAGTGATGACAATGCATCTGTCAGGCTCCTGCTTCCAGGACATTACACTCTTGAGACCTTAGCAAAGGAAATAGAAAACCTATTCTCAAGGGATAGTGTTACATTACCCACAGAAATAAATACGGCACTTGGCCAGATGGTTATTCAAAATCCAGCCATGAGAAAAATAGTTCTGGATCGTCAAATTGGCGCAGTTGCTTGGTATTAACAGCCGTTTAATGTTCATTACATTTGTTAAACGATTGACATCGCCAAGCACCTACTTTATTCACTGTGACATGGTTGACAAAGAGCAAAACCTACTCAACGGAAAACCATCGAGTGTTTTGGCTCGATTTGACATCAAAGGAGGGTCATTCGAGAAAGTTTACTACCAAACGCCTCCACAGCATGTCTTGCGTGACACTTTAACAGGCGAATACGTAAATAGTGTGTCCATCTCGGTTCTAGACGAGAAAGGCGAGCTCTTTGATTACAATGGCTTTCTACTCGAATTTGAACTAGAAATTAATAAAAAAATATTTTATATATAAGCCATGGCTTCGATCAACGTCCTTCCACCATCAGCCCCACAATACAGCGATACTGAAAAACTCTACCCATCTTTGTCAGCGCCAGCCGCTGATGACTTTCGCTTCAAAAACATCCCCGATGTACAGAAAGAATTAGAGAACGAAGCTGATCACTGCCGTCGAGTAGCAAAAAATATAAAAAGGCTTTTACCATTGTCCACGGCTCAGCTATTAGCCTGGGCTCTTTAACTGCTTTGCTTTCTTCAGCTGGAATAGCGACAGCAGTCTCTGGTATTGGCGCTTTCGTTAGTATACCCATTGGAGGTGTCACTGCTTTGACTGGCATTTCATCTACTGGTTTGAAGGCATTCAGCAAAAAGCTTCATACCAAGCTAACGAAACGAACAGATCTATACGCTAGCCATTACCAAACACAACACTCTTTGTGAGCTTTTTTCAAAGGCCCTCAATGACAATAAAATCACAGATGGCGAATTTAACCTCATACTTCGCGAATTACAAAAATACCACGACCTCAAAACCGCTATTCGCTCTAGCAATAGCAAAACACCAAACCAACCACAACAGCCTGATGTTGAAAAAATCAAAAGCCAACTTAGGATTGAAAGAGATAAAACAAGAGTTTCAAAAAAAGTTGGTTAATCTGGGCGCAGAATCCAAGTTAAATTTAAAAAAATTAAACTCAGGTTTCTCGCTTTATTTAACAAAAGAACGTCAAATGCGTGGCGCGACGTGACGCTCTATGTGTATGGGTTCTCGTTTTTAAGAAACAGATCCCAGACTCTATCACTCTCCTTGCATATATTTGTGTACCGCACTACTCTTCTAAAAGCTGGTTTCGTTCCATTATATCACGTGCTTGACACGATATGGGAAGGATTAGATCGAGTATTTTCGGCAGTAAGTACACAATGCTTAACCTTTTGTTATTTGGTGATAGGTGTTGCAAAGAGCTGTAGACGTATACGGCACTTTCTTCAATTTCTCTTGTATCGATCTGATTTTCAAAAAGCATTTTAAATTTTTTTTTCTCTTTGGTATTTATCAACTATTGCCCTCATTTTTGGTTTGCACTCAAACCAAATGCCATCTATGCCATCAACGTAACTGGCTTACATAACCCACATGAAGACAAACAAGCTCATATCTATCGTGATAAATTCGGGCAAACATTCTTAGTTAGCTCCCATCTGGCCTTGTAGCTCAATGGAAGAGTGTTTTGCACCAGAATCGCAAATGTGTGCTATTTTCTATTACTTAATCGTATAACATGATAACGTTACTAACCTCAATCCAAACATTTAACGCGTTGCTGTAGTAACCATCTGATTTAATGCACAATGAATTCGTGGTGTTGTCGTGGCTCGCAGACACCAGGATATTGGGTGGCTCGTAGAATGGATTTTCGAATTTCAAATCCTGTAAGGTGGAATAAGTAAACCATCTCACAGTTTGGAACCTTAATTTTAAATTTGAGTTTTTTTCCAGAAAGATTATTTAATTTCTTTATTTGTTAATTACTTTAACGTTTAGCCCTTTACTATAATTTACTGTAAATTTCATTTAAATCACCAAATCTTTCAAATTTCCTCCACAGATTGAGACGTGAACTCAATTCAGTACATCATAGATATTCGTAGAATTTTCAGCTACCTGACAAAAAGCATAATTGTTTTCCCTCTTCGGTGCACCAAGTCCAGAGAAATGAAGCTTTCCTCGCTCGGTAAAGTTCCAAGATGACGGAAGCACATCGTATGCAAGCCATTGCTGGGATGTGAAGTAAAAACAACAATCATGAACAGTTTTATTACAGAAACGTTTTAATTTAATTTGTTTTTTTTTTTTTCATAATAAAGTAATTATATTAGATAGATCTAGAGCTTAAGAGGGCCTGCCCGCCCGCCCGGTAGTCCAGCACTTGTCCAAACGATGTCTGTGATTCGCAAAGAAAACAATAGATTTGTCCCGCTGGGATAGGGAATAGGGATAGGGGCATTGTTCAAGTGATATATCAATTGTATCTTTCGCCAATCACAGACATCGTTTGGAAAGCTACGGGGTCGCCCAAGAGGGTCTGAATGGGGGTACCTCGATAACACTTAACACTTAATTTTTGGGCTCTGTAACATAAAACAGTTAAATTTTAGGCATTTTAACACTGACAGTAAAAAATTCACTTTTACAGTAAATTTCATCCAGACAGAAACAAAAACGGTTCCAAAATTGTCGGAAACTTGTCCAAAGGTTATTTGACCGTTTCCGATCATTTCCGAAGATTTCCGAGGAGAAATCCGAAAATGTTTCGACTATATACCAAGGACGAAATAAAGTGTTGACAGGCCAAACACGACTCATAAGTTCGTGATAATGTAAATCGTGACCTCGTCGGATGTCTGTTATTGTTGTGTTTGCACTGTGCAGTGTACGTGATGACAACACTAAGTAGCTTTATTTGCATGACTATAATTTTTTTTTTATTGAATTCAACAATACTTACAACACCACGACTACTTACACTATTTACAATACGTTTACAGTATTGCAAAAGCATTACAACATAACAAAATGAAATTACAATAATAATAAAGAAAGGGAAAGTACAATTCAGATACATCAGTCTGGATTGATAATTTGATTATTGCGGAGATCTAAGCATGAAAGAATGAATTTCACTAATTGAATATTTACAAAATAATTACGAGAGTTCATTAATTCATTGGTAACTTCTGAAGGAGATAACTGTTTTATATTTGGTAGGTGATACCCTATTTTCCTGTAAAATCCGTCTCTAAGAATTGAGTATTTAGGACAATAAAAAAGGAAGTGAATTTCATCTTCAATTTCATTAGATCCACAAGTAGGGCACAGTCTATCATCTCTCGTGATTTGTTCATATCTACCAATTTCAATCATTAATTTATGATTACTTATACGAAATTTTACTAATTGTTTTCTGCGTCATTTGATTTCCTTGTAAGGTCTAAGTAATGAGAAGGCGTATATTCGTTCTTAAAGATATTATAAAATTCGAGTTTCTTAGAGTGCCATGTCGCCAATATAGGATATATTTTTGTTGCATTAAGTTTACATAATGTTTGATTTTAGTGTCAGTTAAGATCGGGCAAATTATAGAATTCGGATATCCTTGTAAGATTAGAGTAGAAGCTATTTTTACCAAAAGAGTGAAGATCTGCTGACATTAAAAAGATCTGTTTAACAATAGAGTTATTGTCCTTACTTTGAAGGTATATGGTATAATTAATTATTTTCTGATTAATAGTTATAATAAGAGGAAAAACCTTCCAAGTTTAGCTCTACATGCCACATTTGATGCCTTTGTCATGATTGTATTTAATTAGCATACATTATGTAAATTAGCATAAGTTAGTGGTGCACGTGATTATGTAAAACTACTGGGATCTTTGATAAACATCTTGAGTCTAAACATGTCGCTTGTGTGCGTTAGTGACTAAACATTACATGGTACCAGGAGGAAAATAATGGAGTTATTCAAGCCTCCGGAAGCTTTGTCGCTTCAAGGGAATCTCCGTGAAAACTGGAGACGGTGGGTCCAACGGTTTGACCTATATTTTACGGCGTCAGGGAAGATAAAGGAGAAAGCGGATGTTCAGTGCGCGATTCTGCTCCATGTGGTCGGCGAAGAAGCGCTGGAGATATACAATACTTTCCAATTCGTCAACGAAGAGGATCGTCACAAGCTTGATGTTCTAAAATCGAAGTTCGAGGAGTATGTGAATCCGAGAAAAAACACTGTGTTTGAGAGATACAAATTTTGGGAGTACAAGCAACAAGAAGGCGAAACGATCGACCAGTTTATCACTGAATTGAAAACACGTGCGAAGTCCTGCGAATTTGGCGACCAGCATGACAGCATGATTCGAGATCGAATTGTGTTTGGTGTGAGCGATACTCGACTAAAAGAGCGACTACTTCGTGAATCATCAGATCTTACATTGGAAAAAAGCGGCAAGTTTTTGCAGAGCGGCCGAAGCTAGCAAGACTCAACTGAAGGAATTGCAAACTGCGAAAAAGAAGTCCGTGCATGTTGTGAAACCGAAATCAAAACCGCGCCAACAACAGCAGTTTAACTGCAAGAAATGTGGAACTAAGCATTTGCCAAAATCTTGTCCAGCGTTTGGAAGGCTTTGTCTCTACTGCAAAGGGAAAAATCACTACGCCAAAACGTGCCCACAAAAGAATTCTCGGGTCCACACCGTCACCCCGACCGAAGATGACGCCATTGGTGAACAGGTCGCATCGGAGGAATTATTTATCGGAACATTGACTGGTCCACGAAATGGTGAAGATTCGGCTTGGTTTTCCAATTTACTTGTCGGCGGAACATCGGTTAAATTCAAACTGGATACAGGAGCCGAAGCCAATGTATTGCCACTCAGTATTTACTCCAAACTCAAGAACAAAACACCGTTGCTGAAAACAAGCGTTGTTCTTTCATCGTATGGAGACTTCAAGGTGAAACCCGAAGGAACACTGAACCTGAGCTGTGAAGCTCAGAGAGTGAAAGGAAACCTTCCTTTTTTCGTCGCTGCTGTTGAGTCCCCACCAATTCTAGGACTTTCTGCTAGCCAGAAATTAAATCTAGTCAGAAAAGTTGAAAGTGTTGCCCAGGCCCCGCTCACAAAGAAAGAAATTACTGAGGAGTTTCCTGATGTGTTTACTGGATTGGGCCGCATGGAAGGCGAGTATCACATCGAATTAGATGACAATGTTGAGCCCGTCATTCATCCACCTCGAAGAGTGCCGTATAGTCTGCTCGAGAAGTTGAAACAGAAACTCCAAGAGCTAGAGGAGAAGGATGCAATCCAGAAAGTGGACAGACCCACTCCCTGGGTCAATAGTCTAGTCATTGTAGAAAAGCGTGACGGGTCATTGAGATTATGTTTGGATCCAAGAGATCTTAACAAGGCAATTCGCCGCGAGCACCACAGAATTCCCACTGCAGAGGACATAGCAAGTCGGCTTAGTGGCAAGAAAGTCTTCTCTATCGTGGATGAAAAAGATGGCTTCTGGCAGGTACCGCTAGATGATGAAAGCTCCCACCTTTGCACATTCAATACTCCATACGGGCGTTATCGTTTTAAAAGGATGCCCTTTGGAATTAAGTCTGCCCCAGAGGTTTTCCAGAAGAAGAATGAATCCATATTCGGAGACATTGAAGGTGTGGAAGTCATATTTGATGACATTATCGTCGCTGCCGCAGATGAGCAGGAGCATGATCAGATCATGAGAAAGCTGTTACAAAGAGCCCGAGAGGCAAACGTCAAGTTCAATTCAGCAAAATTCCAGTACAAAGTCAGCGAAGTCAAGTACATGGGAAACATTGTATCGGAGTCAGGGCTGAAACCAGATGTTGGAAGTAGTAGTCCACAGTCCTGTAACAAACCTTCCCATGACGGAAGAGAAGCTTACGCAAATGAAGTCTGCAACAGCTCAAGATGATGCTCTTCAGGAATTACGTAAAGTTGTCAAGAATGGTTGGCCTTCTCTCAGAAGCAAAGTACCCTCATCAATTGCACACTACTGGCACTTACGTGGTGAAGTTCATGAAGCCGAAGGTTTATTGTTCCTAGGCGAGAAGCTTATCATTCCGCAAGAAATGAGGCAAGACATGTTGAACTGCATTCATGAAAGTCACCTTGGTATAGAGAAATGCAAGTCAAGAGCCAGAGCTGTGGTTTATTGGCCTGGAATGTCTACAGCAATTGAAAGAATGGTTGCTAAGTGCTCAGTATGTCTCAAGCACCAGAGAGAGAATCAGAAGGAGCCCCTGTTACCTCATAAAGTACCTCAGAGGCCATGGCAAAAGCTTGGCGCAGACATTTTTTAACTGAACTCTAACTCCTACATAGTTGTAGTTGACTATTACTCAAAATATCCTGAACTTTGTCTGTTAAAAGACAAGACAGCTGGTTCTGTTATAACTAGCATGAAATCGATATTTTCCCGCCATGGGATTCCGGATGAAGTTGTTGCTGATAATATGCCCTTCTCAAGCAAAAGTTTCTGTCAGTTTGCAAGGGCTTGGGGATTCAAAGTCTCTACGTCAAGTCCCAGGTACCCACAGTCCAACGGGATGAGTGAAAGAGCAATCCAAACCATCAAGAACCTACTTAGGAAGGCGTGTGAAGATGGAAATGACCCCTACATAGCTCTCCTTGAATACAGAAACACTGCTGTGTCAGGACTAAAGGAGTCACCCGCGCAGCTGTTAATGAGCAGAATGCTGAAATCTAAATTGCCTACTTCAGCGTCCCTCCTTAAACCGAAAGTCGTTGAGAAGGCAAAAGAAAAGCTGGAGGAACGGAGTCATAAGCAGAAGACGTACTACGATCGGAATGCGAAACCGTTACCTCAGATTAAGGAACGTGAGACAGTCCGAATAAGAAAAGGAAAGACTTGGGAGCCAGCCATTGTCACTGCAAAGCATACAGCCCCAAGATCCTTCATAGTCACAACACCTGATGGCACTGCCTACAGACGAAATCGTCGTCACCTGCTGCCAACAGACGAGTCCCCTCCGGTGATCACAGGACCAGTCTTTGATGAACCAGTTACACCCCCAGTTGCTGTCACATCCCCGGTTGCTGCCAGGAATGCTGAGTCACTAGCTCCGGGCTCCACTAATGACAGAAATCCTTCACAGACACCTACAAAGTGTACTTCCAGTGGCCGGACTGTCAGATTACCAGTGAGATTCCGAGAGGACTATATCATGAACTGAACTGTATATATCATGACAGTGAACAAACATTTGCGCCAAATTTGCTGTTGACTTTTATTGACTATTGGCCCTTACAGTTGCTTACAGGGCATGTTTATGTTTGATTATGAACTTGTTCCAGTTGAAACTTTATATAAATTTATAGCAGTGGCAACATTATTCATAACAGTCATTTTCTAAAACAGTTTCCATAAATGTTGTCACGTGGATGATTGGTTTAACTCCTTTTTTTAAAAGGGAGATGTCATGATTGTATTTAATTATCAGACATTATGTAAATTAGCATAAGTTAGTGGTGCACGTGATTATGTAAAACTACTGGGATCTTTGATAAACATCTTGAGTCTAAACATGTCGCTTGTGTGCGTTAGTGACTAAACATTACAGCCTTATTGCTTACTTTTAGATAACGCTTGCAGAATTGTAAATGGCTTTTTTCAATCTGCGAACTGTCCCAAGACTTAAATCCGGTTTTGCGTACACACCCCAGACTTCGCTATTATATGTCAAAATTGGGGAGATCATCGTGTCAAAGATTTTACTTGCCAGGAATGGGGACAATTTACTGAAATTTGTATGTTTACTTAGACTGAAAAGAACGTGAAGGGCCTTGACTCTTTTAACTGGTCAAGTGCCATTGAAAAATTACCCGTTGAAGAGATTACTGACCCTAGATAAGTGTAATTTTGGACGATTTCAATCATTTTTATTATTGCCTATGTGAAAACCAGACTCAGTACATTTCTTAGCACGTTTCTAAAGGATCATAACTTTGATCTTTTTTGGATTGATACTTAACATCCACGAGTTGCAATAAGAAGATTTATTTTTTTCTGAAGCATCTCAGCGGTCCGAAATCCTAAATCCTTGAATCTGATTGGCTAACTACGCGCGCTCCAGCGGTCCGGATTTTCCCATCCGGACCCCGCGTACGGACCGCTCCTAATTTTACAGAAAAATTTTGTTACATTTTTAAACGCCGTGTAAAATGTAAAATAATGGGAAAAGTTTAAGCAATAATGGATTCGGAAAACGACAGCTATCATAGCGAAAGCGAATTTTATTATCCCGAGGAAAACGTACTTCAAGAAAACAAAAATTATGGAAACACAAGCAACGACACTGAAGACGAAGAAATGACAACAATCCAAGATTTCATCGAGGCACAACGGCCGGAAACCACGACCAAAAAAACCACCTATGACATTAACGTCTGGAAAAGATTTTGTTTGTCTATCGGAGAAGCAAGGCAGGTAGAGAACATTCCAGCCACTTACCTCAACGTCCTGCTGTGCAAATTTTTTATGAACATCAAAAAGAAAGATGGCGGAGTTTACGAGCCAGCCTCCCTGTCCTCGTTTCAAAGAAGTATTCAAAGGTACTTGAAGGACAAAAATTCTAGTCTGAATTTGTTCCAAGACATGGAGTTTGCAAAGTCGAGAGAAGTACTCCTTGCAAAAAAAAGAGAGCTGGTAGAGAAGTACGCAAAGGGAAATCGCCCACAAGCAGCAAGATCCATGACCGCAACCGAAGAAGATCTGCTGTTCAAAACAAAACAGTTTGGCGACCACGACCCCGAAGTACTCCAGAGAACCGTTTGGTGGGTTTTATCTCTTCATTTTGGCTTTAGAGCTCGAGACGAATCCAGAAAGTTAAGATGGGGAGACATTACCCTTGACAAAGATCCAGAAAGTGGCGGAGAAGTTCTTGTGTGGACAGCTGAAAGAGGCTCCAAAACAAGACATGGCGAAGGCCCGCACCAAAGAGCATTCTATCCGACTGCACAGGCTACAAGCACCGAGCGTTGCCCCGTTAAGCTCTTCAAGAAATTTGCCGCTCATCGTCCAGAAGAAATGAAACACCCGGACTCGCCATTTTTTTTGGCTATCAACCACAAACGAAAGCCAGATTCACAGGTCTGGTACTGCAAAAGTCCTCTCGGGAAGAATGCCATCGGAAAATTCCTTGTAAACGCAGCTAAAGCCGCCGGATTGCCTGGTAATATCAGCAACCACTCCGTAAGGAAAACCTGTATATCCCGTTTAATGGATGCCGAATTCCCCGAGAATTACGTAGCCCAGCTCAGTGGTCATAAAAACCTCAAAAGTTTAGATGCATACAAGTCGGCATCACACAGCCATCAGCGACAAATGTCAATCGTCCTAAGTCGGTCCACCGAGAGTTCCACGAGCCACACTGGAATTCAAGCAGCCAAAACGTCCCAATTGTCAGTTAAAAGGCTTGAAGAATCAAGATCCATGACCGAAGGCTTCTTTTCTGGAGCAACAATTGGCAAGTTTGAAGGATGTACCTTCAATTTTAACGGCATCCCTAATTCAGCGCCGAGTTCAGCAGATGGAGAAACCTCGTGGCCAGCCAAAAGAAAGAAACGAATGGCGATCATCAGCGATGATTCTGACTCTGATTAATATAAGGACGATGTTTCCCCTTTTCAGTCGTTCCGAAAAGTTTCTAAATATGTGCATACATTTTTGTGAATATGAGATTTTGAGATCATTTTGTTGTTTAAAACTTGAGAAAACGAGACACTTCGCAAATCTTGAATGACTTGAAAAGTCAAGAACTTTCAGTCAGGTGATTTTTCCCATATATGGAGCCGCCGGGCGCAAAACCATGACATGTACTTGAATGGCTTTTTTACAGTTCATTGATTTTTTACAGTTCATTGATTTCAATCCAATTTTTGCTGCGTTTTTGTTTTTGGAAAGGAAACAGCAATTAAAAAGTTATTACTGGTACAGTTGTTTTTTGGTTTCTCTACATTAATGAGATGTAAAGTTCAGTTTTACTGTTTTACTTTTCTGCCAGGCTTCTATGACAAACTGTTTGCAAAACCAGTTTCCTATAGAAAAAAATAAACACGTTATTTACCGGCCTAGGTCGGTCCGTATTGGGAAAAACTGTGCCCTCGGTCTTGAGTATGGCCCTCGGCCTACGGCCTCGGGCCATACTCAAGACCTCGGGCACAGTTTTTCCCAATACGGACCTCCCGGCCGGTAAATAACATATATAACTTATCAAGACAAGTTTGCAGTCCTGTTTTGGATCTTGAAAGTATGACTAAATCATCTGCATACAAAAGTGAATTTAATTTTGTGCCCCATTTGGTAGAACAAAAGGATCCGAAAAAAATATTTTGGAACGAATGTGGTACGTTGTTAACATAGCGGTTAAATAGCAACGGGCTTAAAGGGGCTATGTCGCGAGGATAGCGGGTGAGTACTGGGTACTACCAACTTGAAAAACGTCCGGTGGCTTTATCAAGTTGGCGGCCATTACTGTCGAATTCGCTGCAATCCGTTCCATCCCGTCGTATTGCGTGGAAGGATAGATCTCAAGTTTACAAATTAGTTAGAGTATTTACTTGGCTAGATTTCTGTTAAATTATTTCTGCGATTTGTCAGTCGTACCTTCGAAAAATTCGATGTCTTCCAGTAGTGGTGGAAGTTGGGGAGGAATTTAAAAGCGAAATCGATCGTGTGTTTGTTTACCTCGCGTGGTTCGACACGAGTGCAAGCGCGATAAAACTTGCCGCGATCCGGGAGGGAACAATAGAAATTTGACAGGTGTGACGTCAGGTGACGTCACATGACAGGAACTCATTGCGCAGACTCACCTTGCGACATAGCCCCTTTAAAATACAACCTTGGCGTACACCTCTTGCGTATTGAAAGGGTCGTGTTTGGCTTTTTCCAATTTTTACGGAACATGTATAATTTGAGTACAAATTTTTTATTAAATTGTAAAAGCGACCTCCCACATTAGGGTGCGTTCCTTTGGGATGATCCGGATCCGGATCACTGATCCAAGATCACTCGGATCATGCTGCATCAAAGGAACCGATGAATCCTTGTCCAGAGTGGATTCGTCGGTTCCTTTGATGCAGCATGATCCGAGTGATCTTGGATCAGTGATCCGGATCCGGATCATCCCAAAGTTTGTAATAGCTTGTACAAGAGTCCGTCATGCTAGACCGAGTCAAAAGCTTTTTTGAAATCTACAAAACAAGCGCATATTTTTTTATTGTGTTGATGCACATATTTATCTACTACTTTAAAAGAAAAGACGAATGGATCGAACACTACAACTGGTCCTTTAAAATATTTAAGCTGACGATATATAAGTAATGTAACTAGAGTGTCGTATTGTAAGCAGTGTAAGTACTGCATTATAAGTAGTGCTGAGTATTGTATTGTACGTATTGTATATAAGTAGAATATCGTATTGTAAGTAGTGTAAGCATTGCATTGTAAGTAGTGTGAGTATTGTATTGTACGTATTGTAAGTAGGGTATCGTATTGTATGTAGTGTGAACATTGCACTGTAAATAGCGTAAATATTATATTGTAATTAAATCCGAGTATTACTTTAAAAAAAGTTCTCAGTGTGAGGACATGGTCTGCTGTACGATTTTTGGGCAAAAATCCAATCTGAGAATCGTGGAGTATATTATGAGAGTAAACATGCTCAAGGAGTCTTTGGTTAAGGATAGAACAGAGCAATTTTCCCAAACAGCTTGAAACACAAATTCCTCAATAATTTGGTGGATCACTTTTTCCTCCTGATTTATATATTGGTGTAATAAGGCCGCCACACCAAGGTTGAGGCATTGTTCCTAGATTGAGAATTGTATTAAAAAGTTTTTGATATACCGGCATCATGTCGTGAAGGCTGGCTTTAATCATTTCATTTTTTATTTTGTCTGAAAAAGACGATTTATTATTTTTTAATCTTTTCGCAGCTACAAGTATTTCATTTTCGGTAATCCAAAGAGCATAACTGATTTTTCCGACTCTCGAGTTGTTGTAGTTCATTGATTATTGTCTGTTGTGCAGAATTTAAAGGTTCATTTGAATGAAATGAGTGGAAATGTTGAAGCCAGCTTTCCTCTGAGACCAGTGGAAGATCATCTTTGTCTTTTCAAGTGTCATCCATTGATTTTAAATACAGTAAAACCTGTATTAAGTGGACCCCATATTAAGCGGACACCCTCTATTTAGCGGACATCAGCTGCTTGGGTCCCTAAATTTTCTTCCCATATTTACTGTAAAACGGACCTGTATTCAGCGGACCCCTCTTTTAAGGGGACACTAGCGTGAGTCCCGAGGGTGTCTGCTTAATACAGGTTTCACCCGTACTGCCAAAATTGTTTCTTATCTGGGTTTTCAGTGGTTTCCTTTAGTTCGATAACCTTTGAATTGTTATTTCAAGTACTATTCAGTTCTTTTTTTGCATAATAATTTTTTGTATTCCGTTAAAACAATATGAAACTTCTCTCGCAAATCAATATTTAAGGAATCTCTGTGTTTTTGGTTTGAGAAACTCGTGTTTTTTAAAGCGACATTCCTTATAAAACCATTTTTTGTTTGATGATGACTTGATCTGTCTACGTATTTCCTAATCTAATCTTTAAACTTCGTTTCGCTGCTGTAATTAGTATGTTTTCTACTTTTTCAAGTGCTGTATTAACATCTTGGATCAGAGTTTCGTCACCTATGTATTCTTGTATGAGCATTTGAAGATCTGCTGAGCGTAAGCAATCTTTGAATTTTTGAGCGGAATCCTTTTCCCACAGAAACTGTCTCGGTAGAGGTGATAACGGATTACTTTCACACGGGGATTCAAGCTGAGATATGTTAGTGTTAATATTTATCCAAGTGACTATTGAACTGTGATCCGAAAAAGGGATGGCTGCTTAAATACAAAATTTGAAACATTTGAAAGGGTATCTTGGTCGTCACATATTGCATAATCGATGACACTTATTCCATTCCTTCCATGAAAGGTGGCTCTACCTAAAGAATCACAGTTAATTCTTCCGTTTAAAATTTTGAGGTCGGCGCTAGCTTTTGCAAATATCAAGAAGTTTTTTACCGTGATTATTTAGCCGAATGGGATAATACGAAGATTCAGATTGATCGTTTGCGATGTTGTTTCCGTCATGACAAACACTATCCGAATATTTACCAGTTCTAGAGTTAAAGTTATGAGGGCCCGTTCTGGTCAAAATTATCCTTATATATTTTTTCCCTATGTAGAAATAATAAAACTGTGTTTGCAATTATTTGTATGGTGTTTCATAAATAATTATATGTACTACTAGAATTTTTTTACATGTGTACGAATTAATTTTATGTGTCCTATAATTATTTATACGTTGTTTGAATTATTTTTTCTGACCATGAATTATATTTCTCTGACCATGAATTATTTTTTTCTGACCATGAATTATTTTTTCCTGACCATGAATTATTTTTTCCTGACCATGAATTAATTTTTCCTCTGCATGAATTTATTAGCAAATCCCATATGCCTTTGCTCGCTGTTGGCGAATCCCGTCATCCAATGCGCGTTGAACACTGGTAATTTTCAACATGGCGGCCCGAACTAGTCGCTGTAGCGTTATCCGAGAAAGAAATGAGCGAGGTTTTCGCAATTTTCTACATAATTTGAAGGGAGTATTCCGTCTCTTTTTGACCCCTGATAACGAACAACTAACAACTGACGCTTTAAGTGACGCAAGACGGTATCTTTTAGATGCCAAAGGGACATTATCTTTGCTGTTGAACGACTTAACTAGAGGTGACCCAAACCCAACAGGGCTACCTGCAAATGCTATACAAGCACCACTACAGGATTTAAGGGAATCCGCTACTCAGCTTCTGTTCATTTTGTCAGTTGAGATAGAAAAGAGGGAGCAAGAGTCAGCTGTCCACGTGGATGCGGCTTTCTCTGCAGGTGTGACGTCAACACAGTTTGGACCTGGGCGAACACGTTATGACATATCTAAGGATCAGCTAGAACATTTGCGCTCACTCTTTTTTTCGTGGCAAAAAATAGCGGATATGCTCCAGGTGAGTGTTTCTACTATTCAAAGAAGGCGCAAGGAGTTTGGACTTGATGACAAGTTTGAAAGTTATTCAGATATAACGGATGATGAATTGGATGAGATTTATGTGAGTATAACAGGCAACTCAAGTGAAGGCCCCCTCACCCCTAACATTGGAAGAAGGCGATTTATTGGTGCATTGAGAAGCCGGGGTTTACGTATTCAAAGATGGAGAGTAAGTGATTGTTTGCGTCGTGTTGACCCTGTTGGCACTGCTTTGCGGTGGCGGATGACAATTCATCGCAGGAAATATTTTGTTCCAACACCTAACAGCCTTTGGTATATTGAATCTGGGCATAAACTGATACGATACAAACTGATAACTCATGTCTGTATCGATGGCAAAACAAGATTGTTAATATACGCTTCCTGCTGTAACAACAACAAAGCTGATACAGTCCTGTCTTTGTTCCAGAAAGGAGTGGAACATTGGGGACTACCATCGCGTGTTCGATGTGACTATGGCATGGAAAACTTTTATGTCGGCCAATACATGATAGACCACCGTGGAGAAGGGAGAGGAAGCATCATTACTGGATCCTCCGTACACAACATTAGAGTTGAGAGAGCTCATCGGGATATTTACTCTGGGGTGCTGACATTTTATGCACGCATTTTTGAAGCAATGGAAGATGAGGGCATTCTTGACATATTGGATGATGTTCATTTATATAGTCTTCACTATGTCTTTATTCCCAGGATCACCAGATCCTTGGACGAGTTTATCCGACAAATGAACAATCACCCAGTTTCAAGTGAAAACAACCAGTCACCGTTACAAATGTGGGAAAAGGGAATGTTGGAAAACATGCATTCTGGGAACACTGCACTGTCACCAGCAGAAATTGATGAGTTTGGAGTCGATCCAGAGGCTTTATTGTCAGTTGAAGAGGAAGATTATCAGGTTAATATTTCTCTTCCATCAGTAGAGGTTTCTGATGAACACTTAACCCAACTGCCAAGTCCAATACAGAATGATGGGAATAGTGGTATAAATATTTTTAAACAGTGCGTGGAGTTACTAAATTATTTTTTAAGTTAAACTTTTACTATTTCTAGAAAACAACCAAGTAAACCTTAAAATTAAGTGACAATGACAGTCTGGAAAGAAGAGAACAAAATAAGTTAGGCATGAAATGTAATTAATTTGGTAATACCATTACTCTACCCTACCTTTGACAGCTCCATTTTGCCAGTGTTTTAATACTTTGGTTGATAGATAGTGTACAGGTATATTTTTTTCTCCAGTTGTTCTCAAAGTTGTTCTCCTTCAGAGTAGTGGCTGCTGTTGTAAAAGATGCCAATTGTTTACAAGGAACACAATGAAGATTTAGGTTAGGCACTGCTGGGTGGTATTTCTTACAAAGGAAGTTTTTCTTGTGTCATTTTTGCTTCTCTTAGAGCTTTAGATTCCTGTGTTCAAAAACACTTTTGAGTGTCCTTTGTCTTTGTTTTTATCTCATTACAGTGTAATATAACTCTAAATTAAAAAAGCAAGGCCGATTC
Organism: Dendrophyllia cribrosa; assembly: GCA_024195265.1. Lineage (NCBI taxonomy): Eukaryota > Metazoa > Cnidaria > Anthozoa > Scleractinia > Dendrophylliidae > Dendrophyllia > Dendrophyllia cribrosa. Next base: position 9,386,018 of record JAJLRJ010000005.1, read on the forward strand.
GACAGTGAAGGAATATAATGAGATTTATCCAATATTTCGAAAGGCACGGCCTTTCTTCTTCAGGGTATTACAAATAATGACTATGGGTAACTAGGATGTTACAATTTAAATTTAAGTATAGCGTGCAATATATATTCTGACTTAGAATATATGAAGTAATCATATATGTGAACTGCAGATGAAGAGATGTCACGACATCCACTTTCATCGTAATATAATTTGGTTAATAAATACTACTTTCATAACTTTGGCAGTGGATTAGATTGCAGTCACTGAAATTTAAGCTTTAAATTCCCCCACGAATTTTAAATGGTTTGAGAAGCTGTGTAAAACACAAAAAAATGCCCCCCCCCCCCCCCAAAAAAAAAAAAAAAAATAAATAAATAAATAAATAACAATAATAATAATAATTAATTAAAAAACCGTCAAGGTTTGTCATGAAACAAAGTGCACAAAAACCTTGCTTTTAGAACTCGCCTTCCAATATTTGAATTTTCTGATGATTTACAGTTAACATTGATTGGTGTAATATATTATCAGGTGCCATACCAGTGGTATCACCACCCACCTTGGAAATTCCACTTCCCTTCTCCCTTAATTCCTGCCTCCCGTAGATTTACTTCTTTACTCCAGGGTTCCTGAACCCACCACATTGACTAGACACAATTAAAATTAAACTTTCTTTATTTTACTCTTTGAAACAAGTTTTGACAAACTATGAGAATAATTTCAGACTTTAAAATGACATTTCAAACAAAATGCTTATCGAAACTGGAACATGCTTACTTCTAAGCTGTTAACAGAAACTATGTGTAATACTAAGAAACATCCATAACCTATTGGAATGTCTGGATATATACTGTTTGTGTGTGTGTGTGTATAGGGGGGGGGGGGGGGGGGAAAGAACAGTAACATCTCTGTGATAGTACTATAGAGTGTCCTAGTGAGCCTTTTAAACTCTAATATCAAATAATATTCTTCACACTACTGTTCTTCATATATTCCTTGTGCTACTAACTAGTAAGGATAATTTGTTTCAAAATTAACAACAGTAATTTATAACAAAAATGTTTAAAAATTCACTCCAGTAATCATTTTTCAATATTCTTGTTAATTCTACATTTGTTTAAGCAGACATGAAAAGGAGAAATTGGAAGCTAGTCACTTATGGTTTAAATCCCTTTCACTCCTTGACTGAGAAGGGAGAGATGATTTGCCATATTCTAACTTTTGAGTCTGGATGAAATCCTATGATTTTACCATTGAAAAAACCTCTTTGGCAGTACTTTCACATGGTACTATTTATTTGGTAGGATTTTACAAATTGAAAATTGGAATTTTATGTCAATTTTCACTTGGGAAACTAATAGGAGTGATAGGGTTAAAGAGATAAATAATTTCAACTTTTCACTGCGCCGTTTCCAAGCAAAACACAACAGAACTGTAACAATCCTTCTTCCAAACAATTGAACAAGAACAACAAGTGATATATAATCTTATTGTAAAACTAAAAAAGGAATTAGGATTTGCCAAAGAAAGGCTGTGAGAATGCCAGATCATAAATTTCACACAACCTCTCCTGAGAAGGCAGCTGAAATTCATGGGTTGCTCTTGGAAGACTTAAGATATTAGCACAGGTGCGAGCAGTTGGTGTAAAACCTGCATGTGCTGTTGGTATTCCTACTTGGACAGTGGAATCTCGAACATTTGTGGTCAAAGGAAGAACAAATTCTATTGATGGACTCATGCCAAATCCAAGCACTGGCTCTTCAGAAGCACCCGTTGCAAACTCCAAAATATGGCATAACTCAAGGTTCGTCTGTCCACACGACCTTCTGCCACTTGCAACCTCTCTTACATATCTCACAAACAACTGATAGACTTCTTTCTCATACTTGAGTGCGTTGCTTCCTTCCTCAGAAAAGTTTGGCTTCAGTATTTGCAAAAGCCTTTGGACATTGACTTTGTGTTGAGAATCTGGTCTCAACAAATGAATGAGCATGGGGAGTTGCTGAAGGGCTGATAACATGCCTAGCATCTCCAGTCCAGCTTGCATTTCACCAACACAAGGATTAACACTTTTGTTAGGGGACAGGACCTCATCTAAAATGCTATCATCAATGAATGCAGGCATTTGGCCATTCTGCAACATTGCTACTCCAACCATAGCACCAACATAAAAATAATCTTTCGACAGATACTGTCTTAAACCATTATCAAAGTACTTGACCTTCATCTGTCTGTTCATTAGTCTAATCCACTCCTTGCGTGGACCTCCCTGGTCGACTGACTCTTCTCCCATAAAATCAACTTTAAATGTTAATCTGTAGTCATCAATAAACTCCAGTTCACTAAAGGTCGTTTCAAGAACTTTGTCTCTATCCACAGTGATGAAATTTGTTTCCCCTTCACACACTTCTTCGCAGGAGGTCAGTTCAAGTGCTCTTCCTGTGACAATCTTTTTTTGAAGAAACCTTATTAGCTCTACAGGATCATGAAGGTTTTGGCTTTTTGCAGTGTCAATTATTGAATTGATGTCAAATGGGCATTGAATTAAATGACATTCATGATTAGAAGCTGATGTTGCCACTGGGCTGACACTTGCTTCCGTTGTGCCGGTATCTCCTACATCAGTTAGATCCACTGTTATGTTTGCTGTGACTGTGCTGGTAGCTGATGCTGATGCTGATGCTGTGACTGTGCTGGTAGTTGATGTTGATCCCGTGCTAGCACTGGTATTTATTCCTCCCATTGTACTTCGTTTTTCTGGATAGTTAAAAACTGAGTATGAAAGCATATCATCACTCCCTTCTTCGGGCAATTCAGCAAGTAGCCTTATGTAAACACATCCTGTCGGGGCAATTGATTTTAGCAAAAGTTTGGAGTCTATCCTACGACCACTAGGGATGTTTGGGGGCACGAGTGTCCCAGAACAGTTTTTCAAAATTTCAAAGCAGAATCCTTCCATCTCCGTACCTTTCAGCAACGCTGCGAGTTCTTTCTCCAGTTGTTTAGCACTCCAGCCTTTACTGACTTCGAATCCTGAGACAACTCGTTTCGATTTTTCGAGTTCGGCCTTTTCTGCTTTGGATGGAACTCGATCATGGCCATACTCAATGACAACCACATCTTTTGTCACACTTGGTGATTCATTTGGCCGCCCAGGAGCACGCCGAGAATACGGTGCAGCTCGAGCAGAAGGTGCAGATGTTGAACGACCACGAGCTGTGTTTCTACCTCTAGGATCTACAGATGGAAATCGCCGATGAAGTTCTTGTAAAGCGTTTGTTGAGTTCAAACCTCCTGCATTGTTTGAAGAACCAGATGGAAGGCTTGATCTCCCCACTATGTTTGTAAGTTGAGTGATATTTTCAATTGCAGTTTCAGCTATTCTAATAATCTCTTCCTTGTTAGCCTCCATGTTGAAAACACCTCGTGGTGGTGTAAGGGTTCGCAATGGCTAATGGGATTCGCCAACAGCGAGCAAAGGCATATGGGATTTGCTAATAAATTCATGCAGAGGAAAAATTAATTCATGGTCAGGAAAAAATAATTCATGGTCAGGAAAAAATAATTCATAGCCAAAAAAAATAATTCATGGTCAGAAAAAATAATTCAAACAACGTATAAATAATTATAGGACACATAAAATTAATTCGTACACATGTAAAAAATTCTAGTAGTACATATAATTATTTATGAAACACCATACAAATAATTGCAAACACAGTTTTATTATTTCTACATAGGGAAAAAATATATAAGGATAATTTTGACCAGAACGGGCCCTCATATAAAGTCACCCATGAGAAGAATTGATCCTAGTGAGACAAAATTTAAGATAGCTTTTTCAAGTTCTTCAAATAGATCAGGGTCAAAATATTTTGAGTTACTCGGTGGAATATAAAGTCCACATGTATACAGATCTTTGGTTGTTTTGGCATAATGTTTGTCGATTTTAAACCAAAGGAAATTTGGAGATGTTTTGACAACTGAAATACAATCATGAAACACGTTCTTATGTAGCGGAATGCGCTGGAATGCGCTGCCGAACACCTTGAAACACTCCCAAAAAATGCTTTCAAAAATAATCTACGAAAATTACTCCTCAAAACACTTGATAATGCTGATTCGTATATTGACGTGCCCACAATAATAGACATGATTTCTTGATATTCTCCTTTGTTTTATTTTATTCCGATGTGTGAAAATAATTATCCGACTTGTTAAAAGTCTCACTCAAAATCTTGTAAGACTCTATTTATTTATCTACCAATTTATTTATCTCCGTATATTGTTTGTAATGTGATTTATTATTTATTTATTTATTACTTAAAGCACCTGCCTCGATTAGCATGATGCTACCTGCGGGTGCCTATAATAATTATTTTGAAAATAAGTTATTTGTTTAATAAAAGATTGATTGATTGATTGATTGATTGATTGATTGATTGATAGCAAAACGATTCCTCCGAGGTTCCTACCACCATTTTTCGATATAGTAGCATCATAGTTTTGATATAACGATTATCCCCTTTTGTAAGAGATCTGGGGAAGATCTTTGTAAATTTCTTTTAGCAGTGGTTGACTTTGAATTGAATGCCATCTGCTCATCGTTATAAAAGGTGATAGGCCTCTAACACAAATGCTGCTTGTGGCTCGTCGCTAAAAACATTTTAGTCCAGCTTTTGGATAACGCGCCTGAGAGATTTTTCCTTTTAGATCAAAATTAAGATATACGTGTAACCGGCCTGTTGTTCTCAATGTTGTTGATTCTTTGATCTTAGCCATATTTCCATAGCTGTGATACTGACAGGAATTTACGAGATTGGTCCCCAGGTTTCCCAGAATACTGTTGCCCATGGGTAAAAAAAGAGACTACTGCCCCTTTGAGCATCAAAGTTCAGGCACGGCGATTTAGTGATTTTATTATTAATTTCCGTAGAGCAGATAGGTATTTACAATGCTAAAAGACCATTTTTTATTTACGAAAAACCCTTCAAACACTTAACAGTGCTTTCTTCGGAAACAGTAAACATTAAATATTGCATGGCCTATTTAACAGCAAACACTAAAAATTATGGGTAAATAACACTTATAAACACTAAACCCCATTCAGACCCTCTCTTTAAGGCTCAGTCCTAAAAGTAAGAGTTGTCGAACGAGTTCTTTTTTCTTTGATCTTCCCCACCACAATTAATATTATTTTGTTTGAATTATAGAATAAATAAGTTAGTCTCCTGCTCGCGAAAGAGACAAGAAATTAGGCTCAAGTGACCCCATTTATTCTTGTAGTTCTCATATCTGTCATTATACAAGTACATATGTGCGCGATTTTATAATGCACCCACGTTTATATACATTTCGCCTTATGTGCTGGAAGCACAGGGTATCATGTATCGACCACAATGAACAATTAGGGTTTGTTTTTTTGGCAAGCAGGGTCCCCGATTGTAAGACCTACTGGATCCGTTTTCGCTGTCTGGTTGCCGGTGGTGATTTTGGGAAAATAGGTACGATATAAAATATCTAAGATCACATTAGCCCTACTCGCTTAAAAATGAAAATTCATCGCATTTACTTACCACTTTGAGACCTGTATGAATGCCATCAAAGCTCATAAATTCTCTCAAGCAGACACAAATCCGTCTGTTTTGACGTCTTCGAGCCAAATATTCATAGAATCAAACGGTCTGTCAGAATGTTTGTGTTGTGCAGTAACAAACACGTGAGGCTTAATCTGAAATGAAATGGAGAAAAACAACCACTTTTGATTAAAGTGATGATCATCTGGGACATAACAAAATATTGTTTATGTCACACATTCTGAAGGCTCCTGGCAGCAATGTATTGCATTTCTATAGTAGGCTAAACGTTATTCAATCATGAACATTGGAATCGAAATCATTTCTGATGCTTAAGCCAGATTTATTGACATGGGTAGGTTCTTAAATTGGACTTGAGGCTAAAAAGAGTTCGACCATCTGCATCTGCAACCGAGTGCGGCCACAAATCAAACTTAAGCCAATCGGATAGGCCTTGCTGTTCGTTTCCGTGTCCGTGTCCGTTTCTGTTATGTGCATGTCTTTTCGAGAAATTAAGTCTTATGAATGAAGTCCTAGCCATCCTGTTTTTGACTTCAGGGAAAGCCGAACTTGTTATAATAATTCAGTAACCAAAAAGGCTACCCAATTACAGCCAAAATTTGTTTTGATGTTCTCCAATTCGTAGCAATACTGTACCTCCCAACAAGTTTCCAGTGTGTTAGCACTTACTCATCAGTCAAATTACCAGTCGTGTTGGTTTCAATTGACCGTGAAACGTTGTCAAGTGTTGATTTTGTTGTTCCAGCAAGTACTTAGCTCTATAATGTTAATTGGCTAGACAAACTTGATAGGCGGAATTATTTTTTACTATAATAAGAGAAATATTTTTGTTTTATGCATGGCTATTATTCAGAAACAAACAACAGGCAATCAGGCTGAATTAACAGATCAGGAAGCTCACGTAAGCGCTTTAATTTTTCCCACGCTTCACGCCGATGATGCATCGAACCTTTACTGATCATACTATTACTTACGTTTGTTGTCGGTGATGATACAGTAAATGATATGTAATAAAACACTCTATGACATTGTTAAGAACTTACTTTCGCCTGAATACCAAGCGATATTTTCTTGCACTGCGTCCTGGAAGTAAATTCATCAAATTCAACGATGCCTGAGTGTATGCCTTGATATGAGCCTTGAAATGCAAGCCAGTTGATCACAGACGCGCCACCAGAACCATTTCCCGCCTCCCGCGTACAGGCTTCAAATCCTGTGGTTGACACTGACTTCACCCAAATGGCCGCAGGGTCGTGAATTTTTATATACTTACTTCCGTGGCTAAGCGTCACCATCACCTTTACGCCTTCCGAGCCCTGGAACTGAGTTTTGAAAGAAACGGACTGGCAACCATGATTGTTTTGTGATGTATTTGTGATGTTGACCTTTCCAGCTAGAAACGCAGCCGCTTGAATATTGTAAAACAAATGTAAAACAATATGTTAGTGTATTGCAAGGAAAAAATGCAGTAGTCTCATTTATTGTTAAAAATAGGGTTTACACGCCTCTCGCCTACAGACTTTGACAGACAAACAAGTGTCATTACAATGAATTTGATTGCTTTCTGTTGCGGTGGCTAAATCCCCAAAAAATGTTCGATTATAACTGTTCTTTTTTTAGCACTGAATTTATGTGACGTTTTTTTTTTCTCCGGAGAAACACCGCCTGACCACTATAATTGCGAAAAAATGAAACACAAAAGAATCTATACCAATAAACGGTTTTAAATTTTTGTCAGACTTCCTTGAAATTTGTGTAAAAATCAAAATTTTTACATGCAATGAATAATCTCTCTTAAAACTAGAATAAAAAATACAACTTTAAAGCAATGTAAAGCAAGATTTCCTTTGCTATGCTAACACTTATTCGGGGCGACTGAGTATAACTATGGCTTTACACCTTTAGAATATATCTTTGAATATATCTTTAAAATATATCTTTGAAACCGTTTCAGATAATTTAAACTTTAAGAATTTCTAAGCAATAAACAACAAATCAACAACAAAAACAAAACTTGAACTTTTCGAAACGAAGATACTAATTCTTGTACCATTTGATATTATAGTAAGATAGTAATAAATCTTAAGCAAACATTAACGGATTTATTACACTGAAAATGCCTTTAAAAATAAAGGATTGTTTTTACAGAATAAGGAAGATACAGTAACAGGTCAACGATTCAGGCAAGGAAAAAAAATAATTTGTAAAAATCATACAAAAAAATGCTTACATATACCTAATACTTTTCCGTGTAAGAAAAATACCATATTGATTTCCCGGAATAAGAAAGTTATCAAACGATGCATGCTCGTGGGGAAAACCCAAAATTATCGATTTACATTACTTGGCCAATGTCCCATTTTGACACAACGCTTAGCTCCCGATAGCTTCCTTTTATCTCCAAGGCTAAGCGGACTATATAATGCTTGAATAACTTTAGTAAACAAAAGCGTTATAAACGGGGCCATGGGTATATACGATCTTCTTGCGGAGGTGCAGTGAAAAATTTAATTTAAATATTTGTTTCCATCTCACTGAATTAAAACCTCTTTGAATCGGCCGAGCATTGCCATATTTGGAAATTTTTACATGCGTCCCTTTTGGTTTTACCAATGTCAAGGCCATTAAGTTGGTAAATTTAAACTATACCTTGCCACGCGCCAATTGTCCTATTTAAGATTCCGGAGACCCGAGAATCTGTTTCAGTCTTGCCTAGTTTTGTCGTCTATAACTTTCCAAGTACTCTTTAATTAACGTTTTACGTATTCAGGTGAAATTATAGGGAAGAGTTCGGCGAGTGGAAAAGAAATCACGATCGCTAACACAATAGGCTTGGCGTGACAGATCACTACGTCATTGACTTGTTGCAAGATTTCGACATCCTCAAATACAAAATCGCCGATAGAAAATCACCAGTAAATGATTTACACTGTGGGGCAATAGCGCAAACTTAGAGAGGACCTCATTTGGAAGCGATGGATGGTCAGTGTACTTTAGGGAATGGAAAGCGTCAGTTTAACCTGAGGTGTTTCTTGAAATTCTTTGCAGTTAAAAAAAATAAGAAAGGAATAAAGAAAACCACCTTTAATTTCTTCAAGATATTTTTTTCGTCAAATTTGCTTCCATGGTGAACATTAGCAACTCAGAAAATCTTCTCTTTGGGAACCATGAAAAAGCGAGTAACTTCCGTGAATACGTATATACGTCTTCGTAACTTACTATAGAAGCAACCGATTCCTTCTTGCTTCTTGCATTACACTGACGAGGATTCAAATAGATTACAAAATGAAAAAATCATTTTAAGGTGTTAAATAAATCTTTTGTATTTAAAATAAAACGAAAAAGAAAAAAGCTTGCATTTGTTGAGTAACTTTTCTTCTAAATATTTTTCATCAAATTTAGTAAATCATGGTCACTAAGAAAACCTTTCAGATGTGCACCAATTTTTGCAAACGCGAAGAATCCAGTCATTTTAATAAGTAACTTTTCGTTTTACTAGGAAACTGTTACAAATTCGTAATAAAAATAAATATATTGTTAAGGCACTTACCATTAGTGAAATACAGCTGCAGAAAAAACACCTGAACAACGAAGAACACTAACACTTGATTCGCCATGATTGTCTTCACTCTGAATTGTGCTACTGTTGCTGCTACCTCTCCTCTGCTAAAGCTCAATTTAAACGTTCCTGGTTGTGGAATGAAGAAGATATATCAGATATGAGATAGATACAGGACGAAATAACGATTTTAAGTTTTTAAAGAAAACTTCAAGAACAATTTCGAATATCTTTAAGTGTATCGTAAATTACTTAAATAATCCTGTACTTGACGACACTTAAAGCAAGTAATGAAAAATTTTAGTGGCCTTTAAGTTGCGTAATGAAATGTTAAGGAAAGAATTCTTTAAGAATGTTACAGTTGTAATAAAAGATCCCGTAAAGCATCCTTTAATATTTCCCGTAAAGTAAAGGTTCAGGAAATATTTTTTACTAAGTACAGTGTATCTTTAAGTGAAAATTAAAGATTTGTAGCGGAGCATTCGCCGGGCCGAAGGCCCGGCTGCGCAGCCCCATACTCATAGAATCCATGCCCGTCATTTTTCATGGTCATGGCTAGCGAAATGTTTCGCGGGCGCGTTGTGTGCCGACAGTGTGCGGTACGCGCCGTACGCGCCGTAGGCGTTGGGCTAGCTCGCGGGCGCGTATGACTTCGCAAAACATGCGCGCATGACGTCATTAACATCCGGGATCTTTGAGGCTTTGTTTTTCGCGCGGCTACACAGCCGTCAGCTCGGTAAACATGTTTTAAAAAGTTTGGATCTTTCTCTGGTCAGTGTTCAGCGGAGAAGTAAAGTCGTTATTTCCCTGCATTTTTTCCCGGTTTGCTACTCAAGACAGGGATACTAATTAGGTATACTCAGATGCCGCTTTAGTAGAGAAAGAAGAGCTTTCTGGGATAAAATCTTGCTTCGAGGAACTTCATATGTTTTTCAATGTGGGAAGATATGTTTGTTTTTATTACGGATTTCAGAACCAAAGGAGCGTAGATTTAGAGAATTTAAAACAAGCAAGCGAGGGACTCAAAGGTAACTGAACAGATTACATTTTTCGATGGGAATTTATGTTGATATCAATCTGTGATTGACTTTTTCTTTGTGTTCTTGTGTAGTTTTGGAGAATTATTTTAATTAAAACGAGCTAAACTTCAGTTGTATCGATTTCTTGAATTTCATCGAAGGCAGCTTGATGCGCTATATTAAAATGGTACGCGTTTTGATTTTAAACATAAACTAATGGAGATTTGAATCAAATTTGTCGAAAGAAGATTGTGTTGTCCATTTTTATGTGTTTGTTCATTCATTACATAGATTGAAAAGCGATTTTATGGAAACAAACAAGACTTAGACTTCACTCGCGTCGCCTTATGCAAATATTTTTGTGTATTTTTGCAATTTTGATTTCCAAACAACTGTATTTTATTCGGAAAGTAGTCGTACTTTTGTACGGTCTAAATGTACTGTGCAGACTGTCGGGTCATAGCAAACTTCATTGTTCTGCGGCATTAGCTCTTTCCCACATAGAATATCTTTGATTTCAAGAATAGAGGAGGAGCTGATGGTTAATAATTATATTTCATTATAAAAATAAAGAAAATCCATTTGCGTCAAATAAATTTTTGGAAATGTTCGTGCTTAACCAATCAGAATAGCGCGCAGAAGAAATAGCTAATAATTTTGCTTCTTTGATGAAGTTTCCCAAATACAATTTCTTTTAAAAATTGTATGTTGTGCGATTGGGTCTCAAATTACTTGAAATCTTAAAAAAATTAGACAAAATGCACCTTGAACCTTAACTTTTTAGCGGTTTTTGAGTCTAGCCAATGAGATCACTAGTTGTAACAATGAAAAATCTTGACATTCCATCGTGCTTGACATTCCATTGCCGTTCAGCGCTATCCTTCTTATGCGATCATTACTTAAATTAGATGCCATAACGCTGAAATATGTCGAAGGTTTGCGTGCGACCTTGCATGGCAGTCCGCGGCCGGCGTGCATCGGACGTTATAAACTAGGATAATCGGAGATTAGGGTAGTGCGTTCGGCAGTTAAAAGGGGGATTTTAATTTTTGGTTATTGGGATAGATGAATATGTCTATGCATATTGTCAAATTAAGGGTTATTGTGTACAGTGAAACCTGTATTTACTCTGTGTATGAAGACGGTAGGGAAAGTTTGGTAGCAGAAAAAAAAAATCCTTTGAAGTTTGTTGTAGTTGTCGGTAAGGGACGAACCATTAGATTTTTGAGGGGGGGGGGGGGGGGGGGGGGGGGGGGGGGGGGGGGGGGGGGGGGGGGGGGGGGGGGGGGGGGGGGGGGGGGGGGGTTGGCAATTTTTTGGTGCAGGATATTTTTTTTCTACGCTCGAGACTATGCAGGATATTTCTTTTTGCCATGATTTGCTTGCATGATATTTTTTTTGCGAGTCTATATGTTTTAATGCCTGACACATATACGTGTTAGGAATACTAGAAATGGCCATACTAGAGACAGGAATACTATAGCAAGTCAGATCTGATGTAACAGCAGCTCAGCAGCTTGATAGCATGAAGCCTGGCCGCGGTGTTGTAACTGCCCCTACAATTTTCTTTACACCAGCCCCCTGTTGATGTCGCTTCCACAACCCATCGTAGTACACCCAACCATCTTACAATTACAGGGCGGCGCCGGAAATATAATGTTGGTGGGGCGAATCTCCTGCGCCGAGCACCGAAGGCGCGAGCTTCTTAGGGGTCCGGGAAATTTTTGAAATGAAACTCTCTGAAATGCTATTTCCAGCGTTCCTGAGACCGGAGAAATATTTTCCAAGGCCAGCTTTGAGTTCATTTAATTCTCATGAAAAGTACATGTACACACGAAACACTTTCTGAAACTTGGGTGTAACTCCATTTTGGTTGTTTGTTCAAAGTAAATTCGACTGTCACTCGAATATTCTCTGTCAATTCTTTTCAGCATGGAAGGCTTTGGAAACGAATTTTCCAAAGCGATTTTTCTCAGTCTGTCATTAGAGGCAGAAAGAAACTGATTTCCAATATCAGCCATGTTCAATTTGTCAGTTAATGCAATGTCTGGATAATGCAATGATTTAATCTTTCTTGTGACATAGTTTGTTCGTAGATATGTCTTGAGCCTTCTTAGGGCAGAGGCCGAGCGCTAACTCACAGCATTGTGATGGATTTGTTTGATGGATTTGTCGGTAGCTGGAGTCCGATAGCTGACGTCCGAGTAACTCAAGGGGTATTGAAATGCTTGGTTTACAATATCCAATCTCCAGTCTAAAGTCAGTCACAATATCTCCGATGCTAAAATTGTAGACTTTGATTAATTAACGGAATATTTATTTTGCAAACTCTAATGCATTAAAGCGCCCCGCCATCAGATCTGGTCAAAGGATGTTGCTACACTATTCATCTTCGCCCACCGCCATTTTGAGCTGTCGAAAGTTGGTGGGGCAAATGCCCCACCTGCCCCACCGGAGCGCCCCCCCCCCCCTGCCAATTACAAGCTTGTTGTACAACGCATAAACAAAGTATTTCTCATCCATTGTGATATACATGTACCTACAATGCCACTGTACAACTATAAAAGAGCCATTCCTTGTGTCAGAAAATATCTTACATGCTTGTGAAATCAGCTAAAAAGCCTACAAAGAAACACAACTTACGTCGGGTCAAAAATAAACCATTGTTATTGGCTAAACTAAACAAGCTAATGAAAAGATAGAACATTTGATCCTCCCCAAGTGCATATAAGTCGCTAACATTCTGCAAACGTCAGTGTGATTTATTTGTGTTCTGACCATCTGCTTCTGGATATAAAATATTTTCTAAAAATATAAGCTTTGCAGGATTTTTTTTTTCCTGGGGGTTTTTGTTTTGCACGATATTTTTTTTGCAGTTCAAGGCCGTGCTCGAATTTTTTTTTGGATTTGCCCAACCCCCCCCCCCCCCCCCCCCCCACCCCCCCAAAAATCTAATGGTCCGTCCCTAAAGAAAAGTGCTCGGCGGTCCCTTGGGAAAATGCACCGAATTTGCATATGTCAAAACGGTAATTTGAAACCTGAAAACACGCTGGCAAAAGCGAAAGTCGCAAGTATTTAAATAAACAGACTATGCGCTTCTACAAATTCTCTGTTTTCTTTCTAGTTTCGCTCGCCAAGTTAAGATTAAGCTTTTCCAAACTCTCAGCCTTCATTTCCAAGTTTTCCACCGCGCTAAAACATCACAGAAAGTTTGGAGTGTCTTCGGGAATATCAAAATATCTGCGGTACGTAGTTTAGCAGATATTTGCTTTCTCACGTTCTGTATTTCGTATTCTCATTGTATTTTACAATGAAGTGTTTCAGTTACGTAATAGGTGTTAATTGCGTTTCTTATATATAAGTTGTTGTCAGTTTATGTTCTTCCTTCGGGGCTGCGACGCCACACGCTACTAAACTAGCAGTAGGGCTATTTTATTGGCGCGGCATGCAATGCGGGCTTCCGATGTGTCCATGGCGTCTCCAGGCAGGATGATTCGAAGATGGAGAAGGTTCGTTGAGTGGGATTCAGCGCTTCGTAACGTGCGTTGCGAGGAAGGATTTGAGTTGGAATCTCGCTGAGAAAAAGCGCTTAAGCCTCTTCTTTGATTCTGCGGAGGAATTGAGTCGACAGGGTTATTTTCAGAGGATTTATTCGCCTCGATCGGCGGGCAGTCGGAAATCGAGTGTGCAGCCCTTTCCTTCTTCTTAGCGGTGGAAAACCAAAAAAGTCATAACTCACCCAAATGGCTTCGGATCGGCTTGAAAAGCCATAGGACAACAGAAAAGACAACAAGGCATTGAAGTAAGTCGATTTTATTGTCAAAATTAACATATATTCAAGAATAATTTCTAAACCGTTTTTTTCCCATACAAACCTTTATAAATTCAAACTGTTGTAACACAACACCACCATAAAGCATCATGAGCCTGGGCCGCCTGTGTCTGTTAGCGCCGCTATACAGGCTGCCGTTACTAGCTCTATGGGTTCTTTAACCGACAATCTTACAAAGGTTATCGAAAATAGGCTTACCGATTTTGCCGAACTTTTTTCGGAAGAAAACAGTTCGTCCGTTGAGCAAGCCGTTAAGAAGGCACGACGCGAGCATTTCACGTGTAAGAGAAAGGGTAACCAGCAGCAGTTAGACCATTCCCTCCAGGTTCTGGACAAGCTTGACGAAGCTTCTGATGCACTGAAGCACAAATCGTACGACAAAGTTAAGGCTGCCTTGGAGTCAGGTACGCAATTGGTGTCCAAGCGCGTTAAAGCAATAAAACTAGCCGACAAGAGCGAGTTTGGTTGGGCGACGGTTAACGAGTATTTATCCGACGAACTCGCCTCGGACTCAGACGATGAAAAGAAAATTTACCGGGCCGAGAGGAGAGCTGAAAGGAAGGTTGCGAAGGAGAAACGTCGTCGTTCACGTCGTCTTGAACACCAGAGGTACCTCGGATTTGCCTGGCCTTTTTCCGGCGTTGTCAGATATTTTACCTTTACAGTTCTTCCTTTCGGGCTCAGCAGCGCTTGCTTTTGTTTCACCAAGTTAATGCGCCCGTTAGTTACCCGTTGGCGCTCAATGGGGCAAAACAGTTTCATTTATTTAGATGGCGGTTTTGGTAGTCTACCAGGCAAATGTTCTGCTGCAGCAGCTAGCTTGATTCAACGTAAAGAACTTTCTTCCTCCGGTCTTCTTTGTAATGAGGAAAAGTCTCACTGGGATCCAATGCAAATCGGTGAGTGGCTAGGCTTCGTGATTGATACCATTTCAATGTCTTTCCGGATTCCTGGTAAGAAAGTCCTCAAACTTAAAGGCTTGTTAGATTCTGCGATTCAGGACGGATTCTCTTCATTTCGCGAGCTTGCGAGAGTAGCAGGCACTATCATTTCAATCGCGTTAGCTGTTGGTCCAATTTCTCGTCTTTTGACCAGGCAAATGTACTTCGCCATTGAAACTAGATCGACATGGGATGACATTATTCATTTTCCTCCCAGTCTTCTACAGGAGCTGAAATTCTGGTATTGCAACATCGACTGCTTGAACGGCTATTCTATTAGGCCACCGTTAGCCACGCATACCGTTGTATTTTCCGACGCTAGCGACGTAGCATTCGGAGGATTTTCGGCTACTTTAGACGGTTCCGTCGTTAGCGGCATGTGGGAGACCGAGGATATCGGCCAAAGCTCTACGTTTCGCGAACTGAAAGCCATTTTTTACGTGTTGCTTTCTTACGTAGCTCAGTTAAAGCACAAGAGAGTTAAAGTTTTCACTGATAACCAGGGCGCCGCCCGCATAGTTGCCGTCGGAAGCTCCAAATCCCACCTCCAGGCTCTTGCTATGGATATTTTCAATCTTTGTCTTGCTAACAGCACCGTTCTCGAAGCTCAATGGATTCCAAGGTCTTTAAATGAACGAGCGGATCTTCTCAGCAGATTTATTGACAAAGACGACTGGTCCATCAACCCTTCCGTTTTTCGACTTGTCGACGCTAAGTGGGGTCCTCACTCAATTGATCGTTTTTCGTCCTATTACAATGCCCAGCTTCCTAGGTTCAATTCTAAATTTGCCTCCCCAGGTTGCAGCGGCGTGGACGCTTTAGCTCAGGATTGGCGAGATGAGAACAACTGGGTTTGCCCTCCCGTGGGTGCCATTGTGCCTTCTGTCAGGGCTCTCTCCTCCTGCTCCGGTTACGGCACTTTGATCGTCCCACAATGGCCTTCAGCCTATTTTTGGCCTTTTTTGCGCGAGAGTTCCTCTCAGTTCAAGTCTTTTGTTACAGGCGTGTTTGAGCTTCCTTGTATTGAAGACCTATTGTTGGAGGGTCCTGGCCAGGAGCAGATTTACAAATCGCGTCCGTCGGTGTTCAGCGGTTGCCCGAAATTTAAAATGTTAGCTTTGAGGATAGATTTTAGGTGAGCTTTGCCATTTTTGTTTCCCCTGACGGCTCGTTACTGTCGGTCTCGCGCGTTAATGTTTTGTTTAGCCCCGGTTTTTTTATCGTGCTGTTATGTATTTTTGCCTGATTTGGCAGTGTTATTTTGCCTGATTTGGCTGCGTCTTTTTGCCTGATTTGGCAGCGTCTTTTTTCGCCTGATTGGGCGGTGTTATTTTAGCTGCTTTGGCAGCGTCGTTTTGCCTGGTTTTGGCAGCGCCCTTTTTTGCCTGTTTTGGCAGTGTTTCTTTGGCTGTTTTTTATTTAGTCGGTCTACATTGGGTTTATTCTGTTGTATTTTCTTTTGTTTTTCGCAGCATTGCTTGGCCGATCCAGTTCGGCCTACGTTTGTTGTTTCCTATAACTTTTCGCTTTTTTGCCCTAGTATGTTTTGAATGATCCGACATCATATTATTTCTTTTGTTTTTCACCTTTTTTCTTGTTTTCTTTTGTTTTATTTTTAGATGTTCTCCAATCCGAGATTTGGCATGAAGCGAATTCTTTGACTGACGAATCTTTACGAAAGCTTGTTCCAGACCTTCTTCATTTACGGATCGAGTCCAAGGCCCCTTCCACAGTTCAGAAATACAAATCTGGTTGGATCAGATGGCGTAAATGGGCAGAATCAAAGATTGGAGTTCAAGTCATTCCGGCGAAGCCGTTGCACATTGCGCTTTTTATTAGTGAGCTTACTGCTATTTCTGTTTCTAATAATACTGGTATATCTCCTATTGAGTCAGTTGTTTATAGTATTAAGTGGGGTCATAGTCTGGCCGGTATAGTAGAATGCCCCACTAGTCACCCCCTTGCTGAGTCGTCCTTAGAGGGTGCGAGACGAAAGCTCGCTCGTCCAGTTCAGCCCAAAGAGCCTTTATCTCTTGATGTAGTTTTAAGGATCGCTGATCATTATATTTCCAGTGGTTCGCTTGCCGTTATTCGTTTTCTTTTTGTCCTCTTGGTTGGCTTTGCTGGGTTTTTTCGTATAGATGAAATTCGCACCTTGACAGTTAAGGATGTCTCTATTTGTGACGAGTACATGAAAGTTTTCCTTTCGAAGCGCAAAAACGATCAGTACAGAGAAGGGCATACGTCCTTTTTAGCAAGGTCCCATAAGTCTACTTGCCCAGTCTCTATTACCGAAAAGTTACTTAAGCTTTTACCTTCTACTAGTGATTCATCTTCGCCCCTTGTTAGGCGAATCGTTAAATCTAAGTCTAAAGAGTGTTTTCATGCTTGTAAGGGAGTTTCGTACTCAACGCTCAGAGACCAGTTTAAGAAATACGTTAAGCCATTTGTAGATGACATTGCTCGTTACAGCACGCACAGTATTAAGTCTGGTGCCGCCTCAAATCCTGCATGCAGGAGTGTTTCTGCTGATCTGCTGGATATGCATGCCGGTTGGAAATGTGCCACTTCAAAGAACAGATACATTAAACATACCGTAAGCGACCGCTTAAAAGTTGCACAATCTATAGCTCTTTAGTTTTTCGTTTAGTTTGTTACAATTATTTAGTTTAATAGCAGTCTCGGCGGGGGACTTAAGTCGTGCCTGGCCCGCCCCAGATTTCCTATCCTTTTTTCCCCACGGGGTTTTTTATGGTAGGTTTTTTCTGGCCACCCTGGCACGGCTTACTCTATTTATCGTTTTTTCATTTCAATTTTTGTACTAGTTTTTTGCATCATCTTAATAAAGTGGCGTTATGGCGTACACACAGGCCATAATCCAATATTCTCAGTGATTTACTGTGTTTGTTTCATATATATACATTTGAGGTTAGTGCAGAATAAACATAAGCCGCGTTTGGTTTCGCGAGCGTTCCATCGACCATCCGCATAATCTCCATCAAAGTGAGAAAAACATTCGTCGCTTGATTCTTGCTCGTTTTCTGGCTTGAATCTCGGTCGTGTCTGGCCATAAATTTTCGAACGGGATGGCTTGAATATGGCCCAATTCTAGCTCAGTCAAGCCATCCGAATGTCACGGCGGTACATATGTCTCGCTCTATTCTTGCTCAATTCTCGTTTGTTTGTCTCGTTCGTGTCAGCCGAATCATCGCCATGATTTGATTCTCGCTGATTGGCATATTTTCTATGGCCTGAGCATCTTGTTACGTGTAAATACCACGTGTAAATACCAGTTCCCGGCGGCCGAGAAAATTATCACATGGAATCGAGGCTACGTGTGCTAGTCCAAATGAAATTGAGGCTAAGTGTGCCAGTCCAAGATGGCGTCCAAACCCTGAAATCGCATAGCATCCAGCCCAATTCCTCCCACAATCCCCTGCGCCCAGACTGATACCCGACAAAATTAGAAAGCGTTCTCCTATCGTCGAACGCAATTAACAAGACTAAACTAGAAATAGTGTTCACTATAGCTGCCCCCGCTTTTGATAACCTGTTTATGGGATGTGTATTGAATATAAATACTGTGCATACGACTGTTGAAAAATTAACGTTTCAAGTATTTTATTGAGGTTAACATCCATGTAAGTAGTCGACATATTTATCTGTAAATTTGACAATGAAATCTATTACAATCATATAGTATTGTATTTATATTCTGTGTAACAGCAACATATTGTATGTTATTAAATTCGTGTAATTTTTGAAAGAAAAAAAAGAAACAAAAAACAGGTCACCAGAAACCATTACAACAATAACCAAACTTGCAACAATGTATTTGTAGACAATATAATGATCTGACAACATCGATGCAACTCTGAGTTTTCAGTGTTACAAACGTTTGAGTTGAGATTTATCATTCTGTTCTGAGATATTTGCGATCTGTTGGATCGAGTCTGTCGACCCCGTTGCTGATTTGTGTCTAAAAAACAAATTTATTCAGTACTGTTGAATGCTTTTGAATTCAAAGAAATCACTGAAGTGCAAAATACTCACCTTAAAATGCTTCTCGAAGATGGCGAAACGCGAACTCGTAAATGCAAGACTTCAAATGCTGCAAGATGCGGGTGTGCGGAAAACTCAGACCCGGCGGAAAACTCAGACCCAGCGGAAAACTCGGACCCCACGAAATTACAAAAGAAATAAACTTCACTCATGATCAATTCTTTTCACCTCGCGTAAAATGTTTTATTGTCACGCAATCACCCCACCAGTGCAGATTTACTTCGATTCAATATGCTGCCAGAACAATTGAACTGTAATTTAGTCGTCGACAGAATGCACTTCCTGTTAATTGGCAACTGAAATAACAAGATAACAGCGAGATATTTATCTTGCCCGGTTCATCGTTTTCGATCAAACAGGGAAAAACTATGAACATGGTTTAAAATAGCAGCCGGCACTTCGGTTACTTTTCACTGAAAAAAAAATAAAAAAAGAGTCGCGAAAATTTTAGTCAAATTTAGTCACTTGTATTCATTCATAGTTATCCATAGTGCTAGACAGAACGGATTTCCCGTGTTTGCGAGTGTAGAAGCGCTCAGATTTGTCTAGACGAGGTTGCGTATTTTACGCTTGAGCAAACACCTGAAGAGAGCGCCATTCAGGAATCGCAACAAAACACGTTAATTTAGATGAATTCCGAGGCTGATATTATTTTAGCACTTCAAAGCATGCGATGTGTCCAACAAAGGTTTCTAGGAAGAAAACTTCTTGTAATCTCGCGGGGTCTGAGTTTTTTCGCTGGGTCTGAGTTTTCCGCACACCCGCAATATGCTGCTAGAAGATGGCGAAGCTCAAAGGTGACGAAACGTGACCTGGCGGTTGCAAGTACCCGACACCACCGTGCGCGCTTGCTAAAATATTACCCGAGACCACCGTGCGCGCCTAGTTTCGTCAAATCGAGAATGCTTCGCCCACTACAAACACATTTCTTACTTTTCAACAAATATTCTTTGTCCTTGTATGTATACACCCGGGGAATGCTAGGGTGCCTCCTCGGGTTTTGGCCTCTGGGCCAAAACCCTGCGGGGGCAAATACGATGAACAAAGAAGGGATTTATACACAAAAATGGTCTCTGAATCTGTCTTCTACCGCAAATGAGGTAAGGAAATTTCAGTGTTTTTCAATGTGGCTATTTTAATTTCATAATGGGTTAACACAGAAGCAGAAGTTAGAATATTTGTGTGACCCGCAAATTGATTGTTGACCTCGTAGGGTCAAATAACTCTAATTTTAACGAACTTTGAAATGCTCTCGCGTCGCTCTGAATCATTTGCCCAAAGAAGTTTTGACAATTTTGAGATCATCTTTATACAAATTAACCAACAGAAACTTAATCCGTTTGAAGGTTTAGCACATGGTGAAAAATTGTTTTGTTTACGAGGTACTTTTAAAGAAGTAAAATGTATGTCTTCGAAATCAAATTATTTTGCAAGCAAAGAACAACATAATAATTCCCAGAATCACTCTTTTAGATATCTAAGGATTGCAAAATACGATTTTCATGTTTTAAATGCCGTAGCCCTACTTGTTTTTGCAAGCGAAACTGTCAAAGTTGTGCAATAATTTTCCACCTCAAATGGCGATTTTAACAGACTTTCGTTTTTCGAATTTTTCTTTTAAATAAAAAGAGATTTGGCCTAAACAGGTATCCGGTGATTTTTGTTATACCTTAATTTTTGCTCTTTATGCACGCCTAGCAACGTTCACTTACAACATTTAAATGTCATCTTCAAACATGCAACTATTCTATTCAAATATTCAATCTTTCAATTCAAAAGTTCAAGTCAGACATTCAAGTCGCTTCTAACATGCAAAAATTCATTCCAAACAAGCGGATATTCAATCCGAACATTCAATTCGAACATTCAATCCGAACATACAATTCGAACATTCAATTTGAACATTCAATCCGAACATTTAATTCGAACATTAAATTCGAACATTCAATCCGAACATTCAATTCTAACATTCAATCCAAACATTCAATTCAAACATTCAATTGAAACATTCAGATTAAACATTCGATCCGAACATTCAATCCGAACATTCAATTTGAACATTCAATCCGAACATTCAATTCGAACATTCAATTTGAACATTCAATCCGAACATTCAATTCGAACATTCAATTCCAACATTCAATTCCAACATTCAATTCGAACTTTCAATGCGAACATTTAATTCGAACATTCAATTTGAACATTCAATCTGAAAATTCAATTCGAAAATTCAATTCGAACAATCCAAACATTCAATCCGAACATTCAATTTGAACATAGACCTTTTTAGCTCTTTTTCACAATGGCGGCCAATTTATTTATTCTTTATCTTATTATAGGAAATTAACAATGCACGTTGACAACGCGAAGAAAATTTACGTTACACTAAATTAACGCGAATATTTCAAAAGTTAGGTTTACATGCATTAAATTAACGCGAATTTTTCGATAAGCATCTTGCCGATATATCTGGTTTTCATTGAAGAGAGGAGCTAACGTAATGGGGGAGGTGAAATCTGTAAAATACAAACGGTCTCCACTGGTTCAAGGCGGCTTAGAAATACCAGTAGAAGTAACCGTGCATTGGGAGGACGAACGCGCATTGGAAATTTTAAAGAGGAAAACAGAAGAAGTGAGCTATCCTCTCGGGGAGACAGAGGAGTATCAAGATCAATCAAAAGACATTTTGAACTCGATTTTAAACGAAGACGTCCTGTCAGATAGTGACTCTGAAGAGCCAATAGAGGAGTCATGAACTAATAAGGTTTTGTAATGAAATATAGGTGCTTTAAAATAACAATGTTGTAAAATAGCCTGCATTAAATTTACATCGACATTAATTAAGATACATTAAATTAACGCGAATTTTGTAAATTCGCGTTAATAAAGTGCGTTGTCAACGTGCATTGTTAATTTCCTATAATAAGGTAGTCTTCCATTCAAGATGGCGTAATCCACATAATGACTACTCAGTAATAGAAAGTGTTATTACCAGAATCGACGCGCAAAAAACACAGACGACATCAGCAGCCTGATCCTTCGTTTGAAGTATCTCAGTCGAGCAATTGTGGGCGAGGAATTACCGGATCCAATTGTTTCTAATTCCTTCCTCGGACAAGTGCTCGCCATTTTCAAAGAGATTTTTTTTTTTTTTTTTTTTTTTTTCATAACAGTTTTATTAAAGAAACCAATAACAAATAACAAAAATAACAGAAATATATAGAGGATATCACATGGCCGCGCGAAGATACGAAATTTCTCCTCGAGTGTCGAAACACATTCCACGAGTGAGCGCAGCGAACGAGTGAAATATTTTTCAACACGAGAAGAGAAATTTCGCATCCCCAAGCGGCCATGTGATGTTCTGTTTATTATATAAACGCCAATGAAATCAAACCATTTCACTTTAATATTTTTTTGTAGTCCTAAAGTAGCAACGGTGTTCTTTTCACGTGTGAAGATAACATGTTATTCTCACGTGTGAAGATATGATGTTTACGCGCGAAAGCTCACCTGGTATTTCATTGGTGTTTATATAATAAACACAGATATTTTGCTATTACAAAGATATTTAACTATTACAGTGTCAGTAGCAGTTACGTAGTTTACACATACGAGAAAAAAAAAATAATAATATGTACAAAAGTAAAGTAAAAAACTAGAGTAGTGGTGCCCAGGTGCGATAATACTTCGGAAGTGCTTTTTTTGTAGTCGCTATTTCTTTAAGAATTTTAAGTTTTTCTTGAACACTCAGTATAAAACATTCGAAATCTAAGACGTTTCCGCGAAGGCTTGTGCAAAAGATACAATATTTGGCAATTAATAGACAATAGTTTAGTGTTTGCCAATGCTTTGTTCTATCATGTCAGCCGTAAAGTATATGGCTTGTAGTTAACGTTATTATTTCACATGTTTTTTGGTACCACCAGTTTTGAAACAGGGTCCAAAAATCGATTGTGAGAGCGCAGTTTATTAGCAGGTGATCTAGAGTTTGTTTCTCGGCATTGCATAAGTTGCATATAGGGTTTTCTAGGAGGCCGTCTCGATGAAGTGAGACGCGGGTTGGGAGTATGTTTTGAATTACTTTGTGTTGAAACATGATTATTTTTA
This sequence comes from Dendrophyllia cribrosa, assembly GCA_024195265.1. NCBI lineage: Eukaryota > Metazoa > Cnidaria > Anthozoa > Scleractinia > Dendrophylliidae > Dendrophyllia > Dendrophyllia cribrosa. The sequence continues at coordinate 9,409,147 of JAJLRJ010000005.1, forward strand.
CTTCGTTTGTGACGGCGAATGGCATGAGATAAACTTTCTGGATGGTCTTTTTTGTGAACCCGTGGAGAAGAATTTTGGTTTCAGCGGTGGGAGGAACGAAAACAGCTTTTAAAAGAGAGGAGTAAATATATCTAGTTGTCTGGGTGTTGACTGGTGTATTGTGTTCAAAATTCGGAGTTGGGCTTTTAAAATTGGCTTTCCACTCATTTGGAATTGCTTTAACCAGACCATAGTATGTCGTAAAAGGGACATTAAGATTGAATTTTAGAGCGAACTCGTGCAATTTCAAAAACTCACTGTTTTGGTTTAATATGTCGCTTATTTTGGTAATGCCAGCGTTGTACCAATTGTTGTAAAAAACAGGTTTGTTTTCTATCAGGATTTTTCTGTTGTTCCACAATGATTCGTTTCTAGGATGCGTTCCGCAATCGGTTTCCGTTGCGATTTTGAACTCATACCAATATTTTAGCATTATTTTATAAAAAGTGGCCTGGGGAGTTTGTTGTCATTGTGAAGTATATTTGCTGGGAAGCTGCATTTTGTTAAAAAGACAAGATTTCCGTGTTTGTGCAAAAGATGATTAGGGATTATTTTCCAGGAAGCTTGTGAATCATCCTAAATTCTGCTTATCCAAGCTAGCTTCAGTGCCTTTTCCATGATTTTGAAATCACACATTTTCAAGCCGCCGTCTTTTTTTTCTCCGATTAAGGTATTTCTTTTGATTTTAGGGGGCTTTCCGGACCAAATAAAGTTGAAGATTAATTTGTTGATTTCTTGGATATAGTGATCTGGAACAGGCAGTACAGAAGCAGAATAAACTAATTTAGAAATCCCAAGAGTCTTGACAATGTTAATTTTTCCATAAAGAGTTAAATTTCTTCGTTTCCAAGTGTTCAACAATTTCTCCAGGTAAAGTATTTTTTCGCCAAAATTGAGTCTGTCAGCGTTTATTTGATTGTAAGAAAAGAAGACACCGAGTGCGTTAATAGGTTCTTTTGGCCATTTAAAACCAAAAGGTTAATCTGTGTTGTGTTTCCATTCTCCTAACCACATTGCTTCGGTTTTGGTAGTATTAATTTCTAGGCCGGAACATTCTTTAAAATCGTTTAATAGCTTTAATAGACTTGTAACGGAGTCAAGGTCACGTACAAATACTGTTGTGTCGTCGGCATATTGAGTTACTTTTAGTTCGTGGTTGTTTACTTGGATACCTTTTATAGCCGGCTCGCTTCTTATAGCTCTAGAGAGAAGTTCTATGCCGAGGACAAAAAGGACGCCAGACAAAGGACAACCTTGTCTGACTCCCCGCTGTAAGGAGAAAAAGACAGAGGCGTGGCCGTTGTTCACGACACAACTTGTAACATTGTTATAGAATATTTTTATCCAGTTTTGGATGTCAAGGCCGAAGTTAAACAGCTGGAGTGTTTCTTGAAGATAGTTCCATTCAATGGAATCGAAAGCTTTTTTAAAGTCCAAGAAAATAGCAATGCCTTTTTTATTTAGCTTGTCTGTGTAGTGTATTAGATCGTAAATCAGTCGTACGTTTTCACCAATATAGCGGCCCTTTACATAACCTGTTTGATCTGGGTTTATTAAGGTTGGCAGAACGTTTTCTATTCTTTTGGCTATAACTTTAGTGAGGATTTTGTAATCAACGTTTAGGAGTGAGATTGGCCTAAGATTTTCTAGGATTGTTTTATCTTTAGATTTTTTTGGTATAAGCGAGATTATTCCTCGTCTTTGGCTTATAGAAAGTGTCTTGTAGTGAAAGGCGTAATTGTAGCTGGCAAGTAGGTCAAAGGAGATGTCTGACCAAAAAAGTCGGTAGAATTCTGCTGGTAGACCATCGGTACCCGGAGATTTATTAGTGCTGAAATCTTTGAGCGCGTTAATACATTCATCTTCGTTTACCAATCCTTCGCAGGATTTCATTTCTTCTTCGCTAAGTTACATTTTCTGATTTAAAAAATGACGAATTCTTAATTTTTTGGTCATCTATGTTGTTGGAGCGGTACAGTAACTCGTAAAAGTTTTTTTTTTCTTCTAAGATTTCAAATTGATCGTCTATATAGGAATTTTCACCTACTTTGAGTTTTGATACTGTTTTAATGTCGTGATGGCGTTTTTCTAAGCTATAGAAATATTTCGTATTACGTTCCCCTTCTTCGTACCATCTCACTTTGCTTCTTAGGATTGCGCCTTTTGTTCTCGTTAGCATGATTTTTTTAAGAAGTGATCTAGCGCGTTGAAGTTCGAGTATGATGTTTTTGTCGTGCGGAGTTTCTTCAGCTTTAGCTTGGAGGTTGTTTAGTTTTTGGTGCAATATTTTTTCTTCATCTCGTTGTTTTTTCGCTTTTCGTTTAGAGTACTGAATGGTAAACCCTCTTATTTCCATTTTAATGAGGTCCCATTTTAGGCCTAAGTCTTGCGTATCTTTGTATTTATTTTTGAAGACTGGAATATTCAACTTCAGTGCTAATACGTACGCTTCGTCTTTAAGTAAGGCTGTGTTGAATTTCCAGAAGCCAGGACCCCTTTTTTGACTTTGGTGATTAGACTGCAGAGTAAAAGACACAGCAGAGTGGTCAGAATTCGGCATGTGGATGATATCACTTTTGTTTGCGAATTGAATTAACTCTTGTGAAACTAAAAAGTAATCTAAGCGGCATTGGATTTTCAACGATTTAGTTCTCCAGGTGAAGTTTTGTTTGTCAGAGTTCAGGTTTCACCAAATATCAGTTAAGTTATATGAATCACATAGCGTGTTGATTTCTTTGATTACAGCTGATTTTGTAGAGATGGGGTTTCCGCCTTTTTTGTCGTTTGAGGTGAGAGCGCAATTAAAGTCTCCACCGATTACGATTGTATCTTGCGCGAATTCTTCTAGTTGTTTGTTTAGTTTTTGAAAAAAAATAACTTGTTGGGTAATGTCATTAGGTGCGTAAATGTTAACGAGGACAATAGTTTTTTCATCGAGTGACAGTTTTAAAATAATGAACCTTCCTAGTTTATCCGAAATAACTTTTACGACTTTGAAATCCACAGAGGGATTAATTAGTGTTATTACACCTTTACTATGGTTTGTTCCATGACTAAAAAAGGCTTTGCCACCCCACTCGTTTTCCCAAGAGGCGGCAATATCATTAGAGCAGTACGATTCTTGCAGAAAAGTGACGTGGTGATTTTGTTTATGTAACCAGCGAAAAATGGTTCGGCGTTTGATTGATTTGTTGAGGCCTCTAACATTTAGCGACAAGCATTTTAGATCGAAAGCATTGGCAGTAATCAGATTGTTAGTTTTGTTTTTGACGTTAGTAAACACAAGCTTCGCGGAGTGAAAACTAATAAAAATAAATTTCTTTCAGCACTAACAGAGAAACGGTAATTGGTAAGACTTGTCTCAGATGGGCTTAAACGTAAACATAATCGAAATGTAACAATAAAATAGAGAGAGATTAAACACACAAGTGACCTAAATGATAAGACTGCATGATATCCACGTACGAAAATCAGACACAAATACACAAATGAACATATATACATAATCCTCGACTAATTAGTGGGATTTGAAGTCCGAGGGATAGCCGGCAGACAAGCTCCGTTTGTCAATAGATGGACATTTGTGCTGAACGGCGAAATAACACATACCTTAGTTAAACATCATGTCTTGGGCGGAATTCATCGGGAATAGAGTTAACGTCAAAAACTTGATTGTCAATAAACAAACTACGATTAATTACTTTTGAATCATGTCCCTTCTGTTTGGCGACGAACATGGCTTTGATTAGGGATCTTCTTTCCTCCTGGATGGCACGGGCATAATCTTTGGTTATATAAGCATCTTTGTACTTGACGGATTTCTTTAGCCGGCTTTTGGCGGATAGCACCTTCTCCGTATGCTCCCTGCTTACAAATCTTGCGATGATGGGTCGCGGACGCGATGGAGTAAAATCGTCAGTGTCGTGATGAGTCGTCGCTTTGCCAACACGGTGTATGGCGTGGAAATGGATATTTTCAGTGTTGATCTTTAAATCATTTTCGATGATGTCATAGACTATATTCCGACAATTTTCGTCCTTGTCCTCTGGTATGTTCATGAACTTTAAGTTCTCTCTTCTTGTGTAGTTTTCGAGGGCAGTAAGTTTTTCTTGGGTGTCTTTAAGTGATGGCCGTAGTTGTTCGTTTTCAGCCCGAATTTTTGTCATCTCTGCTTGCAGTGCTTGGATAGTTTTTGTTTGATTGTCCAACATTTCTTGGTGAGAACGTTTGGAGTCTTTGTGCGCCTTTGTCTCTTGCTGAACATCTTCTATTGCTGCCCAGGCGTTTTCGAGGGACTTTTCAATTTCTTTAATGGACTCTTTGACGCCGTCGGTTTGTTGTTTGAATTCGCATCTTAACTGGGCCATGTCAACATGCATTTGTGAAAAGTTGTCGTCTATCCTTGTGTCCATAGAATTTAGTTTGTCCATTATAAGTTGTAAGGACATCTCTTCTTCTACGTTGTCCAGGTTGTCTTCTTCAATGCTCGTCTCTTTGCTTTTTATTCTGTTTCGTTTTGGTGATGGACTTGTGCTGTCACTTGTCGGCGAGCATATCGGCGAGCGAGTTAGTCTTTTCGACATTAAGTCGAAGTTTGTTGTTTGTTGATCACTAATACTTATCACCAGCACTTCGGGAGTTATGTTTTGGGCTTGCTTGGGCTTCCCCGGCGTGAAGGCTACAGAGCTCGAAAAACGTGGCCGACGGCCATTTTGGCTTTCACACCATTTTCAAAGAGATAGAATTGGAGAGCGATTGGGAAAATGACAGTGCAAACGAACGTCGGGGAAGACCTTCAGTTTAAAATAAAAAAGAGCAGTTATCGCTCCTTGTGGAAAATGATTTCAAAGTATCGGAAATAAGCGCGATATTATAGGGGAATCGACAAGAACAGTGAGGACACGGTTGTCTTCTTTTGGTATGAGTATTTCATTCAGATAATTAAGCCATAAGATTTTGTATTATTTGGGTAAAACTTCCGCACTGGTCCATAAAACTCATAAGCTATACTCGACGAGCAGATAAAGTTCTTCTTCCTTGAGACATTTATAAAAGTATGGTTTAAATTCGTCCAAAAGCGTCCAAAGATCGTGACTTACACACTGGCAATCATTCCTAGGATGGCAAATTAGTCCATTTACGTTTTCGTCTCTGCATTTTGCCATAAGCTGCCCAATTGCACATGCATGAAATCATTTTACCAAAGGTCAATTTTTAAATCAACACACAGCCCCTCGCTATCAAACTACTGTGTTCAATATACAGACCTGGCTGTCCGCGTAATAAAAGCCTGACGTAGAGCACGCTTTTAAAAGCGACTGACACCCTCCAGAAGTGTAGTTTAATTGTTATTTTTGTGAGTTGAGTTACGATTTACGAGTTCGAGTTAGAACTGATTCCAAGTTTGAATTGTAATTTCGAAGCAGAAAGTTTTATGGTCCAATAATTATGTCATTTGGAATAATACTACACATTGGCAACTGTTAACGTTTCGTTTAAAAGCACTTTATGTTACGAAGTCTCGAGGTACGCCAGAGATTGTCATTCGCTTAAATGGACACGCCTATTAAGCATATTTATTCGAGCAGTGCCAAAGTGGACTTGTTAGCGTGATTAATAGACATTTTAGGGAATTCAAATAAAAAGTCCAAGGAAGTCAAACACCTTACCTTTGAGTTGAAGTGCTGAGAGACGGTACCGCAAAAGCTAGCTTTCCGAGAAAAAATAATCTGGCTGTCTGATAGAAGCAACGTGTTACTGAGTTGTGGAGTGTTAACCTCTCGACGTTGACTTTTATTTTCCTTAAATTATGTAAAATATTAATTTAACTAAAAACTTTAAACCATGATCAAATTACAAATTGAAATTGAAATATCATTTAATTACTTTTTCTGAGAGTGTCGTGTTTTTCTTAATGTTTAAACACTGCATTTTTATTAAATGGAAACAGTTTCCGTATTTCTAAAGTTATGGTAATAAGAGAAAGTTTACCGGAGAATACAAATAGCTATAGAAACATGAGCTGAAGGCTATTTGGAAATCTTTTGGCCACCTTAAAGAAAACCAAAAGCTGATATTTCGAGCGCTTTCCCTTTGTAAGAGGAAATCGAGTGTCTCATGGTGACCAATCTACCGTACAACTCAGTTGATATTAAATACCAAACTTTCCTGTTTTACTCACCCACAGACGCAGCACCACAGTTTCTTTAGAAACTAATTGAAAATGAAATATCATTTAATTACTTATTCTGAGAGTGTCGGGTTTTTTTAATGTTTAAACACTGCATTTTATAAATGTTTTTTTCTCTTCATAGGGCACTCGTGTTTTCATGTCCTTTTTCGTTTTCAAGAAATAAAAATAGGTCCGCAATGCGTACATGAGTGAGCTTACGATAAAAATTTGCACGGAAATATCTAGAGACGGAATTTGTGATGTCGAAAATGTTACTGTCAAAGATATTAAGCTAAATGAGAAATGCACCATAGGCTGTCTGCCTCTGATTTTTCAGAAAAACTATTTAACGATATAATGTGGTACTGTCACAGGTATGGAAGCACAACTTAAAAAATGGTTCATTGACTGTATAACTGGTGCAAGTGTTCCAAGTCCAAGAGATGTGATAAAAACACATGTCCACCAAGCACCATTGTGGCTTGCAACTTAACGTCTCAAGAGCTTCTGTATTGGAAAAGTATCTTGGTTTGTCGAGGATGATTTTTTGTTTTGTTGGACTGGAAAATCGTTCGTTAATTTGGTATCGTTTTTGTCACGCTATGTAATGTCACTACAAGGACCGAGTTATCATCATTGTCATCATCAAAGTTATCATATTAGCAAATTTCTGAAAAAAATGTAAATCATATACAGCAGTCCCTCTGTTAAGCTGAAACCCTCAGGACCTTGAGAACCATTTCCAGTAAAGGACTGGTGAATACATATTTTGGGTTTTTGAGAAATGACCACTTAATAGAGGAAGTACTGTAACTGTGAACATGAACAAAATTCTAGATCTACCGCACATGGATTTACACAAGGATGGGTGCCTATTTGAAATAGGTGTTTATTTGAAACAGTGTCTGACAAACAAACGTGGTCGGGTTTCACATGTAAGGAGTGGTAAAACCCCATACTGACAGTAAAGATTGACACCATTATACTCAAGGCAGGCAATGTTATCTTTTAATCAAAATATATAAATTTAAAGATCAATTTAATAAAACTTTTACGCTTGTAGCTATTGTTTCAGAGGTCTGAAACAATAACTACACTTGTAAATTACAGCTGTAAAAGTTTTATGAAATTGAGCCCTGGTTGGTGCTTATAGCATGTAGCTGTTTGCATACAGTATCAGCATTGCCAACAATAACAGTAAAACATTAACACTTATTCTCAAGTTTTTTTGGAATGTAGGTAGCTGTAACAAGTATAGTTAACTTACATTTTAAACTTAGTAACATCAACGTTTTCAAACAATAACTTTTCAACGTTTTAGTGTAACTGCACTTAACCCAGATTTGTGTCTCTAAAGACATTATTTGTTCTTCGAAGAGAATTCATCGTTTCCCGAAGGAAATATTTTGTTCCCAGAAGGGAATTATATGACCCTGAGACAGGGTTATGGATTGCCAGATGTTGTACATGGAGCAATTCGCAATGCTGGACTGCACAAGTCACTCGGCGGCCATCACAGCTGTCTTTAAAACTACATCTCGGTGATTTAGGGAACCTTTTGTTGGCGAAGATTTTGTCTACACCTTCAAAACATCTGAAAAACTCTTTACGTGAAAACAATAGACACATTGCTTGAATGCTGTGCCTGATTACTGGTGCAATATAACACGAAAACATCGTAAATTTCGAGCCTCTTACCTCTCTTTCTCCAACGGCGAAAAAACGTGGTTGCTTCCACGTTCCGTGTTTTTGATATCGAAAATACGTCGTTCGTTATCCGGGATGATCCGGGATCAGTTCGCAGCACTTCGTGTTCAACCTCGCTCATATTCGCGTGTTCGTGCTCTCATCGTTCGTACGGAAATAAACAATATCTGTTCGAGACCAGGCGCCGTGATACCGAAGACAACCCGAAGAATGGACTACCACGGACTTACGGACACTTCCCATGACAAAGAGTGAGATTACACTTCATGTAAGCTCACTCAAAAATGAACCTATTTTCGTTACCAATACCTTAGTTTAGTCATGTTTTGAAATCAAGTCATGCTGCATGTATATAGCTTCGAGCAAAATACAAAATGTAATTAAATGAAAACAGTTTCCGTATTTCTAAAGTTATGGTAATAAGAGGAAGTTTGCCGGAGAACGTCAAATAGCTATAGAAGTAACATGAGCCGAAGGCTATTTGGAAATCTTTTGGCCACCTTAAAAAAAATCAAAAGCTGATATTTCGAGCGCTTTCCCTTTGTAAGAGCAAATCGAGTGTCTTACGGTGGCTAATCTACCTTACAACTCAGTTGATATTAAACACCAAACTTTCCTGTTTTACTCCCCTACAGACGCAGCACCACAGTTTCTTTAGAAACTAATTCCCATGTTCTTTCGATTTATTCCGAACTTTTACGAGTGTTACCATAATTTTGTGAAAACAAGATAAAATTGCTTTCTGTCGCGTTTAGAAAAGGAAACGAAACAAAGGAAGGAAAGAAAAATAAATCCCTTTTTTTCACATGTAACTTATAAATAAGTGCAACTCCCTGGTTCGCACCGATCGACCAGTTTGACGCTTTTTTACCTGTGCAAAAACAGAGGCGCGTAAAATCTTGACAAAGAATGAAAAGACGCGTGGATAATTGTAAGTGCGTGTTGTTATTTGCGAATTTGAATAGTTGACATTATTTGGGGTTTTAGGACAAATTTTCTGGGTGACTAGAAATCTTTTCAGAAAGTACTATGAATTGCCAAAGAAGAAGTTGTCCGATATATTGTTTAGCGACTAGAACATATCTGAACCACCAATGGACGGATTTAATGTTTTGTCGCTAAAAGTGGGAAGTTTGCTTTTTATTTTTAGTATTAATTTCGATCCAATCTTTACAATGAAAGCATGCATGCATTCATACGCGACGAGTGAATGACGCTTTTCCCTTGTGAAAACTATAAAAGTATGGTTTGAATTCGTCCTAAATCGTTCAAAGTTCGTAACTTATACACTGGCAATCATTCCTGCGGGATGTCAAATAAGTCCATTTACGTTTTCGTCTCTGCATTTTGCCATAAGCCGCCACACTTCACATGCATGAAATCTATTTTACCAAAGCTCAATTTTTAAATCTCTGCATTTATTTTTGCGCAATGAGCGCTTTCCCTTCGTCAGAGTAAACATGAACGAGTGTCTTACGGTGGCCAATCTACCTTACAACTCAGTTGACATTAAATACCAAACTTTACTGTTCTACTCCCGCCCAGACATAGCACCACAGTTTCTTTAGAAACTAATTTCTTTATTTATTCGTTTTTTTTTTCGAACTTTCACGAGTGTTACCATATGTGATAATTTTGTGGAAACAAGATAAAATTGCTTTCTATCGCGTTTAAAAAAGGAAACGAAAAAAAGGAAAGAAAGAAAAATAAATCCATTTTTTACGTGTGACTTATCAATAAGTGCAACTCCCTGGTTCGCACCGATCGACCAGTTTGACGCTTTTTTACCAGCGCAAAAACAGAAGCGCGTAGAATCTTGACTAAGAATAAAAAGACGCGTGGATAATGATAAGTGCGTGGTGTGATTTGCGAATTTGAATAGTTGACAATATTTCGGGTTTTAGTACAAAATTTCGGGGTGACTAGAAATCTTTTCAGAAAGTACTATTAATTGCCAAAGAAGAAGTTGTCCGATATATTGTTTAGCGACCAGACATATCTGAACCACCAATGGACGGATTTAATGTTTTGTCGCCAAAACTGGGAAGTTTGCTTTTTATTTTTAATATTAATTTATTATCCAATCTTTACAAGAAAGCATGCATGCATTCACACGCGACAAGCGGATGACGTTCATCCCCTTGTGTAAACTATAAAAGTATGGGTTGAATTCACTCAAAAGCGTCCAAAGATCGTGACTTATACACTGGCTATCATTCCTAGGATGGCAAATAAGTCCATTTACGTTTTCGTCTCTGCATTTTGCCATAAGCTGCCACATTTCACAAGCATGAAATCAATTTTACCAAAGGTCAATTTTTAAATCAACACACAGCCCCTCGCTATCAAACTACTGTGTTCAATATACAGACCTGGCTGTCCGCGTAATAAAAGCCTGACGTAGAGCACGCTTTTAAAAGCGACTGACACCCTCCAGAAGTGTAGTTTAATTGTTATTTTTGTGAGTTGAGTTACGATTTACGAGTTCGAGTTAGAACTGATTCCAAGTTTGAATTGTAATTTCGAAGCAGAAAGTTTTATGGTCCAATAATTATATGTCGCTTAGAATAATACTACACATTGGCAACTGTTAACGTTTCGTTTAAAAGCACTTTATGCCACGAATCCTCGAGGTACGCCAGAGATTGTCTTAAATGGACGCGCCTATTAAGGATATTTATCCGAGCAGTGCCAAAGTCGACTTATTAGCGTGAGTAATAGACATTTTAGGGAATTCAAATAAAAAGTCCAAGGAAGTCAAAACATCTTACCTTTGAGTCAAGAGACGGTACCGCAAAAGCTAGCTTTCCAGAAAAAAATAATCTGGCTGTCTAATAGAACGTGTTACTGTTTTGTGGAGTTTTAACCTCTCGACGTTGACTTTTATTTTCCTTAAATTATTAAAAATATTAATTTAACCAAAAACTTTCAACCATGATCAAATTACAAATTGAAATATCATTTAATTACTTTTTCTGAGAGTGTCGTTTTTTTTTAATGTTTAAACACTGCATTTTATAGATTTTTTTTCTCTTCATAGGATACTCGAATTTTCATGTCCTTTTTCGTTTTCAAGAGGAGAAAATGAACCTATTTTCGTTACCAATACCGTAGTTTAGTCATGTTTTGAAATCAAGTCATGCTGCATGTATTTGGCTTCGAGCGAAATACAAAATGTATGAAATGGAAACAGTTTCCGTATTTCTAAAGTTATGGTAATAAGAGGAAGTTTGCCGGAGAACGTCAAATAGCTATAGAAACATGAGCCGAAGGCTATTTGGAAATCTTTTGGCCACCTTAAAGAAAATCAAAAGTACCTTTTGAGCGTAATAGAAAATGCTATTACCAGAATCGACGGCGCAAAAATCACAGACGACATCAGCAGCCTGATCCTTCGTTTAGAGTTTCTCAATCGAGCAATTGTGGGCGAGGGATTACCGGATCCAATTGTTTCCTTCCTTGGACAAGTGCTCGCCATTTTGAAAGAGATATCATTGGAGAGCGATTGGAAAAATGACAGTGCAAACGAACGTCGGGGAAGACCTTCTTTTAACATAAGAAAGAGCAGTTATCGCTACTTGTGGAAAATGATTTCAATGTATCGGAAATAAGCAGAATATTTATAGGGGAATCGACAACAACAGTGAGGATACGGTTGTCTTCTTTTGGTATGAGTATTTCAGATAATTAAGCTATAAGATTTTGTATTATTTGGGTAAAACTTCCGCACTGGTCCATAAAACTTATAAGCTATACGCGACGAGTGGATAAAATTCTTCTACCTTGAGAAATTTATAAAAGTATGGTTTAAATTTGGCCTAAAGCGTCCAAAGCCGGATCGTGACTTATTCACTGCTAATCATTCCTGGGATGTCAAATACTAAGTCCATTTACATTTTCGTCTCTGCATTTTGCCATAAGCTGCCACATTTCACATGCATGAAATCTATTTTATCAATGGTCAATTTTTAAATCTCTGCATCCAGTTTACTTTTGAGCAATGAGCGCTTTCCCTTCGTCAGAGTAAACCTGAACGAGTGTCTTACGGTGACCAATCTACCTCACAACTCAGTTGACATTAAATACCAAACTTTACTGTTTTACTCCCGCACAGACGCAGCACCACAGTTTCTTTAGAAACTAATTTCTATATTCTTTCGATTTATTCCGAACTTTCACGGGTGTTACCATAATTTTTTGGAAACAAGATAAAATTGCTTTCTATTGCGTTTAGAAAAGGAAACGAAAAAAAGAAAGGAAAGAAAAATAAATCCTTTTTTTTTTTCGCGTGTGACTTATAAATAAGTGCAACTCCCTGGTTCGCACCGATCGATCAGTTTGACGCTTTTTTACTGGCACAAAAACAGAGGGGCTTAGAATCTTGACTAAGAATTAAAAGACGCGTGGATAATGATAAGTGCGTGGTGTGATTTGCGAATTTGAATAGTTGACATTATTTCGGGTTTTAGTACAAATTTTCTGGGTGACCAGAAATCTTTTCAGAAAGTACTATTAATTGCCAAAGAAGAAGTTGCCCGATATATTGTTTAGCGACTAGAACATATCTGAACCACCAATGGACGGCTTTAATGTTTTGTCGCTAAAAGTGGGAAGTTTGCTTTTTATTTTTAGCATTAATTTATCCAATCTTTACAATGAAAGCATGCATGCATTCATACGCGACGAGTGAATGACGCTTTTACCTTGTAAAAACTATAAAAGTATGGTTTGAATTCGTCCTAAAGCGTCCAAAGACCGTGCCTTATACACTGGCAATCATTCCTGCTGGATGTCAAATAAGTCCATTTACGTTTTCGTGTTTGAATTTTGCCATAAGCCGCCACATTTCACATGCATGAAATCTATTTTACCAAAGGTCAATTTTTAAATCTCTGCATTTATTTTTGCGCAATGAGCGCTTTCCCTTCGTCAGAGTAAACCTTAACGAGTGTCTTACGGTGACCAATCTACCTTACAACTCAGTTGATATTAAATACCAAACTTTACTGTTTTACTCCCGCACAGACGTAGCACCACAGTTTCTTTAGAAACTAATTTCTTTATTTATTCGTTTTGTTTTTCGAACTTTCACGAGTGTTACCATATGTGATAATTTTGTGGAAACAAGATAAAATTTCTATCTATCGCGTTTAAAAAAGGAAACGAAAAAAAGGAAAGAAGGAGAAAAAAAAAAAACATTTTTTACGTGTGACTTATCAATAAGTGCAACTCCCTGGTTCGCACCGATCGACCAGTTTGACGCTTTTTTACCAGCGCAAAAACAGAGGCGCGTAGAATCTTGACTAAGAATGAAAAGACTCGTGGATATTGATAAGTGCGTCGTGTGATTTGCGAATTTGAATAGTTGACATTTTTTCGGGTTTTAGTACAAAATTTCGGGGTGACTAGAAATCTTTTCAGAAAGTACTATGAATTGCCAAAGAAGAAGTTGTCCGATATATTGTTTAGCGACCAGACATATCTGAACCACCAATGGACGGATTTAATGTTATGTCGCCAAAACTGGGAAGTTTGCTTTTTATTTTTAATATTAATTTAATATCCAATCTTTACAATGAAAGCATGCATGCATTCACACGCGACGAGCGGATGACGTTCTTCTCCTTGTGTAAACTATAAAAGTATGGTTTGAATTCGTTCAAAAGCGTCCATAGATCGTGACTTATACACTGGCAATCATTCTTAGGATGGCAAATAAGTCCATTTACGTTTTCGTCTCTGCATTTTGCCATAAGCTGCCACATTTCACATGCATGAAATCATTTTAGCAAAGGTCAATTTTTAAATCAACACACAGCCCCTCGCTATCAAACTACTGTGTTCAATATACAGACCTGGCTGTCCGCGTAATAAAAGCCTGACGTAGAGCACGCTTTTAAAAGCGACTGAGACCCTCCAGATGTGTAGTTTAATTGTTATTTTTGTGAGTTGAGTTACGATTTACGAGTTCGAGTTAGAACTGATTCCAAGTTTGAATTGTAATTTCGAAACAGAAAGTTTTATGGTCCAATATTAATTATGTCACTTGGAATAATACTACACATAGGCAACTGTTAACGTTTCGTTTAAAAGCACTTTATGCCACGAATCCTCGAGGTACGCCAGAGATTGTCTTAAATGGACGCGCCTATTAAGGATATTTATCCGAGCAGTGCCAAAGTCGACTTATTAGCGTGAGTAATAGTCATTTTAGGGAATTGAAATAAAAAGTCCAAGGAAGTCAAAACATCTTACCTTTGAGTTAAGAGACGGTACCGCAAAAGCTAGCTTTCGAGAAAAAATTAATCTGGCTGTCTAATAGAAGCAACGGGTTACTGTTTTGTGGAGTTTTAACCTCTCGACGTTGACTTTTATTTTCCTTAAATTATTAAAAATATTAATTTAACCAAAAACTTTCAACCATGATCAAATTACAAATTGAAATATCATTTAATTACTTTTTCTGAGAGTGTCGTTTTTTTTAATGTTTAAACACTGCATTTTATAGATTTTTTTCTCTTCATAGGGCACTCGTATTTTCATGTCCTTTTTCGTTTTCATGAAAAAAAAATGAACCTATTTTCGTTACCAATACCTTAGTTTAGTCATGTTTTGAAATCAAGTCATGCTGCATGTATATAGCTTCGAGCAAAATACAAAATGTAATTAAATGGAAAGAGTTTCCGTATTTCTAAAGTTATGGTGATAAGAGGAAGTTTGCCGGAGAACGTCAAATAGCTATAGAAATTAACATGAGCCGAAGGCTATTTGGAAATCTTTTGGCCACCTTAAAAAAAATCAAAAGCTGATATTTCGAGCGCTTTCCCTTTGTATGAGCAAATCGAGTGTCTTACGGTGGCTAATCTACCTATGCCAAAGTTGATAAAGATCTCACTTCTACCAACCAAAAAATTGTCAAAGAAACTATCCAAGACCTCATTACTAAACAACAATTACCAGTTACCGCCAACAATCTCATCATCACTACTCCTAGAACCTCACGCGTTTATTTCAAACCTAAAATTCATAAACCAAACAATCCGGGCCGACCCATTGTTTCCGCTTGTAGCTGTCCTACCGAACTAATTTCTAGCTATTTAGACAAAATCATGGCCCCCATTGTCAAATCACTACCCTCGTACATTAAGGACACCAATCACGCACTCGAAATTTTCCGGGATTTCAGTTTTGCCAGCGAAAACAAATTAATTTTCACTATGGACATTACCTCTTTATATACCGTCATCCCCAATGACGAAGGACTTCAAGCACTAAAATATTTTTTCGACCAGCGCTCCATTCAAAACCCAAGCTCAGAAACACTGCTCCGCTTAGCCGAATTAGTTTTGACACTTAACTGTTTTTCATTTTCCCAAAACTACTACAAACAAGTAAATGGAGTCGCCATGGGCACCAAAATGGGACCAAGCTACGCTAACCTTTTTGTAGGCCACATCGAAGACAAATTTTTTAATCAGTACCACGGAACCAAACCCGAACTCTACGGCCGCTACATCGATGATTGCATTGGCGCTACCTCTTCCAGTAAAGAAGAACTTAATCAATTCATAACTTCTGTCAATACTTTTCATCCAGCTCTAAAATATACCTGGGAAATTTCCGAAACCTCAGTCGCTTTTCTTGACATTAATATTTCAATCAACGGTAACAGTTTATCCACAAGTGTGCACTACAAACCTACAGATTCCCACAGTTATCTGTTACATTCATCCTCACATCCATCGCACGTTAAAAACGCCATTCCGTATTCTCAATTTCTCAGACTTCGACGTCTATGTAGTGATGACTCTGATTTTTCCAACAAATCAGAAGAAATGTGCCAGTTTTTCAAGAAACGTGGGTACCCTGACTCTGTTGTTAATACGGGCCAACAACGTGCACAACAGATCGACAGACAGTCAGCACTACAAACGCCACAGAAGGAAGAGAACGAGAGAATTCCATTCACCCTCACTTTCCACCCACACAACAACACAGTCAAAAGCATCATTTTAAAAAATTTCAAATTACTCCAAAACGACCCCGAAACTGGCAGAATTTTTTCACAACCCCCACTAATTTCATTCAAACGTGACAAAAACATAGGCAACTTTCTAGTTACGAGCGCACTGAAATCTGACGATGTACCGGGAACTTTCAAATGCACACGCACACGATGTAACACTTGTCCTTTCATTCACAACGCGGACAAAATAACAGGACCCAAACGATCTATTAAAATCACTGATCGTTTTACATGCACCTCCGTAAATGTTATCTACTGCATTACATGTACTTTTTGCAAAAAGATATACATTGGCGAAACAGGGAGGAGACTGGGCGACCGTTTTCGTGAACATCTCCGAGACGTTGAAAAAAATGACAAAGACGCATCCAAACCAGTCGCGCGCCATTTTAATCTTACTAACCATTCTAAACAACACATGACAATCTGCGGCCTTTCCCTACACCGGGGTAACACAGAAAGCCGTAAAAACCTAGAACAAAAAATCATCTTTCAAATCGGCACTCTCAAACCCCACGGAATCAACGAACGCTTTTCATTCAACTAATCTACATTTGTTTTTCACGTCACCAAATTTCCACCAATAGCGTAGCTCCACCGCTTACTATATAAAACCACACACTACCCACAATTCCTTGATTCGCTCCGACGAAGGGCTAGCGCTCGAAACGTCAGCTATTTGAATCTTTTTACGGTGGTCAATTTACCTTATCGACTCAGTCGATAAAACTAAATTCTCGTGTTTCATCCCCCCACCGACGCAGCACCACAGTTTCTCTAGAAACTAACCCCATACCTTACAACTCAGTTGATATTAAATACCAAACTTTCCTGTTTTACTCCCCTACAGACGCAGCACCACAGTTTCTTTAGAAACTAATTCCCATGTTCTTTCGATTTATTCCGAACTTTCACGAGTGTTACAATAATTTTGTGAAAACAAGATAGTGTGGTATTATTCCAAGTGACATAATTAATATTGGACCATAAAACTTTCTGCTTCGAAATTACAATTCAAACTTGGAATCAGTTCTAACTCGAACTCGTAAATCGTAGCTCAACTCACAAAAATAACAATTAAACTACACATCTGGAGGATCTCAGTCGCTTTTAAAAGCGTGCTCTACGTCAGGCTTTTATTACGCGGACAGCCAGGTCTGTACATTGAACACAGTAGTTTGATAGCGAGGGGCTGTGTGTTGATTTAAAAATTGACCTTTGCTAAAATGATTTCCTGCATGTGAAATGTGGCAGCTTATGGCAAAATTCAGAGACGAAAACTTAAATGGACTTATTTGCCATCCTAAGAATGATTGCCAGTGTATAAGTCACGAGTCAGCGCAAAAACAGAGGCGCGTAGAATCTTGTCTAAGAATGAAAAGACGCGTGGATAATGATAAGCGCGTGGTGTGATTTGCGAATTTAAATAGTTGACATTATCTCGGGTTTTAGTATAAAATTTCCCGGGTGACTAGAAATCTTTTACAGAAAAAACCTATCAATTGCCAAAGTAGAAGTTGTCCGATATTTTGTTTAGCGACTACAACATATGTGAACCACCAATGGACGGCTTTAATGTTTTGTTACCAAAACTGGGAAGTTTTTTTTTTAATTTTTTATTAATTAATCCAATCTTAACAATTAAAGCATGCATGCATTCATACGCGACGAGCGGATGACGTTCTTCCCCTTGTGCAAACTATGTAAGTGTGATTTGAATTCGTCCTAAAGCATCCAGAGATCTTGACTGGCAATCATTCCTGCTGAATGTCAAATAATTAAGTCCATTTACGATTTCGTCTCTGCATTTTGCCATAAGCTGTCACATTTTACATGAAAGAAATTTATTTTACCAAAGGTCAATTTTTAAAATCAATGCTCAGCCCCTCGCTATCAAACTACTGGGTTCAATATAAGCTCTTATAGCTTATCTGAAATACTAATACCCGTGGCAGGGGTTTCTAATCGAAGAAAATCGAACAAAAAAACAGGCGAGCATCTAATTTTGTGTGAGTTCGATTATCGAACAAAATCGAGCACAATCGAACAAAATCGAACAGAATCGAACAAAATTGAAAGCAATCTAGCCAGATTTTTGTTTGGACTGCATCTCTTGACGCCTGAAACTAAGTGTAACACGCAGAAGTAATCATAACCGACCTTTCTTAAATGAAGTAAATAGGAGAACGCCTACTACATGTTAATTACATTTCATAGTAGTGGGAAGGAAATGGCTTTTGTCCTGAATATCACCGTAAAACTCAAACATTTCACTCACTGCAACACAGGCAATGATGTTCAACATGTGAGTAATGATTATGATGATTAAGCAGAACGCTGTCGCCATGAGTTTTTCCAAGCCTTCAATAGCAGCCATGAGTGACGTAGACAGGAAGAGGGCAATTGCTAACATGACAACAATTGTATGAGGGGAAGAGCTAGACTTTCAATAAAGTCCTTCGTCTTATATTTTATAGCCCGCCGGACGAAGGACTTTTCACACTTGATTGGCGCCATTAAACGGGTCGCTGCGCTTAGACCAATCAGAGTAGCCGAGAGTAGCCCTTGGGGACAGAACTGTCAATCACAAGGTATTAGGCACAATGAAACGTGACTTGCAGTTGAAATTCAACGGGGTCGGTTGCGAAACAATAATCGATGACATTGACAAGTCACGCCACCCCCCATTTTTGGCGCGAAACGCAAATGAAAACCCTTCAAGCGAGACAAGTCGACTTCTCGCGACTTTGTCGCTTGCTCGGCCGCTTCGCGGCCTCAAAAGCTCGCTTCTATGGAAAGCCATAACTTTCTTGTGTGATCATTAATCATTGTGTGTTGACGTTTTGTCGTTATGTGATGTAGTTTTGTCATGTTGTAATTCTGATACATCGTTATGTGGTTCGGTTTTGGCACTATGTTATGAAGTTTCTAAATTATGTTTCGAGGTTTTGACATTATGTGATGAGGTTTGATCATTATGTGATGTGGTTCTACCATGATGTGGTGTGGTTTTATCATTATGTGGTGAGGTTATTTGGTTATGTGTTGTAGTCTTGTCATTACGTGATGCGGTTGTTTCATTATGTGGTGCGGTTCCTTCGTTATGTGGTTTCACCATCATGTGTTGTGGTTTCAGCATTACGTAATGTGGTTTCTTTATTTAGGAAATCGAGTTTACTTCCGGTGTCAAGTATTATTACCCAGGTTCCTCTCGTCCTAAGAACCCGTTTATCCAGTTTTTCTCGCCCACGGACGCTTTGCGCGTAATACACAGAGTCAAAAAGATAAAAGATACTTTTCGGGCCGGGGTTTGAGCGCGGGCTCATTTCCTCCGCTGGAAATCGAGCCTTCTTCGTCCTTCGTCGCGAAATCATGGAAAACATTTTGAAAAAGCTCGGTTTTGACTCTATCAAGAAAGAAAGAAACCACATTACATAATGCTGAAACCACAACACATAATGGTGAAACCACATAACGAAGGAACCGCACCACATAATAAAACAACCGCATCACGTAATGACAAGACTACAACACATAACCAATGAACCTCACCACATAATGATAAAACCACACCACATCATGGTAGAACCACATCACATAATGATCAAACTTCATAACATAGTGCCAAAACCGAACCACATAACGATGTATCAGAATTACAACATGACAAAACTACATCACATAACGACAAAACGTCAACACATAATAATCTTGCTAACCATTCTAAACAACACATGACAATCTGCGGCCTATCCCTACACCAGGGTAACACAGAAAGCCGTAAAAACCTAGAACAAAAAATCATCTTTCAAATCGGCACTCTCAAACCCCACGGAATCAACGAACGCTTTTCATTCAACTAATTTACATTTGTTTTTCACGTCACCAAATTTCCACCAATAGCGTAGCTCCACCGCTTACTATATAAAACCACACACTACCCACAATTCCTTGATTCGCTCCGACGAAGGGCTAGCGCTCTAAACGTCAACTATTTGAATCTTTTTACGGTGGTCAATCATCGCCAACTATTCCGGCCAAGCGCCCGCGTAGCTTAAGCGGTTTCTTAGAAAGTAACTCTCAAAATGGCGTCAAATTTTACAAAGAAATGTATGGAGAGGTTTCGAATATTTCGAAATAGTCGGTTGAAAATTACAGATGGAACATTTGCCGGACCGGGATGTCATTGTAACGACTACTGTCTGTGTACAGCTGTAAATAATAAGACTGTAGTTTAAAAAAAAACCGTCCTTTTTTCCTCGCTTTGTATCGAGGTGAGCAGCCCATTAAGCCTTTACAGTAGCAGGCAAATGCACACAAAAGCCTAAAATTAAAGACACATACTTGTGTTCCTGTGCTTGGTACTTCATTTGCCGGAGTGGAGATCCATAGTTGACTCTGTTCTCAGCCGTATTCTAAAATATCAAGCCCACAGCGAAATGTTTGATCCGTCCTTTTCCTTTGCAAAAACGCTAGAAAATTGATAATCCAAAGCTCACGCTAAAATTCTAAAATTCGCTGTCTTCGAATGACGATATCTCGTCCGTCTTTCATCCAAATTTCTCGCAAAAACCATCGTTTAAAAGCTAACTTTGTTGTCTCTTTTCTTCGTATCACAGTATATTTGTCAGCGGAATTTGTGTGGGCTAAAACTTAGATCATGTAAACAACATTTTCGGTCCTTCGCGCCGCGGGAATACGAGCCCGCTAATACGCAGCGGTATGTCACTCTCATGTAAGGCGCGCGAAATGTCGTGACCGGAATAGTTGGCGATGTTACCTTATCGACTCAGCACCACAGTTTCTCTAGAAACTAACCCCATTCATTTGTAAAAGAAGCTTAGTTCGTGCTACACCTACCTGCCAGCACTGCGAACGACACAGTCACGGGATCATGTTGGTCAGCGAACAACTCTTTGAGACAAATGCGGAATTCGCTTGTCTGGATGTGCTATAAAATAATAATACGTTATTTAATGCAAAAGAGTAACATTGGAAACTAAAACAAGGGAAATTCGCCTAAGTAAGCATGCATTGAGTCGTAGTTCTTTTCACATGCGGCTACTAATAATTCATTTGCAAACAGTGGAATCTATCCTAGAAGGTATTTGACCGTAGTCACAAGTGACTGCAGGTAATTGGGAAGCAATATTTTAGTTAGAGTCAAAACTGAGAAAATGGAAATAAAATCAGTTAACTATAACACATTAGTATTAGTATTTTATTTACCTGATGTATTTCTTTTTTAAACCGTGTAAAATAAATAAATGTAAATAAATAAATTAGTTTAATCGACAATTGTAGCTAGCCATACCTCTATCCATGCCGTCACAGACATGTATATGGGTTTAAGGTTGTTGCCCTCTGAATTATGCTTGGCTGCTATTATTATTACCGGTTCTTTGTCGTAATTTCTTGCAAATTGCACATCCTGTGAACATAACACATAAATGAGAAAATTACTTATTTCAGCAAGCAAATTTTAAAAAGTTCTGATAGGGGATAAAATAAAGTGGGTTAAATGGTGGTTTATGTATTTTTGCGCTTTTTTGTTGGCCTAAAATGGCGTTTTATTGCACAAGAAACTTTTCAAACCCTGCTCGTTTATACATTTGTTTTTCACGTCACCAAATTTCCACCAATAGCGTAGCTCCACCGCTTACTATATAAAACCACACACTACCCACAATTCCTTGATTCGCTCCGACGAAGGGCTAGCGCTCGAAACGTCAGCTATTTGAATCTTTTTACGGTGGTCAATTTACCTTATCGACTCAGTCGATAAAACTAAATTTGCGTGACGTCTCGTCTGGCGATTATGTAAACAGCATTATCGCTGTCAGGGAGGGATGAGAACAATGACCTCTTCGACTTCAATAACATGCCCTTAGAATTTGAAGTTGAGATAAATTAAAAACATAAAACCATTTATATACTCACATCTGCCATGAGTTCTGCGAACGTGCTGCCATCGGCCCCGGAATACAGTGATACCCAACCACTTTACCCTATGCGTGAGATCACTCAAATCAATGCAGAAGACTTCCGGCTCAAAAAGATCTCTGACTTGCTGAAGGAGTTGTCTGGCGAAGCCGAGCACTACAGACAAGTCGCAAAGAAATACAAACGGACCCAATCAATAGTTCATTACTCGGCGGTTGGCCTTGGGTCGCTTTCTGTTAGGCTGTCATCAGGAGCCCTAGCCACTGCCTTGACTGGGTTCGGCATTGTTGCAAGCCCCGCACTTGCCGGCGTTGCGACCCTCTGTGGGCTGTCCTCAGTTGGCTTTACAACTACCAACAAGCGGTTAGAGCGGAAAGTGGCCAAACACGAAAGTATCTATACACTGGCCCTGGCTAAACGCAACTCTGTCAATGAGCTGGTCTCAAAAGCTGTGGAAGACAAGAGGATCAGTGATACAGAATTCACCATAATTACTCGTGAGGTGGAAAAATATCACGAACTCAAGGCTGCAATCAGGGATGGTGTGAAGGCATCAAAAGACGTTGCCACTCAAACACAATCACCAGACCTCGAGAAACTCAAAAACGAACTTCGCAAGGAAGTCAAACAAGAATTTCAAAAAAAGATAAATCTTCTCACCGCAGCATCCAAGTCCGATTTGAGAGATTAAATTCTGGATTTAACCTCTACATTTCAAGGGATAAATCATTTGCACACAATTGAATAGACAACACGGCTGTGTACTACCATGGAGAAGTTTGCTAAACAACTGGCTGATGTTCGATGCTTGGACACTAAAGGTGAATACAAAGCCAAACTCGATGTGCTGGATAAAGAACACAAATTTATCCTCCTACGCTCACTCGACAACTACAACAAGGAAATACGGCGTTCACGCCTGCCAGAACGCCTTCATCACATCAAGGAGCGTCTTTGTCACGTGGCACAATACCACCCCAACCTACCTTTCACCCTTTTGAATGAAAGGATAAAAGCTTGTCAAAACTGTGAAGGCAAATTAAACCTCAGGATGTTTTCATCTGAACTTTGCTGTGAGAACTGCGGGCTCCTAGAGCCTCTGGATGATGTGACCTTTGATTATAACGAGCTCTATGGTGGTGATTACAAAATTACCAAAAAAAGAAGGCCCACCAAACGCCACAACTTCAAAAACTATCTCAACAAACATCTGAAAATTTGTGAACCCTACGCCTGCTTGTCCTCCGAAGAAATACAACATGCAAATGATTCCTTCAATTTCATCGAAGAACATCTACCGGATAGAATCTCTATGCCATTTGCAGCCTACAAAATCTTGGATGCAATAGTACTAAAATGGCCACAACGTGATATTGTCAATTACTTCTGGCTACAAATTCCACAAAACTCAATGTGGAAACACGAACAAAACTGGAAGATCGTGCTTGAAAAGATGGGTCACATTGTGTGACATTGCGTTACTTGTCACGCGTGACCCATTGCGTGACATACCAAAAAAGGGACAAAAACCCTTGCAGGGGAGGGGTGCTCTCGTTTATATTGCCCTTGCAGGGGAGGGGTGCTCTCGTTTATATTGGTTCAGTTTCCCACGCGTGGGAATATTTATTGTCTCATCACCTTTTATGACAGCTACCATGATTGGCATTTAGATTAAAAATAACATCTACACAATAGCACAAAGATAGTTTCCCACGCGTGGGAATATTTATTGTCTCATCACCTTTTATGACAGCTACCATGATTGGCATTTAGATTAAAAATAACATCTACACAATGGCACAAAGATAGTTTCCCACGCGTGGGAAATTTTTTTACCTATTTCACTCACTTCAAGAAAATATTGAAAATATTGAAAATATTAAAAATTTAAAAGGGCGGTTGTCATTCCACATTTTACCTCTGGGAGCGAGGGCGAGAACTCAAGCATCACAGAAGGAATCATTAGTTAAACAAGCTAAAGAAACTGTTTCCTCACGATCGTAGATCGATCTCTCGAACTGCAAATCCAGTGATTTTTTCACCTTCTTCTGATTCTGTCACTCTGGCGCTTTAGGTGGCATTTCTCGAAGTTACTGCGTCCACATCTGCAGTGTATTTGAACAAGATTAAAGCTCTGGTGGTATTTTATCGGCCAAAATTAAAGTTAACAATAATGGCGGCCGAATGAATATCGAAGCCTTCTGACCGCGGGGGTCTGAGACGGGTAAAGAAAGATATTGTATATGCGGCACGAAATGTCCCTTTCAAGCAACAAGGGCTGTCTGGGGCTCTATGTGGGTGTACAAATAAGAACTTCTATCATAGATGCTATAAGGGCTGCTCGAGTAAATGCCATAGAAACTTTCATGGGCACTTGGGCTGTCATAGTCTTCCTCGTCATCACTGCCGATGTCTGCAAACAGTAACGCCCTCTGTATTTATCTATAAGGGGGCATGCCGGGGCAAATGGCTCGGTGTCTGCCCATGTCCACTTCTGGTGAGAAGAGTTCTTGGCATTTATCACATGTTTGTGAAGTGAATATAGGAAAATGGCAATCGATCGTTTTGCCAGTGATAATGATTTTTTATCGAACGGCATACAGATTTCATCCTGCGTTGATGAATTTCCCTTGCAGCCAAGTCGCGCTGGTGACTCCTTTCAACCATGTCAAGGATGTAGTCTTGGATCATGTCTGACAAGTAATCCCAATGGGATTCACCAAAAGGCAGTTGCTCCATTGTCAAAGTTGGTGTATACACATGGATATGTTTTTTCAATTGATAAGAAGGGCCGCGAGCTGTTGCGGGGTCAGCCTTTGCGCGACAAAAGCCATGGCCTCTGTGATGGTGTTTTGTGGCACAGGGCGTGCAAAAACGTCGCCGTAGCGATCGCCGTTATTCCAACCGCAGCGTTGTTCCCCCAGCCTTAAAGATAACTTTGCTCTTTTGAGAGATTGAGTGGTCACGCCTTGCCTTCCTCTACCCATTGTCACAGTGTGCGTATATACCTAAGGTAGGGATTTTTTTCAATTGGCTAATCATCAGGTCAAGTTGCCTTGCTAACAGAAACTATGTCATAAGTTTCTAAATAATAATAAAGATCTTTCTCAGGTACAGTCCATTCACATCCATCGCTATGAGCTATTAGCATTATTGGATAATTACATCCGTCATGGACATAACGTGGTGGATGAAATGTGGGAAAACGCCGTTTCGAAGACGGGCAGCCATTTTTTTTGTGATTGTAAACTGTTTGCTTAGACACTTCTTGATCGCAACCCGGGCAAATTATTTTCGGTCGTGGTTCTGTTTGCAGATTCTTACAAGAGTATTTTTGATGCTCCACAAGCGAATGGTATTGTGTGAAGTTTAAACCACAATGTCTACAAGGGTTATATTCGAACGTACCTTTGTTCTTCGCATACAAGTCATCGCCTTCTTTCAACTCAATTCCCCTCATTTTCAAAAACAATGTACAACGGCAGTCATTGCTTTGCTGTATGCCATTGTCACGTTTATATGGGATGTATAGATTTATCCAATTGGTAATACATTTGCGGGCGGGAGGGCTCGAGGTTTGATGGGTGGGCATGCCCAGAGTATAGTAGTTGGTAGGGGATGGTCTCAAATGCGGTTTTTTTTTTTCAAGACCATAAAATAGCGGTCCGAACGCAGTGAGGACCGCTTATTTCACACGGTCTTGAAAAAAACCGCATTTGAGCCATCCCCTACCAACTACTAATTCTGCTTATCAATAAGTTAAGAAAATAACTGAAAGTTTAAAAACTTACCGCAAGTGACGTACACCTGCATAAAAACCAACAGAAAAGCGAAGGGAACTAAGAACTGCTTCTCTCTCATTGTGCGTCTTGTGGCTTTAGCGGCTTCACTTGCTACACCCAGTTACTGTGTCGATCACACCCTATTCCAATGTGGGTGCTTTAAACAATGCTTGACAACTCTATTTAAGCGTTCTTAACTTAGGAATGAGGAAGAAATATTATATAAATTGATACCACCGAGGCTTGTTCAAGCGAGTACAAAGGGTTCTTAATCTCCACGTCATACGGTTAATTCCCACTTAAATCATGCTAAGTCTACTAACGCTTAACATTTTGTTAAAAAGTCTCAAACTTATTTTTTGCGAACTAACGGAAAACTAACATCACCACTGGAAAATACAGTTCATAGCCTTTCATTTGAATGGTCACACCAAAGGATTTTGTCCACACTGAGAATTAAGAACCACATTACTCTTCACAAAGTATGACCCAGTTAGAAAAAGGTTAAAGAGCTTCAGCGGTTTTTATAATAGCTCCACTACATAAATACTGTATTCGATTAAGTAAAAATACAAGATTTGCTTTCCTGTCATTCTCGTGTTGGCATGATACTCTACTTCTATGGAACCGGAGTAAGTGGCATAGAAAAGATGTTCGATGCATGTGCTGTTGCGCAAACACGGAGGTTAAAGGGTAGTGGGTATATTTGATATTTATATTGGGTTAGATTTAAAACTGCTCTCTGCTGTATTCTTTTGATGCTGAAATGATCAGCCGGTCCTGGATTTTGCTTAAATACTATACATCGAAACTAACATCGTACATTTAAATGTGCCTTTGCGAACCCCCTTTTGATTGTTTAAAAGACGAAGGGATACGAATGCATACACTCTAGTCTCTTCCAACACAGGTTATTTTAATAATTGGTTGGCCCTTGTAAGGTACTTCAAGAGGGTTTTCTACCTCCTCCCCTAGGGGGGAAGGGGGTGGGGGCGCTCCCATATAAAGATGACGGGGTGCTAGTCGGAAATTTTTGAAAAACACCCTAAAAAGCACCAGATGTTTGATGGGTGTGGCTCAAATTGATTTTTACCCCTGAGAGGTAGCAATTCTGACAATGTCATATTCTGTGATATGTTTTCGGCCCAATACCCTAAGAGGAACCGCGATAATTCTAACGGCGGTCATTTTAGATTTTAGCATCGTAAGCAGTACCAATTTACAAATTTTGACCACTGAAAGGTACTGTCCCCCCCCCCCCCCCCCCCCCCCCCCGCTCCCCCACTCCTCCCCCACAGGTTTTAGATTCCGCGCTGGGTTCTGGACTCCGGATTCCGCGACATGATTCCCTATCAGTTTCTGGATTCAACACCTATGGATTTCGGATTCCCACCTAGTAATTTCGGATTCTGTGTTTATTATAGAAATCCGGATTCAAAGCCCTGTATTTTGAATTACATGGGCATAAATGTCTTTGCAATTGATTCCTGACAATCCCACACGGTCCACACTGGGCGATTACACTGGGCTGCGATAAACACGTAACTGGGAATTTTGCGTGACATTTTTTACTCTTTCTCTGCTAAAGAAAGCTTTGATCATTTTAACCTTTCAGAGTGTTGACAATATCAAGCAAAGCTTTGGGTTAAACAAACTTAGGAGTTTATTTGTCCAGGTGCAACGTTAAAGTGTATCAGGGACAAATTAAGTAAATCCTTGAATGTACAAAGCGCACCCCCTTTCAGGAAGTAAGATTCTTGGATGAAATGCGGGTAGATTAGAACTTAATTCTGATTAATTTAGAGGTACAGTGTATGCTAAAGAACATCTTATATTAGCACGTTTCCATTTTTGGGGGGATCGATCAAGATCTGCAAATTAAAAGTAAAAAAAGATGCTGTTCAGCAGACGTGTGATTGACAGAAGGCTATTCAGTCTGAAAATCTTGTGCTGTCCACCTATCATGTATTTACTATAAAAGAGTGTTGACTAAAAGGCTTTGAGTGTCCAATTATTTTAATCTCCGAAAAATATATTTTGATTGGAATTAAAAATTAGGAATTTAGCTCAAACGAGATGAAACGATCTGAATACAAACATGTTTGCTCTAACGTTGTCGAGACATGTTGCTTGCGGTTCACGTGAAGACTAACTAGCTGGTCATAAAATTTGATCTCGCGATATTGTAACTGAACTGATATAACAAAACCGAGACAAATTCAATTTTTTTGCATTGACTATAACGAAAGAACCAAACTTTAACGAAAGAAACTGAGTTACCATTCTGGTCTTAGCTGGCCCCTTCAAAGACCTGTTTCGTGATCTTTCATGATAAGCAAGCCTGTAGCTATATATATAGCCAGACCAAAATAATAACCGGAGCGCCAAGTAAAGGAAAAAAAACATTGCATAACGAGATGAATATTCTCGTAAGTGAAGTTAACTGAGGATTATCACAATTTAATTGCCTAGGTCACGTGGTTCAGTTCCTAGAAACATTTTGTATTATTTTTCTATTTAACAAAAATAAATATCAAGGCAGCGTCCTCGGTCGCCTCAATACTGGCCTGAAAAGAGACGATCTTTTAGTGAGGCGCTTAAATGAAAGTATTTTTACACGAGGTCAGGGACAAATGCTAAAACAGAAGCAAATGAAAAATCAACATTTCTGAGTTCAGGACACTAATTCAGCAGGGGTCTCTCTCGGGTTTCATTTTGAAAAAAAGGAATTCGACTATTATCTCATGATCAGTTTGTTCTTTGCGAATAGCTTTTGAGCTTATTTTAAAAATATCTCGAAATGCTGAGGTCTATTCAATTTAATCCTAACTTATATGCTGTACTAATCCAGCCACTTGCATATTCAAACTGTTGCTAAATCAGTATCCCAGTTTTTTTTTTTTTACCTCAATCCAGTATCCCTGTTTTATTTTCCTCAGAAATAATATCCCGTATCCCTACAATTCTCCCACCCCCCCCCCCCCCCCCCCCCCCCCCACACTCCCAAATAATATTTCATATCCCATTAAACAATTTCCTTAACTGTACACAATTTGCGCACGGTGTTATGGAATCTCTTACAGACATATTGGGTATATAAAAATGTTAATATTCCCTTTTATATCGACTTAAAGCCTGGTAGTCTCAGACGATCGGGGATTTAGTTCGCTGTTTCCCGACCGTTCCCGACTCATGAAAACACGACTAAATGAATCGTAGACATGCCCGATCATCTGGGATGGTCGGGGATGAATCGGGAAAATCGACAGCATTTATATTTTCCCGACGCATCCCGGATTACTGCGATGGTTGGCGATCATTCCCGAACGTCTTCGGTATGTTTAGCTCGGTACCAAGCCTCTAATAAGTAAAAAGCGAGTCGTCTTTATTTCATCATTGCCGATTTTACCGACACTTCTATCCAAGATAGGGAACAAATGGGACGGTCGGGAAACAGCCGTGAAATCCCTGATCATCTGTGATTTTCCCGACATATGAAAACCAGGCTTATTTTTACAACTTCTGTGCAACCTAAGTCAGCAGCAGAAGGATGGGCAGGACATGAATGCAATTTTTTTTTCTTATCATGTGCTTACATGGCTTAGAATGACAAAAAGAATGCAGCTTTGTGAAGAAATGTGTTCTCAGGTTAGACGCACTGACTTACTTGTCGATAAATAAGCTAACTACACTGTACTGACGTGCGTAAGAATCAACGTTTTCAAAAGCTCAGTTCTAATATGAGACTGGGTATGTTATCATTTAAGGTTACCGTGTACCTTCGGGGGTGTCTCCAGTATAACAGCTCTAGTGTCTTACGATTACACTTAATATACCTAAACCCAGATATCAAATTAAAGCTTATAGAACTGGCTATCTAAATATGGAAACCATTGGGTAATAAAATGAATTGTCGAATTTTTTACGACGTCTAAATTCGAACGTCCGAATCAGCTTTAAAACGCTACAACTCAAAGTGATTATTGTAATTTGCTAATTTGATTTGTTCTCGGGTTTCCGGACACGAAGTGCTAAAAACGTGTCGGCGATTTTCCTATTCAATTGCAGTGAAAAGTTACAGAATATTTTCGAAAAAGGTAGAAAAATAATTGGAGTGATCGCACGGAAATGGCTCTTGACGAAAAAGTTTTCGGAAATAAGAAATTCGCCGACATGTTTTTGTTGACTATATGTTAGCCTAGCTTCTGTCCAAATGTGAGGAAAATCGAACAAATTCCCTTTGAGTTGTAGCTCTTTAAAGTGTCCCCTACAAGCGAGGAATTAACTTTGAGAAAACAGCGCTTAGAAAAACATATCGCTTCATAAACAAACTCCGCCCACAAAAGTTATACCGTCATTTCTCCGTCAATTTTCACTATTTTTCGATAATTTTTTTTGGATGAAAGTTCATTCTGTAAACTTTATTTTGACGCCAAAAAAAATATTTCAATAAATTTTCGATCTAAAGGTACACGGTAACCGCGTAATGATTATTTGAGCCAAACATTATTGTTTAACAGAGGAACGTCCAGTAAGAGGTAGACTTGCCTATAAATCGAGCTCAGTGAGCGCAGGCAGAGCGGGATCAGTGAACCGGAAGCGAGAAGTGAACGACACTTGTTAGAAAGTCTAAGTAACAGGAATCAGATAAAGCAAACAGTTAGGACAAACAAAACGGTCAGGATATAATAGCAAACTGTTTATTGATCGCTACTTGCAAACCAAATACATCCGATAAACTGATCATTAACAATTACATCATCATGTTCAAATGACTTTTTAACTCTTCTGCTCTACAATCTTACTCCCAACAAAACAAACCAAAAGCTACAAAAAATCAGCAAACAATTACTGAAATATAATAACACATGGAGCAAACAATATAATAGGGATTAGATCCTCTCTTTAGACGCGAAGTGCTACCAATAAAGAAACCATAAGTCCGTAAATAACGTAAACAATGTTATAAACCAAAAATTATGTTCAAATATTTAAGTAGCTCTTAATAAAGCTTTATTATGTTATACTCTTATTTAGTATAACACAAAACCTAGTAAGAACGTTGATCAAACCGAGAGGCCATAAAATATAAAGAAACGACCTACAGCTATGTCCCCTTCATACTTAATCTCTTGGGATGGGAGATGTCTTGCTAGTTTTCAAGATTTACATAATTGTTTATAACTAATCACGTAATTCGAATATGTTGTGGCAACATAAAGTAGTCATGGTACCTTGATAAAAAGTAATTGAATAAACCAGGAGCCCATCAATTGATGGGCTCCTAAATAAACCAAGTTCTCAAATTTCAATTAAACCACATCTTTTTGGCGAAGCGATGGAAAACAAGATGAGATTATTTCATTCTACTTCATTAGCCTTTAATCTTTGATTTTCATAGTAAATCTTCTGCGTTTATCTTTCGTTTCTAAACGTTTTTTTTTTATCATTAGTTTTTTTTACTGAATGTTAAAGTCATTCACCAAAAAGAGCATATCCTAGCCCCTTTTGATTTATTTACTTTAAAGAAGCTGTCAGTTGACATGAAGGTTGACTATACATGTTGACTATACATGACAATCTGCGGCCTTTCCCTACACCAGGGTAACACAGAAAGCCGTAAAAACCTAGAACAAAAAATCATCTTTCAAATCGGCACTCTCAAACCCCACGGAATCAACGAACGCTTTTCATTCAACTAATCTACATTTGTTTTTCACGTCACCAAATTTCCACCAACAGCGTAGCTCCACCGCTTACTATATAAAACCACACACTACCCACAATTCCTTGATTCGCTCCGACGAAGGGCTAGCACTCGAAACGTCAGCTATTTGAATCTTTTTACGGTGGTCAATTTACCTTATCGACTCAGTCGATAAAACTAAATTCTCGTGTTTCATCCCCCCACCGACGCAGCACCACAGTTTCTCTAGAAACTAACCCCATTCATCTATACAAGTGCATATACATGTAACAAGGTAACAAGGCCGATATAAGAAAATTGGTTTTGACAGTACAATGTGCCCTTTATACCTTAAACTCGATTCAGATATCGTACTTTCCCACCGTTTGTTTACTGCGCCTTTCAATAACACACGAACTCTGAAGTTTAAAACTCAATCAACAGTTTGGTTTTTCACTGCCGCAAATATCATAGCAGATGTCTCAGGAAACAACGAAGATTTACGCAAAATGATCAATATTATTATTAAAAGGTTATGTTTGTGGGTTGTGATTGGTGGATTTCAATCCATTTTGTCAGTTTCTGTTTAGAGGGTACAATGTTTGTCGCCATAATTATGATTGACGGCAGCGTAAGACGTGAACCTTATTTGGGCTTTGAACTTCAAAGTTCGCGTGTTACTGAAAGGCGCAGTAAGTGTCGTTTACAAAAACCGGTCATAAGTGTTTTATGGTTGTTTCTCAAATTTATTATCCCTGGTGAACAATTGGTTAGAGTAAATGGGCTCTCAACCATGTCAACTCAGTTTCGATGTAATCTTAACCCTCGGATGTACAAGGGAAGGGGGGGGGGGGGCGGTACATGCCACCGCCTTTAAGCTATTTTTCGATTGTTGCAAGAGCATTTATTGTCAGCACACGGCATCTTCAGCAGCTGTTTGTTTATCCCTTAGGCACATTTTGGCAAAGTTTAGTGAGAATCAGTAGTTAGCGTAACGAAATATGACGTCATAATTAGTAGCATGACATCATATGATCAAGCCATTTTTGAAAAAATGTAAAATGCTACCAAAAAGCAGCAAAATGTTAAACTATATCAAACTACCCAGCAGCGCCATAACCCATAATATTTACCTATTCCTGTAGAGCACATCACAGATTATGTAATAAATGTAAAATCTTCTGAAAATATTGTAACACCGCAAAAACTCAAAGGGGATTGCACCCCTCGCCCTCCATTTGCGTGCGTCCGAGGGTTAATATTAATTAAACTATGTATTCGTAATCACTGTACCTTATCCTAGTTAATGTGTATTATAGCTTTTGAGTAAATGCATTTTGTTTCATCTTTTTTCAAGGCAATTTCTGATTTCACACGGTCTACTTTAAAACAAAATTCCGTAATATACCATTTTATCGCCTTGAGCACATTAGGCTCGCGATCTTGAGTTCATTGTTTTTATTATTCATGAAATGAACTGAATATAGTAAATAAAAAAGAGCTTGATTCCTAGAATTTTTTTTCTGTGGACAAGGCATGCGATAGACATCTGATAATGAAACTGAGTTGATATGTTGAACTTAAACAAGCACTTCATAGTAAACTTCTAACTCACTTGGGCAAAAAGAACTGCTTCCGGTCCAGAGACTATTGTCACAGTAGGGACTGGTGTACGAGCTACAACCAAAGTAAGAATTATAATTGCTTCCCGCATTGTCTGCAACGTAGATATCATGACCCGCACCAAAGGTTGGACCATAACTATAGTAGCTGTATGTTGCATACTGATAGTTGTTGTTTATGTCTTTTTTAAAGTATCCATACCGTTTATAGTTTTTCAGCGAGTAAATGAAGGTGTTTGTCGAGTAATGCCAACTAGAAGACCCTGGAGGAAAATCAACATTACAAAAAACAATTAGAAAAAGGAAATAAACGTTTTTTTCTAGGACTGGAGATAAGGTGGAAGAATTAAAAAAAAAAACGATAGTTTTCAACAAGGTTATTTTAAGGTAACAAACAAAGAAACCATTTGTCAGCTAGTATAACAGTTTAAATAAATTCACTAATTATAGCTCATCTCCAATCCGAATTCGAAATTCATCCAGTCATATACTGATCATCTTGGACGCAGGAAAAAAAAATCAGCGTTATAGGCGGTCCTTCTTTAAGATGGAGTCAGATGGGATAACTTAGATTTGTC
Organism: Dendrophyllia cribrosa; assembly: GCA_024195265.1. NCBI lineage: Eukaryota > Metazoa > Cnidaria > Anthozoa > Scleractinia > Dendrophylliidae > Dendrophyllia > Dendrophyllia cribrosa. The sequence goes on from JAJLRJ010000005.1 coordinate 9,442,702, forward strand.
GGAAAGAAATCAAGTTATATGTTTTGCATCCCCTTTCAACGTTGTCGACAAGACATCGAAGAAAATAATGCGATATAATGCAGTAAGTAGATAGCTGTACGAACAAACATGCGTGGTTTTAGAACAAAAAGTCTTAAACGCCTCCAATATCATTATATTCGGCGAATATTTCAACAGCTGTTTCAGTTTGTATCACTTATCTAATTATCATAGACTATGATGTTGTATTTAAAACAAACATACATTGCCACGAGTTGTCGTTGTAACCTCCAAATATATAGCCCGCGGCACTGATAATGGTTACAGTGGGCCCCTTGCCATCACAATAGGAGTGAAAGGTTTGTGAGCTCCAACCATGAGATGAGGCTCTGTAACACAGTCTCCAATAACTTCTGACCGAACTTTGCAAGTGGGGAAGAAGCCAAGTGTTTAACTGTGAAATTTTGCTCCCGTCATTAGCTAAAATGACTGAGTCAAGGCCGCCTGAAAAGAAAGTTAGCCGAAAGGTCATCCTTTCAGGCACACTTCAGATGCTGTTTCTCACAAAACATATACTCACTAGCAAAGAATCTGATGAATACTTTTCATACTGGCCAATGGATAGAGTTGAGCTTTATTTGAAAATGCAATTAAACGACTGAAACATTGGAAAAAATGAAACCTTTTGTCATGCATTCCCAAACTTTTGCTACACATGATGCCTCGATAATTGATCAGTTCCGATAGGGAGGTTTTCGGCGAGAGTCGTAAAACCAAAACCAAACCAGTAATTACCCTGACCAATCACAACAGTCGTAAACAATCCAATGAACCAATCAGAGCTCGAAGCAAATACATGTAGCCGGCGCCAAGCGCGGAAAATCGCGTACAGGCAAGTCACGATTGGTTTTGGGTTTCACCTCTGATTGGTCGAAAAAGTGGCGCGAGATTTTTTAGCCAATCACAAACCGTAGCAATGCAAAACCAAAGTAATTGCGAAATTACTTTCGATACTCAATTGAAAACTGCTCTAATACGGATTGAAATTTGGATACAGCTTTTTTTATATGCCAAATGATAAATTAAAGTAATCAACAACTGTCAAACTGGCCATTCTTTGAAGAAACATTTTATTATAACATTTTGCTGTGTACGAAAAAAACTCAACCATGTCGGCTTCCCGCGAACTTTTCAATGCAACCAACCAAAGAATGGTTTCCGAGACGGCAATAAGACGTCATTGACAACACAAAATTAAGCAAAAGACCTTAGATTCCAGGTATCATGAAGTATTGTGCATGAATTTTCAGTCGCTTTTAAAGCTTTGGCTACCTGTGCTAAAACTCGATAAAAACAAACAAATTAATTAATTAATGAAATGAAATAGGTCGGCTTACGGTGAGGAGTGCATGTTTTCCCGTCGCCATAGTAATGCGTATTATCACACTTGCAAGTAAATGTCCCTGGTGTGTTGGTGCAGATTGCATTTGCGTTACAGTCGTGAGTGTTGAGTGAACATTCATCTAAATCTGGAAGAAAATAACAATGTTGCTCGTTCATTAATGCCCACTACTGAACCGCAGAGACTTTTACTGACGGGATTCCAGGACGCACACTTACTTACTTACTTACTTACTTACTTACACTTTAATCGAAGTAAGCAGGAACAACACAAAACGAGTTGGTTTGCGTCCCGGGAGGAGTAGCGCGGCGAGACGGCTAACACTTCAGTATATGAACACGGAGGTAGGGTGACTCATCTTGAAAGTTACCCTTCTCTATTTTAATTCTGGGTTTCGGTAGCCTAATTCTCGCACTCAACTCCCTCCTCTTCCCGTTTGATGTCCTTTGTTTGAAGACTCGTTCTTGACGTCATTTGGCCGTTGAATATTTCCTCCAATCAGAGCACGTTCAGTCCCATTCTTGAAATTCCTGATGGGGAAATAACCGTCTTATAAGAACGCTGATTGGTGGAAATATTCAACGGTCAGATGACGTCAAAAACAAGCCCTAAAACAAAGAACATCAGATGGGGAGAGGAAGGAGTTGAGTGCGAGCGACCGAGAGACCGTCTGAGAATCAGGCGAAGGTTTCGGTAAATAAGAGTTAGGGATAATCCTCTTGGCAGAGACACTTTCCTGGTAGGGCCAGGACGAGCGGGATCAGATTACTGTTGAATATTCGTACGTATAATGTTTTTAGCGTTGCACGTCTGCTTGCAACGTCATATCAGCAGAACTCAGAAGGCATCAATAACAGTTTGAAAGCAGAGGGCTACATGAAATATATTTTAGATGATGTGCCAGTTGTAGGCGAAATTAATAACAAACGTGTATTGACAGTCGGATTTTCGATCAGATATGAAAAAGCCCCCTTTAACAATCAAATAAAAAAGCAAAAGGTCCTAAAAGGGCACAAAAGCACACGAAGGTATCAGTTCTAAGTAAAACGAGAAGATCTGCTTGACGCTAACTTCTTTAAAAGACTTTTTTTTTAGCTGTTAGCAAAATATAGTTAACCGTTGCCATGAAGGAAAGGGGCACAAAAATGATTATTTTCTAAGATTCTAGTAGCACTTGGAAAATGCGCTGTAAAACTAGAGGTTTAGTATAAAATGAAGACAGTTCTTCTCATTCATCTCAAGTTATTTTTAGATCAAGTAAGTGTTAATCATTTAATTACTAGAAATACGTGTCTCGCAGAACCTCGCGAAGCTGGGGGAGGATGCACCGCAAAATTTTATATGTTTTAATATAGATGCAGCAACAAATTATTTGCAAATGCTATAAACAATGTATGGAAACCAGGAAGGAGAATTTGTAGGTTAAGGGACTTAGGCCTTCATGACCAGTTAACCCCTTTAAAAAAAACAAAATCAAATATATACATTTACATTCTCATTACTGGTGTCAATACAGTTCACATAGCCATAGTGCAGTGAATTTATATTCAATGTCCACAGACAACTTATGTTTTATATTAAAGGTGATTAGATTCTCAATTCCCATAATCTACGTGCTTGCTTGCATACTGATATTCTGAGGAGATTTGAGATGCTGATCAGTGTTGCAATAATTAACGTCAAACAGTAATTTTGATCATGTGTTTACATATGTAGCTGCTACACATTACACTGGTTATTGCTACAGAAAAATGTTTCCTTCCTAATAAAATGTTTTTATCCAAATTGTAAACAGAAATTCTTCCTACTAAGCCATTTGAATACAGCTTATTGAACTATTTTACAAGGAATGGCAAAAACTCAGTATGTGTAATGTATATTTTACTCACTGGTCATTGACAAATAATGCTAATATCATGTAAATATTGTATATTTGTGAAATAAATTCCACCTGTGTTATCTGTAGTTTTTATCATACATGTACTTGAAAGAGAAATTACATGTTGACACCATGCATACAATATAAAAGCTGAAAGGGTACCCAGATATAAATGTTATGGTAAGGGGACAAGTTCACTGCAATTCTATCACTGTTCTGAGATAATATTTTCAGAGGGCTAAATTTTGTACAACTTGATATCAATATTAAAACATCAATCTACAGTATCCTCAATATCAGTCAAGCCTTGAAGTTCTACTGGTAAAGCACCCGGATCGATATCATTTTCTTGGAAATATAATTTAGTATTTCCCTTATCTCGCTTACATATATATGTATTCAAACATTGGGAGCGTTTAACCTTGTTTTGTAGGCCAAGTTAAGTTTCCTTAGTACATGTAACACATTGTGGGTGTTGTAAACTGTTTATAGTACCATGAAATTTGGCCATCTCACTCTGAACTCATTGTTGCTGGTGTAAAAAAGGCTGATCGACTGTTCTCCATCCGTTTTAAAGATACTCGTCACGGTGAGTATTTTGCTGATCGGGTAATTCTTACTGCCTCTCGTTCCGTCTAACAAAATCATTTTGTCCAACAACTTCAGTGTCGCCTCGTTTGTAATCGCTGATTTTGTTCACGTTCCTGTTCATTCTTATTGCTCAATCAGTGTACCTTGGCCGTTCGGAGGCTTTGCAATTGATGCAAGATATTCTCTCTGTTGCGAGGTTTTTTGTCTTCTTCTCAGTTGCTCGCGTTGAATTTCAAGTCGCCGTTCTCGCTCCATCCAGCAAATTTTCGGTGTTAAATCTTCTCGGGTGAGGATTTCTAGCAACTTGTTGAATCCAGCGTTGTTGTGTTTGCTGTTATATCTCATTTACATGTGAAATTGGTCGTGTTTCACCGACAGTTTTTGCACTTTTTAAGGACGTTCGCGCCAATTGTTTATGCGCATCTTTACTGCGCACGCAATTCGTATTGCAACGCTATGCAGTACGTCATGCACGAGCGCGCGCGCAAAGCAAGAAATCTAAACAGATAAAGGGCTGGTAGCCGTTGCGTTAACTTCACTTAGATTTTACTCGCTTGGATGCTCGGTGACCCCTATTTTTTTCTTCATATATCACTTTCTTTACCGATTATCTACAGTTTGTGAAAAAAGGAAAAAAATCTGTCTTATAGAAGTTTGATTTTTTTTTTTCATTTTTTTTTTATCCACGCGACGTCGAATTGCACACATATCTCAGCTGTATGTTGTTTCCGAATGCCATTTTTAAAGGGTTAACTCATTTAAAGGTTGAAAACAGTTCGAATCATTTACGAATCAGGCCCACTTAGATAACATTTGAATATAATAGTTTCTCCCCAACGATTCATCTTTGATATTTTTTAACTTAAAGCCATGGACACCATGTCATGTTACGAGGACTAACTTTTCAAAAACAGGGTATATTTCTACACACTATATCTCTTAAATCAATTCGGTGACCCTCAATTTTTTTGCATTTCTGATATCAGACCGTAGCACAAGTTTGAAAAAAATCTATCTTGCAGAAGATTTTCGCGCGAACGTCCTTAACAGACGATCGGCCCACCGTGAATAAACATAAGAGTGCGACATTGTCAGCGGTCGAGATTTTATGAGCATCGACGTCACGCGGTTTTGTTGCTAGGCAACTGCAGGACGCCAACCCGATATATATATATAAAGTCGATCCGAGATTCTATCGCCCTACAGCGATCCACGCGCGATCCCCACGCAAATGCGCGCGACAAATTTATAAACCTCGCTACGCTCGGGCGGAATCAAGGAATCAACGTAAGTGTTCAAGTCGAACGTGATCTCTTAATAAAATATGACTGAAATAGGTTTTTCATAGGAAATAAAATATATCTTACCATGATTCTGTCTTCGCGCATTTTATCAAATAATATCATTACGTACCTTGGCAGGTACGTCCATCTCCTGTGAAGCCACTGTTACAGGTGCACGTGTAAGATCCATCTGTATTGTAACACGTCGCACTGCTGTCACACTGGTGACCGGAAGAACACTCGTCAACATCTTAAAACACAAAGCATCATTACCAAAGTTTTAGACAAACTTTTCTGATTGTAAAACACTGTGCAAAATCCAGCCAAAGTCTGATTTATATAATTTATTGACCTTTTAATGCTGGCTACATAGGTACTGCGGTAACTAACCAAAGATTTTCAAAATGAGTTACAACTGATTTTATTTTAGCATCTGTGTCATGTGACGAGGCTCTTTGATTCTGTTTAGTTGTTTTATCACAAGCCAAGTGGTTCTTAAGGCAAGCGCCAAATTATCTCCGGTTTATATAGTAAGAAACAATTCGAAGTATCACTGCTCTCGCCCGGATATGGCATTTGGCAGTCTAACGGTAATGTCAACCTTGGCATTTCAGTGTTTACCCATGTGAATGTTCTCACCAGTAAACACTGATGCACGTGGGAGTAGCGGGGCAACTAAAGCAATGATTAACTACATACAGCCCCAGTACTAGTCTTCTAACTTTGAATAAGATAACTAATTAAAGCACTTATGTACGCGCTTGCCTTGGTAAGAATAAAAACGTAAAATTACTTTATACCTGTGCAAGTTAAGCCATCGCCGGTGTATCCCAGAGAACACTGGCACGTGTAGGAACCGGGAGTGTTTGTACAGGCTGCATTTTCGTGACAGTGGTTATTATTTCCTCCACATTCATCAAAATCTTATTTTAAGAGAAATAATAAAACAATCACTCAAACAAGCAAGTAATCAATCATGGACTTAGCGAATTGAAGCTAAATGGAACGGCTCAAAGTTTTAAACTAAATTCTCGATGACACGGACAGAATAAAGGAACACGATTTTCAGTTGAAAACGTTTTGTTAATCCGGGCTTTGGGATTTGGTATAGGCGCGATGCTTCCTATCCAAACATCTGCATGCGTTTCAAAATGTTTGAACGTTGAATATCCCATGAAGGAATATAGTATAATAAAGCACTCTCCAGCCACCAAAGTATCCTCCCGCGTTTTTCTTTTGTTGGTCCAGCTAGTTTTTTGTTAAGGTTTTCTAACGGTTCGCTTACATCTATTTTTGGAAAGTTACAATCTAGACCCGTTTCTTGTTGACTGAAACATAACGTTTTAAGACTTATACAAGCGAGGTAATTCAACTCCACAACTACTTCTCCACGCGTAGCAACAAAATTAGTGCATGTTAGTTATAGCTGATAGCTTATAGTTTATTTGTTTGGAATCGAAAATTAAAGAATCAGGGCAGTACTTGCTTTTCTAAGTAAATGGTCTGAACAGGTTCTGTCTGAACGTAAGAGCGCAGTTAGATTGCATGGCTACTTCATGAAAAGGGCAAGTTGATCGCTGTCAGTAACGTTTACTTTTACAGCGAGTATTACTGGGCGGCTCCATTCCTTGTAAAATGATATTAAATATTTGGTTGTGAAGCCGTTTGACGCGATTTTAATTCTATTGGCTATGTATAAAGCATTCGTTACGAAAATGCCTAAAATGTAGTAAAGAGGAAAGGCTCCCATGGCCACATACCTTCAGAACAAGTGTAGTTATGACAGGTACCACAACGCACATCATTCCACATAAAGCTATGTCTTACTCCTAAGGTGTGAACACAGTCTTCATTGTTGAAGTTATTGGGTTGGTTCGCAGCCCAGTAAGTGAAGTTACTAGACTGATTGTCTGCCCAGACGAAAGTTCCTTCAGAGTCTCTATCGTTTAACCCAATCCAACCCTTGGCGCCATTCAATCGATGCTGAACATAGACATTCTCTTCTTGATTTCGTACGTTAATGAGGTTAGCGCTGTAGGATTGGCAGGTTTTCTGAGCCTCAGTCCAGTTCTTACATGATTGGCTCGTTGAATAGCAGACGCCACCAAAGTATGACCAACCGGGCTTACATACATCTACAAAAAAAACACTGGCAAGTTAAGCTAGGATTCGGTATTTATTTCTGTCAGTGTCTGGCCCCTGTCAGGTTGATTCCTCACCTCAAGAAGTTTGCAACATCAAACACTGGACTGAGGTCAATAAAATTACATAAAATATCACTAAGACTTTTGAAATGATTGTTAAAGGTAGAACCAGGAAGGCGCTCCCAGAGGAAACAGAGGGAATAGGGAGAAAGAGTGAGTTGAAACTGTTAGGGGTAACGTTTAATCAAGACCCGTGTAATTGGGACACTCATTTTGAGTATATGCTTAGCATAGCCAATTCCAGACTATACATCTTGAGAGTCTGCAAGTACTACAGCTACTCCCTGCCAGAGCCCACAATCTTGTTCGACAGTCTTGTAATGTCAGTTATTTCTTATGCAATTGAGGTGTGGGCCTGTGCGCACCAGAGTAAATATCTTTTACAAATAGACAGGTTGTGTAAGCGTGCGTTACGTTATGGCTACACCAACAAGTACACACCAATTACTGATTTAATTAACATCAAGGACAGACAATTGTGGGACAAGATTACAGCTAATGGGACCCATCCCCTTCAAGACCTCCTTCCCCTTCAGAGAACATGCTCTTTACGAAGTCGAGGCCACAACTACATCCTGCCACGAATCAGGACAGAGCGGTTCAAACGCTGCTTTGTGAACCGATGTTTATTTCATTTCATCTAGCTATCCTTGTAAATGGATGCCTCTTACATTTTTAGACAAGTATTATTTGTACGATATCTGAGTATTACTAATATAAAATTTTTCGAATGAGGCCTAAACTACTGCGGTTTATCGCAGTAGTTGGCCACATTCGAAAAATTTTATATTTTTAAAATGCTGCTGAAGGACAACATCCAAAAATTACTGAGTATTACTGTTATTGATTTGTTAACTCACACGTTTGTCTGTGGGTTGGAAGTTGTTAATAATAATAAAGATCTTTGAGCCTCAGAATCATTCATGTAAATGGGGAGGTAATTCGTAAAACAAGCTTAGTTTGTGCTACACCTACCTGCCAGCACTGCGTACGACACAGTCACGGGATCATGCTGGTCAGCGAACAACTCTTTGAGACAAATGCGGAATTCGCTTGTCTGGATGTGCTATAAAATAATCATGTTGTTATGCAAAAGAGTAACATTGGAAACTAAAACAGCGGAAAATTCGCCTAAGCATTCATTGAGTCGTAGTCCTTTGCATACGCCTAGTAATAACCAACAACAACAACAACAACAACAACAATAACTTTATTTATCCACGGGAGCTTATCACTAAAGAGTGGTCTTCTAAAGAGCCGTGCGCAGTACAAAAAAGCTAAGACTTAAAAATTGCAAACATTATTAAAAAAAAAAATCCTATAATAAGTGCTAAACTAAGTTAAGAAAATTCTAATATACCATAGCGGAATAAAAACTATTTAAAGTAGTGGCCTGCTTAGCCTCCGCTGACAGACTGTTCCATGTTACTGTGTCCCTATAACGAAAACTTTCCTTGAGGGCCTCAGTGTTCGGTCGCGGAATAAACAGGTTATGTTGCGCACCTCGAAGATTATGTCTGTGAATGGTATTAACGCTGGCGAATAAGTGCTAAACTAAGTTAAGAAAATTCTAATATACCATAGCGGAATAAAAACTATTTAAAGTAGTGGCCTGCTTAGCCTCCGCTGACAGACTGTTCCATGTTACTGTGCCCCTATAACGAAAACTTTTCTTGAGGGCCTCAGTGTTCGGTCGCGGAATAAACAGGTTATGTTGCGCACCTCGAAGATTATGTCTGTGAATGGTATTAACCGCGCTGGCGAATTTATCAGACAGGTATTCAGGTATAAGGTGATTTACAGTCTTAAACATTAAAGATTTCAGTTGTTTTGCACGTCTGTCAGCGAGGCTATTCCATTTAAGGGCATAAAGAATCGGGGCAGATCTGGCATCCCAACTAGACCCTGTTATTATGCGTGCAGCCCTGTTTTGTAGTTTCTCTAGTTTTTGGCTGAGGCCATTACCGATACAACCCCAGACAGCGCTGCAATCTCATCGATGATCAATGACATCAATGAATAATCGATGGGTAATCAATGAGTAATCAGCTGATTAGTCATTGATTATTGCCAATGGTCAATGAATAATCGATGACTAATAGAAGACAAAATATTTTGTGGCCTATTGATTATTCATCGATGTCATCGATTACTTATCGATGTCACTGATTAGTCATTGATGTCATTGATTACTCGTTGATTACCTATTGATTAATCATTGATTACCTATTGATTACTCATCTATTACGAATTTCCCGCCAGCTTCTGCTAGTAATATGGAGAAATACCCTTTTTATTGAAATGATGTTTACCTGTAAATGAAGTTATAACGCAGACGAGACTGACTCGTCTAAGAAGACTCATAAATTATCTCCTCTTAGACATATGCAAACAAATTGGTGCTCTCAACAAATACATTTCATTTTTTATTGTACTTTTTCACTAATTTCGTAATTGTAACAAAACAGCTTATCGATAACAAAATTGCTATAAAGATGCTGAGCCTTATGCGTATCAAGAAGCTAAATGGCGTGATATTTCCTGCCGTAGCTGTTTATTTACAAAGAAAAACTGCTTGAACTTTGGAATACTGCGGTCGTAAGCAGCTGAGGTACATGGCAGCGTTGCAACTGGCACTCTCACTTTCATGCAGCTAGGTCTACCAGAGGTATGGTGAGGTTTTCTTATTCCCTCATGAAAATGTCATTTGCAGCCGCGCGATGATATTGATGACTAATCAATACAATCAATGACTAATCAATGCAATCGATGAGTAATCAATGACCGAAAATTTTGTGGCCTATCGATTACTCATCGATTACCCATTGATCATCGGCAATAATCAATGACTAATCAACTGATTACCCATTGATTACTCATCGATTACACATTGATGTAATTGATGTCTTGATTTCATTGATGAGATATGCCTGGTAATAATTCATTTGCAAACAGTTGAAGCTATCCTGCATGAAAGGTATTTGACCGTAGTCACAAGACGATGAATAACAATGATTAACTGAAGATTTGACTGCAGGTAATTGGGAAGCAATATTATAATTCAAGTCAAAGAAAAGGGAAATGAAATCAGTTAACTATAACACATCAGTTTAGTGGACAATTGTAGCTAGCCATACCTCTATCCATGCCGTCACAGACATGTATATGGGTTTAAGGTTGTTGCCCTCTGAGTTGTGTCTGGCTGCTATTATTATTATCGGTTCTTTGTCGTAATTTCTTGCAAAGTGCACATCCTGTGGACATAACACATGCATGAGAAAATTATTTTTTACTTATTTCAGCAAAACAAATTGAAAAAGTTGTGATAGGAGATAAAATTAAGTGGGGTAAATGGTGGTTTATGTCTTTTTGCGCTCTATCAGTATGTCAGCCTAAAACGGCATTTTAATGTACAAGAAACTTTTCAAACCCTGCTCGTTTATACAGGCGATTTGGGATGCGATATTTGAGGTGACCTCAGTGGCGATTTTAACGAGATTCCAAAAAACCTGAGCAAGAAAGCTATCAACAATTTTTGCAGCAATTTCACGGCGATTTAATTGTGATTTTGAAACGTTTTTACAGAGACGATTGCGATGCCAGTACAGAAAATGTCAAAAATCCCTAAAGAGTTTCTCAAGTCAGCCTTTATGCTAGGTTAAATTTGGCCAACAAAGTCCAACATGTTGGACGCGCGGCTAAACGACATCCAACGTGACCTTAAAATTCGCAGTAAATGACACTTGTCTGCAAAAGTACTAAAGAAACAAACCGGAAGTAAGAGCTTGATTGGTCATGTATTAGGTTGCCATGAAAAAATCCATGTAAAAATACAACAAGTCGAATATGCCGTGGCTTAATCTCATACTTATGACATGTTTTCTTTTGAATATTATTGACCACCCCCTTACTTTTCTAATAAGATAACTGCTGCGTAAGGTGAGAAGGGAAGCATATAAATTTACATTTCATTATTCTACTCTGCCCTAACTTTGTGAGTTACATAATTTTTTTTTTACTTAAAATGTTCGTTACCTTACAAAATGCACCATTGTAGTTTGCAGAAACAGAACTGTTGTTTGGAAAGTCCACGTTCTTGCTCTCGGTAAAAAGAGGCCGATGGATTGTTTCAAAGGCCATCCAATTCTTCAAAAAAATAGGTATCACAAAAAAAAATAAAAATAACACGTAATTCTTTGTAGGAGCATGGCATTGAAATGTCGATTTTTTAGTTTACGGTTTATTCTCGGAATAACAATGTCACTTGCTCGTGATAAACTGAATAAAATTTAATTTATACTTATACATTTATTTATTAATCTAGATCTTAACATTTGATTACCATTCTAGAAGCTTTTCTACTAAAGTGGAATGTTGTCTTTCAACTTAACGAACTCAGAGTTGCTGACCTGTTTTTTAACTATATAATAATCAACAATTGCTGTATCATCTGATCATTTGATTGCAAAATTTTGTAACATGTGTGTTATTTTTCTATATCATCTTAAGGCTATTAAAGTTATTTCATATTAACAACATTGTACCACTTCTTTTCACAAGTTTATTAGCTTTGCTGTTTTAAGCTATTGTCGTGTGATTACTATTTTTTACACACAGATGAGACAAACTAAACATACCACAAATATATCTTCATGTAGACCATCATAGTTTTGCAGCTCACGTAGACAAATGTAGAAAGAAGAACTGGTGGCGTTCTCTACCCACAGACTAGCAGCATCGTGCTATTGGTCAAGCTTTCCTTTCAAAGGGAACATGCCATATACACCCTAACAGAGTATCCCTATATGGTCTCCCTAACTATTACACTTCCTTCTTTTAATTCTTTGAATACGGTTCTTTAATTCTGCTTTGAAAACAATACTCGAAACGAAAACAGACGAACCATTTCTAACAACTTTAATTGTCAAAGAAACCTTTCTTCTTATTTGTTTGTTGTGTTGCTTATATTAAGGTGTTTATCTTTCAGGTATTAATTCTACGAGAATGCTATAATCACAACCAAAGCGTTTTGTCAAATAAACTCTCACGTTTATTAAAAAGGACCATGATATGATGATGAGGAATTACTATTACAAGAAAACATGGTCTTAATTCTCACAGGAAGCTAGCCGCAGATAAGTCAGAGGAGAAATAATAACGAGTAACTACCTGGGGAAGATTGATTTCCTTGCACTGTGATCCAGTCCACCATTGAGGTACGCGTACTTTTCCCGCCACTCCTCCATCTGGTGCGCCTTGGTAGGCCATCCAGTCCACTGTGGCAAACTCTTTGGTGGAACGATCATTTCTTCCTGCTGCTGTCACGCAAACCTTTAGACAAAGTTGTATAGGTTGAGATATTTTTCTTATCGAATTTGCAATTCCAAGCTCGCAATGAGCAACAATATAAAAACACCAACAAGCAATCATAACTAGTCTAGACGTCATAAGTCAACTCTGTCATACGGGACACTCATGAAAGACCGCTTCCTCTCTAAGGTAAACATCATCAGTCCTTGACTGGTTCCAGCCGAATTTCACTTGTTTGTTTGTAACTGAACTCTCTATAAGGCAGCCACCCCTCTAAGACGGACAGCTTTCTAGCTGTCCGTCTTAGTAGTACAGTCCGTCACTGTACTTTGCATGTACTCATGAACGTACCTTTAGCATATACGAAAACGATACGTTATGTCACATTTACCTGAAAATTTTCGTAGTTGACAGTTTGCACCCAGGATACAGTGGCATCATGTATGTAATTATTCCTGGTTATGTTCCAATGATTTGTCGTTATCTGCATGTGAACTTCTTTATCTGGATAGAACGAAAATGGCGGGAACTTCACCACTTCACATGCTGTCTCCGCCCATTGCACATGTCTCTTTAACGAAACTCGCCCCGTCTGAACTGGAAAACCTAAGGACAAAATATCAACAAAATAAAGAATCAGATGATGTAAAATACAAAAACACAGAAACAGTTCAATTGGTCAATGACTTAGTGTTTTTTCGTGCAACTATCTAATTATTCACCAAAAACGTTGACTTTTTGTGGAAAAGATGACATGCTGAGTTTATATTTTTGAAGCTTTAAAATTAAATGATTGTTTGCTGAATTACTAATATGCAGTGCACAGTCTCACCTGTACAACTTCCCGGGTGATATAGGGTGTGGTTACTCTTGCGTCTACATATGTCCAACAGGCAGAAGCACTTGTTTTTGAATGTGGTCGAGTTGGATGAACATACAGGCTCCTCGTATGAAGGACAGTTATCGTCGCACACACAACGGGCATCAAATGCGTCAAACGCCTTACAGATGGCATGATATTCACAAGTAACGTTGGTGCACGGGTCAATATCTTGGGAATAGAATTAAAACAAATTTTTCGGCGAAAACATGACTACATACTAAACTAAATAATGAACATACGGAACAATTTTGGAACGCAATATCTGCTGAACTGAAGAACAGTTTGAGGTATTCTTTGCCTTAAAACGAGTGACGAGAGAGGAAATGTGATTTACAGAAGAACCTTTTATAAATTTAAACATTTCAAACTAGCCTAGCCTGACTAGGCTTCTAATTTATTGATTAATTCATTAATTAATTTATTGGAATCCCAATTTTCTGAATACTTTTCTATGTCCATTTCTAATATGATTATCATCCCAAACATCGAGATTAGAAACCGCCCATCTGACACTCAAATGTGTACCTCCTACAATAGCATATTCCACTGTTACTGGGTCGTGAGACTTGCTTATTCCCTGACTGTCCTTGATGCACACTTTGAAAGACAAGCGAGTGATTTCCTACAAGATAAACAGATTAGATGTTAACTGGTATTTGACATGCAGTTTTAAATGGGATAAAATCTAAGTGACAAGCTATTCGATATGTAATAACATTGCAGTTTTTTTACGACGTTTGATGTTGCTCTCTTGAAAACAACGGTTACTTTTGTTGAGCAAACGTTCGATTTAAAGATTCAGCTTTAGTAGGGAAATGTCCTTCTTCCTTCTTAGAAGAAGGCGAATTCTGAAATGAATAAAGTACGTCCATATATAACAGAACACCAATTGTAAATATAAATTCGGGCAAACATTCTTAGTTAGCTCCCATCTGGCCTTAATTGTAATTCTGTGGTAGAGCGTTTTGCACCAAAATCGCAAAGTACGTCATGTCAATGCGTGTTGTTTTCTATTTCTTAATCGCATAACATGATAACGTTACTTACCTCAACCCAAACGTTTAACGCGTTGCTGTAGTGACCATCTGATTTAATCCACAATGCATTGGTGGTGTTGTCGTGGCTCGCAGATACCAGGATATTGGGCGGCTCGTAGAATGGATTTTCGAAATTCAAATCCTATTTAGGAAGAATAAACAAACCATCTTAAAGTTTGGAACTTTAATTTTAAAATTGTGCTTTTTTCCAGAAAGATTATGTAATTTCGTTTCTAAATTACTTTTAAGTTCAGCCCCTTACTAATTTACTATGATTTCATTTGAATGACCAACTATTTCAAATTGCCTCCACCGATTGAAACGTTAGGACCCTCTTTAATTAAATTTAGTGCATTATAGATACATTTTTTATATTGTTAACCCGGCCTTTAAGGTCCTTTAACTCCCAAGACTGCCAAAACTTGAAATTTAAGAAAAATCAAAAAACTTATTTTTCAAAAATATTGAAAAACAAATGGTACCTTGCAAAAGTACTGCCGAAGTGGTGAGTTTCATTTGAATATGCACACCATTGGATTTTGACAACAGACTCAAAAGTTAGAGCTACACTACATGTCCCCATAAGCGACTCTTCGAGTGAAAGTATTGGTGAATTTCTTAGAATTATCAGTTACCTGGCAGAAAGCATAATTGTTTTCCCTCTTCGGTGCACCAAGTCCAGAGAAATGAAGCTTTCCTCGTTCAGTAAAGTTCCAAGAAGACGGAAGCACATCGTATGCCAGCCATTGCTGGGATGTGAAGTAACAACAACAGTCATGAACAGTATTTTTTAGAGAAACGTTTTCATTTGTTATTGTTGTTTTTCATAACAAAGTGATTAGAGAGGTCTAGAGCTTAAGGCTTTTCCTAGAAGTAAAAGTTGTCGAACGAGTTCTTTTTTCTCTGATCTTCCCCACACTAATAAATATTATTTTGTTTGAATTTAATAGAATAAAAAAACTTTACCTGGCCTGCTCGCTAAAGAGATATGATAGGCTCAAGTTACCCCATTTGTTCTTGTAGTTCTCATATCTGTCATTATACAAGTACACATGTGCGGGATTTTTTAATGCACCCACGTTACATTTCGCGTTATGAGCTAGAAGCACAGGGTGTAATATAATATATCGACCACAAGGAAAAATTTGCATATGTTTTTTTGGAAATCAAGGTCCCCGATTGACAGATCTACTGGATCCGTTTCCGCTGTCTGATTTGAGAGGAGAGGCACGATATAAAATATCTGAAGTCACATTAGCGCTACTCGCTTAAAAATGAAAATTCATCACATTTACTTACCACTTTGAGACCTGTATGAATGCCATCAAAGCTCATAAATTCTCTCAAGCACACCACAAATCCGTCTGTTTTGACGTCTTCGAGCCAAATATTCATAGAATCAAACGGTCGGTCAGAATGTTTGTGTTGTGCTGTTACAAACACTTGAGGCTTAATCTGAAATGAACGAAATGGAGAAAAACAACTATTATTAAGAAAAGTGATGATCATCTGAGACATAACAAAATAGTGTTTATGTTACACATTCTGAAGGCTCCTGGCAGCAATGTATTGGATTTTTATAGTAGGCTTAATGTCATTCAATCATGAACAATGGAATCGAAATCATTTCTGATGCTTATGCATGGTAGGTCTTCAAATTGGCTAACAAGAGATCGACATCGTCTGCATCTGCAACGGATTGCGGCCACAAACCAAAATTTAATCAATCGGATAGGCCTTGCAATTAGTTTCTGTCCGTTTCTGTCAAATACATGTCTTTTGGAGAAATAAAGTCTTGTGAATAAAGTCCTATTGCCTCGTTTGCGTATGTTGTTAGGGTGATGTCGCAGCTCTCGTAAGGTCTCACACCATTGGTAGAGAGAACAATAAAACAAAAACAATAACAATGGACCCTAGCCCTAAAAACAATAGCAGCTGTATTTTATATATATATATACTTTACAAGGCCAATGAAATAGAGGCTTCTGAGAGCTGGGAGGCTCCGGTGTTGTCAGGGATGACTGACCTATATGATATGTAGAAAAACACTGTATGTTAAGAACTTACTTTCGTCTAAATACCAAGCGATATTTTCTTGCACTGCGTCCTGGAAGTAAATTCATCAAATTCCACGATGCCTGAGTGTATGCCTTGATATGAGCCTTGAAATGCAAGCCAGTTGATCACAGACGCGCCACCAGAACCACTTCCTGCCTCCCGCGTGCAGGCTTCAAATCCTGTGGTTGACACCGACTTCACCCAAACGGCCGCAGGGTCGTGGATTTTAATATACTTGCTTCCGTGGCTGAGCGTCACTATCACCTTTACGTCTTCCGAGCCCTGGAACTGAGTTTTGAAAGAAACGGACTGGCAACCATGATTGTTTTGGGATGTATCTGTGATGTTGACTTTTCCAGCTTGAAACGCAGCCGCTTAAATATTGTAAAACAAATATTAGTGTAGTAGAAGGGAAAACTAGTGGCCTTTATGCATCAGCCAGGACAGGATGCATACGCGTATTCGTGGACTTCAGTGACAGACATACCAATGTTTGGTCTTATGGGAGCTTCCTCCCCCTCCCGTAACTTCAAGAATATTAAAGTTACGATTATAAAACTGCCAACACTGCCCAAGCAAGGGTCACGTGACGTGGTCACATCATATGAAGCGGGCGTTCGCCCCGCGTTCATCGTTTTCAGTTCTGTTACAATAAATAGACCTCTCACAGGCCGCAGAGGAGCCAAATTTGTCAGTATTTTCACCGCGAAGCCATTTTGCGCCTTTTTTGAAAGTTTATTTGCCGTTGTGGATCGATGGATGCGACAAGAAGGAACTGTACGGTTAACCACAAATGATTTAAGCCCCTCGGTCGTCGTTGCTGTCAACAGACCAGGTAAACATTGATTTTAGGTCAAGAAAGCTTCAAGGAATAATTTTGTATTCATTCAATTTGGGACAGCAGTATAGAGGTACTGTCACGTTTCTTCCATATCGCTCAGCTCTATTAAATGCAGACCCACTGCGACTATTTTACCTTGTTTTACCACGTCACCTTCGCGACCATAGAGTTAATTGCACCAGTATTTGCTGTACGGCTGTCATTATTTTAAGTTTGTAACTATCCATAAATGAACTTTTTGGGAAATGTCTCATCGCCAGTGTGTGGACAATATTTACATTAAATATTGTCCTCACATCCTAAATATTATATATTAAATAAACCAAGTGATGCCTGTGAAATTTCTTCAAATCACGGTTACAATTAAAAGTTGTTTATATAATCCATGTATTATTAAAGCAGCTTTTTTATCTTTAGTGTAGTCGGCGGAATCTTAAAAAAAGATAACGGATTGATAACACTGAATGTGAGATGAGGTACAGTGTAGGAGGTAAAATCCACATCGTTTCTTCTAGTACAACTAATCACAAACATAACCATCGCTAATCGATCTGGGACTTGGAAATTGCATCAATCTATGGCACGTTTACTGACAAGCGAGGTCGCTGAGGTCGGGGTTAGTTACATTGTTTTTACTGCACATTTAAAACCCCATATGCAGTGTTTAGTATATAAACAAAAAATATTCGATTTCAAGGAATATGGAAGACATTTCATCAATTGAAGCAAAACTAAATTAAAATTGATTTTTGAGAATGTTATAATAAGCTGTAGTGTACGATACTGGATTTAATACATCTCCATGTTAAAAGAAAACACTTAGCAGGCTCATTAACAAGCTTTACCTCAAGTTTCATTGAGTTAATTTTGCTAGTCAACTTTTGGCCGGTGATAAGTTTTCTTTCAGCTGGTGAAATTAGACGTAACCGCCGCTTATCTACATCCCTGAAGAGCTTGGAATAAATAAACGATTGATTTCTCGGAAAAAGGAAGTTAAAAAAAAACTGATGCAGCATGCATTCATTTTACTCCTTTGTTGACTTGACTTTTATTTCAAATATAAGAAGAAAGGCAATACGTTCAGTAAACAAAAGCGTTCTAAAATGGGGTCAAGAGGTAGTAAGCTGATTGTGGAAGTGAAAAATTTAATCTTGCTCCATCTTCCTCAATTAAATCCTCTTTGAGGGGCCGGGCATCTCCATATTTGGGTAGTTTTGCAAAGTTTCTTACAATACAAGCTTTCTTCTTGGATTTGTCAATAGCAAGTCCATTGAGTTATGTTTACTCATCCCGATCGCCCTACTTTTAAGATGACTGCAGAAGTTATGCGTTTGCAGGCTTTGTTTGCACTGAATCTGCCTCAGTCTTGCCCAGTACATCGTCTAATACTTCCGGGATACTATTGTAAGTGTGTTTGTTGACAGTTTTGTCTGTCATACGATAGGCTGTAGGTATATGAATACAGATGACTTGGACTTCAGATTCTGGTTAAAAAGGCAATACGGTAGGTTTGGCGTGACTGCGTTATTGCTTTTTGCAAGTTGTCGACAACCTCGACTGATAACAGCCAAAATTGACAGGAACTCATTAAGAAAACGATGGTCATTCTAGTCAGTGTAGGCCTCGGGATTCAAATACAGTCGAACCTCCACTAACGGACACCTCCTGTAGGCGGACACCTCCCATAAGCGGATACTTAGTCGTGGTCCCAGCCACATACAAACACTACATTTTTAACCTCCCATAAGCGGACACCTCTCTTATACGGACACCTCTCTTACGGACACTTCTTTAATATGTGTTTCTCAAAATCTTGGTAGCTAAAAAAAGTAAACTTACGAAACAGCCGTTTCAGTAGCTTCCTTCCAAGATTTACATTCTAAGCTTTAATGGTCATAGATTAGTTGACAACACACTGATCGACACGGATAAAAACATATCGGGCTTCTAGATATCCTTTTAATTATTTGTTGTAACCGTAAAAATCGAGTCATTTCTATGAATTCCTTTGGGGCCGCACATACCTATATAGCCCATATTAGGGAGTACCCCCCCCCCCCCCCCCCCCCGGGTCCTGGGCTGAGATGGTATGAAAGGAAGATGCATGTACAGAACAGGACGAGGATTATTTGTACGCCGCGCTCCATGCGATAAAGACCGGGACCCGCAAGCCTTTTAACAAACCACATTAAAGTAAAGACACTTACCATTAGTGAAATACAGCTGCAGAGAAAGCACCTGAACAGCGAAGAAAACTAGACTTGGTTCACCATGGTTGTCTTGACTCCAATGCTTCTCATCCCGCTACCTATCCTCTGCTGCAACTGCTTATATGTGCGCTTGGCAACTCTTTTTAAACGCTTCTGGCTTTGGAATGAGGAAGGATTCAGTTCATATGAAACCACTTGCTTGGACGGGATTAGAGGCTAAGTAATCCCGTGAGTGTTTCAGCGCTGATTACAAGATCTGTTCATGTGTTGTTATTCCCGTTAATATTGACATAACAAATAAACAACGTCAGGAGCCTTGGTTTATTGGATTTAACGGTGTTGTTTCACGTACGTGTTGCTTAGAGCTGAGTTCCAAAAGGAAAATCAGAGCTGTTTTGATTTTAGTTGAGAGCACCTAAAGAGAAATGTTTAGGAAAACGCTTGTTGAATAGCGTTTTTCCATGTCAGTTCAGTGCCTTTAAAGAAAACTTTGTGCATTAATACAATTTGATCTTTTCGCCTTTTTTGACATGAATATTTCAGAGGCGAGAAAATTTTAGGTAAAGGAATTGTATCCTCAGAATTAACTAGCTGCTCTCTCCTTTCTTATTTCCTAACTCGATCAGATCTAGGGACAGTACAGATGCAGTATTTTTGAAGAAGAGGGGTTATAGGGGTAGCAAAGTCGCACTCGGGCCAAGCTGCCCGTACGGCCGGAGCTTAACTCGGTTTCGATGCCCCGCATGATACAACTGAGAAAAACGGTTTTATGACATCTGCCCCCCCCCCCCCCCTGAATGGTATTGTTCATCACCAGGGTAACTCAGCATTATAATCTGTGACGAGACAGAGACAATGTGGAATAAAGTTTATTGTCTATAAAGAAAACAACACCAGTCGGCATTGACCAGCTTAGACCATTGGAGACCGCCCTCTGCGCTTGTTAGAGGTCATCATGGCGGTGATTATTTAGCTTGGAGACTTTACAAATATCACGTGAATTAACTACCCTTTGGCCTCGCTTAAGCAAAAGCGGAATTTTACTTGATACCTCCCAAATTATAGCATCCTTATTCGGGGAAGAAAAGGAACTTGATCTCATCTACTCCGCATGCACTCGTAGCATGCAGAGTACTGATCCGGAGCCCAAAACAGGTTCTTAGATATATCAAAAGCACCGAACAAATCGTTTCGGTTAAAAATCTGTTCGGAATGCCTTAGCCATCTTAAATATTCGTAATTAATTAAACTATACTAAAACCTTTAGAGTTTTCTTTAATTTAGTAAAATGACACCTCAAACGTTCGTAATAAGCCGGGGTAATAAGGTCGAAAATATAAGTTGTATCACGTTTGCGAGGTAACAAGATAGCTAATTGACGCCTTTTTTTATGCTGCTTATCCTTGACAAATATCTTCTTTTAGTTAACAGTAACAAAGGATAGATTTCTCGGTATGAGGAAGACAGTTAAGTGCCGTACCACAATCAGCCCTTAAGCGAGGTTAAAGGGCTGTTAATCCATTTGATATTTGCTCAGCTAGTTATGTTCTTAAAATAATCCCCTCCTATGATGAAAAATAAAGTATAATGATTTTTCAGAATGAGGAAGTAACGTGAATAAATTATAATCTCATAGGATCACTGGAAAGGCAATATACTTTGAGTAGACAAAAGTTTGCTCAAACAAGGGAAAAGGTCATCTTTTAATTACTAATTACTGAAGTCCTGAGGAAATAAACTCTAACCCTAAGAGACTGAAGCTAGGAAAGGATTATTTTTATAAAATGAAGAAACTATATTAGGGACATCCGCGTTTGCTTAAACGAGGTTAAAAGGATATCTCATGCACGTTCAGCTCTAGGGCTGTTTTGGTTACGAGCCTGACTTCAGTATGAAGACAGCGCGCCTAGTGGGCGACGAAAGGTCTTGTCAGAAAGGCATACCACTCCATGCAATGCTTTAACAATTTGAAAGAAAATCTCAATTTTGATTTTAAAACTTGGTGGGCGTATCCTATTTATTTTAAGACTTTATTACGATTAAAAAATTCAAAATAAATACATTTATGGGGGAAAGGTTTGAGAGTGATTGAGTGTTCTCGAGGACCCGAGTGCCTCCAGTCACATGCACGACCAGTCAGCGGAGCTAGCTAGTATCAGAGAGAAACCATTTGAAACCTTCGTATAAATGTCACCGAGCTTAGGCGCTCTCAACAGCGTATACCTCATATGCCAAGCTGCTAAGGTTGATTAACAAGGGGAGGGTGGGCATAACCACGTTTGTGCAACCATGCTGATCCACGCCAGCATCGCTTCAGTGGAGGAATAAAGGTTTCGCAGCAACAATACAGATCCGTTAATTCTGGAACAGAATACTCCCACACTAATGAAAATAGATTGCCCTAAGGAACAGCAGTACTGTTCTCTTTAACACAACAACACAGTTAGCTGGACATGACGTGATTAACGCTCAAAACTACAAAGCAGACACGTATCAGCTGTTTCGCTCATATTGGTGCTCGTCTGCACATTGTAGCTAAACACAATAAAGCTCAATGACACTAACTTATCCCATTTAAGCTGCTAGTCATTTTAAAAAAGAGCTAAGAGAGTAAGACTGCTTAAAGAGTTGATTATCCCTGTGACTCAGGATGGTGCATAGCAGCATTTCGTTAGTGGCTCTTTGACAGGATTCCGCATTTATTGCTAGATTGTATAGAGTTTTTGTGCCCTACTATGTTCTGGGAAGCTGACTATGATTCTGCTGTCAATAGTACTTGAAGGATGGTAACTTGGGTGAGGTAGATGGATGTACCTTTTGGATCTTCAGCGGCCAAGTATATCTTGATACAGCAGGTTCACGTTATAGTGGGGCATGAAGTTCTGAGGCCAGGCTTCTCCGTCAGAGAAATATATCATCCTTGAACTAGATTACAGGACTCTGTAGGTTTCAGCAGGATTTTTGTAGTAGGAACTAACTTATGGTAGATATACTGTGCAGATCAATTAGAATATGACCTAGCAATGGAAGTTACCAAATTTACACCTCTGCATGCGCCATCTCTAAAATATTTACTCTAGGGTTGTCCAGCCGAAATCTTCTTCCCATTATTATTTTATCCTCAAACGAATCAACCCTTTCATTCGATCAACATTGATAACGTGTTGCTCTGGAGACTATTTCACTTCTTGAGATGCAGTGACCTAAACACTGCATGTAACGGTCAAACATCAGCCGGCTTGTGGATTTTAATAAACTTGCTTTTGTGGTTATTTAGTGAAATAATATCATCTTTACATCGCCCGAGCCTCGGAACTGCGTCTTGAAAAATAACTGGCTGTCAGCCATGATATTGTCTTGGGATGTACCAATTAAATGTTCATTTTTCCAGCTTGAAATACAGCACCTTGAATTTTGCAAGAAACAATTTAATATAAAATGTTCTATTAGTCTATTACAAGGAAAAACACGGTGACCTTAATGCAACTTGCAGCATACAAGGGAAGATTTCCGAAGCGTTAAAAATAATGGATTTGTGGAATTTCAAATAATTCCGCAAATGTCATTGAATTGCTTGTATATATCCCTGTAAGAAAGCAGAATTGCTAGCGAAGCAGAATTGGTGTGATAGATTACAATTTAGCGAACACTGGGTCATTTTGCACCTATCAACAAAACCAATGCTAGCATTATTGACTTTGTGGAGCAATCGCGCAAAATGAGAGGACCTCATTAAGAAGCGATGGCCATAGCATTTTAGGAAATTAATGATGTTTTTTCAAAATCCATTTGCAGTTCAGAAACGGAAAAAAATATAGGAAAACACCTTCCTTAGCTTCCAAACATTGTTTTTACTAAAATTTCTTCCATGGCCAAAATTGACAACTGAGAAAATTTTGTAGATGTGCAATAATTTTTGGTAGCGTAAAAGATCGAGTAACTTCAATGAATACGTCTTCCAAACAATTAACTTAAACTACAAATTCATAATCAAGAAGTAACCTATGACTCAGAGACACTAATAATAACATTATAGAAATATACTATAGCTGTATAGTGACGAGGATACAAATGGATTACAAAATGGAAAAGTCACCTCTGAAATCATTTGCATTAAAAATGAAAAGAAATCGAAAGGGCTCTAAGAGCCATTTCGTGAATACGAAACAAGTCCTTAGATCGGTTTTAAATTTTTATATTGAGTTTGAAATCAAAGAATTGAAGATTAAAACAGATTTAAAACGACCAAACATCTTAGCGCGACATAAATATGCATTGTGTGAAACGAGACTGTCTAGACAATTGATGACGTAATTACACTGGGGAATTAAAAAAGTTTACTGATTCAATTACAGCAATCATCGTTTTACACGTAATACACTGGGGAATTGAAAAAAGTTTACAGATGATGGAATGAGTGAAAATTTGCATATCTGTCTCCGTATACTATATCTCGTTCAACGCTTCGCATATTCACGAGATAAAAATGAAAAATGCCTTTTGCGTGAACAGGTTGAATTCACTTAGAAAATCTTTCAGATGCATCATTTTTTGCAAACGCGAAATCGGGTCATCAAACTAAATTATACCTCTTCGTTTCAGCAGAATACTGTTACAAATTCGTAATCAATAAATAACTGAATAACCTGATGGTTAAGGCACTTACCGTTATTGAAATAGAGCTACAGAGAAAGCACCTGAACAGCGAAGGATTAAGACTTGGTTCGCCATCATCGTATTCACTCTGGATTGTGCTACTGTTGGTCCTACCTCTCCTCTGCCGCAACTGCTTACATGGTCACTGGAAAGCTCAATGTAAACGTTTCAGGTTGTGGAATGAGGAAGATATTGCACTGATCTGAAACCACTCGCTTGAACGGGGTTAAAGGGTAGTTATTTCCACGCGTCCGTTTCAGCGCTGATAACAAGATGAGTTCCTGTGTTGTCATTCCACTACTGGCACGGTATCGAAGCTGCATGCAGGCTAAGTGGAGGCTTAAGTGGAGGCAAGGGTCTAACTTATGTGCTGTTTAAAACGTGTTGCTTAGATACTTTTTTGGTTGCGCCCCAAATTCACACATTGCATGCTATCAAAAGTATCGAGCTTTGTACATGCGGAAGAGAGTAGTCCATTTCTTCTTTATGAACTGACCGAATGAATCACCGAATGAATAATTGAGGGTCATGGAATTAATCTCTTTATGTAAATAATTTGATCTTCCCCTAAAGGGATGCATTTTGCGAGACATCAAGTTAAATAAATACAGTTTTCACTTCAGAGCAAAGTTAAAGGTTTGCTATATTCACGTCACATTTTAAGAGTTCTTTACTTGTTACGACTCCTCCCAAAAAAATATATAAACAAAGCATAATACAAACGAAATACAATCGTACTGCGGAGTTGTAGTTGCGGAGAAAACTATGGTTCCAAACATTTGCTCCACATGATCTCTCTCCAGCCAGATATTAAAATTTATGTGTAACTATTTAACTATTATAGCGCAAAAGCGCGCGTGCTATCGCCTAATCACTTAGCCGACTCGGCCTACGGCCTCGTCGGCTAAAATTAGGCGATATCACGCAAGCTTGAACGCAACAACAACAACAATTTATTCAGGTATTCCCATTTCTATACATGGTATTACCAGATAATAAAAATTACAAAAAGAAGTTCATTGTACATTACTGTATCAAGGTTAATTACAAATAAAATAAATAGAGGAAGTAACAGTATTGTGTATAATATGGAATTATTTCTTATGTGTAGTTTTAAAACATATCTTCATTTCTCTTATTCATTGCATTAAATATAAAAGCAGCCGTTGCTCTACAAATAAAAGGATCAACACTGTTAAACAGAAACATACTTTTGCATGTATTATCTAGGTTTTTGAAGTGTCTATTTCTTTTATCTATTTCATCATAGAAGGTACTTCTGAGATTAGCGTATAAGTCACAGTGAAAAAGGAAATGTATTTCATTTTCAACAGAATCTGAATTGCAGTGAGTGCATATCCTTAAATTTTCTGGAGTTTTTGGTATTGAATATCTTCCAGTTTCTATTCTCAATTTGTGGTTCCCTATCTTAAATTTAGTAACAGCCTTCTTGTGTTTTTGATTTTTTATATAGTTAAGGAAAACAGAATGTTTTGTATCATTTTTGAAAATTGTATAAAATTTGAGTTTTTTATTTGAATTTAATAGGTTGATTTGGTGATTCATGAGACTAGTCTTAATATTCTGTTTTGCTTGTGAAAGTATATTGGAAGGGTTATCAAAGTCTAAATAAGAAATATCAATGTTGTGTTTTGTACAAAGATGGTTTGCCTTATTTATTAAACCTGTTTGTAAAGTATCTGCCATTTCTTTAGAGATGTTTAAGCAGAGTTTTGCGATGCTATCATCTGGTTGATTTTCTAGATGTATCCAAAATTTAAGAATATTAAGTTCGATGTGGGATTTTAGAGGTAATCTACCAAGTTCGTTTCTGGATGCTGCATTTGGGGATATTTTGTTTACACCCAAGTACATTTTACAAAAATACACGTGCGTTCTTTCAATTATGTCTTTTTCCCAGGATTTATAATCATTATTATCATAGAT
This sequence comes from Dendrophyllia cribrosa, assembly GCA_024195265.1. Taxonomy (NCBI): domain Eukaryota; kingdom Metazoa; phylum Cnidaria; class Anthozoa; order Scleractinia; family Dendrophylliidae; genus Dendrophyllia; species Dendrophyllia cribrosa. The sequence goes on from JAJLRJ010000005.1 coordinate 9,468,982, forward strand.
ACCCCATATTTCAGAACAATATAATAAGATAGGAAGAAATAAGGTGTCAAAAAGTTTATTATTGATATCAATTGGTAAACTAGAGAAGTCAAGATTACGTCTTGTTGCAAAGATAGATCTTCTTGTTTTTTCTTTTAATGTTTCTTTATTATTGTTAAAGCTTCCATTTGCAGAAACATTTACTCCCAGATATGTGTAATTGTTGACAATTTCTATGTTTTCATCAATAAAATTAAAGCTATGCTTATCAGCTGTTGATTTTCTATTTTTCTTTTGAAAGATAACAATTTTTGTTTTCTTTGGATTGATATTAAGAATCCATTCTTGACAATATTTTGAAAGTTTATTAATAGCATTCTGTAAACCTTCAGCTGAATGAGAAATCAATAATAAATCATCAGCATAAAGTAAGCAATTAAGGCGAGAGCCATCCGGCAATAAAATGGGATCTGTGTCACTATTATTAAGCACATGAGGTAAATCGTTTAAGTATAGGTTAAAGAGCATCGGTGAAAGTATACAGCCTTGTCTTACTCCTTTATTATAATCAAAAAATTTTGATCTTTGATAACCGCATCGTACGCAGCATTTCGATTTTAAATACATGCTATTAATGAGATCATAAAATTTTCCTCCAATATTATACTTTAGTAGCTTGTACAAAAGTCCTTGGTGCCAAATGGAATCAAAGGCTTTTTTGAAGTCAACAAAACAAGTATATAGTTTACCTTTGGTTTTATGAATTACATGTTTATCGATTAATGTCCGAAGAGTAAAAATATGATCAGATGTGCGATGATTCGGTAAGAAGCCAATTTGAGCAGGATGTAGAATGTTTTGTTCTTCTGTATAATTATGTAATCTGTTATTAAGTATATAACAGAATGGTTTTCCTAAACAGCTATTTATACAAATTCCTCTATAATTTGATGGGTCATTGATTTTTCCAGATTTATGTATAGCTGTTATAATGCCATCGCACCAAGTTGTTGGGAAAGTACCAGATTTGAGTATAAGATTAAACAGATGACATAATGATGTATTTAAAAATTTTATACTAGATTTCAACATTTCATTTCGTATTCTGTCTGGTCCAGGTGCTTTTTTATTTTTAAGATTTTTAACTGCTATTTCAATTTCATTCAGAGAAATCGGGTTGTCCAAATTATTATAAAGGTGTTTGTTTTGTTCGAATGTATGTTTGTTTTCTAACATGTTCAAATGTGTTGCTGAAAAAGAAGTATTTTCAGGCGCAGAATGTAATTTTTTGAAGTGGTCATATAGAATATCCGATGGTACTTCATTTTTGTTTTCGTTTTGATTAAGTTTGTTTTGATACATTGATTTTAAAGTGTTCCAAAAGGTATGACTATCTTTGTTACTGATCAATTCATCAATTTTAGAGTCAAGAAATTTCTGCTTCTTATTTCTAAGTAATTTCTTAAAAGTCTTATTCTGTTGATGATAATCGTTTCTTAGATTAGTGTCATGAGGATGTTTGTGTTTTTTGTTTGAGATTTGTTTAAGATATTTTCGAAAAGTTCTACATTCTTGATCAAACCATTTCTTTGATGTATGATTGTTTTTAGAATTCTTTTGGCAAGACAGTTTAAGAGAACGTTTTGATACTTCATCTAGAATTTGAGTGAACTGTGTAGTTGCATGATCGATGCCTTTGTCATTTTCTTCAAAAACTGAATTTTCAAAAAGTAATATTTGTGATTGAATTTCATTTAGTTGAAAAGTGTCAGAGAACTTTTCTTTAGAGAATTCATCCCAAATATATTGCTTTGGGAGATTAACTTTTTTATGCTGTTGAACTTTAACTAATGGAGTGAGATTGGATACGGTAATTTTCGTCCAACAAATAAGTTGAGAGTGGTCTGAGAAGATGTTTGGTTTTTTAACTATAAAACTTTCAATTAAATTTAAAATATCATGACTTACTATAATGTAATCAACAGTACTTACTCCTTTTTGAGAATGATAGGTTATTTTACCAAAAGAGTCTCCTTTAGTTCTCCCATTCAGAATCCTTAGGTCACATGTTTTGCAAAGCTCAATCAGTGATTTTCCGTGATCATTTACATTGTTATCGTAATTTTGTCTTTTTTTTTATAGAGTATGGTAATGGAATATTATCGCCAGGTATATATATGATTATATATATATATATATCATATATATGTATATATATCATATATATGATTATATGATTATCGCCAGGTATATGAACGCAATAGTAGTTTTATAATTCAACACATTGATAACACAGCACAGTTTGAAGAAAAAATATCGAGGCCGGTCCGTCATTTTTGCATTCTCTTGTCAAAATGCGAAATTTGCCTCCATCGTTAGATATACGTCATGTAGACATAGCGTATATCGATACCTTTTTGACCATACAGTGTATTTGGGCAGTGTATCAATGTGTTGAATTATAAAGTGAAATGTCTTAGACAGTGTTTTTTTCTGCTTGTAACTTTCTTAGTTTTCTTTTTGTAAGATGTGTTATTGCTTTGCTTGCCCCGCCTAGATTAGCCTCGTAGCTATTTGCGGGACAATCAATATTGCTGTATTTTGATTATTGTTAATAAATTGTTGTTGTTGTTGTATATAGATTACACTGTTATGAAATGGGTACCAGCGAACATAATGCCACTTTATCTTATATTAACCTCTCTCCGCCCCACCACTCTCCCTTGCTCTTGAAAAATCGTACATCTGCCCTTGATAATTGATCGAGTTCTCAAAATGAGGAACGAACGTCAAGTTGTACTAAGTTTGGTCTAACTAGGTTGAAAGATAGTTTTTTTTTACGCACGCGTGTTATTCAAGTTTAACACATGCACAGCAGCTTTATGTTGCTTAGATACAGAAAAACGCCTTTAAGGAACTGATTTTTTTTTTGGAATAAGGAATATAATTTAAAGGCCCACCTTCACCCAAAAGACGTTGCGGTCGTTTGTTTTTGTTTTGAAATGCTCCATTGTTCATATTCATGATCTGAATGGTTGCACGAAGCATGAATTTCGTGTTAAACGAAATTCAACACTAAAAGAGATCACGGCGCGCACAGCATTTTGGGTGAAGGTGGGCCTCCCCCTTAAGTGCATGGTAACACATTCAGCGCGATCTGGGAGGAACGAACGTCAAAAATGCAAGTTGTAAAAAGTCAAGTCTATCGAGGTTGAAGAATAGTAAATTGACATACGCGTTAATCGACATACACCACAGCAGCTCGATGTTGCTTCTGATACATAAAAACCCTTTAAAAATAAGGGACACATTTTTTGCAACGAGGAAAATAATACGTGCATGATACCATGTTCAACGCTCAGGCGAGGTTAAAGTGCTGTTAATTCAATGACATGATATGTGATATTCAAAAGCATTCCTTAGGGAAAAAAAAGACAACTTACCATATCTTAACACATTTGCTTCGCGCGCCATTCGTAGATATAATGGGGGGAGGGGAAGGGATGCAAGCGTTTAAAAAAGACCAGAGCCCTGAGTAGGTGAAGGCATAACTGAAAAAGGGCAGCAAGAAGGAAATATTTCGTCGTTATAGAAGGAGAAAAATATCTTCATTAATTAAAATATGAGACTGAATATCTCATCATTTAATGATCATTTGGGCCAAACATTATTGTTAAACACAGGAACGTCCAGTAAAAGGGAGACTTTCCCATATATCGAGCTCAGTGAGCGCAGAGCGTGATCAGTTAACCGGAAGCGAGAAGTGAACGACATTTAGAACGTCCAAGTAACAGGAATCAGATAAAGCAAACAGTTAGGACAAACAAAACGATCAGGATATAATGGCAAACTGTTTATTGATCGCTACTTGCAAACCATTAATACTAGGCGAAAAACGCTTCATTATAACAATTACATCATCATGTTCAAACCACTTTTTAACTCTTGGTAGAGCTCTACAATCTTACTCCCAACAAAACAAAACAAAAGCTGCAAAAACTTCAGCAAACAATTTAATATAATAACACATGGAGCAAACAATAGGGATTAGATCCTCTCTTTAGTGCTACCAACAAAGAAACCATAAAATTTAAGGTCCGTAAAAACGTAAACAACGTTATAAACCAAAAATTATGTTAAAATATTTATATACAGGTGTAAGTAGCTCTTAATAAAGCTTTATTATGTTATACTCTTATTTAGTATATAACACAAAACCTAGTAAGAACATTGATCAAACCGAGAGGCCATAAAACATAAAGAAAAGACCCACAGCTATGCCCCCTTCACACTTAATCTCTGGGGATGGGGATGTCTTGCTAGTTTTCAAGATTTATAAAACTGTTTAAATTAATCACGTTATTTAAATGTGCTGTGGCAACATACAGTACCTTGACAAAAAAGAATTGAATAAACCAAATTAAGTTCTCAAGTTTCAATTAAACCATACCTCTTTGGCAAAGCGATAGAAAGCGATGTGATTATCTCATTCTACTTTATTAGTCTTTAATCTATGATTTTCTAGTAAATCTTTTGCGTTTATCTTTCGTTTCTAAACGTTACTTTTAATCAGTGGTTTTTTTACTGAATGTTAAAGTCATTCACCAAAAAGAGCATACCCTAACCCCTTTTGATATACTACTTTAAAGAAGCTGTCAGTTAACATAAAACTACTATACACTGACTATAGTACATGGTCATATACATGTAACAAGGTAACAACGTCAATATAAGAAAATTCGTTTAGACAGTACAATGTGCCCTTTATACCTTAAACTCGATTCAGATATCGTACCGTATCCACCGCTTGTTTACTGCGCTTTTCAATAACACGCACGCTTTGAAGTTCAAAACTCAATCAACAGTTTGGTTTTACCAAGAGATTATAATTGGACACACTGCCGCAAATATCATAGCAGATGTCTCAGGAAACAACGATGCTTTACGCAAAATGGTCCAAAGGTCATGTTTTTGGGTTGTGATTGGTGGATTTCGGTCGTGTTTGTGGATTGTGATTGGTGGATTTTGATCCATTTTGTCAGTTTCTGTTTAGAGGGTACAATGTTTGTCGCCATAATTATGATTGACAGCGACGTAAATCGTAAACCTAAGTTGGGCTTTGAACTTCAGAGTTCGCGTGTTAGTGAAAGGCGCAGTAAATGTCGTTTACAAAAACCGGTCATAAGTGTTTTGTGGTTGTTTCTCAAATTTTTATCCTTGGCGAACAATTTGGTTAGAGTAAATGGCTTCTCGACTCAGTTTCGATGTAGCCTTAACCCTCGGATGTACAAGTGGAGGGGAGGGGGGCGGTACACGCCACCCCCTTTAAGTTATTTTTCGATTGTTGCAAGAGCGTTTATTGTCAGCACACGTCTTCTTCAGCAGCTGTTTCGTTATCCCTTAGACATTTTGGCAAAATTTAGTGAGAATCAGTAGTTAGTGTAAAGAGATATGACGTCATAATTAGCAGCATGACGTCATATCAAGTCATATTTTTCAGTTGAAAAAAATGTAAAATGCTACGAAAAAGCAGCAAAATGTTAAACTATATCAAACTACCAGCAGCGCCAAAACCCATAATATTTACCTATTCTTGTAGAGCACATCACAGATTATCTAGTAAATGTAAAATCTTCTCAAAATATTGTAACACCTCAAAAACCCCAAAAGGGGGTTGCATTTCCCCCTTTCCCCTCCCCTTCCCCCCCCCCCCCCCCCCCCCCCCCCCCCCCCCCCCCCCCCCCCCCCCCCCCCCCCCCCCCCCCCCCCCCCCCCCCCCCCCCCCCCCCCCCCCCCCCCCCCCCCCCCCCCCCCCCCCCCCCCCCCCCCCCCCCCCCCCCCCCCCCCCCCCCCCCCCCCCCCCCCCCCCCCCCCCCCCCCCCCCCCCCCCCCCCCCCCCCCCCCCCCCCCCCCCCCCCCCCCCCCCCCCCCCCCCCCCCCCCCCCCCCCCCCCCCCCCCCCCCCCCCCCCCCCCCCCCCCCCCCCCCCCCTTCCCCCCATGAACTACGGTGGAGGTTTAAGTCTGCGTGTACATCCGAGGGTTAATATTAATTGAACTATGCATTCGTAATCGCTGTTCTTTATCCTAGTTAATGTGCATTGTAGCTTTTGAGTAAATACATATTTTTTCAAGGCAACGTTTTGGCTGATTTCACACGTACGGTTTACTTTAAAGCAAAATTCCGTAATATTTCATTTTATCGCCTTGAGCACATTAGGCTCGCGATCTTGAGTTCATTGTTTTTATTATTCATGAAATGAACTGAATATAGTAAATAAAAAAGAACTTGATAACGAGATTTTTTTTTGTGTGGACAAGGCATGCCCAATAGACACCTGATAATGAAACTGAGTTGATATGTTGAACTTAAACAAGCACTTCATAGTAAACTTCTAACTCACTTGGGCAAAAAGAACTGCTTCCGGTCCAGAGACTATTGTCACAGTAGGGACTGGTGTACGAGCTACAACCAAAGTAAGAATTATAATTGCTTCCCGCATTGTCTGCAACGTAGATATCATGTGGACCAAAGGTTGGACCATAATTATAGTAGTTGTATGTTGCATAGTGAAAGTTGTTGTTTATGTCCTTTTTAAAGTACCCATACCCTTTATAGTTTTTCAGTGAGTAAATGAAGGTGTTTGTGGAGTACTGGTATCCAGAAGACCCTGGAGGAAAATCAACATTACAGAAACAATTAGAAAAAGGAAATAAACGTTTTTTGTTTCTATGACTGGAGATAGGGTGGAAGAATTTTTTTAAAAACGATAGTCAGTTTTCAACAATGTTATTTATATAACAAACAAAGAAACAATTTGTCAGCTAGAATAACAATTTAAAGCAATTCACTAATTATAGCCCATCTCCAATCCGAAATTCATCCAATCATACACTGATCGTCTTGGACGCAAAAAAAAAAAAAAAACAGCGTTATAGGCGGTCTGTCATTTAAGATGGGATAACTTAGATTTGTCGGAAAGAAATCAAGTTATATGTTTTGCATCCCCTTTCAACGTTGTCGACAAGACATCGAAGAAAATAATGCGATATAATGCAGTTAGTAGATAGCTGTACGAACAAACATGCATGCGTGGTTTTAGAACAAAAAGCCTTACACGCCTCCAATATCATTATATTCGAGGGCGAATATTTCAACAGCTGTTTCAGTTTGTCTAAAACCTTTAACAAATAAAAGCGCGCGTAATATATCACTTAATATCTAATCATCATAGACTATGATGTTGTATTTAAAACAAACATACATTGCCACGAGTTGTCGTTGTAACCTCCAAATATATAGCCCGCGGCACTGATAATGGTTACAGTGGGCCCCTGGCCATCACAATTGGAGTGAAAAGTATATGAGCTCCAACCATGAGATGAGGCTCTGTAACACAGTCTCCAATAACTTCTGACCGAACTTTGCAAATGGGAAAGAAGCCAGGTGTTTAACTGCGAAATTTTGCTCCCATCATTAGATAAAATGACTGAGTCGCCTAGGCCTCCTGAAAAAAATTATCCGAAATGTTAACCCAATCCTACTCACTAGCAAAGAATACTTTTCATAGCGGCTAATGTAGGGTAGAGTCGAGCTTTATTTGAAAATGCGATTAAACGACCAAAACGTCGGAAAAAATTTGAACCTTTTTCAAACTTCTGCGACACATGATGTCTTGATAATTGATCAGTTCCAATAATACGGATTGAAATTTGGATATAGCTTCCTTTTATATGCCATGTCAAATTATGAAGTAATATTCTCAAACTGGTCATTCTGCTGTGCACGAGAAAATCTCAACACTTCCCGCGAACTTTTCAACCAACCAATAAAGAATGGTTTCTGAGACAGCAATAAGACGTCATTGACGACACAAAATTTAGCAAAATGACCTCAGATTCCACAGAAGCCAGGTATCATAAGGTATTGTGTATTAATTTTCAGTCGCTCCTAGAGCTTTGGCTACTTGTGCTAAAACTCGATAAAAATAAAAATAAATTAACTAATGAAATGAAATCGATCTGCTTACGGCCAAGAGTGCACGTTTTTCCGTCGCCAAAGTAATGAGCATTATCGTCACACTTGCAAGTAAATGTCCCTGGTGTGTTGGTGCAGATTGCATTTGCGTCACAGTCGTGAGTGTTGAGTGAGCATTCATCTAAATCTGTAAGAAAATAACAATGTTGCTCGTTCATTAATGCCCACTACTGAACCTCTATAGCTTTTTTTCTGACGAGATTCCAGGACGCACAATGTAATCAAAGTAAGCAGGAAAAACATCAAAACGAGTAGGCTTGCGTCCCCGGGGGAGTAGCGCGGGGAGACAGCTGACACTTCAGAATATGAACATGGAAGAAGGGTGACTCGTCTTGAAAGTTACCCTTTTCTATTTTAATTCTGGGTTTTGGGCACTCAACTCCCTCATCTTCCCGTCTGATCTACTTTGTCAGAAGACTCGTTTTTGACGTCATTTGGCCGTTGAATATTTCCACCAATCAGAGCACGTTCAGTCCCATTCTTGATATTCCTGATGGGGAAATAACCATCTTATAACCACGCTGATTGGTGGAAATATTCAACGGTCACATGACGTCAAGAACAAGCCCTCAAACAAAGAACATCAGACGGGGAGAGGAAGGAGTTGAGTGCGAGCGACCGAGAGACCGTCTGAGAGAGGCTAGAGTTTCGGTAAATAAGAGTTAGGGATAATCCTCCTCGCAGAGACACTCTTCTGGGAGGGTCAGGACGAGCGGGATCAGATTACTGTTGAATATTCGTACGTAGAATGTTTTTAGCGTTGCATGTCTGCTTGCTAGATCATATCAGCAGAATTCAGAAGTCATCAATAACAGTTTGAAAGCAGAGGGCGGCATGAAATATATTTTAGATGATGTGCCAGTTATAGGCGAAATTAATAACAAACGCGAATTGACAGTCGGATTTTCGATCAGATATGAAAAAGCCCCTTTAACAATCAAATAAAAAAGCAAAAGGTCCTAAAAGGGCAAAAAAAGCACACGAAAGTATCAGTTCAGTTGTAAGTAAAAGGAGAAGATCTGCTTGAGGCTAACTTCTTTAAAAGACTATTTTTTTAGCCATTAGCAAAACATAGTAAACCGTTGCCATGAAGGAAAGGGGCACAAAAATTCATGATTATTTTCTAACATTCTAGTAGCACTTGAAAAATGTGCTGTAAAACTAAAGGTTTGGTAAAAATTGAAGACAGTTCATCTATTCATCTCATGTTATTTTTAGATCATGTAAGTGTCAATCATTTAATTATTAACGTAAGTCTTCGAGTCGAACGTGATCTCTTAATAAAATATCACTGAAATAGGTTTTTTTTATGGGAAATATAATATATCCGTACCATGATTCTGTCTTCGCGCATTTTATCAAATAATATAACTACGTATACCTTGACAGGTGCGTCCATCTCCTGTGAAGCCACTGTTACAGGTGCACGTGTAAGATCCATCTGTATTGTTACACGTTGCACTGCTGTCACACTGGTGACCGGAGGAACACTCGTCAACATCTTAAAACACAAAGAAAGAAATCATTACGAAAGTTTCAGACAAACTTCCCTTATTGTAAAACGCTGCGCCATAATCCAGGCAAAGTCTGATTTATATAATGTATTGACCTTTTAATGCTGGCTACATAAGTACTGCGGTAGCTAAACAAAGATTTTCAAAATCAGGTACAACTGAATTTATTTTAGCATCTGTGACATGTGACGAGGCTCTTTGATTCTGTTTAGTTGTTCTTTCACAAGCCAAGTGGCCATGGTTCTTCAGGCAAGCACCAAATTATCTCCGGTTTATATAGTAACAAACAATTCGAAGTATCGCTGCTCTCGCCTGGATATGGCATTTGGCAGTCTAACGGTATAATGTCAACCTTGGCATTTTAGTGTTTACTCATGTAACTAATAAGCAACTAAAGCAATGATTACATGTCTTGCCGAAAAACATACAGCCCCAGTATACTAGTCTTTTAACTTTGAATAAGATAACTTATTAAAGTACTTATGTGCTTGCCTTGGTAAGAATAGAAAAGTAAAATGGTTTTTATACCTGTGCAAGTTAAGCCATCGCCGGTGTATCCTAGAGAACACTGGCACGTGTAGGAACCGGGAGTGTTTGTACAGGCTGCATTTTGGTGACAGTGGTTATTATTTCCTCCACATTCATCAAAATCTTATTTTAAGAGAAATAAATAAAACAATCACTCAAACAAGCAATCATGGACTTAGCGAAGCTAAATGGAATGGGTGTCAGTAAAACGCGGGGTCGGGGCCGGGATCGGGGTGGGATTAGGTCTAGAATTAGGTATGGGATTAACTATAATCCCTTTACCTAATCCTAACACTATGCCTAATCCCATACCTAATCCTAGACCTACTCCCACCCCGACCCCGGCCCCGACCCCGCGTTTTACTGACACCCAAATGGAATGGCTCAAAGTTTTAAACTAAATTCTCGACGACACGGACAGAATAAAGGAACACAATTGTTAGTTGAAAAACCGGTTGTGTTATCATAATCCGGCCTTTGGGATTTGGTTAGGCGCGATGCTTCTTATCCAAACATCTGCATGCGTTTCAAAATGTTTGAACGTTGAATATCCCATTCAAAAAAATTATCTAATGAAGGAATATAGTATAATAAAGCACTCTCCAGCCACCAAAGTATCCTCCCGCGTTTTTCTTTTCTTGGTCCAGTTTTTTTGTTAAGGTTTTCTAACGGTTCGCTTACATCTATTTTTGGAAAGTTACAATCTGGACCAGTTTCTTGTTCACCGAAACACTAAAGTTCTAAGACTTATACAACCGAGGTAATTCAACTCCACAACTGCTTCTCCACGCGTATAGCAACAAATTTAGTGCATGTTAGTTATAGCTGATAGCTAATAGTTTATTGTTAATCATTTATTTACAATAGTTTATTTGCTTGGAATGGAAAATTAAAGAATCAGTATTAATAGTACTTGCTTTCTGTTTTTTAAGTAAATGGTCTGAACAGGCTCCTGTGTGAACGTAAGAGTGCGGTTAGATTGCATGATGTTCGTGAAAAGGACGAGTTGATCGCTGTCAGTAACGTTTACTTTTACAGCGAGTATTACTGGGCAGCTCCGTTCCTTGTAAAACGATATTAAATATTTGGTTGTGAAGCCGTTTGACGCGATTTTAATTCTATTGGCTATGTATAAAGCATTCGTTACGAAAATGCCTAAAATGTAGTAAAGAGGAAAGGCCCCCATGGCCACATACCTTCTGAACAAGTATAGTTATGGCAGGTACCACAGCTCACATCATTCCACATAAAGTTATGTCTTACTCCTAAGGTGTGAACACAGTCTTCATTGTTGAAGTTATTGGGTTGCTTCGCAGCCCAGTAAGTGAAGTTACTGGGCTGATTGTCTGCCCAGACGAAATTTCCTTCAGAGTTTCTATCGTTTAACCCAATCCAACCCTTGGCGCCATTCAATCGATGCTGAACATAGACATTCTCTTCTTGATTTTGTACGTTAATGAGGTTAGCGCTGTAGGATTGGCAGGCTTTCTGAGCCTCAGTCCAATTCTTGCATAATTGGCTCGTTGAATAGCAGACGCCACCAAAGTATGACCAACCGGGCTTGCATACATCTGCAGAAAAACAATTGGCAAGTTAAACTGAGATTTGGCTATTTGTTTCTGCTATAGGAAAATGAAAATGTCGGAAGCTTCAGAATCGATGTAAATGATGATGTAAATTGATGTAAATGGAAAGGTATTTGTAAAAGAAAAGCGTTCTTTGATTCCGTGGGGTTTGAGAGTGCCGATTTGAAAGATGATTTTTTTGTTCTAGGTTTTTACGGCTTTCTGTGTTACCCTGGTGTAGGGATAGGCCGCAGATTGTCATGTGTTGTTTAGAATGGTTAGCAAGATTAAAATGGCGCGCGACCGGTTTGGATGCGTCTTTGTCATTTTTTTCAACGTCTCGGAGATGTTCACGAAAACGGTCGCCCAGTCTCCTCCCTGTTTCGCCAATGTATATTTTTTTGCAAAAAGTACATGTTATGTAGTAGATAAAATTTACGGAGGTGCATGTAAAACGCACAACATTCACAACGCGGACAAAATAACAGGACCCAAACGATCTATTAAAATCACCGATCGTTTTACATGCACCTCCGTAAATGTTATCTACTGCATAACATGTACTTTTTGCAAAAAGATATACATTGGCGAAACAGGGAGGAGACTAGGCGACCGTTTTCGTGAACATCTCCGAGACGTTGAAAAAAATGACAAAGACGCATCCAAACCGGTCGCGCGCCATTTTAATCTTGCTAACCATTCTAAACAACACATGACAATCTGCGGCCTATCCCTACACCAGGGTAACACAGAAAGCCGTAAAAACCTAGAACAAAAAATCATCTTTCAAATCGGCACTCTCAAACCCCGCGGCATCAACGAACGCTTTTCATTCAACTAATTTACATTTGTTTTCACGTCACCAAATTTCCACCAATAGCGTAGCTCCACCGCTTACTATATAAAACCACACACTACCCACAATTCCTTGATTCGCTCCGACGAAGGGCTAGCGCTCGAAACGTCAGCTATTTGAATCTTTTTACCTTATCGACTCAGTCGATAAAACTAAATTCTCGTGTTTCATCCCCCCACCGACGCAGCACCACAGTTTCTCTAGAAACTAACCCCATTCATTTGTAAAAGAAGCTTAGTTCGTGCTACACCTACCTGCCAGCACTGCGAACGACACAGTCACGGGATCATGTTGGTCAGCGAACAACTCTTTGAGACAAATGCGGAATTCGCTTGTCTGGATGTGCTATAAAATAATAATACGTTATTTAATGCAAAAGAGTAACATTGGAAACTAAAACAAGGGAAATTCGCCTAAGTAAGCATGCATTGAGTCGTAGTTCTTTTCACATGCGGCTACTAATAATTCATTTGCAAACAGTGGAATCTATCCTAGAAGGTATTTGACCGTAGTCACAAGTGACTGCAGGTAATTGGGAAGCAATATTATAGTTAGAGTCAAAACTGAGAAAATGGAAATAAAATCAGTTAACTATAACACATTAGTATTAGTATTTTATTTACCTGATGTATTTCTTTTTTAAACCGTGTAAAATAAATAAATGTAAATAAATAAATTAGTTTAATCGACAATTGTAGCTAGCCATACCTCTATCCATGCCGTTACAGACATGTATATGGGTTTAAGGTTGTTGCCCTCTGAATTATGCTTGGCTGCTATTATTATTACCGGTTCTTTGTCGTAATTTCTTGCAAATTGCACATCCTGTGAACATAACACATAAATGAGAAAATTACTTATTTCAGCAAGCAAATTTTAAAAAGTTCTGATAGGGGATAAAATAAAGGGGGTTAAATGGTGGTTTATGTATTTTTGCGCTTTTTTGTTGGCCTAAAATGGCGTTTTATTGCACAAGAAACTTTTCAAACCCTGCTCGTTTATACAGGCGAGTTTGGATGCGATATTTGAGGTGACCTTAGTGGCGATTTTGACGATATCTCAAAACACCCGAGCAAGAAAGCTATCAACAATTTTTGCAGCAATTTCACGGCAATTGGATTGTGATTTTGGAATGTTTTGAAAGTGACGAATGCGATTCCAGTACAGAGAATGTCAAAAATCCCTGAAAAGTTTCTCAAGACAGCCTTTATGCCTGGTTAAATTTGGCCAACAAGCTCCAACATGTTGAACGCGCGGCTAAATGACATTCAACTTGACCTTAAAATTCGTAGTAAACAATACTTGTCTGCAGATCGAGGCACTAAAAGAACAAACCGAAAGAAAGAGCTGAAAGAGTATTACGTTGCCATGGAAAAATTCCTGTAAAAAACTGTCTCAACAAGTCGAATATTCCGTGGCTTAATCTCTAATAATACTCTAATAATCTAATAATAATAACAATATTAATAATGATTATAATAACAATTATAATGATTATAACAATAATGATCTAAACCGGCTGAATTCCCCTCACCAGTTCACACTGGTGGAGAGGGTGGCATGTCACCCAGCAGGAATAAAAAAAACAAGACCTGTCAAAGGGCAGATGAGCTCCGCGCGAGCCAACGGCCAGCATGCAACGGCGGTTTTGACTGTCAACTCGATATCAGCTCCGGCAACGGCGGTTCTGACAGTCAACTCGACATCAGCTCCGGCAACAAGCAACAAGCTGCTCTGCGACCATGTCAGCTGCGCTGTGTCGTCGATCAACTGTGCCTCTCGCCAAGGAACGCTGTCCTGCAACAGGTAGCGTCGACATCATTGGTGCAGCCACACAGTTTGGTGATTCATAATCTCATACTTATGACATGTTTTCTTTTGAATATTGACCACCCCCTTACTTTTCTGATAAAAAAGCTGCCGCGTAAGGTGAGGAGGGAAGCATATGAATTTACATTCCATTATTCTACTCTCCCCCAACTTTGCGAGTTACATAGTTCTGTTTTCACTTAAATTTTTCTTACCTTACAAAATGCACCATTGTAGTTTGCAGAAACAGAACTGTTGTTTGGAAAGTCCACGTTCTTGCTCTCGGTAAAAAGAGGCCGATGGATTGTTTCAAAAGCCATCCAATTCTATAAAAAAGTGGTATCAAAAAAGGAAGTAATAACAGTCAACGAATAACAAATTAAAGGATCTGTTGGATAAGTAATTTTTTGTAGGAACATGCCATTTAAGTCTCAACTTAACGAACTCAGAGTTGCTGGCCTGTTTTTAAACTATATGTTAATCAACAATATTGCTATATCATCATTTGATTGTATAATTTTGTAACATGTGTATGTTATTATACAATATCAGTTTTTAGGCTATTTAACCCTCCGACGTACAAGGGGAAGGGGGGTGGATGCCACCGCCCTCCCCACCCCCTTAAGGTTTTTCTCGGATTTTTTCAAGAGCATTTATTATTAACACATGCAGTCATCAGTAGCTGTTTGCTTATCCTTTTGACACATTTTAGTTAAGTTAAGCGACAACCGGTTGCTATGGTAGCAAGACATGACGTCATGAGCATGACTTTTTTGGTGAAACTAAAAGGCCACCAGAAGCAGCAAAACGTTTAATTGTATCACATTTTGTAACTATAGCAAAACATAATTTCCGCATTTTTCCGATAAAGCTAAGTTCTTAGTAAAATCCAAGATGGCGGTTATATTGTCGGCCATTTTGGATTACGTCACGGACCCCTGCATCGGTACAACCCATAATATTTACCTTATCTTGTAGAGCACATCACAGGCTACCTATTGGATATAAAATATTTACGAAATATTGTAACACCACAAAAACCCAAGATGGTGGGGGGGGGGGGGGTACACTCCCCCCCCCCCCCCTGTACCACGGCGAGGGTATAAGTTTGCGTGTACGTCCGATGGTTAAACTATTTTATATTAATAACATTGTACCATTTTATCTTTTTCCTTTCAAAAGTTGATTAGCTTTGCTTTTTATGGTATTGTCGTGGGATTAATTTACTTTTTTACAGACAGGTGAGACAAATTAAACATACCACAAAGATATCTTCATGTAGACCATCGTAGTTTTGCAGCTCACGGAGACAAATGTAGAAGGAAGAACTGGTGGCGTTCTCTACCCACAGACTAGCAGCATCGTGCTTAAAGGCGGAACTGATGTGTTCTGCTGTAACAAAGACTGTGGGGGCAGCTCCAAATTTACCCTGTTTCAAACAACCATGTATAACGATCAAAATTGGTCAAGCTTTCCTTTCTAAGGAACATGTCATATAGACCCTAATAGAGTATCCCTATATGGTCTCCCTAACTATTACACTCCCTTCTAGTGTTTTTAACTTGCTTTCAGTGTACTTTTAATTCTTTGAATACGTTTCTTAAATCCTGCTTTGAAAACAACACTTGAAACGAAAACAGACGGACGATTTCTAAGAACTTTAATTGCCAAAGAAACCTTTCTCCTTGTTTGTTTAAAAAAAACCTAGTTGCATTGTGTTGCTTAAGGTGCTTATCTTACAGGTATTAATTCCACAAGAATACTACAACCACAACCAAAGCGTTTTGTTATTCAGAGGTTTCTGTCAAATTAACTCTCGCGTTTAAAAGTACAATGATATGATGATGAGGAATTACTATTACAAGAAAACATGGTCGCAATTCTCACAGGAAGCCGCAGATAGATGAGCCAGAGGAGAACGCCTGACTTGTTTTTACTATAATTACAGCAGATATTGTCCAAGTGACTACGAAGAAAGTTTTACAGGCAGAAAAATAAAACCAAAATGTTAAGGAACAAGAGGCGTAATGCGCATGCGCATGCGTAAGAAAGTTTTATTATATATTTTAAACACAATAAGAAGATGTCCGACATGGCGAAGAGAACTCCTTTTATTCAGTCATCGTTCCTGTAAACCACGTTGTTTAAATATTGATTGTTTTGGAAATGAAGGCTGTACCACAATGAAGCCAGTGATTGTTCTAAGTCTTATATATACCTAACGTGAACATCAGTATTGTAAGTAGGGTTGTAGGAGACGCTGTCGTGACACTTCAGTAACGCTGTTTTATCGGAAGTGAGAGTAGCCGGAAGTCACTAAAGGGGAAGTGTAAATGGCAAAGCTATGAACCGGAAGCGCACAATTTAAAATATGCGTGCATAAATTTGCATGAAAAATCGTGACAAAAAAAATAATAAAAATAAACATAATAAAAAAAAGAAAAACGAAGGCCATTTTATAACTCATGTCGCTGCGCGCATGAGTAACAAGAGGCTACACGTAGCCTATACTCATGCACATGAGACTCTAAGACGCGTTGACTGAAGCTACCAATTTTTCTGTACTCGCTCGATCAAATCCACACTCGTCTATTACTTTCCAAGCCGTGAATTATTTCTGTTACATTTGAAAGGACTATTTAAAAAAGCAATGAAGTCAGTACAAATCGACATTAATATGACACGCATTCCACAGTCCATAATCCACAGAAGTCCAGTCCCGGAGTCCAGTCTTTTTTTTTAAATCCGATGAGCTGTAGCAACGACACCGTTTTGCCGTGTGTTTCTGTTGTTCTTTCTTTAAAAAAAGTCTTGAAATCACTCACCACAGGCAGCGAGGACTGCTCCGACAGAGGCATTGTAAAGAATCGACAGTAAAAAGGGAAAATAAATTGACAATATGCTTACCAGCGTGAGAGATCGATGTTTTTACATTTTTGCCTCGGAAGAACTCTGAGTAAAAATAGCTATTAGTTTTTCAGAATCGCGACAAATTCGGCCTCAAGTTGTATGCTGTGTATAAAAGCAACGTTCACCTCTATGGGAGAAATACAGGACTGACTTATACACCAATAACGCCTAATGACGGAAAATGTTGGTCATGCGCATGCGTATCAAACATTTGTCTTATATTTCAATGTACCATAAGAAAAGAAGCAATTTACATTTTAATATTTTAAACAAGATAAGAAGACGTCCGACATGGAGAAGAGACGAGTTACTCCTTTCATTCAGTCAGTCATCGTACCTGCAAACCATGTTACTATTGAATGTTTTATAAATGAAGGCTGTACCACAATGAAGCCAGTCATTCTTGTAAAAATAATATATACCTGACGTGAACATTACTAATGTGAGTGGCACCGCGACAGAACGTTTGCGCATGCGTAAACTTCAAGCACTTCCAGTCCGTTAAACTACCAGTCAACATCGATGCGAACAGCATAAAACAACACTTCTGCATGAACCAACAGACCTAGATTTTCTAGATGCAATGATGAAAGGACCAAAACCGAAGAAAATTATGGTACGTACACGATCGGTTCTTGCATGAATACATTTCGAGATGGAGTGAAGACTTGTTTTTTGTGAAAAAATGCGATGCAAAAATTATTTGTTCATATTTCGTTGTTGGTGCAAACTCCAAACCCCTTGGTGCAAACGCTTGAGACTTGAACGATGAAAAAACTTTTCAACGAAATAAACTTTTTCTCTACCTTTGTTTTATAACTCTTACTTTTTCTTTTCAAACTTCGCGGTACGGGAGTTTCAGGTAATTTTTCTTTTTCCTTTGTTTCAAATTCATCAGCATATATTACCATACCCAAAAACAATGGAAAAATAAAAATTACCTGAGATAAAAAAAATTAACTACAACATTTACATGGGATTACAGTATGTCACCGGAAATGCGTAATTCACCGGATGCTCAGTTTTCTACTCATGCGCAGTGCGTTCTGCCGCGGTGCCAATGTGAGTAGGGTTGCAGGAGACACTTCAGTAACGATGTTTTGCCGGAAGTGAGAGTAGCCGGAAGTCACTAAATCGGAAGTTTTAAGAGCAAAGCTATGAACCGGAAATGCACAATTTAAAATATGCGTGAATACATTTGCATGCAAAATCGTGACACAAAAAATACGAAGAAAAACGGAGGGCGAATTTTAACTCATGCCGCTTCGCGCATGAGTAAAAAAAGAAAAACGAAGGGCATTTTTAAACTCATTGCGCTTTGCGCATGACTAATAACAAGAAAAACGGAGCCGAAACCTTACCTCATGCCGCTTCGCGCATAAGTAATAAGTTTCAAAACTGATGGTCAGAGTCTTATGACAAAATAGGAATGCAGTCTCCAATTGCATGTAGATTCTGCGAGACCACAAAATGACAAAATCCTTCTCGATTTTTTCTAAACAAACGGTGACTATAAAATATATACGGGCCTAAAATACACAGAAGATTAAAATAATAACGAGTAATTACCTGGGGAAGATTGATTTCCTTGCACTGTGATCCAGTCCACCACTGAGGTACGCGTACTTTTCCTGCCACTCCTCCATCTGGTGCGCCTTGGTAGGCCATCCAGTCCACTGTGGCAAACTCTTTGGTAGAACGATCATTTCTTCCTGCTGCTGTCACGCAAACCTTAAAACAAAGATGTATAGGTTGAGATATTTTTCTTATTGAATTTGCAATTCCAAGCTCGCAAAAGAGCAACAACAAAAAAACACCAACAAGCAATCATAACTAGTCTAGACGTCATAAGTCAACTCTGTCATACGGGACACTCATGAAAGACCGCTTCCTCTCTAAGGCAAACATCATCAGTCCTTGACTGGTTCCAGCCGAATTTCACTTGTTTGTTTGTAACTGGACTCTCTATAAGGCAGCCACCCCTCTAAGACGGACAGCTTTCTAGCTGTCCGTCTTAGTAGTACAGTCCGTCACTGTACTTTGCATGTACTCATGAACGTACCTTTAGCATATACGAAAACGATACGTTATGTCACATTTACCTGAAAATTTTCGTAGTTGACAGTTTGCACCCAGGATACAGTGGCATCATGTATGTAATTATTCCTGGTTATGTTCCAGTGATTGGTCGTTATCTGCATGTGAACGTCTTTATCTGGATAGAACGAAAATGGCGGGAACTTCACCACTTCACATGCTGTCTCCGCCCATTGCACATGTCTCGTTAACGAAACTCGCCCCGTCTGAACTGGAAAACCTAAGGACACAATATCAACAAATTAAAGAATCAGAAGGTGTAAAATACGAAAAACACAGAAGCAGTTCAATTGGTCAATGACTTAGTGATTTTTCGTGCAACTATCTAATTAAATGTAAGGAGAAATTTTAAACTCGGAAAAAATCCGAGTCCCAGATGGGATTTGAACCCACGACCCTCCGTGATCTAGTCGGATGCTCTAACCACTGAGCTACTGGAGACTCTATGGTGAGCAAGGGTCAATTTGTGGGTCTTGACTGGAACCGCATCGCGCGGCTACACAGCCAAGTATAGACTAGCACATGTGAAACTCACTAACAGCATCGCGCTGTCACATTAAAGCATATCAAGATGCAGCCAACCAACCTCCAAAGTGAGTATGTAGATGAAACAACAATAACAACAATGATATTAAATGTAAGGAGAAATTTTAAACTCAAATCCCATCTGGGACTCGGATTTTTTCCGAGTTTAAAATTTCTCCTTACATTTAATATCATTGTTGTTATTGTTGTTTCATCTACATACTCACTTTGGAGGTTGGTTGGCTGCATCTTGATATGCTTTAATGTGACAGCGCGATGCTGTTAGTGAGTTTCACATGTGCTAGTCTATACTTGGCTGTGTAGCCGCGCGATGCGGTTCCAGTCAGGACCCACAAATTGACCCTTGCTCACCATAGAGTCTCCAGTAGCTCAGTGGTTAGAGCATCCGACTAGATCACGGAGGGTCGTGGGTTCAAATCCCATCTGGGACTCGGATTTTTTCCGAGTTTAAAATTTCTCCTTACATTTAATATCATTGTTGTTATTGTTGTTTCATCTACATACTCACTTTGGAGGTTGGTTGGCTGCATCTTGATATGCTTTAATGTGACAGCGCGATGCTGTTAGTGAGTTTCACATGTGCTAGTCTATACTTGGCTGTGTAGCCGCGCGATGCGGTTCCAGTCAAGACCCACAAATTGACCCTTGCTCACCATAGAGTCTCCAGTAGCTCAGTGGTTAGAGCATCCGACTAGATCACGGAGGGTCGTGGGTTCAAATCCCATCTGGGACTCGGATTTTTTCCGAGTTTAAAATTTCTCCTTACATTTAATATCATTGTTGTTATTGTTGTTTCATCTACAAACTATCTAATTATTCACCAAAAACGTTGACTTTTTGTGGAAAAGATAACATGCTGAGTTTATATTTTTGAAGCTTTAAAATTAAATGAAATTGTTTGCTGAATTGTTAATATGTAGTGCACAGTCTCACCTGTACAACTTCCCGGGTGATATAGGGTGTGGTTACTCTTGCGTCTACAAATGTCCAACAGGCAGAAGCACTTGTTTTTGAATGTGGTCGAGTTGGATGAACATACAGGCTCCTCATATGAAGGACAGTTATCGTCGCACACACAACGGGCATCAAATGCGTCGAATGCCTTACAGATGGCATGATATTCACAAGTAACGTTGGTGCACGGGTCAATATCTTGGGAATAGAATTAAAACAAATTTTTCGGCGAGAACATGACTACATAATAAACTAAATAATGAACATACGGAACAATTTTGAAACGCAATATCTGCTGAACTGAAGAACAGTTTGAGGTATTCTTTGCCTTAAAACGAGTGACGAGAGAGGGAATGTGATTTACAGAAGGACCTTTTATAAATTTAAACATTTCAAACTAGCCTAGCCTGACTAGGCTTCTAATTTATTGATTAATTCATTAATTAATTTATGGAATCCCAATTTTCTGAATACTTTTCTATGTCCATTTCTAATATGATTATCATTCCAAACATCGAGATTAGAAACCGCCCATCTGACACTCAAATGTGTACGTACCTCCTACAATAGCATATTCCACCGTTACTGGGTCGTGAGACTTGCTTATTCCCTGACTGTCCTTGATGCACACTTTGAAAGACAAGCAAGTGATTTCCTACAAGATAAACAGATTAGATGTTAATTGGTATTTGACATGCAGTTTTAAATGGGATAAATATAACTGACAAGCTATTCGATATGTAATAACACTGCAGTTTTTTTACGACGTTTGATGTTGCTCTCTTGAAAACAACGGTTACTTTTGTTGAGCAAAAGTTCGATTTAAAGATTCAGCTTTAGTAGGGAAATGTCCTTCTTCCTTCTTAGAAGAAGGCGAATTCTGAAATGAATAAAGTACGTCCATATATAACAGAACACCAATTGTAAATATAAATTCGGGCAAACATTCTTAGTTAGCTCCCATCTGGCCTTAATTGTAGTTCTGTGGTAGAGCGTTTTGCACCAGAATCGCAAAGTACGTCATGTCAATGCGTGTTATTTTCTATTTCTTAATCGCATAACATGATAACGTTACTTACCTCAATCCAAACATTTAACGCGTTGCTGTAGTGACCATCTGACTTAATCCACAATGCATTGGTGGTGTTGTCGTGGCTCGCAGACACCAGGATATTGGGCGGCTCGTAAAATGGATTTTCGAAATTCAAATCCTATTTAGGAAGAATAAACAAACCATCTTAAAGTATGGAACTTTAATTTTAAAATTGTGCTTTTTTCCAGAAAGATTTTGTAATTTCGTTTCTAAATTACTTTTAAGTTCAGCCCCTTACTAATTTACTATGATTTCATTTGAATGACCAAATAGTTTTAAATTGCCTCCACGGATTGAAACGTTAGGACCCTCTTTAATCATTAAATTCAGTGCATTATAGATACATTTTTATATTGTTAACCCGGCCTTTAAGGTCCTTTAACTCCCAAGACTGCCAAAACTTGAAATTTAAGAAAAATCAAAAATCTTATTTTCCAAAAATATTGAAAAACAAATGGTACCTTGCAAAAGTACTGCCGAAGAGGTTTCGTTTGAATATGCACACCATTGGATTTTGACAACAGACTCAAAAGTTAGAGCTACACTATATGTCCCCATAAGAGACTCTTCGAGTGAAAGGGTTGGTGAATTTCTTAGAATTATCAGTTACCTGGCAGAAGGCATAATTGTTTTCCCTCTTCGGTGCGCCAAGTCCAGAGAAATGAAGCTTTCCTCGTTCAGTAAAGTTCCAAGATGACGGAAGCACATCGTATGCCAGCCATTGCTGGGATGTAAAGTAACAACAACAGTCATGAACAGTATTTTTTTACAGAAACGTTTTCATTTGTTTTGTTTTTTTCATAACAAAGTGATTAGAGAGGTCTAGAGCTTAAGGCTTTTCGTAGAAGTAAAAGTTGTCGAACGAGTTCTTTTTTCTCTGATCTTCCCCACACTAATAAATATTATTTTGTTTGAATTTAATAGAATAAAAAAACTTTACCTGGCCTGCTCGCGAAAGAGATATGATAGGCTTAAGTTAACCCATTTGTTCTTGTAGTTCTCATATCTGTCATTATACAAGTACACATGTGCGGGATTTTTTAACAGGAGCCACGAAGCTCTTTAGAACCTCTAATTTCATTGGCCATGGGTGTCACGAAGCTCTATTGTTTTAGGTCTAGGAACCATTCTTCTGTTGTTTGTTCTATTGTTTTCTCAGCCAATACTGTGAGCCGTTCCGAGAGCTTCGTGGCGCCCCTTTTTTAATGCACCCACGTTACATTTCGCGTTATGAGCTAGAAGCACAGGGTGTAATATAATATATCGACCAGAAGGAAAAATTAGCATATGTTTTTTTGGAAATCAAGGTCCCCGATTGACAGATCTACTGGATCCGTTTTCGCTGTCTGATTACCGATGGTGATTTTGAGAGGAGAGGCACGATATAAAATATCTGAAGTCACATTAGCGCTACTCGCTTAAAAATGAAAATTCATCACATTTACTTACCACTTTGAGACCTGCATGAATGCCATCAAAGCTCATAAATTCTCTCAAGCACACCACAAATCCGTCTGTTTTGACGTCTTCGAGCCAAATATTCATAGAATCAAACGGTCGGTCAGAATGTTTGTGTTGTGCTGTTACAAACACTTGAGGCTTAATCTGAAATGAAATGGAGAAAAAGAACTATTATTGAGTGAAGTGATGATCATCTGGGACATAACTAAATATTGTTTATGTTACACATTCTGAAGGCTCCTGGCAGCTATGTATTGAATTTTTATAGTAGGCTTAATGTCATTCAATCATGAACAAATCAAAATCATTTCTGATGCTTAAGCCAGATGTATTGACAATGCATGGTAGGTCTTCAAATTGGACTTAAGGCTAACAAGAGATCTACCGACTGCATCTGCAACGGATTGCGGCCACAAACCAAAATTTAGTCAATCGGATAGGCCTTGCAATTCGTTTCTGTTCGTTTCTGTCAAATGCATGTCTTTTGGAAATATAAAGTCTTGTGAATAAAGTCCTAGCCATCCTGTTTTTGACTTCAGGGAAATCTGAACTTGTTATAATAATTCAAACACGTTCCAAAGTAAGATGGGATATTCTAAAGTTGCGATTTTGGAAAAATATGGCCTTTATCTGTGATTTCTTTCCAATTTTTATCACACAAAATGGAAAGATATGACCATTTCTTTTAAATTTCTGACAAGTCCATTTTTTTCTCTGAAGAATATGAAGAAAAAAGGCGATTTTGTTCGTAAAATAGAAAAATAACTGCATGTCACGAATTATGTCTTCTAGGTCGATTTCTTCCAAAAAAACATGGCTTTCATGTCTTCTGCAAAAAACTGGTAATAACTACTCAAACTTGACAAAATTGCTCTAGTCAGAACAGGCAAATAAAACCTTAATTTTTCAAAATGTTTCCACAACGATTTTTTCGACTGCAAGATACTACAAAAATCCTTCATATTTTGCCGAGTAAAAATAAGCCCTTAACTACTCTAAAAAATACACCTTTAATCTGTATAAATCTTGCCAAACTGAATGGCCTCAAAAATTTTGGGGGGCTATAAGATCCAAGTGCCCCTTTTTGCAACCAAGAGAAGAAAAAGAGGGTCGCAGAAATTTCTGGGGGCCAAAAATTGCATTAACAGCAAATACGCGATTGAATGTAAAGAGCACTTTAGGACCGCATAAATTTCTGGGGGCCATACATTGCTGCCGTAGCCTGCGAAGTTCAGTTTGGTCCGCAGAAATTTCTGCGGGCGATTGATTGTAAAGAGCAATTTGCGGTCGCAGAAATTTCTGGGGACCATATACACAGCTCATTTCGAAGTAAATTCAAGTAAATTTAAGAGCAATTTGGAGACAGAGGTATCTATTCAAACCCATGGCTCTATAGTTGAAACTCATTTGTGACAATCAGGAGAAGAACAAAATCATGTGTAACGGTTATAACTACAATGCATACGGAGTCAACCGAGAGCAATAGCCTGAAGTGTCTTATTCGATGACAGCGACTGTTTTTCCCAGGAAGAGTCCTCGGTCAGGAGGTTCAGCCTTCTCCGGATTAATCGGCACTTGTTAGTGCTTCTTTCAATTACCATACAGTCCAAGCCTGTTTTGAGGGAGGCACAAGCAGCTGTTCCTAAGCAAAACAGACACGAATAACCATTAGATGTCTTGTTATTCAAAATAACCTTTCTTTTACTGATAACCAGTGTTCGTGCAGACTGTAGGCCTACTGTTGAATGTCATCGACAGTCGTTCTTTAATTTTTTTCTTTCGTCAGTGTTGTTAAATATTGTTCGCACGTAGCACATCCACTACACGTATCCAACACCCATGTTTTGGGTTTTGCAAATTGCTTGATGCGGTCGCCATACAACTCGACAGGCTTTTTACGGCTGTACTGAGTTCCGGTGATGTCGTCGGCCACTGTTGCCTTTGGTTTAGTCACAAGGAACAAGTTTGTGCTGTTATTAAACCTTCCAGCTGTGATCAGTGGAATGTGCCACAAGGAACGGATGGACGACAACACTGCTAAACATCGCAAAGTTTTCGGGGCTACAAGTTCTTAATTAAAATATTTCAGGAGGAAACTTCATGCACCGCAAACGCTGTATAGATTTCGACATACAATTTGAACTGTAAGCAAGCTCTTAACCTACAGTAGATGAAGTGAGGTCAGACCACAGGGCGGTGACTAAAAGAGGTCTGCCTTCGGCGAGATGTTAACCGGTATACCTTGTAATATGCACGAACGTAAGGGAAGCCAAATGCATTTATTTTATTAAGTAACGCTCCCGATTATCAACGAGTAAGCTATTTTTGGTCGCACATTCCTACACTCAAGTTTCTCTCCAACGGCGTCGCGTTTATAAAAAAATGAATGTGCCCCTTAACGGTATGATGGCATAGACTCAATTTATAGTTGGATTTAAATTTATAGTAAAACTATAGATCCTAGAAATCTGTAAATGTTATTTTCAGATATGTATACATAAAACCAAAAAAACGATTCTTTGGGTTAGAATATAGGGCGCGATCCATTCGACCAAAATTTCCGGAAATTCCGGTACAAAATCGAATGGAACAGAAATTTTCGAAAAATTCGTTTCGGAAACTGATTTTGGTCAACCTCTCAAGGTTGTCCTGTTTTAAATTTCCGGAAATTTTCTGTTCCATTGGCATTTCTACTCGGTGCGACAATTCAGCCGTGGTTGTTGTCTTGTGAAAAGCTCAGTACAATATGGCGATGCAACGAGATTTTTCAGGGGCACCCAACGAAATGTTTCGGTAAAATATCTGTTCGGATGGAAGGTTGGCTAAAAATTTCGAAAAATATCACTGAGCGATTCCCTAGACTTTTCGAGCTTTTTCGGAAAACCACGAAGTTGCCCTAGAATTTTCGGAAATAACGCGAAAACCATGAAGTTGCCCTAGAAATTTCGGAAATAATGCGTTCCCTTTTTTATGTCTCATAATTTTCGAATGTTTTTTTTTTGTCCGCTAAAATTTTCGTCTGTCGTTAAAAGTTGCTAAAAATTTCGGTGAGCACAGGCAGGGCTTTCATTAAGGGCCGGGCACCGGGCAAATTGACTGGCATTACGCGAGCGGGCCTTCGGCACGCGAGAGCTCCGCTATAAACACGATCAAACAAACGGAATAAAGATGAATCCTGTATATGAATGCAGTAGAACAACTGAGTTTAGATCCTGCTGTTTGGAACCATAAGGGAAGACTCAGTGCCATTCGTATAATTTACACCCCTTAACGTTTTCGGATGAATAGGTTTTACGCCTATAATATTCGGATGAGCATTTATATTGCCTAATATTTTCGCTAAATTGCTATACGCACAAGTATATAAAAAATGTCTCCTAAAATTTTCTTATGAAAGTATTGGCTACTCCATGTCCTCGAACTTTCGAAAATACCCATCAGGATAGCTAAAACTTTCGGATGAGGAAAAAAAGCCCCCTAGAACTTTCGAAGCGACCAAAGTTCCCCTAAAATATCCGAACAGATAAATATTTTTTAGGGCAGCTTCAAATTAACCAAACAGGCTTCTAAAGCATAGAGAAATACATATTAACCCCTCGGTCACATTCGCGCTAGAACCTTGCTTGCTTGACCAATTTTTGTTTACCTAGCAAATTCCTAGCTCGTTACAGGTGTGACCGACCTAGCGCGGCACTGCTTGCTTGCTTGAAAAAGAAGGCGGAGTAGCTTAATCTTCAAAAGATCCGCAGCTAAGCTTAAGAGCACTCAGAAGTGCTCTTGAGCTGTGCTTGGTAAACAAATTTAATTGGTTTTGTTCGAATTGACCAATAAGCAGTATTTTTGACATCTTGACCTTTTTGGTTGACTAGAAGTTTCAGTCGAGCGTCACGCGTGAGTTTTGGCTTTCGTTTTCGTAGAGAAAAAGTTTTTCACCTTGCATTTCATTTGAAAATGTCAAAAACGCCGTCGCCTTATGACCATACCAGTTCATTGCCAATTTGGGTTTAGCGAACTTCCAATTTTTACTAATTATACAGGTACTTATCCACCGCCGCCGGCGCCGCATGACACGTTTCCTCGACCATTCGTCGAAGGTTTTGTACCGAACTCAGTTTTCTATCAATCCACTATGGCTACTGTTCCACGTACAGTTTCATCCAAAGCCGAGAAAGTGACAAAAATGCACTTTCCCCGTTAGTTGCAACGAGTGAAGCGAATACGTCGTAAAGGTTTCAGGCGAGAGATTTATATTCACAAGGCGGAGAAGAAAGTACAGTCTTCTCCTTCGACGTATAGCCCTGAATCTTCTTAGACGTGAATACGCGCAATTGATGTAACATAAAATCGAAAACCGAAAGCACCAGATGGCCATCCATTGCGTTTAACAGGCAACTCAAGCAAGCGGTAGATTTACAATGTGACCACGATGCACTTGCTTAAGTTTCTAGCACTTGCTCCGGCTTGCTTGCTCCGTCTCTTTTTCTTCTCGGCACTTCGTGCCTCGCTCGGAAAGCTTACGCTCTCCGGAAAGCGCCGATCACGCTTGGGGTCCCGCTGGGGGAAAAACTCGAAAACAACAGATCGAATAACCGTTATTCGATATAACGCAAGACACAGCGCGCGTATAAAGCTCAAAGATCGAACGCGTATTAGGTCAAATTTGGCTCCTCTGCTCCCTGTGATCTCAAGCGCGAATGTGACCGAGGGGTTAGACATCTCTGACGTATTTGGAAACATTCGGTCGTTGGGTGCCCCTGATTTTTATTATCGTCGCAGTCTGTTTCTTCACGTTTGACGGTTTTGAATTCTTTCTTCGATATTTTTGTCGATGATTCAGGAAATATCGAACCTGCATGCATGCCGTTGATACGTTGAAAACAAAGCTGAATGAACTTGAGCAATACGCTTGTACAATGCACAGAATTCTTTGCATATGAATTCCCGCCAGTTGTGAATATTTCTTGTTTGTGGAATTGAGCTCGTGTTCCTATGATGAAAATAAACTTACTGTTTCAATAGGTACTATGGAAAAATTACAACAAGCCTCAACAACATCGCCTGCTAAAGAAACGAGATCGGTTCATTCAAGTGGAAAATACCGTTCCATTCGACATATGAAAATTATTTCGGAAATTCAAACCGGATTTTTTGGTCGAATGGATCGCGCCCTAAATAACTCTAAATTCGATGTCTAAATTACCGAAGCAAAAATTTCTCGAGCCTTGACAGACATTGTGTTAAATTGAATACAGCGTTATGAAGCTTACCTGGAGTATGAACACAGACGCAGCCTTTGGCATGGTACATGTACATATTTTCACAGTTCTGTTGGTGATGAAGAAGAATATCCAACCATTCCCACCGTTCCCAGCGATATTTATATATAGTCGCGGCAAATTGAACTAAACAGGTTTTTCACAGAACTAATCCCGACTAATCGAACGGAGTGGTCCATCATATTTCCAAAGCCGGTATATATTTCAAACAATCGAAGACGGTCACAGAAGAATTGGTCGAACGCGCGGTTCATCTCACCGGTTTTGACGGGTTTGAATGTTTGCGGGTGCGGGTCACGAGTGAGCAAGCATACAATAGCTACAATAGCTAGTAGCTAACGCTATCGATGAAAGACCCATGAAAGGTCACGCATCTTCCAAACAATGTTAAAACGCTGGAACGTATTCATTTACTATTCTAGCTGTTTGAATTATCTCAAATCTACGCTTTTATGTCGGAACGAAACTGTAATATCGTGTTTTTGTTTAGTTTTAGGGGGGAAATTACTATCACAGAACATTGTGTGACACACGTTAAGTGACACTTTATTCGTTTGTGGTCAAGATGGTTGAAAATTTTGTCTCTGATTACAAAGCGTCATTCATCAGTTTTGAAAACAGATCGTTACTGATTTGCCCGCCATTTACCTTGAAGTTGAGTATATCGCGAGCTTACAATTTGTCCGGTTCGATCAGTTGTGGAAACAGCCAGTCACAAGGACAATGGAAGCGGGAAATTGGAAATGGCTAGGCAGATTAATCGAACAGCCGCTGGTATGTATAAAGCTTTTAAAATATGACTGACACGAGTATTTGTCTTGGGTTTGTTTGGACTGGATGGAAGGAAACGTTGAAACAAATATTGTACAGTTGTACCATGTAAATCCCGCTTTAGCGTTCGTAAAAGCCCGGATAAAATAAGAACAAGAGTTGTAATACGTCGCGACTGTTCAAACTCTTCACCAAGCTGTATTAAATAAGGAAAATTGTGTGTGCGTGCCGGTCTGTGTGTGTGTGTTTTATTATGAATCGATTAATCAAATTTCATTTAAATAAAACCTTCACTGCTAGGGTAAATGTAGTACAGGCAAAAGGACAGTCACTTATACACTGGGTCTGAATTGGCTAAGGGGGATGGTTCAGTGACACAAGGTTTAACTTTAAGTTACAATTGCTTGGGTTTTTTTTTTAATATTGGGTAAATCAGCGAACCTGTGACCAGCTGGAACTGTTGTATAAAACACCTCTCTCAAATAATTTTGTCATAAATAAGTGTTACTTACATGTAAAGTAAGTATAAAACTTTAACATTGCAAGATGTATGCTGTACATGTTCTCATACTTTCTTTTATTTTTTTTCTTTCCAGGAAAATATAGGAACTGAGGAGAGCTATACATCTTAGTAGTACAGAAAGAAACACAGGCCTGTTGTTCTTCCTGTTGTGGGAATAGTGATGGTTTAACTTTTTGTTGCCGGCCATAAAAGCCGGCTGCTGGCTTCTTAAATGGCAGCCCTGAGCACAGTTACTTTTATAAATATGTCACTCAGATAGGGCGCAGTTATAACAGAATATCACTAGATGATCAACATGCAAAATTTCTGCCTCCCTCTGTGCAGATTAATTCTAGTGAAGTAGTAATGCAATTTTGAGACCTATTTGTTAATCAAGTCTGCTTAGTTTTAAACTGCAATTTTACTAGTTAAAATTGGTCTCCAAAAAAACCCGTAATTTTTATCTGTGTATTTTTAGTGTAAAATGTTGCTCAAAATAAATTTAAGTATTTGCAAAAAACGTTTAAGACCTCAATTTAGACATATTAACAGGATTTGCTCGACATAAATGTTGCTTGCAGTTGGGGCTTCCTATTAATCAACGAAATTTCTATTTTTTTTTTCGTACGGAATGCGCATTTCTTGACCAAAAATTGGAATTTTGGAATTTTGGAAAACACATTTTAGTTTGGAACGCGTTATAGTCCTTCATTTCAACTGGTCGGATGGGCCAAGAAATTGCTGCGGGCCTTAAAAGCCTTACCAATATATTACTTCATTTCACTTTGACGGATGGCCCCAGAAATTTCTGCGGGCCCAAAAGCCTTACCAATATATTACTTCATTTCACTTTGTCGAATGGCCCCAGAAATTTCTGTGGGCCTAAAAAGCCCCACCAATATATTACTTCATTTCAACTGGTCGGATGGCCTCAGAAATTTCTGCGGGCCTAATTAAAAAGCCTGTAACAAGTTGTTTCCTTCATTTAAACAAGTCGGGCGGCCAAAAGACCTTAAAATATATGTTGCTTCACTTTAGCCGGTCGGATGGCCACGGAAAGTTTTGCGGACCATGTCGTATTTCCACCCGACTTGGATTTTGGTGCCTCGGAAATTTCTGCGGGCTGTTTTTGTATTCAATTATGGAAGCCTTCAGTTTGGGTTTTACAAAGCATTGACTTACTTCATGAAACAGTTAATTTTGCCTATAATTTGACATGCGTGAATTTTACTTGTAAAAAAATGACCATATTACTGTAATTTTTGACATTTTTTTTATGTAGGAACGATGTTTGGCAATTTTTAGCCATAAAATGCGGATTTCTTCCAAAAGGTACAACTTTAGAATATCCCATCTTACTTTGGAACGTGTTTTCAGTAAACAATTGAAAAAGGCAACCCAATTACTGCCAAAATGCGTTTTGATGTCCTTGAATTGGTAGCAATACCGTAGTCAGCGTAGTACCTGAACAACAGATTCGATCCTAGCGTATTAGCACTTACTCATCAGTCAGATCACCAGTCGTGTTCAGGTCTCAACGGACTGTAAAACGTTATCGAGTGCTGATTTTGATTACCCTGCGAGCAGAGCCTCTTTCGATCCTCCTAGAAAAATCGGGAGGAGGAAAGTCTCTCTCTTCCCTCCTCCCGATTTTTCTAGGAGGATCGAAAGAGGCTCTGCTCGCAGGGTATATGTTAATTGGCTAGACAAACTTGATAGGCGGAATTACTTTTTACTACATAAGAGAAAGATTTTGGTTTTATGGCTTTTATTCAGAAACAAACTACAGGCAATCAGGCTGAATTAACAGGTTAGGAAGATAACGTAGGCGCTTTTTCCTACGTTTCACACCGATGGTGATACTTCGAACTTTGAATTCACTGACTATTGCCTCGTTTGCGTATGTTGTTAGGGCGATGTCGCAGCTCTCGTAAGGTCTCACACCATTGGTAGAGAGAACAATAAAGCAAAAACAATAACAATGTACCCTAGCTCTGTATTTTATATATATACTTTACAAGGCCAATGAAATAGAGGCTTCTGAGAGCTGGGAGGCTCCGGTGTTGTCAGGGATGACTGACCTATATGATATGTAGAAAAACACTGTATGTTAAGAACTTACTTTCGTCTGAATACCAAGCGATATTTTCTTGCACTGCGTCCTGGAAGTAAATTCATCAAATTCCACGATGCCTGAGTGTATGCCTTGATATGAGCCTTGAAATGCAAGCCAGTTGATCACAGACGCGCCACCAGAACCACTTCCTGCCTCCCGCGTGCAGGCTTCAAATCCTGTGGTTGACACCGACTTCACCCAAACGGCCGCAGGGTCGTGGATTTTAATATACTTGCCTCCGTGGCTGAGCGTCACTATCACCTTTACGTCTTCCGAGCCCTGGAACTGAGTTTTGAAAGAAACGGACTGGCAACCATGATTGTTTTGGGATGTATCTGTGATGTTGACTTTTCCAGCTTGAAACGCAGCCGCTTAAATATTGTAAAACAAATATTAGTGTAGTAGAAGGGAAAACTAGTGGCCTTTATGCATCAGCCAGGACAGGATGCATACGCGTATTCGTGGACTTCAGTGACAGACATACCAATGTTTGGTCTTATGGGAGCTTCCTCCCCCTCCCGTAACTTCAAGAATATTAAAGTTACGATTATAAAACTGCCAACACTGCCCAAGCAAGGGTCACGTGACGTGGTCACATCATATGAAGCGGGCGTTCGCCCCGCGTTCATCGTTTTCAGTTCTGTTACAATAAATAGACCTCTCACAGGCCGCAGAGGAGCCAAATTTGTCAGTATTTTCACCGCGAAGCCATTTTGCGCCTTTTTTGAAAGTTTATTTGCCGTTGTGGATCGATGGATGCGACAAGAAGGAACTGTACGGTTAACCACAAATGATTTAAGCCCCTCGGTCGTCGTTGCTGTCAACAGACCAGGTAAACATTGATTTTAGGTCAAGAAAGCTTCAAGGAATAATTTTGTATTCATTCATTTTGTGACAGCAGTATAGAGATACTGTCACGTTTCTTCCATGTCGCTCAGCTCTATTAAATGCAGACCCGCTGCGAGTATTTTACCTTGTTTTACCACGTCACCTTCGCGACCATAGAGTTAATTGCACCAGTATTTGCTGTACAGCTGTCATTATTTTAAGTTTGTAACCATCCATAAATGAACTTTTTGGGAAATGTCTCATCGCCAGTGTGAGGACAATATTTATATTAAATATTGTCCTCACATCCTAAATATTATATATTAAATAAACCAAGTGATGCCTGTGAAATTTCTTCAAATCACGGTT
The DNA here is from genome assembly GCA_024195265.1 of Dendrophyllia cribrosa. Classification (NCBI taxonomy): domain Eukaryota; kingdom Metazoa; phylum Cnidaria; class Anthozoa; order Scleractinia; family Dendrophylliidae; genus Dendrophyllia; species Dendrophyllia cribrosa. The sequence continues at coordinate 9,502,192 of JAJLRJ010000005.1, forward strand.
ACAATTAAAAGTTGTTTATATAATCCATGTATTATTAAAGCAGCTTTTTAATCTTTAGTGTAGTCGGAATCTCAAAGAAAGATAACGGATTGATAACACTGAATGTGAGATGAGGTACATGCAGGAGGTAAAATCCACATCGTTTCTTCTAGTACAACTAATCACAAACATAACCATCGCTAATCGATCTGGGACTTAGAAAGTTTAGAAGAAAGATAAATGATCGAGTTCTGGAAATGAAACTTGGAATGCATCAATCTATGGTACGTTTACTGACAAGCGAGGTCGCTGAGGTCGGGGTTAGTTACACTGTTTTTACTGCACATTTAAAACCCCATATGCAATGTTTAGTATTGAAACAAAAACTATTCGATTTCAAGGAATATGGAAGACATTTCATCAATTGAAGCAAAAATAAATTAAAATTGATTTTTGAGAATGTTATAATAAGCTGTAGTGTACGATACTTGATTTAATGCATCTCCATATTAAAAGAAAACACTTAGCAGGCTCATTAACAAGCTTCACTTCAAGTCTCATTGAGTTTGCTAGTCAACTTTTGGCCGGTGACAAGTTCTCTTTCAGCTGGTGAAATTAGACGGTAACCGCCGCTTATCTATATCCCTGAAGAGCTTGGAATAAATAAGCGATTGATTTCTCGGAAAAAGGAAGTTAAAAAAAAACTGATGCAGCATGCATTTACTCGTAATTTTACTCCTTTGTTGACTTGACTTTTATTTTAAATATAAGTAGAAAGGCAATACGTTCAGTAAACAAAAGCGTTCTAAAACGGGGTCAAGAGGTAGTAAGCTGATTGTGGAAGTGAAAAATTTAATCTTGCTCCATCTTCCTCAATTAAATTCTCTTTGAGGGGCCGGGCATCTCCATATTTGGGTAGTTTTACAAAGTTTCTTACAATACAAGCTTTCTTCTTGGATTTGGCAATAGCAAGTCCATTGAGTTATTTTTACTCAACCCAATCGCCCTACTTTTAAGATGACTGCAGAAGTTATGCGTTTGCAGGCTTTGTTTGCACTGAATCTGCCTCAGTCTTGCCCAGTACATCGTCTAATACTTCCGGGATACTATTGTAAGTGTGTTTGTTGACAGTTTTGTCTGTCATACGATAGGCTGTAGGTATGTGACAATACAGATGACTTGGACTTCAGATTCTGGTTAAAAAGGCAATACGGTAGGCTTGGCGTGACTGCGTTATTGCTTTTTGCAAGTTGTCGACAACCTCGACTGCGGAACAACGAAAATTGACAGGAACTAGTACTCATTAAGGTTACAGTGTACTATCGGGGGTGTCTCCAGTATAACAGCTCTAGCGTCTTAAGATTACACTTAATATACCTAAACCCAGAATGATATCAAATTAAAGCTTATAGAGCTGGCTATCTAAATATGGAAACCATTTGGTAATAAAATGAATTGTCGAATTTTTTACGACGTCTAAATTCGAACGTCCGAATCAGCTTTAAAACGCTATAACTCAAAGCGATTATTGTATTTTGCTAATTTGATTTGTTCTCGGATTTCCGGACACGAAGCGCTAAAAAATCGTGTCGGCGATTTCCCATATTCAATTGCAGTGAAAAGTTACAGAATATTTTCGAAAAAGGGAGAAAACAAATTGAAGTGATCGCACGGAAATGGCTCTTGACGAAAAAGTTTTCGGAAATAAGAAATTCGCCGACACGTTTTTGTTGATTATATGTTAGCCTAGCTTCTGTCCAAATTTGAGGAAAATCGAACGAATTCCCTTTGAGTTGTAGCTCTTTAAAGTGTCCCCTACAAGCGAAAAATTAACTTTGAGAAAACAGCGCTTAGAAAAACATATCGCTATATAAACAAACTCCGCCCACAAAAGTTATACCGTCATTTCGCCGTCAATTTTCACTATTTTTCGATATTTTTTTTTTGGATGAAAGTCCATTCTGTAAACTTTATTTTGACGCCAAAAAAAAAAATTCAATAAATTTTCGATCTGAAGGTACACTGTAACCTTAAGAAAACGATGGTCATTCCAGTCAGTGTAGGCCTCGGGATTCAAATACAATCGAACCTCCACTAACGGACACCTCCTGTAGGCGGACACCTCGTCCCATAAGCGGATACTTAGTCGTGGTCCCAGCCACATACAAACACTACATTTTTAGCCTCCCATAAGCGGACACCTCTCTTATACGGACACTTTTTTAATATGTGTTTCTCAAAATCTTGGTAGCTAAAAAAAGTAAACTTACGAAACAGCCATTTCAGTAGCTTCCTTCCAAGATTTACATTCTAAGTTTTAATGGTCATAGATTAGTTGACAACACACTGATCGACACGGATACAAACATATGGCTTCTAGATATCTTTTTAATTATTTGTTGTAACCGTAAAACTGATCGAGTCATATGAATTCATTTTAGTTTTCACTTTTAGTTTTCGTAATGATCAAGAATTTCATCGATGACTATTAAAGCCACTTAAGACACAGTAATAAGAATTAATTGTTGCTACATAGTGCAGAGCTTGAAAACAATTGCAACCCTTCAAAAGACACTTCAAAGAGAATACTGTGGAAAAAGAAGAGGTAATGCTTAGTCGCTGGATGGCGATCCTGGACTGAGATGGTATGAAAAGAAGATGCATGTACAGAACAGGACGAGGATTATTTGTACGCCGCGCTCCATGCGATAAAGACCGGGACCCGCAAGCCTTTTAACAAACCATATTAAAGTAAGACACTTACCATTAGTGAAATACAGCTGCAGAGAAAGCACCTGAACAGCGAAGAAAGCTAAGACTTGGTTCACCATCGTTGTCTTGACTCCAATGCTTCTCATCCCGCTACCTATCCTCTGCTGCAACTGCTTACATGTGCGCTTGGCAACTCTTTTTAAACGCTTCTGGCTTTGGAATGAGGAAGGATTCAGTTCATATGAAACCACTTGCTTGGACGGGATTAGAGGCTAAGTAATCCAGTGAGTGTTTCAGCGCTGATTACAAGATCTGTTCATGTGTTGTTATTCCATTAATATTGACATAACAAATAAATCAACGTCAGGAGCCTTGGTTTATTGGATTTAACGGTGTTGTTTCACGTACGTGTTGCTTAGAGCTGAGTTCCAAAAGAAAAATCAGAGCTGTTTTGATTTTAGTTGTATTTTCAGGTATTTTTTTATATCGAGAGCACCTAAAGAGAAATGTTTAGGAAAACGCTTGTAATGGCGTTTTTCCATATCAGTTCAGTGCTTTTAAAGAAAACTTTGTGTATTAATACAGTTTGATCTTTTCGCTTCTTTTTGAGATGAATATTTCAGAGGCAGAAAATTTTAGGTAAAGGAATTGTATCCTCAGAATTAACTAGCTGCTCTCTCCTTTCCTATTTCCTAAGTCGATCAGTTCTAGGGACAGTACAGATGCAGTATTTTTGAAGAAGAGGGGATCAGAGGGGTAGCAAAGTCGCACTCGGGCCAAGCTGCCCGCACGGCCGAGCTTAACCCGGTTTCGATGCTCCGCATGATACAACTGAGAAAAACGGTAGTATGACATCTCTCCCCCCCCCCCCCCCCCCCCCCCTCCCCCCCCCCCACCCCCCCCCCCCCCCCCCCCCCCCCCCCCTCCCTGAATGGTATTGTTCATCACAGGGTATCTCAGCATTATGATCTGCGACGAGACAGAGACAATGTGGAATAAAGTTTATTGTCTATAAAGAAAACAACACCAGTCGGCATTGACCAGCTTAGTCCATTGGAGACCGCTCTCTGCGCTTGTTAGAGGTCATCACGGCGGTGATTATTTAGCTTGGAAACTTTACAAATATCACGTGAATTAACTACCCTTTGGCCTCGCTTAAGCAAAAGCGGAATTTAACTTGATACCTCCCAAATTATAGCATCCTTATTCGGGGAAGAAAAGGAACTTGATCTCATCTAATCCGCATGCACTCGTAGCATGCAGAGTGCTGATCCGGAGCCCAAAACAGGTTCTTAGATGTATCAAAAGCACCGAACAAATCGTTTCGGTGGAAAATCTGTTTGGAATGCCTTAGCCATCTTAAATATTCGTAATTAATTAAACTATACTCAAACCTTTAGAGATTTCTTTAATTTATTAAAATGACGCCTCAAACGTTCGTAATAAGGTCGGAAAATTGAACGCTTTTTGTGCTTGGATGTCGTGTAAGTTGTGTCACGTTTGCGAGGTAACAAGATAGGTAATTGACGGCTCTTTATTATGCTGCTTATCCTTGACAAATATCTTTTTTTGGTTAACAACAACAAAGGATTGATTTCTCGGTATGAGGAAGACAGTTAAGTGCCGTACCACAATATTCAGCCCTCAAGCGAGGTTAAAGGGCTGTTAATCTATTTGATATTTACTTAGCTTATGTTCTTAAAATAATCCTCTCCTATGAAAAATAAAGTATTGATTTTTTAGAATGAGGAAGTAACATGAATACATTATAATCTCATAGGATCACTGGAAAGGCAATACTTTCAGTAGACAAAAGTTTGCTCAAACGAGGGAAAAGGTCATCTATTAATTACTGATTACTGAAGTCCTGAGGAAATCAACTCAGTAACCCTTTAAGAGAAGCTAGGAAAGGATTATTTTCAAGGGACATCCGCGTTTGCTTAAACGAGGTTAAAAGGATATCTCATGCACGTGCAGCTCTAGGGCTGTTTTGGTTACAGCCTGACTTCAGTATTGAAGGCAGCGCGCCTAGTGGGCGACAAAAGGTCTTGTCACAGAAAGGTATACCACTCCATGCAATGCTTTAACAATTTGAAAGAAAATCTCAATTTTGATTTTAAAACTTGGTGGGCGTATCCTATTTATTTTAAGACTTTATTACAATTAAAAATTTCAAAATAAATACATTTATGGGGGAAAGGTTTGAGAGTGATTGAGTGTTCTCCAGGACCCGAGTGCCTCCAGTCACATGCACGACCAGTCAACGGAGCTAGCTATTATCAGAGAGAAACCATTTGAAACCTTCGTATAAATGTCACCGAGCTTAGGCGCTCTCAACAGCGTATACCTCATATGCCAAGCTGCTAAGGTTGATTAACAAGGGGAGGGTCCATGCTGATCCACGCCAGCATCGCTTCAGAGGGGGAATAAAGGTTTCGCAGCAACAACACAGATCCGTTAATTCTGGAACAGAATACTCCCACACTAATGAAAATAGATTGCCCTAAGGAACAGCAGTACTGTTCTCTTTAACACAACAACACGGTTAGCTGGACCTGACGTGATTAACGCTCAAAACTGCAAAGCAGACACGTATCAGCTGTTTCGCTCTTATTGGTGCTCGTCTGCACATTGTAGCTAAACACAATAAAGCTCAATGACACTAACTTATCCCATTTAAGCTGCTAGTCATTTTGAAAAAGAGCTAAGAGAGTAAGACTGCTTAAAGAGTTGATTATCCCTGTGACTCAGGATGGTACATAGCAGCATTCCGTTAGCGGCTCTTTGACAGGATTCCGCATTTATTGCCAGATTGTATAGAGTTTTTGTGCCCTACTATGTTCTGGGAAGCTGACTATGATTCTGCTGTCAGTAGTACTTGAAGGATGGTAACTTGGGTGAGGTAGATGGATGTACCTTTTGGATCTTCAGCGGCCAAGTATATCTTGATACAGCAGGATGCATGGAAAGCCTCCAGCGACTGCAGTTGTTGCTACTACAGCTGTTTTTGAACTGTGGGGTATTCACATTATAGTGGGGCATGAAGTTCTGAGGCCAGGCTTCGCCGTCAGAGAAATATATCATCCTGGAACTGGATTACAGGACTCTGTAGGTTTCAGCAGGAGTTTTGTAGTAGGAACTAACTTATGGTAGATATACTGTGCAGATCAATTAGAATATGACCTAGCAATGGAAGTTACCAAATTTACACCTCTGCACCATCTCTAAAATATTTACTCTAGGGTTGTCCAGCCGAAATCTTCTTCCCATTATTATTTTATCCTCAAACGAATCAATCCTTTCATTCGATCAACATTGATAACGTGTTGCTCTGGAGACTATTTCACTTCTTGAGATGCAGTGGCCTAAACATTGCATGTAACGGTCAAACATCAGCCGGCTTGTGGATTTTAATGAACTTGCTTTTGTGGTTATTTAGTGAATATCATCTTTACATCGCCCGAGCCTTGGAACTGCGTCTTGAAAAATAACTGGCTGTCAGCCATGATATTGTCTTGGGATGTACCAATTTAATGTTGATCTTTCCAGCTTGAAATACAGCACCTTGAATTTTGCAAGAAACAAATTAATATAGAATGTTCTATTAGTCTATTACAAGGGAAAACACGGTGACTTTAATGCAACTTGCAGCATACAAGGGAAGATTTCCGAAGCGTTGAAAATAATGGATTTGTGGAATTTCAAATAATTCCGCAAATGTCATTGAATTGCTTGTATGTATCCCTGTAAGAAAGCAGAATTGCTAGCGAAGTAGGATTAGCGTGATAGATTACAATTTAGCGAACACTGGGTCATTTTGCACCTATCGACAAAACCAATGCTAGCATTATTGACTTTGTGGAGCAATCGCGCAATATGAGAGGACCTCATTAAGAAGCGATGGTCATTGCATTTTAGGAATTAATTAATGATGATGTCTTTTTTTAAAATCCATTTGCAGTTCAGAAAGGGAAAAAAATATAGGAAAACACCTTCCTTAGCTTCCAAACATTGTTTTTACTAAAATTTCTTCCATGGCCAAAATTGACAACTGAGAAAATGTTGTAGATGTGCAATAATTTTTGGTAGCGTAAAAGATCGAGTAACTTCAATGAATACGTCTTCCAAACAATTAACTTAAACTACAAATTCATAATCAAGAAGTAACCTATGACTCAGAGACACTAATAATAACATTATAGAAATATACTATAGCTATATAGTGACGGGGATACAAATGGATTGCAAAATGGAAAAGTCACCTCTGAAATCATTTGCATTAAAAATGAAAAGAAATCGAAAGGGCTCTAAGAGCCATTTCGTGAATACGAAACAAGTCCTTAGATCGGTTTTAAATTTTTATACTGAGTTTGAAATCAAAGAATTGAAGATTAAAACAGATTTAAAACGACCAAACATCTTAGCGCGACATAAATATGCATTGTGTGAAACGAGAATGTCTAGACAATTGGATGACGTAATTACACTGGGGAATAGCGCTGCGCACAAATGACGTCACAAAAATAGAGACCCCCTGCGTGACTCAGACAAACAAACTGTTCCATGTGCCATTTATAGTAGAGCGGTGGGTGAGATCATGTCTTTCGCGAGCACTTTAATTCGATCTTTTACGGTGTTTACCGAAGATGACGGCGTTCCGGGCTCGAAATTTGAGAGAGAACGATAATATTATACTGTAGATCAGTTAAAAAGGTGGTTGAAGTGCAGGGGATTGAAACAGGGAGGAAAATGCGAAGAACTTTTGAGGCGCACGAAAGATCTCATATTTTAATAGTAGGTCATCGTACTCTCGATTCGAGCATTGATGATGGAAAATGGTTCGCCTTAAAAGCCATAAAAGAAAATAGTGAATTGAAAGGATGCAACAGTGTGGTTTCGCTTCGCTTGATTGCCTGAATGAAATAGTGGCATAAACGAATCAGTCGCTAGACTGTCAAAATTGCCAACGGAGTTTTTAGAATAACGCAGTGGCTATTTCGCACGGCACCCGTACGCGGACTTCGATTTGCTAGTCATACGGGAGTCCAAACCTTTGACAATTTTCGATATTATTCTTCACTTTTGTTGGTCCACAATATTAAATGTTCGTTTAGCTGTACGAAGCGCTTCTGGTAAGAGATGTTGATCGGGTTCAGACTAATTTGCTGAGTCTCTGGGTACACTACGCGAGCGACTCATTTCGTGACACTTAATAGAAATTTTTCGCGTCAAAGAATACTCCCGTACGGCCAACTTCGATTTGCTATTCGTACGGGAGTCCAAAACAACAACAACAATTCTATTGTAACATGATTTTAATAGATATATTATAACAATTTGAATTAATTTTTTGACACGTAACTTGTTTATAGATGTCCCAGTGCACTCATATTATTGCTAATGAAACATATAATAATAAAAAGAATCGAAAAGAATCACTCACATACAGCAAAAGATGATCATTGTGATTCAACAAAAGTGAAGAATAACATCGAAAATTGTCGAAAGTTTTTGGACTCCCGTACGAATAGCAAATCGAAGTTGGCCGTACGGTGCCGTACGAATGCGTAGCGTATGGAAGCTTTATGAAAATTGAGCAAAACAGTTACAGCCTTGACTGAGGCAAACTTCAACTCTCTACAAGTTGAATAGCATATTAGCTACAACTCTCTCTGCTATAAAGCTTGGAACTGAAAATTAAAATTCTGCAAAGAAAAACTAAAATATAGCTGGGCCCAGCGTGACATTAATAGCGGGAAAGACATTCACGGCCAACAGATCATTTCAGATCCTGTCCGGTATTTCAGGGAGAAATGTTAGAGAAATTCAAACCTTTCCTACATAAAAATCTACATGCCAATATTAATGGCGAAAAGAACACACCAACCGCCTGGCAAAAAGGAAGCTAAAATGAGGTCAAAATCAACAAGCGCAAAAAACAACCGACAGACTTGACCTCTAGTCCGTTGCACGCGGATTTTGAAAGTTTTATTACTCAGTCTTCACTAAAATCCTCTTTAACAAACGGCTAAATGTAGAATAACCGTTCAAAACATATAAAAGGAGCAAATGACATTAAAAACACGAGGTAAGAGTCGTGCAGAACTGCCGAGAACAAGACACGATCCACCACTTGCACTTTCGATACCTTGCGAAGGCTTCGGGAATGAACACTTTCTTCCCAGATTTCTCCACCTCCTTTCGCGATTTTGGCCATTTATCTGGATATCTTGAGTCGGTTTTACACTCACCCCAACAGCAATGCTTAGTGCTAACCATTTTCACTCTTTTGGGAAGCGTAAACTGTGTTATTTCTGATTTATACGTATCTTTCTGTGTGCACTATGGCTTTCCCGCATATATTTCCCTTCAGCGAGCTCCAATGTTTGTCTGAGTCACGCGGGGGGTCTCATAAGACGTGATCTATTTATAGTAATTGTGCGCAGCGCTATTAAAAAAGTTTACTGATTCAATTACAGCAATCATCGTTTTACACGTAATACACTGGGGAATTGAAAAAAGTTTACAACAACAACAAGAACACAACAAAATAGTACCTACCCACAAATAGTTGAAAAACTAGTCAAGGCGGGTAGGTATAATTACGTTAGGCTTATTACGAGGGTTCAGATGATGGAACGAGTGAAAATTTGCATATCTGTCTCCGTATACTATATCTCGTTCAACGCTTCGCATATTCACGAGATAAAAATGAAAAATGCCTTTTGCGTGAACAGGTTGAATTCACTTAGAAAATCTTTCAGATGTATCATTTTTTGCAAACGCGAAATCGGGTCATCAAACTAAATTATACCTCTTCGTTTCAGCAGAATACTGTTACAAATTCGTAATCAATAAATAACTGAATAACCTGATGGTTAAGGCACTTACCGTTATTGAAATAGAGCTACAGAGAAAGCACCTGAACAGCGAAGGAAACTAATTAAGACTTGGTTCGCCATCATCGTATTCACTCTGGATTGTGCTACTGTTGGTCCTACCTCTCCTCTGCCGCAACTGCTTACATGGTCACTGGAAAGCTCAATGTAAACGTTTCAGGTTGTGGAATGAGGAAGATATTGCACTGATCTGAAACCACTCGCTTGAACGGGGTTAAAGGGTAGTTATTTCCACGCGTCCGTTTCAGCGCTGATAACAAGACGAGTTCCTGTGTTGTCATTCCACTACTGGCACGGTATCGAAGCTGCATGCAGGCTAAGTGGAGGCTTAAGTGGAGGCAAGGGTCTGTTATGTGCTGTTTAAAACGTGTTGCTTAGATACTCTTTGGTTGCGCCCCAAATTCACACATTGCATGCTATCAAAAGTATCGAGCTTTGTACATGCGGAAGAGAGTAGTCCATATCTTCTTTCTGAACTGACCGAATGAATAATTAAGGGTCAAGGAATTAATCTCTTTATGTAAATAATTTGATCTTCCCCTAAAGGGATGCATTTTGCGAGACATCAAGTTAAATAAATACAGTTTTCACTTCAGAGCAAAGTTAAAGGTTTGCTATATTCACGTCACATTTTAAGAGTTCTTTACTTGTTACAACTCCACCTACAAAAATACATAAACAAAGTATAATACAAACGAAATACAATCGTACTGCGGAGTTGTAGTTGCGGAGAAAACTATGGTTTCAAACATTTGCTCCACATGATCTCTCTCCAGCCAGATATTAAAATTTATGTACATGTGTAACTATTTAACTATTATAGCGCAAAAGCGCGCGTGCTATCGCCTAATCACTTAGCCGACTCGGCCTACGGCCTCGTCGGCTAAAATTAGGCGATATCACGCAAGCTTGAACGCAATAATAGTTTTATAATTCAACACATTGATAACACAGCACAGTTTGAAGAAAAAATATCGAGGCCGGTCCGTCATTTTTGCATTCTCTTGTCAAAATGCGAAATTTGCCTCCATCGTTGGATATACGTCATGTAGACATAGCGTATATCGATACCTTTTTGACCATACAGTGTATTTGGGCAGTGTATCAATGTGTTGAATTATAAAGTGAAATGTCTTAGACAGTGTTTTTTTCTGCTTGTAACTTTCTTAGTTTTCTTTTTGTAAGATGTGTTATTGCTTTGCTTGCCCCGCCTAGATTAGCCTCGTAGCTATTTGCGGGACAATCAATATTGTTGTATTTTGATTATTGTTAATAAATTGTTGTTGTTGTTGTTGTATATAGATTACACTGTTATGAAATGGGTACCAGCGAACATAATGCCACTTTATCTTATATTAACCTCTCCGCCCCACCACTCTCCCTTGCTCTTGAAAAATCGTACATCTGCCCTTGATAACTAATCGAGTTCTCAAAATGAGGAACGAACGTCAAGTTGTACTAAGTTTGATCTAGCAAGGTTGAAGGATAGTTTTTTGACGCACGCGTGTTATTCGAGTTTAACACATGCACAGCAGCTTTATGTTGCTTAGATACAGAAAAACGCCTTTAAGTAACTGATTTTTTTTTTTTTTGGAATAAGGAATATAATTTAAAGGCCCACCTTCACCCAAAAGACGTTGCGGTCGTTTGTTTTTGTTTAGAAATGCTCCATTGTTCATATTCATGATCTGAATGGTTGCACGAAGCATGAATTTCGTGTTAAACGAAATTCAGCACAGAAAGAGATCACGGCGCGCACAGCATTTTGGGTGAAGGTGGGCCTCCCCCTTAAGTGCATGGTAACACATTCAGCGCGATCTAGGAGGAACGAACGTCAAAAATGCAAGTTGTAAAAAGTTGAGTCTATAGAGGTTGAAAAATAGTAAATTGACATACGCGTCAATTGACATACACCACAGCAGCTCGATGTTGCTTCTGATACATAAAAACCCTTTAAAAATAAGGGACACATTTTTGCAACGAGGACAATAATACGTGCATGATACCATGTTCAACGCTCAGGCGATGTTAAAGTGCTGTTAATTCAATGACATGATATGTGATATTCAAAAGCATTCCTTAGGGAAAAAAGACAACTTACCATATCTTAACACATTTGCTTCGCGCGCCATTCGTAGATATAATGGGGGAAGGGAAGGGATGCAAGCGTTTAAAAAAGACCAGAGCCCTGAGTAGGTGAAGGCATAACTGAAAAAGGGCAGCAAGTAGGAAATATTTCGTCGTTAGAAGGAGAAAAATATCTTCATTAATTAAAATATGAGACTGGATATCTCATCATTTAATGATTATTATTGTTAAACACAGGAACGTCCAGTAAAAGGTAGACTTGTCCATATATCGAGCTCAGTGAGCGCAGAGCGTGATCATTTAACCGGAAGCGAGAAGTGAACGACATTTAGAACGTCCAAGTAACAGGAATCAGATAAAGCAAACAGTTACATGTAGGACAAACAAAATGATCAGGATATAATGGCAAACTGTTTATTGATCACTACTTGCAAACTTGTTCATCACTACTTGTTCAACGCTCAGGCGAGGTTAAAGTGCTATTAATTTAATGACATGATATGTTATATTCAAAAGCATTCCTCAGGGAAAAAAAGACAACTTACCATATCTTAACACATTTGCTTCGCGCGCCATTCGTAGATATAATGGGGGAAGGGAAGGGATGCAAGCGTTTAAAAAAGACCAGAGCCCTGAGTAGGTGAAGGCATAACTGAAAAAGGGCAGCAAGTAGGAAATATTTCGTCGTTAGAAGGAGAAAAATATCTTCATTAATTAAAATATGAGACTGGATATCTCATCATTTAATGATTATTATTGTTAAACACAGGAACGTCCAGTAAAAGGTAGACTTGTCCATATATCGAGCTCAGTGAGCGCAGAGCGTGATCATTTAACCGGAAGCGAGAAGTGAACGACATTTAGAACGTCCAAGTAACAGGAATCAGATAAAGCAAACAGTTACATGTAGGACAAACAAAATGATCAGGATATAATGGCAAACTGTTTATTGATCACTACTTGCAAACCATTAATACTAGGCGAAATACTCTTCATTATAACAATTACATCATCATGTTCAAACCACTTTTTAACTCTTGATAGAGATCTACAATCTTACTCCCAACAAAACAAAACAAAAGCTGCGAAAACTTCAGCAAACAATTTAATATAATAACACATGGAGCAAACAATAGGGATTAGATCAACACAAAACCTAGTAAGAACGTTGATCAAACCGAGAGGCCATACAACATAAAGAAAAGACCTACAGCTATGCCCCCTTCACACTTAATCTCTGGGGATGGGGGATGTTTTGCTAGTTTTAAAGATTTATATAATTGTTTAAATTAATCACGTAATTTAAATGTGCTGTGGGAACACACAGTACCTTGATAAAAAAGAATTGAATAAACCAAATTAAGTTCTGAAGTTTCAATTAAACCATACCTCTTTGACGAAGCGATAAAAAACAAGATATGATTATCTCAGGCCCCGTTCACACGTATACGTTTACGTTCGTAAACGCATATTTTTTATGCGTTTAGGCCTTCCGTCCACACGTAAACGATGAAAACGGTCACCCTAAACGGATATTTTCAAAAATGCTCTCCAAAGTGGATATTTTCGAAAACGCCGTTTACCCGTTTACGTGTGGACAGCGTAAACGGATAATTATTTTCGTAAACGTTGATGTCACAGATTCGGACCCAGTCCACAAATAAAGAAAATAGAGCAGATATCCAATATGGCGGAGGGTCTGACTACTTATCTACGCATGCTCAATGCAAATTTGAAGCGTTTACGTATCGTTTTAGCGTTTACGTGTGGACAGGTGAAAACGAATCGTAGACGACGGCTGGCTTCGTGTGGACGGGAGCGTTTTAGATGAAAAAAAATATGCGTTTACGAACGTAAACGTAGACGTGTGGACGGGTCCTCATTCTACTTCATTAGTTTTTAATCTATGATTTTCTAGTAAATATTTTGCGTTTATGTTTCGTTTCTAAACGTTATTTTTAATCAGTAACTTTTTACTGAATGTTAAAGTCATTCACCAAAAAGAGCATAAACAAGGAATCAGAGAATTAACTTTGTGTGTAAATTATAGTGCTAAGGTAAACCCATTTGATATACTACTTTAAAGAAGCTGTCCGTTAACATAACACTACTATACACTGACTATACATGTGCATATACATGTAACAAGGTAACAATGTAACAAGGTAACAACGCCAATATAAGAAAATTCGAAAATTTAATCAGTAGTCTTTTTACTGAATGTTAAAGTCATTCATCAAAAAGAGCATACCCTAGCCCCATTTGATATACTACTTTAAAGAAGCTGTCAGTTAACATAACACTACTATACACTGACTATACATGTGCATAAACATGTAACAAGGTAACAACGCTAATATAAGAAAATTCGTTTAGACAGTACAATGTGCCCTTTATATCTTAAACTTCCTTCAGATATCGTACTTTCCCACCGTTTGTTTACTGCGGCTTTCAGTAACACGCGAACTCTGAAGTTCAAAACTCAATCAACAGTTTGGTTTTTCACTGCCGTAAATACTAGCAGACGTCTCATGAAATAACAAAGATTTACGCAAAAAGATCAATATTTTATTATTAAAAACCCTATTTGTGAGTTGTGATTGGTGGATTTCAATCCATTTTGTCAGTTTCTGTTTTCAGGGGTCCGATGTTTATCGCCATAATTATGATTGACAGCAGCGTGAAACGTGAACCTTATTTGGGCTTTGAACTTCAGAGTTCGCGTGTTATTGAAAGGCACAGTAAGTGTCGTTTACAAAAAACGGGCATAAGTGTTGTGTGGCTGTTTCTCAAATATTTTATCCTTGGCGAACAATTTGGTTAGAGTAAATGGGTTCTCAACTCAGTTTCGACGTAATCTTAACCCTTGGATGTACAAGTGGAGGGGGGGCGGTACATGCCACCCCCTTTTAGCTATTTTTCAATTGTTGCAAGAGCATTTATTGTCAGCACACGGCATCTTCAGCAGCTGTTTGTTTATCCCTTAGACACATTTTGGCAAAGTTTAGTGAGAATCAGAGAGAGAGAGATGACGTCATAATTAGCAGCATGACGTCATATCAAGCCATATTTTTTGAAAAAAAAATGTAAAATGTTACGAAAAAGCAGCAAAATGTTAAACTATATCAAACTATCCAGCAGCGCCATAACCCATAATATTTACCTATTCTTGTAGAGCACATCACAGATTGTCTAGTAGATGTAACATCTCATAATATTGTAACACCTCAAAAACCCAAAAGGGGGTTGAACCGCTTCACCCCCTCCCCCCCCTCCCCCTCCCCTCCCCCCTCCCCTCCCCCCTCCCCTCCCCCCTCCCCTCCCCCCTCCCCCCTCCCCCCATGAACTACGGTGGAGGTATAAGTCTGCGTGTACATCCGAGGGTTAATATTAATTGAACTATGCATTCGTAATCACTGTTCCTTATCCTAGTTAATGTGCATTATAGCTTTTGAGTAAATACATTTTGTTTCATCTTTTTCCAAGGCAACGTTTTGGCTGATTTCACACGGTCTACTTAAAACAAAATTCCGTAATATTCCATTTTATCGTCTTGAGCACATTTATAGGCTCGCGATTTTGAGTTCATTGTTTTTATTATTCATGAAATAGTAAATAAAAAAGAACTTGATTCCGAGAATTTTTTTTCTGTTGACAAGGCATGCGCAATAGACATCTGATAATGAAACTGAGTTGATATGTTGAACTTAAACAAGCACTTCATAGTAAACTTCTAACTCACTTGGGCAGAAATTGTTGTTTCCGGTCCAGAGACTATTGTCACAGTAGGGACTGGTGTACGTGTGGCAACTGAAGTAAGAATCATGATTGTTTCCTGCATTGTCTGCAACGTAGATATCAAAACCCCCGCCAAAGGTTGGACCATAATGATCGTAGTTGTATGTGGCATATCCGTAGTTTTGGTTAATGTCGTTTTTAAAGTATCCATACCCGTAATGGTTTTTCAGTGAGTAAATGAAGGTGTTTGTCGAGTACTGGTATCCACCAGACCCTGGAGGAAAATCAACATTACAGAAACAATTAGAAAAAGGAAATAAACGTTTTTTTTCGAGGACTGGAGATAGGGTGGAATAATTTTTTAAAAAACGATAGTCAGTTTTCAACAAGGTTATTTAGGTCACAAACAAAGAAACCATTTGTCAGCTAGTATAACAATTTAAAGCAATTCACTAATTATAGCCCATCTCCAATCCGAAATTCATCTGGTCATATACTGATTGTCTTGGACGCAAGAAAAAAAAATCAGCGTTATAGGCGGTCCTTCTTTAAGATGGAGCTAGATGGGATAACTTAGATTTGTCGGAAAGAAATCAAGTTATATGTTTTGCATCCCCTTTCAACGTTGTCGACAGGACATCGAAGAAAATAGTGCGATATAATGCAGTTTAGTAGATAGCTGTACGAACAAACATGCGTGGTTTTAGAACAAAAAGCCTTAAACGCCTCCAATATTATATTCGGCGAATATTTCAACAGCTGTTTCAGTTTGTCTAAACCTTTAACAAATAAAAGAGGGCGTAATATATCACTTATCTAATTATCATAGACTATGATGTTGTATTTAAAGCAAACATACATTGCCACGAGTTGTCGTTGTAACCTCCAAATATATAGCCTGCGGCACTGATAATGGTTACAGTGGGTCCCTTGTTATCACAATAGGAGTGAAAGGTCTGTGAGCCCCAACCATAAGATGAGGCTCTGTAACACAGTCTCCAATAACTTCTGACCGAACTTTGCAAGTGGGGAAGAAGCCAGGTGTTTAACTGCGAAATTTTGCTCCCATCATTAGTTAAAATGACTGAGTCGCTAAGGCCTCCTGAAAAAAAATTATCCGAAAGGTCAACCCAATTTACACACTTTAGATGCCTTTTCCCACAAAACATCCTACTCACTAGCAAAGAATACTTTTCATTGCGGCTAATGCAGGGTAGAGTTGGACTTTATTTGAAAATGCAATTGAAAATGCAATTAAACGACCAAATGTTCTATTTGCAATATTTGTTTCTATATTTAGTGTCCCCAATTAGTGCTTGCGCGCTAAATACCTTGACACTTAAATAAAGTGATTTATTTATTTA
The DNA here is from genome assembly GCA_024195265.1 of Dendrophyllia cribrosa. Taxonomy (NCBI): domain Eukaryota; kingdom Metazoa; phylum Cnidaria; class Anthozoa; order Scleractinia; family Dendrophylliidae; genus Dendrophyllia; species Dendrophyllia cribrosa. The sequence goes on from JAJLRJ010000005.1 coordinate 9,518,972, forward strand.
TTTTTTTATTTTATTTAACATCGAAAAAAATTAAAACCTTTATTAAACTTCTGAGACACATGATGCCTTGATAATTGATTAGTTCTAATAATACGGATTGAAATGTGGCTTCCTTTTATATGTCAAATTATAAAGTAATCAACAATAATAATAACAACAACAATTCAACAATTCTCAAACTGGTCATTCTGCTGTGTACGCACTTTCCGCGAACTTTTCAACCAACCAATAAAGAATGGTTTCTGAGACAGCAATATGACGTCATTGACGACACAAAATTAAACAAAATGACCTTAGATTCCACAGAAGCCAGGTATCATGAGGTATCGTGTATTAATTTTCAGTCGCTCCTAGGGCTTTGGCTACCTGTGCTAAACTCGATAAGAGTAAACAAGTTAATAAATTAATGAAATGAAATTTGTCAGCTTACGGCCATGAGTGCACGTTTTCCCGTCGCCAAAGTAAAGAGCATTCTCGTCACATTTGCAAGTAAATGACCCTTGTGTGTTGGTGCAGAATGCATTTGCGTCACAGTCGTGGGTGTTGAGTGAGCATTCATCTAAATCTGGAAGAAAATAACAATGTTGCTCGTTCATTAATACCCACTACTGAACCTCTATAGCTTTTTATTGACTGGATTCCAGGACGCACACTTAAATCGAAGTTAGCAGGAAAAACATCAAAACGAGTTGGTTTGCGTCCCCGGGAGAGTAGCACGGGGAGACGGTTAACACTTCAGTATATGAACACGGAGGGGTAACCCATCTTGAAAGTTACCGTTTTCTATTTCAATTCTGGGCTTCGGTAGCCTGATTCTCGCACTCAACTCCCTCCTCTTCTCTTCTCCCCGTCTGATGTGCTTTGTTTGAAGGCTTGTTCTTGACGACATTTGGACATTGAATATTTCCTCCAATCAGAGCACGTTCAGTCCCATTCTTGAAATTCCTGATGGGGAAAACGGTCTAACAACCACTCTGATTGGTGGAAATACTCAATGGTCAGATGACGTTAAGAACAAGCCCTCAAACAAAGGACATCACACGGAGAAAGGAAAGAGTTGAGTGCGAGCGACCGAGGTACCGTCTGAGAATCAGACTAGGGTTTTGGTAGATAAGAGTTAGGGATAATCCTCCTAGCAGAGACACTCTCCTGGTAGGGCCAGGACGAGCGGGAGCAGATGACTGTTGAATATTCGTACGTAGGATGTTTTAAGCGTGGCATCTGCTTGCAACATCAAATCAGCAGAACTCAGAAGTCATCATCAACAGTTTGAAAGCAGAGGGTGACATGGCATATATTTTAGATGATGTGCCAGTTACAGACGAAACATGACAAGCTAGAACCTCGATTTTATTGCGAAAGCGGCGTAGAACGCCGCATTCATGGCATATTTGTGGGAGATTATAATTAGCTTATCTATCAACTCCATTGTTTTGAAAGAAGAAGGATATCATACTGAGAACATAAAACATGTCCTAAAGCCGTCAACAGCGGTAAATCTAATCATTTTTTTGTCATGTTTTCACATAATTCAATAATTGCGATCTGAGCACTGATTGAAATGAAAGGAACTCAGTTTTTCTTTTTGCACTGGCGGCATTTACAAATCAAGCGAACGAAACAACGCTTTAGAGAAATACGTTTCAAATTCTAACAACATGTAATTACATCACGCAATATTTATCAACATTTATGTAGCCTTAAATACAACAACAAAGTCCGTCGCGGTCTGCATGCCGTAAATTGAAATCATTATTGTACAAATACGGTACCAACAAATCAACAAAAATCTGAACGCAGCTTTGGCACTGTACTATAAATCTCCAAGTAATCGTTTAAAATGATACGACAATCGAGAAAAAAAACGGTTTGCTAATCGATGAAACCAGCGTAAATAGCCTTTCAACCTTTATTCAACCTTTATTCAAAATTTCGTAGTCCTGCAAGCCGTACTCGCTTAAAATTATCACATTATCACACTTCAATGGGAGCAGGAATAGCCAACTTGAAAGATTCGTAATTATCGGGCAAAATATTTCAGAAAACGCTACATGGATAACTACAATAAAAAACAATATTTTTGGAAGTGTCTGATTAACGAAGAAATTATAAAACTAGAGCTTTCTAATGGAGCGGATTGTTAGTCTACATTGCCTGAGATGGATCTCATCACCTCAGAAGCTTGGGCGTGCCGCCTGTAAGCTTACATAAGGGAGCGGAGAACCCTATTTTCTAAAGATTAATTTGTGAAAATGTTCGTAGTCCACAAACAAAGTTATATAGTTATTGTTAGTATATTGCCTCAAATGGATCTCATCACCTCAGAAGCTTGGGCGTGCCGCCTGTAAGCTTACATAAGGGAACGGAGACCCCTATATTCTAAAGATTAATTTGCGAAAATGTTCCTAGTCTACAAACAAAGTTACAAAATTTGTGTTAGAACTGCCACGAATGGATTCATGGGCACGCCGATTGAAAGCTACATAAATATTTCAATTTTCTCCGCTGTTCTTTTAAATTTATAAATGCACACCGACAACCACAAAATGATTTGATGGGCATTTTGTCGAATGAAAAACAACTGCGTAAGGCGTAATTTTTAATTTTATCCAGGAATAAGTGAACTTCATGGAACTAGAACGGAATATTAATCTCTACAACTTGGTTTGATTTATTTAATTTTAATTGATGGGATTTGTCGGTCGTTACTCGGGTCATGATATGAGCATTAAACATTTAGGCGGGAATTCCCGGATTTTGGCGCCCTTTTATTTGACTCTTACAATATCTAAGGATTTGTCGTGTTGTTCGTAAATTGTAAATGGTTCGTATAAAACTGAATAACTTCCAAGAACTTGCAGGATTTCACTTTATATAGTTATTCGCAAAATTAAAGCAACATTACAATGATATTTTTTCCGAATTGCTGAAAATCTTCCAAGTACTACGAAGTAATGTTTATATGTCGTCCGCCCACATGGCAGAATAAATTGTGCCTGATACGAAATTCTCTGCGGCAAGTTCTTAATGCCTTAAATTATCTACTACCACAAATAAGGTACCATCTAAATACCTTCCTTTGAAGCCTTTTTATATTTTAGCCGGTCACTTACCGCTATGGCCGCAGTTTTCCTCGTATAGATCGCCAACCATACACAATGCATTACTTCGCGAAACGGTGCAAGGACATTTTCACCGGATAGATCGACGCTTAAGTGACCAATAAAAGCGTATTAAGTCACTTGGAACCCAAAAATGGAGATAAAACGCGATAAACATCGATAAATCGATTCCTAAACAGCGCGAAAGATAGGCAGCAAAATTATTATTTCCCGTGGTTTCGAAATTTATGTCTAGTCTGCGGCAAAGCGATCAAATGTACTTTGGCTGAATATTAACTACAATACCTATTAATAGTTTTTGAGTCTGTTTTTGCCTACAGAAAACGACAGCTTTAGACAGATATGGTTTATTGGGTGCGAAAAGGAATGTGTGAAAACTAATTAAAATTTATTCAAACACGTAAATTTCCTAGGCGAATATGGACCGCTAATGCGCGCAATAAAATCGACCCTCTAGCTTGGCATGAACTAACGAATGTGAGTCGACAGTCGGATTTTAAAGGATCAGATACGTAAAAAAACCCTCAACAATCAGATTAAAAAGCAAAAGGTCCTAAATGGGCAAAAATGCACACGGAGATATCAGTTCTAAGTAAAACGAGAAGCCAGGACAAAAAACTTCTACTCGTCCGCTCGTCTGAGACGAGTACTTCTTGATCTCGGACGAGCGGATTTCAGAAAGCACTTGTCCGACAGGACGAGTACAATTTACCAGGAGAAATTTGTCTCGTTTTTCACTGAGTTCTAAGTTTCCCAAGCATCTCTGTACTTCGTAAACTGACGTGGTTTCCGCGAATTTCTGTTTCTTTATACTCTTAACTAACCGTTCGTTTTCCGACCGTGCAAATTTCTTGAGTACATGTTTTTATATAGCCTGGTTACTAAGGATAACCAAAGGATGGCCACCTGTTTACAAACTCCTTTCTTTGGCTTCGAATTCGTTTGTCTTCGGTGTTCCTTCATTGCTAAAAGTTTCAAAATGTCCAACAAAGATAGGGAGCACTGTTTCAACACAGGTATTTTGACAATTTGAGGCTAAATTTTACAATTTACAAACACAACGCTAACATTCGTGCATTAATTACGAGAGTACGTGTTTCATGCGGATACTTATTCTTCAATTTGATTTTATCTCGTTAATGCGCATGCGCATAAACGAGATTTAGGAATGAATACAAAAAGGACAAAAGTTGTTAACAAAAGCCCATTGTTAACTTTTGTCCGGGGGGTTACTTCTTTCTTCTTTATAGAAGCTATTAGGGTATTGAGGATATGGTTGGTTAAACCGGTTAGGATTTCAAGAAGGGCGTCACATACCGCCACTAAAATTTTTGAGGAGCACCCCCGGGACCTATTGTTAATTTCCCTAGGGTATTAGGATGTCAGAACTTGTCATGAACTTGTCATATCTCACATTACGTCACCGCAAAGGTATTAAAGTTCTTATAAAGTTTCGATATCTCACGTTACCTATCGAGAAATATCAATGTTTCAAATTTTCAATCATTTGTCGTAAAGCCATTAAAGCTGCTTTAGAAGGGTAAAAATAGGTCAAATGCGTTTCCTTGGGAAACGCAGTTTGAGAATTTCACGGTGTATTTTTACGAATGGAGACGTTTTAAGGAAGTTAAAAGTTTGTGTTTTACTGATGAGCGATATGGCAGAGCAAAATAGCATGATCTTTGGGTTTGTTCTATTTTGGAATACTGAATCATTGCTATTACGGTTTGATTATGCAATACTATGGGAAAGACGTCATAGTTTTGGTGATTTAGCTACCGTGCACGAGCAAATTTTTGCGGAAGGAAAATTCTGCGGATTGCCCGACTGAATTTGTTTTGCGGGAGGAAATTTTTGCGGGTCGAGACAGCTAAAATTTCTGCTTGGAGGAAATGTTTGCGGATTTCTGGTCAAGTATAAATGAAATCCAAGGCATCGGTATTAAACTGCAATTTTACTTCCTGACCGGAGGTTTCTATAGGTTCACTGTTAAAAAGTTCCTGTTAAGCCGATATACATCATTAAAACAAGTAATTTTTTTCTGCGGGAGTATATTTCTGCGGTGGAAAATTTAATACAAAATAAAATAATACTGTATAATAATGCAACAACGGACAACCTTGTCGAACTCCCCGTTCGAGCGGAAAGGCCGACGAGAGCCATCCATTGTTTATAACGTGTAAACAATGTTTACCCAGCGCTGAAAATTTTGGCCGAAATTAAAGCGCTCTAAAACGGATTGCAAAAAGCCGTGAATAACCCGGTCGAAAGCCTTTTCCTGATCCAGGCTAATAACAGCGGCCGAAAGCTGTTTATGGTTTACATAGTCGATTGTATCCCAGATCTGAAAAAGGTTTTCAAAAATACTGCGGTCAGGAATTCCGCATGTTTGATTTTCGCTTAAATAAGCGGTATAACCTTACGTAGTCGGTTGGCTAGTACTTTAGTACAAATTTTATAATGTGTTTAACAGAGAAATTGGTTGCCAGTTTTTCGAGTCTAACTTGTCGTCGTTCTTGTAAAGCAGGCGGATAATTCCTTGACGTTGTGTGTCAGAGAGTGATCCGTGTTAAAGAGTAATTTAGCATGTCTGATCTACTCCAGAAGCGACGATGAAATTCAACCGGAAATCCAGCGATTTGCCTGATTGCATTTGTGAAAGGGCCTCTTGACACTCGAAGAGTGTGAGGTCACCTTCGCATTTCTCGTGGTCTTCGGATGCCAGAGTTTTATCCAGTTGGACTAAAACCCAGTCTTGGCTAGATAAATAAACTTGTTCAGCCGAATAGAGGTTACGATAAAAATCGCGACATTCGCGAAGAATATTTTTATTGGAAGTCACGGTTGAATTGTTAGCACGTAACTCTGTAATTGAGTCGCGTGTCTGTCGCTGATTTTCAAGCTGGTGGAAATACTTGGTCTGTTTTTCCCCCAGCTCTATCCACTGTTCTTTACTGCGAATGATGGCTCCTTGGATTACAAAATTTAAATAAGAAAGGAAAAACTAAATGAATTCTGGTAGTTGTAGTCAAATGACGCCATCGTGCAAATGGCCTATTTTGGTTACAGGGGGGGGGGGGGGGGGGATGTCGTTGCTGGTTGCGGTAGTGGGGGCCCGGGGGGGGGGGGGGGGGGGCGTCTGGTGTTCCCCCGGGCGCTGGAGCCTCGTGGTTCGCCTCACAGCGTTCGCTTTCGGGCAGTCTCAGAGACTCTGGGGCAGTCTTTAACAACGTGCTCGGAAGACAGGCACCGGTAGCATAGTATTGGCTGGCCCGTGTACTTAAAAAAAAAACTCGAGCCCTTGAGTGACTAAGTTGCGTGCCTTTTGCCCCGGAGGGGGGGGGGGGGGGGGGGGGGTACTCAACAAAGCTTTGTACGGGGATGCTCCGCCCCGAGGTCCAAACCCTTTCATATACCGTTTTTGACAGAAAAGGTACCCCTTTCATATACCTTTCATTGAAAATGGTACCCCTTTCATATAGCCTTTGCGTGCGTCTGTTTGATATATTTTGAAAGGCCCTATTTATATTACTTAAATTGCAGTTTTCCCTACCTTTTTTATGCTTCAACTCGTGTTTTCGCTACCATTTCCTATTCTTCGTGAAATCCCTATCCTTTCACATACTTCAACTCGTGAAATCCCGACCCTTTCATATACCTCCAGCATCAAAAAGGTACCCCTTTCGGGCGGAGCATCCCCGTATAGCCCATTATAGGGAGTACCCGCCCGGGGCCTTTTTTAAACGTGTGAATTCTACGACACGGATACCGTTCTCGATATGCTCGTAGCCCGGGGCTTTGAAGCAAAGCCGGCGGACTGCTCGCGCTTTGAGGTCGCCGTATTGTTCCAGGAGTTGTAGCAGGTTTTCATCGGGGAATTCAACGCATGACACGTGTAGTCGTGTAGTGCTTTTTGCCTTAAAGGCGTAAAGGGATAACGCGGCTTTCGTAGTCAAAGCCCGATGCCGCCAACCGCGTGGTCGATTCTGTAGATCGGGTCGAGGGTGATGTCGAAGCACTTTCCTCCGTAGAGGGGTACAACCCCAACGATTTGTTCCTTAAAGTCCGGTAACGACTGCGCTATACTGAGCGAATCAAGAGCCAGGTTTTCCTGCGCTATCAAGCGGACAGTTCTAGTGTGGGCGAACGGCTGGTGCGCGGGACGCGCGGCCATCTCCACGTAACGCGAGGGCGAGAAAACTCGCGAGACCAAAACCAAAAAGCACGCACTCACCAAAGCGAAGACAGATGGTTACCACACGCTTTCTTGCTTGTGGTGAAAAAACAGCACCAAATCTTGTGAAAAAAAAGCTCTCCTTAATCGTCGAAGTTGAGGATTATTCTGGCTTTTGGCCTTGAAAAAGTGGAGCACTGATAAGAACAGATCCCCTAATGCTGTACAGGAAAGTTGTTAGCAGAGGGGCACGGGTTCCCCTCCTTTTGCAAAAAAAAAATAATGATAAGGCCCAGCCTATAACATTTTCTAAACACGACACGTCTATTGTATAACCAAATTATAGACCCCATTTTAGTCACTAGCGTGAAAATGTAAACTTTGTAATCGAAAATTAGTGATTTCCTGTTTTTAATACCCCAAATGGCTACTAAAATAAAACTACGCCCATTTCGCGAACATAAATTTCTATTGGCTGATTTGCATCATGTGATGCTTTCATGTACGTATTTTGAGTAGACTTATTGTAAAGGTGCGCTACAACGGCATCTTTACCATATTCACTATCAATTCTTATATTTTTTTTTATTAACTTCACGTTCTAACGCATTAACGAGATGGCTTTGAGAGCCCTTTGATTTGTCTCAGAGGCACTCTGACAGCTCTGTTAGAGAAACAAGAATCACTTTACGACACCATCTAAAGTTAAAGAATTATGTTTGCTCCACGTTGTACACCTCAAATAAATAGAATGTTCAATTTCAAGGCTCAAAAAGTCTGGTTAACTTATATCACCGTTACAGGTCAAATTTGATTTCAGGTTAATTTTGATTTTCCATTGTTCTTTTCTCTGCCATTATATGATAATGAATATCAAACAATGGAAAATCAAAATTAACCTGAAATCAAATTTGACCTATAATTTTGAGCAAAAATTTTGGGCAAATGTGGCTTAATATACGCCAGTTTTTGCGGTACATTGTAAATTTGTTTTAATACCGCTACATTTTTTTAATTTATTAATTTTTGGACGAGTGAATTTCACTTTCGGACAACCAAAATTTGAGTGGCACTTGTCCAATGGACAAGTGGGCCGAAAGAAAAAAAAGTTTTTTGTCCTGGAAGTCCTACTTGACTCTTTTTTCTCAGTTTAGCTATTAGCAAAACATAATAAACCGTTGCCATGAAGGAAAGGGGCCCAAAAATAATTATTTTCTAAGATTCTATAGCACTTGGAAAATGTGCTGTAAAACTTGAGGTCTAGTGTAAAATGAAGACAGTTCATCTCATACTGTAGATAAAGTAAGTGTTAATCATTTAATCATAAGTTTTTCGAGTCGAACGTGATCTCTTAATAAAATATCATTTAAATACGTTTTTATGGGAAATAAGTTATATCTTACCATGATTCTGTCTTTGCGCAATTTATCAAACAATTATATTTACGTACGGTACCTTGACAGGTGTGTCCGTCTCCTGTGTAGCCACTGTTACAGGTGCACGCGTAAGATCCATCTGTATTGTAACAAGTCGCACTGCTGTCACACTGGTGACCAGTTGAACACTCGTCAACATCTTAAAACACAAAAAAAGAAATCATTACGAAGGTTTCAGACAAACTTCTCTGATTGTAAAACGCTGTGCCATAATCCAGGCAAAGTCTAATTGATATAATTTTCTGACCTTTTAATGCTACCTACATAGGTAATACAGTAACTAACCAAAGTTCTTCAAACGCGGCCCAGTGCGCTAACTTATCTCCGGTTTATATAGTAAGAACCCACTTGGACTCTCGCCTTTATATGGTATTAAGCAGTCTAACGGTATAATGTCAACCTAATTTGTTTACCTGAATGTTTTCACTAGTAAACACAGGAAAGCACTCATGCAATTGGGTGTAGCGGGGCAATGATTACATGTCCTGCTTAACTACATACAACCTCATTACTAGTCTATCTTTTAACTTTGAAGAAGATAACTAAAAGCACTTGTGTTTGCCTAGGCAAGGATAAACAAGTAAAAGGGCTTATTTAATACCTGTACAAGCTAAGCCATCGCCGGTATATCCTAGAGAACACTGGCACGTGTAGGAGCCGAGTGTGTTTGTACAGGCCGCATTCTGGTGACAGTGGTTATTATTTCCTCCACATTCATCAAAATCTTATTTTAAGAAAAATAAATAACAATCGATTAATCAATCAATCAATCTTTTAATACATGGACTGTGCGCCGTTTTAAAAAGAGCTGTGCTAGCTATTATGGGTGCGTTCGATTGGCCTTATTCCGGAATAAGAATAAACGGAATAACCCCGAATGCCCGTTCGATTGAGTCGCTATTCCGATTCCAGGAACATTCCTTTATTTAGAACTGCTTCTGGCCAGAGGACATTTTATTATCGGACTGTTAACATTTGGAACTCTTTGGACCCTATTTTAAAATTTAGTAAATCTGTCTCGGTTTTTAAGAAAGTTTTAAAGCGCAAGCTTCTTAAAGAATTTTTAGAATCTTAACTTAAATAATTTAATTAATCCTTTGTAAATACGATTTATATTTATGATTATTGTAATTAGTTATATTTGCGATTATTATTGTTAGTTAGTTTTAATTATCTTTGAAAAGCCCCCTTGGGGAAAGGTAATAAAGAATGTATGTGTATGTATGTATGGAATGTATTCCAAGCATTCTGACTAGGGAGCAGAATGCTTGGAATAATCCAGAATAATGACGTCACTTCGTCCCTTTTCGCGGCCTTTTTCAAAACAACAACCAAAATGGTCTGAACGTAAGACTGCAGTTAGTTTGCCTGATGTTCGTGTGGTAAAGTGGAAGTGGTTTTTGAAGGAAACTGTTAATCGCTGTCAGTGACTCTTACTTTTACAGCAAGTGTAAACGGTTCCTTGTAAAACGATATTGAATATTTGTGAAGCTGTTTGACGCGATGTTAAACGTTAATGCAATTGACTATATGAAGCATGGCTTAAGAAAACGTCTACAATATAGTTAACAGGAAAGGCTCCCATGGCCACATACCTTCAGAACAAGTGTAGTTATGGCAGGTACCACAGCTCACATCATTCCACATAAAGCTATGTCTTACTCCTAAGGTGTGAACACAGTCTTCATTGTTGAAGTTATTCGGTTGGTTCTCAGCCCAATAAGTAAAGTTACTGGGCTGATTGTCCGCCCAGGCGAAAGTTCCTTCAGTATCTCTATCGCTTAACCCAATCCAACCCTTGGCGCCATTCAATCGATGCTGTACATAAACATTCTCTTCTTGATTTCGTACGTTGATGAGGTTAGCGCTGTAGGATTGGCAGGTTTTCTGAGCTTCAGTCCAGTTCTTGCATGATTGGCTGGTTGAATAGCAGACGCCTCCAAAGTACGACCAACCGGGTTTGCACACATCTGCAGAAAAACACTGGCAAGTTAAGCTAGGATACGACTATTTGTTTCTGCTGATATAAATAACAACTGGGACTGGTAAAACTGAGTGGAAGTGAAAAACCCAGACAGGTATCATTTACTTTACGCCAAATTCCCCTAAACACCTAAAAAACGAAGGACACATGCATTTAATTACATATTCTAGTATAGAATCATGTTGACTTCCGTATAATGAAACAGTCCAACAATGACTGCATACAGAGAAGCCTCATGACGACGAGTATTCACCTATTCTGCTTTTTCTCAAGTTTTGAAGAAAAGGTCTCTGATCAAGTCGGAAAAATTTTTAATTGCATTTTATCTACCGAAAGCCTCAGAATCATTGATGAAGTAAATGGGAAAGCATTCGTGAAACGAGCTTAGTTCGTGCTACACCTACCTGCCAGCACTGCGTACGACACCGTCACTGGATCATTCTGGTCAGCGAACAACTCTTTGAGACAAATGCGGAATTCGCTTGTCTGAATGTGCTATAAAATAATCATGATGGTATGTTATTATGCAAAAGAGTAACATTTGAAACCAAAACAGGGGAATATTCGCCTACGCATACACTGAGTCGTAGTCCTTTTCACACATGACTGATAATAATTCATTTGTAAACCGTGGAATCTATCCTAGAAGGTATTTGACCGTAACGGTAGTCACAAGACGTAATGATTAGTATATACTAAAACAGTGGATAGCGTTGTTGGCGCGATACCCCATTTTTTCTTGTAGTTCTCATATCTATCATTAGTTAATACCAAAACAGTGAATAGAATTGTTGGCGCAATCTGATTGGCTACTTAAACTCGGGACAGCAAGTGCTATTCACCTCCAAGAATTTGCGCGCGAAAATTGTAATCGTTGACAGGAATAAATGAGTTAAAAATCATCATTTTCGTGCTTTATTATCTCACTGTTTTAGTATATATGCTAAAACAGCTATTCACTTCAGTGGCCAGTGGTGGATTTTAACCTCGCCGCTTCGCGGCCACTTCGGTGAATAGTTGTTAATTAACTGAAGACTTGACTGCGGGTAATTGGGAAGCAATTTTATAATTCGAGTCAAAAGAAAAGAGAAATAAAATCAGTTAACTATAACACGTCTGTTTAGTCGACAATTGTAGCTAGCCATACCTCTATCCATGCCGTCACAGACATGTATATGGGTTTAAGGTTGTTGCCCTCTGAGTTGTGCTTGGTTGCTATTATTATTACCGGTTCTTTGTCGTAATTTCTTGCAAAGTGCACATCCTGTGGACATAACACATACATGAGAAAATTAATTTTTACTTATTTCAGCAAAGCAAATTGAAAAAGTTGTGATAGGGGATAAACTAAAAGGGGTTAAATGGTGGTTTATGTCTTTTTGCGCTTTATCAGTATGTCGGCCTAAAACGGCGTTTTAATGCACAAGAAACTTTCCAAACCCTGCTCGTTTATACAGGCGATTTGGGTTCCGATATTTGAGGTGATCTCAGTGGCGGTTTTCACGAGATTCCAAAACACCTGAGCAAGAAAGCTATCAACAATTTTTGCAGCAATTTCACGGCGATTTGATTGTGATTTTAAAACGTTTTTACAGAGACGAATGCGATGCCAGTAAAGAAAATGTCAAAATCCCTAAAGAGTTTCTCAAGGCAGTCTTTATGCCGGGTTAAATTTGGCCAACAAACTCCAACAGGTTAGACGCGCGGCTAACTACGACATCCAATTAAAATTTGCAGTAATCAACACAAACCGGAAGTAAGAGCTCGATTGTCATGTATTATGTTGCCATGAAAAAATCTATGTAAAAAAACTGTCTCAACAAGTCGAATATGTCGTGGCTTAATTTCATACTTATGACATGTTTTCTTTTGAATATTAACCACCCCCTTACTTTTAATTTTCTGATAAAATAACTGCTAATATACCTGCGTAAGGTGAGGAGGGAAGCATATAAATTTACATTACATTATTCTACTGTGCCCTAACTTAGTGAGTTACATATTGCTGTTTTCTCTTAAAATGTTCCTTACCTTACAAAATGCACCATTGTAGTTTGCAGAAACAGAACTGTTGTTTGGAAAGTCCACGTTCTTGCTCTCGGTAAAAAGGGGCCGATGGATTGTTTCAAAGGCCATCCAATTCTACAAAAATAGGTATCACAAAAAAAAATAACACGTAATTCTTTGTAGAAACATAGCATTGAAATCTCAATTTTTTTAGTTTACGGTTTAGTCTCAGAATAACAATGTCACTTGCTCGTAACAAAATATTTAATTGATACTTATACGTACATTATTAATCTAGATCTTAACATTTGATTACCACCCTAGAAGCTTATCTGCTAAAGTGGATTGTTGTCTTTCAACTGTTTAAACTGTATGATAATCAACAATTGTTGTATCATCTGATCATTTGATTGCATAATTTTAAAACATGTGTATGTTCTATATCATTTTTAGGCTATGTAAGGATATTTTATATTAACAACATTGTAACATTTTCTATTTTTCCTTTCACAAGTTTATTAGCTTTGCTGTTTTATGCTTGTGATTAATTTATTTTTTACAGACAGAAGAGACAAACTAAACATACCACAAAGATATCTTCATGAAGACCGTCATAGTTCTGCAGCTCACGGAGACAAATGTAGAAGGAAGAACTGGTGGCGTTCTCTACCCACAGACTAGCAGCATCGTGCTTAAAGGCGGAACTGATGTGTTCTGCTGTAACCAAGACTGTGGGGGCAGCACCAAATTTACCCTGTTTCAAACAACCATGATAACAATCAAAATTGGTCAAGCTTTCCTTTCAAAGGCAACATGCCATATAAACCCTAATAGAGTACACAGCAGGTATTGTCCAAGTGACTGAATTCAAAGAGCTTGATCAAACGTGAGGTTTTTCGATACTGTATATAACAGTACAGCAATTAACTGATGATCGGGAATGACTCATTTTTTTATGAGTCGTTTTTCAACGTCGACATCCTTACGAACAACTAAGAACTTTTTACAGGCAGGAAAATGAAACCAAAATGTTAAGGAATAAGTTTCAACACTAATGGTCAAAGAAATGAAAATGCAGCCTCCAATTGCATGAAGATTCAGTGAGACAAAAAAAAAAGACCAAAATTCTTCCCAATTGTTTCCAAACAAACCGCGGTGATCATATAATATATAAGGGCCTAAAATACACAGAAGATTGAAATAATAACGAGTAACTACCTGGGGAAGGTTGATTTCCTGGCACTGTGATCCAGTCCACCATTGAGGTATGCGTACTTTTCCCGCCACGCCTCCATCTGGCGCGCCTTGGTAGGCCATCCAGTCCACTGTGGCAAACTCTTTGGTAGAACGATCATTTCTTCCTGCTGCTGTCACGCAGACCTTAAGACAAAGATGTATAGGTTGACATATTTTTCCCATTGAATTTGTAATTCCAAGCTCGCATTGAGCAACTACAACATAAATACACCAACAAGCAATCATAAACTAGACTAGACGTACAATCAACTCTTTTATAGCGGACACCCATGTAAGGCCGCCACCTCTCTAAGGCGAACATCAGTCCTTGACTAGTTCCAAATGGATTTCACTTGTTTGTCTATAACTGAACTCTCTAAAAGGCAGCCACCCTCTAAAGCTGTCCGTCTTAGAAAGAGTTCACTGTACTTTGCATGTACTGCAACGTACTTTTAAAGTATACTAAAACGATACGTTATGTCACATTTACCTGAAAGTTTTCGTGGTTGACAGTTTGCACCCAGGACACAGTGGCATCATGTATGTAATTATTCCTGGTTATGTTCCAGTGATTGGTTGTTATCTGCATGTGAACTTCTTTATCTGGATAGAACGAAAATGGCGGGAACTTAAGCACTTCACATGCTGTCTCCGCCCATTTCACATGTCTCGTTAACGAAACTCGCCCCGTCTGAACTGGAAAACCTAAGGACAAAATATCAACAAAATAATGAATCAGAAGATGTAAAATACGAAAAAACAGAAGAAGAAGAAGAAGAAGAAGAAGAAGAAGAAGAAGATAGACGAAGAAGAAGTAGAAGCGAAAGAAGGAGAAGGCAGAGGACAAAGAATGTGTTAAAATTCAATTGATCAATGACTTAGTGTTTTTTCGTGTAACTATCTAATAAAACACCAAATTAAAGACGTTGACTTTTTGTGGAAAAGATCTCATGCTGAGTTTATAGTTTTGAAGCTTTAGAATTAAATGATTGTTTGCTGAATTGTTAGTTTTCAGTGTACAGTCTCACCTGTACAACTTCCCGGATGATATAGGGTGTGGTTGCTCTTGCGTCTACATATGTCCAACAGGCAGAAGCACTTGTTTTTGAATGTGGTCGAGTTGGATGAACATACAGGCTCCTCATAGGAAGGGCAGTTATCGTCGCACACACAACGGCCATCAAATGCGTCGAACGCCTTACAGATCGCATGGTATTCACAAGTAACGTTGGTGCACGGGTCAATATCTTGGAAATAGAATTCAAAATTATTTTTCTGAGTGAACATGACTACATAATAAACTAAGTAATGAACATACAAAACATTTTTGGAGCGCAATATCTGCTGAACTGAAGAACTTTGAGGTATTCTTTGCCTTGAAACGGGTGATGAGAGAGCGGGAATGTGATTTTCAGAAGATTCTTTTAACAATTTAAGCATATCAAACTAGCCTAGCCTAGCCTAACTAGGCTTCTAATTTATTGATTAATAAATTTATCAATTCATTGGAATCCCAATTTTCTGCATTCGTTTCTATGTTCATTTCTAATATGATTATCATTCCAAACATCGAGATTAGAAACCGCCCATCTGACACTCAAATGTGTACCTCCTACAATAGCATATTCCACTGTTACTGGGTCGTGAGACTTGCTTATTCCCTGACTGTCCTTGATGCACACTTTGAAAGACAAGCGAGTGATTTCCTGCAAGATAAACAGATTAGACGTAACTTGTATTTGACGTGCAGTTTTAAACAGGATAAAATCTAACTGACAAGCTGTTTGATATGTAATAACACTACAGTTTTTCATTACGACATTTCATGTTGCTCTCTTGAAAACAAGAGTTTTGCTGAGCAAAGGTTTGATTTAAAGATTCAGCTTTAGTAGTGAAAAGTCCTTCTTAGAAAGCGAAGAAAGAAATAAGCGAAGAAAGCGAAATCTGAAATGAATAATGTACGTCAATATATAACAGAACACCAATTGTAATATCGTGATAAATTCGGGCAAACATTCTTAGTTAGCTCCCATCTAGCCTTGTAATTCAGTGGTAGAGCATTTTGAACCAGAATCGCAAAGGTCATGTGTAACATGATAACGTTACTTACCTCAACCCAAACGTTTAACGCGTTGTTGTAGTAACCATCTGATTTAATCCACAATGCATCGGTGTTGTTGTCGTGGCTCGAAGACACCAGGATATTGGGCGGCTCGTAGAATGGATTTTCAAATTTTAAATCCTGTAAGATAGAGTAAATAAACCATCTCACAGTTTGGAACCTTAATTTTAAATTTGAGGGGTTTTTTTTTTCAGAAAGATTACTTTTTTTTTTACTTGTTAATTACTTTAAAGTTTAGCCCTTTACTAATTTACTGTAAATTTCATTTAAATGACCAAATCTTTCAAATTTCCCCTACAAATTGAGACGTTAACTCAATTCAGTACATTATAGATATTCGTAGAATTTTCAGCTACCTGACAAAAAGCATAATTGTTTTCCCTCTTCGGTGCACCAAGTCCAGAGAAATGAAGTTTTCCTCTCTCAGTAAAGTTCCAAGATGATGGAAGCACATCGT
This sequence comes from Dendrophyllia cribrosa, assembly GCA_024195265.1. NCBI lineage: Eukaryota > Metazoa > Cnidaria > Anthozoa > Scleractinia > Dendrophylliidae > Dendrophyllia > Dendrophyllia cribrosa. Next base: position 9,535,510 of record JAJLRJ010000005.1, read on the forward strand.
ATGCAAGCCATTGCTGGATGTGAAGTAAAAACAAAAATCATGAACAGTTTTGTTACAGAAACGTTTTAATTTAATTTGTTATTGTTTGTTTTCATAATAAAGTGATATTAAAGAGGTCTAGAGCTTGAGGCTCAGTCCTAAAAGTAATATTATTTTGTTTAAATTATAGAATAAATAAGTTAGTCTCCCTGCTCGCGAAAGAGATAAGAAATTAGGCTCAAGTTACCCCATTTATTCTTGTAGTTCTCATACATGTGCGCGATTTTATAATGCACCCGTGCACGTTAAATTTCGCGTTATGAGCTAGAAGCTTAGGGTATAATGTATCGACCGCAAGAACAATTAGGGTGTGTTTTTTGGCAAGTAGGGTCCCTGATTGTAAGACCTACTGGATCCGTTTTCGTTGTCTGGTTGCCGGTGGTGATTTTGGGAAAATGGATACGATATAAAATATCTAAGATCACATTAGCCCTTAACTCGCTTTAAAATGAAACTTCATCGCATTTACTTACCACTTTGAGACCTGTATGAATGCCATCAAAGCTCATAAATTCTCTCAAGCACACCACAAATCCGTCTGTTTTGACTTCTTCGAGCCAAATATTCATAGAATCAAACGGTCGGTCAGAATGTTTGTGTTGCGCTGTTACAAACACTTGAGGCTTAATCTGAAATGAAATGGAGAAAAACAACTATTATTGAGTAAAGTGATGATCATCTGCGACATAACAAAATATTGTTTATGTCACACATTCTGAAGGCTCCTGGCAGCTATGTATTGAATTTTTATAGTTGGCTAAATGTTATTCAATCATGAACATTGGAATCGAAATCGATCATTTCTGATGCTTAAGCCAGATTTATTGATATGGGTAGGTTCTTAAATTGGACTTGAGGCTAAAAAGAGATCTATCGACCTTCTGCATCTGCAACCGAGTGCGGCCACAAACCAAACTTTAGTCAATCCGATAGGTCTTGGTATTCGTTTCCGTGTCCGTTTCTGTCAGTGTGCATGTCTTTTCGAGAAATTAAGCCTTATGAATAAAGTCCTAGCCATCCTGTTTTTGACTTCAGGGAAAGCTGCTGACTTGTTATAATAATTCACGGTAACCAAAATGGCTACCTAATTACAGCCAAAATTCATTTTGATGTTCTCCAATTCGTAGCAATACCGTACCTCCCAATAGGTTTCTAGTGTGTTAGCACTTACTCATCAGTCAAATTACCAGTCGTGTTGGTTTCAATTGACTGTGTAACGTTATTAAGTGTTGATTTTGTTGTTCCATTTCTTCAGCTCTATGTTAACTAGACAAACTTGATAGGCGGAATTTTTTTTTAATATAATAAGAGATAGATTTTTGTTTTAGGGCTTTTATTCAGAAACAAACCACAGGCAATCAGGCCGAATTAACAGGTCAGGAGGCTGACGTAGGCGCTCTTCCCACTCTTCACACTGATGATCCTTCGAACTTTTACTGGTTAGACTATTGCCTCGTTTGCGTATGTTGTCGATCAGGGATGACCAATGATATGTAGAAAAACACTCTGTGTTAAGAACTTACTTTCGTCTGAATACCAAGCGATATTTTCTTGCACTGCGTCCTGGAAGTAAATTCATCAAATTCCACGATGCCTGAGTGTATGCCTTGATATGAGTCTTGAAATGCAAGCCAGTTGATCACAGACGCGCCACCAGAACCACTTCCCGCCTCCCGCGTGCAGGCTTCAAATCCTGTGGTTGACACCGACTTCACCCAAACGGCCGCAGGGTCGTGGATTTTAATATACTTGCTTCCGTGGCTGAGCGTCACTATCACCTTTACGTCTTCCGAGCCCTGGAACTGAGTTTTGAAAGAAACGGACTGGCAACCATGATTGTTTTGTGATGTATCTGTGATGTTGACCTTTCCAGCTTGAAACACAGCCGCTTAAATATTGTAAAACAAATGTAAAACAATATGTTAGTGTATTGCAAGGAAAAGTGCAGTACTCTCATTTATAACAGCATACGGTTTACACGCCTTTTCCTACAGACTTTGACGGACAAACAAGTGTCATTACAATGAACTTGATCGCTTTCTGTTGCGGTGGCTAAATCCCCCAAAAATGTTCGATTATTAATATTCTTTTTTTAGCACTGAATTTATGTAACTTATTTTTTTTTCTCCGAAGAAACACTACTATAATTGCGAAAAAATGAAACACAAAAGAATCTATACCAATAAACGTTTTTAAATTTTTGCCAGACTTCCTGGCTTAAAATTTGTGCAAAAATCAAAATTTTTACATGCAATGAATAATCTCTCTTAAAACTAAAACACAACTTCAAAGCAATGTAAAGCAAGATTTCCTTTGCTGTCCGAGCATTCGGGGCGACTGAGTGTAACTATGGTTTTACACCTTTAGAATATATCTTTAAAATATATCTTTGAAACCGTTTCAGATAATTTTAACTTTAAGAATTGCCAAGCAATAAACAACAAATCAACAACAAAAACAAAACTTTAACTTTTCGAAATAAAGATACAAATTCTTGTACCATTTGAGATTTATTGCTTTAACACCGAAAATGGGATTAGGTATGAGTAAAAATCAAAATCGTTTATAAAAATAATCATTTTAGCAGAGCCAATCAGAAGCAAAACCACAGGTTGGACTGTAAAAAGTTAAAGCTCTAAGAAAAATAAAGGATGGTTTTCTCGAAATGAAATGAAGAACGCACAGAGCCGTCAGAGCCATCTGACCACTTTGCATGCTGACAAGCGAGCGGTTAATCCATATGAAAAACATTTTTAGAGATTAAAGCCTGTACACTTCTTATATAGATATCTGATAAAAAATAAAGGATTATTTTTACAGAATAAGAAAGATACGGTAACAAGTCAACGATTCAGGCAAGGAAAAAAAATAATTTATAACTAGTAGTAATCATAGATTATAGTGCGTCTCCTTATCCCGTGGCACCTCGTCTTGACCTAGAACCTCAGTTTCATGAATTAATTCAGCCACTGTTTAAAGGGCTATGTCGCGAGATATGTCACGCAAGCAAAAACGCCGGGCCGACATCAGCAAACAAATTCACGCTATCGCCGTGGGATCGGGCAAAATCCTGCCGTGCTGTGTACTCCGAAAGGTCTCACATTTTTCCGACATATAAATAGTATATTTGTCTTGATTTCATTTCAGTTATTTCTCCGATTCTGAAATCATACTCCTCAGTACATGTACTAATACCGGAACCGGAAATGAGAAATTTCTGAGAAAGCCTGAAAACCTGCTCCCGTGATAAACTTCTTGGACACCGCGTTAATGGAGCATGAAATCGACGATTAAGTCACGCAACATTCAACGTGAGTTTCGCAGGATTTTTCGGATAAAATTACAACTACCAGTTGCAAGTAAGACACAAGACTGTTGAATATAATTCCTTTATTAGCTAGACAAATTTTAGTCACAAAACTGCGAAATCTTTAGTCGCAAATGAGCCCGATACAGGCGCAATTTCGAGCACTGTAAAGTTAATCTGCGTTCGCCTGGAGCGGCCGGTCAGTGAATTTATTGCTACAAGACATACAGCGAATTGCACCGTACAGTAGAACATCGCGAAGAACGACGTCGGTATTTAGGTGAAAGCTTTCCAAATCAGGCAGAGAACCACAGCAAATTGAAAATCCGATAACATCTTGCTTGATTCCAAAGAGACCCAACAACTTACTTGGTCCGGAGAAGAACCTTCGTCCAATTTTTCCACTGCGTACTTTTACTAGGCATTGAAATATTGAGCCGTACGATTCCAAAATCGGGAAAATATCCGAAACTAAATCAAGACAAATAGATTATTCACATGTGACATTTCGGAACCCCAAGCTCCCCAGGATGATGCCTGATTTCCACGCGCTGGGAATGCTGGATACTATTGTGACGTTTCAAGATGGCGCAGATTTGGTACCGACACTTTTCTCGATTCGTTCCGCTTAGACGACGCGCTAAGCATGTTGGATACTATTGTGACGTTTCAAGATGGCGCAGATTTGGTACCGACACTTTTCTCGATTCATTCCGCCTAGCCGACAAGATTAGGAAGCGTCTCCTTCGTCGACGCAAAAATCATGCAAAAAAAACTGCTTACGTATACCTAACACTTTTCCGTGTAACAAAAATACCGTATTGATTTCCCGGAATAAGGAAGTTTAAAACGATACAACGTTTGCTCGTGGGGAAAAGCCAAAACTATCGATAAACATTTCTTGGCGAATGTTCCATTTTGACACAACGATTAGCTCCCGAGAGCTCCCTTTTTTCTCCAAGGATAAGCGGACTAATGCTTGAATAACTTTGGTAAACAGAAGCGTTATAAACGAGGTCATGGGTATATATGATCTACTTGCGTGGTGAAAAATTTATTTGTTTCCATCTCACTGAATTAAAACCTCTTTGAATCAGCCGAGCATTGCCATATTTGAAAATTTTTACAGCGTCCTTTTTGGTTGTACCAATGACAAGGCCATTCAAGTAGACTACCTTGCCACGCGCCAATTGTCCTATTCAAGATTTTGGAGACCCGAGAATATGTTTCAGTCTTGCCTAGTTGTGTCGTCTTTAATAACTTTCCAGGTATTCTTTAATTTAGGTTATACATATTCAGGTGAAACTATAGGGAAGAGTTTGGCGCGTGAAAAAGAAATCACGATCGCTAACACAATAGGCTTGGCGTGACAAATCACTGCGTCATTGACTTGTTGCGATATTTCGACATCCCCAAATACAAAATCGCCCATGGAGAATCACCAGTAAATGATTGACACTGTGGAGAATAGCGCAAACTTAGAGAGGACCTCATTTGAAAGCGATGGATGGCCATTATACTTTAGGGAATGGAAAGCGCTAGTTTAACCTGAAGTCAGGTTTCTTAAAATCCTTCGCAGTTAAAAAAAATAAGGAAGTACTAAAAAAAAAACACCTTTCTTCAAGATATTTTTTTCGTCAAATTTGCTTCCATGGTGAACATTGGCAACTGAGAAAATCTCCTCTTTGGAACCGTGAAAAAGCGCGTAACTTCCGTGACTTACTACAGACTTACAGACTTACTACAGTTAGTTCGTAACTTACTACAGAAGCAACTGATTACTTCTTGCTTCTTGCATTTCACTGGCGAGGATTCAAATAGATTACAAAATGAAAAACTCATTTTAACATGTTTAATAAATCCTCTGTATTTAAAATGAAACGAAAAAGGAAAAACGCTTGTTGCGTAACTTTTCTTCCAAATATTGTTTTTCCTCAAATTTACTATCATGCTCACTAAGAAAACCTTTCAGATGTGCACCAATTTTTGCAAACGCGAAGAATCCAGTCATTTAATAAGTAACTTTTCGTTTCACTAGAAAACTGTTACAAATTCGTAATAAAGAAATAAATCCATTGTTAAGGCACTTACCATTAGTGAAATATAGCTTCAGAAAAAGCACCTGAACAACGAAGAAGACGAAGACTTGATTCTTCATGATTTCTTCACTCTGAATTGTGCTACTGTTGCTGCTACCTCTCCTCTGCTGCAACTGCTTACATGTGCACTGGAAAGCTCAATTTAAACGTTCCCAGTTGTGGAATGAGGAAGATATCCCATTCATGTGAAACCATTCGCTTGGACGAGGTTGAAAGTTTGTTATTTCCTCGCGTCCGTTTTAGCGCTGATAACAAGATCAGTTCCTGTGTTGTCATTGCACTATTGGCACGGTATCGAAGTTGCAGGCTAAATTATTGGAGGAGATAAGAAATTAATTAACGCCTACTTAAGTGTAGTTAAGGGTCTGTTATTCTATCTGCTGTTTAAAACGTGTTGCTTAGATACTCCCGATTTTGTTTGCACCCCAGAAGAAACACACTGAATACCTGACCAGAACTATCGAGCTCGCGATGCATGCGAATAGAGTAGTCCATATCTTCTTTCTTCTTTCTGAACTGAATGAATAATTGAGGGTCATGAGATTAATCAGAAAAAGTGTAAAAAGAAGAGAGTTAATTAAGTTCTCTTTGTATACATAACTTGATCTTCCCTTAAAGGAATACATTTATTTTTCGTTCTCATAATTTGCAAGATATCAAGTTAAATGCAGTTTACGCTTTAGCAAGGTAAAAGGGTTGCTTTATTCATGTCATATTTTAAGAGTTCTTTGCTTGTTACGACTCCATACAACTCCATTATCTCATTATCTCTCTCCAGCCAGGTAAATAGATTACACTGTAATGAAATGAGTACCAGTTAACATAATGCCACTTTATCTTATTTAACTTCTTCACTCCCCCCACCGCTCTCCCTTGCTCTTCAAAAATCGTGCATCTGCCCTTGATGACTGATCGAGTTCTCAAAATGAGGAACGAACGTCAAGTAGTAACAAGTTTGATCTAGCAAGGTTGAAGGATAGTTTTTGGACGCACGCGTGTTATTCGAGTTTAACACATGCACAGCAGCTTTACGTTGCTTAGGGCCTATTCACATTAACGGAATGAGTTTTATTCCGGAATGAGTTTCGTTTCAGAATGAAGTTTGTACTGTATTCACATGACAAAATTGACCGGCTCAGCCTAAGGCGTTCTCGCTCGCGTGGTTTTCGCGCCAGATCAGAAAACAAAGATGGCGTATGCGCCACTCGCCCCAGACTACACGGTTTGCGGATTAAAAACCGAAATGACTTATATGGGAACGAAATTTCGTCTCGGTATCATGTAAACAGATACAGAGAAATATATGGAGATGGAATGAACTCGTTCCAGAATGAAAGTCATTCCGGTATCATGTGAATTAGCCCCTTAGATACAGAAAAACTCCTTTAAGAAACTGATTTTTCTGGAATAAGGAATATAATTTAAGTGCAAAAGTATGGTACCGCATTCAGCGTGATCCAATTCTCAAAATGAGGAACGAACGTTAAAAATGCAAGTTGTACTAAGTTGAGTCTAGCGAGGTTAAAGAATAATTAATTGACATACACCACAGCAGCTCGATGTTGCTAAGGGACCGATTTTTTGGAACGAGGAAGACAATATGAGCATGATACCATGTTCAGCGCTTAGGCGAGGTTAAAGTGCTGTTAATTCAATGACATGATATGTGATATTCAAAAGCATTCCTTATTTTTAACCCTTTAAAAGAAAGGACAGACTTTTTGCAATGAGGAAGACAATTTACGTGCACGATACCATGTTCAGCGCTCAGGCTAGGTTCAGTGCTGTTAATCTGAATAACATGATATGTGATACAAAAGTATTCCCACAAAACACCTCTTAATACCGCTTATATACTTAATTTAAATCTCCCACTAAGAAAAATATAGGATCGATTTCTTTAATGAGCAAATGTTTTTGAACTTCAAGGGATTGAATTGATGTTTGCCGGCTACGTAGCTAAGTAAAAGGGCATTCAATCTTTTCTAAGACGAAGTTAAGGTTACCGTGTACCTTCGGGGGTGTCTCCAGTATAACAGCTCTAGCATATTAAGATTACGCTTAATATACCTAAACCCAGATACCAAATTAAAGCTTATAGAGCTGGCTATCTAAATATGGAAACCATTTGGTAATAAAATGAATTGTCGAATTTCTTACGACGTCTGAATTCGAACGTCCGAATCAGCTTTAAAACGCTACAACTCAAAGGAAATTCGTTCGATTTTCCTCAAATTTGGACAGAAGCTAGGCTAACATATAATCAACAAAAACCTGTCGGCGAATTTCTTATTTCCGAAAACTTTTTCGTCAAGAGCCATTTCCGTGCGATCACTCCAATTTTTTTTCTCCCTTTTTCGAAAATATTCTGTAACTTTTCACTGCAATTGAATATGGGAAATCGCCGACACGTTTTTTTAGCGCTTCGTGTCCGGAATCCCGAGAACAAATCAAATTAGCAAAATACAATAATCGCTTTGAGTTATAGCGTTTTAAAGCTGATTCGGACGTTCGAATTTAGACGTCGTAAAAAATTCGACAATTCATTTTATTACCAAATGGTTTCCATATTTAGATAGCCAGCTCTATGAGCTTTAATTTGGTATCTGGGTTTAGGTCACCATTAAGCGTAATCTTAAGACGCTAGAGCTGTTATACTGGAGACACCCCCGAAGGTACACGGTAACCTTAACCCTTTAATAAAAAGCGATCGACGATACTAGTCCATCCACACTAGCGCAAGCCAAACAACACTGTACACAAGATTTTTGTAATCAACATGGTTGATTTCATCCTTTATTCACTGTGCCTGCGCACATTAAGTGGAAACTGGGAGACAGCCTCCCTGGCTCCATTTTCCTTGGGAATAGATATGTGCTAAAAATACAGAGACACCTGAAACGCCTTATAGCATGCGGTAAAAGTTATCTTATGCCTAGGAAAGGTCAGATACTGAGATAGATAGATAAACTTTATTTCAACACGGAAAATCTTTATCACTAGTAAAAAAGTGTTCTTCCAGGGAGCCGTGCGGTGATACTTTGCAGTAAACAGCAAAGGCTTGCTTAAATGTTAAATGGGGGCAGAAGGTGATGGATTACTAAGTCTGAGAAAAACGATTCTAGCTACATTCTAGTAGCTTTTCTTGAAATGCGACACGTGTTAAAATAAAAAAGAGAGATGGCTTATAGCATCTATTTACAGAAAGCTTTACAAATTGAGGATGACTGTGAGTTTGATTTTGTAAATCTTTACTTACCAATCAAAATTGTATAATATCCCTAAAAAGGTATTGATTCCAAGAAATGAGGAAGACACATAAAGTCTCCGAGCATACGTTTCCATGTTACATGTAGCTCAGTAAAGATTGAAGTAATATATGAAACACGAGGAGTATTTCATCAGGATATCTAAACACCAAGAAGTGGGTTGGAAAAACGAGGCGCAGCCGACTTTTTTACCCGACTTCCTCGAACTGACAGAGAAAACGATGGGATAAAATCGCCAAAATCGCCACCACGATGCTTATGATTTTCTTTGTTGAAACTTCATCAATTATGAATGAGTTTGATAAGGATAATTTAGCCTTGTTGCTCGTGGAGCTGGAACAGCTTTGTGCTAGTAGTATTTAATAAAATTTTGTTGTAAAATTTCTGGTGCTAATTTGCTCTAGTGAGGATAAAGGGTTGTTAATCCATTGGTTGTTTTTAAGGTAAAGAGTTTCAGAGTCGAATATCCCCTCACAGGAAATAAAGTATTATGTTCAAGGAATGAGGAAGATATCAGGTGAATCGGTGTTTGCTTAAACAAAGCTGTTCTTTGGTTACGAGCACTTTCAATAACCATCGCCAGAAATTTCGAATCGACATGCGTAGTTGAAGCGTGACACTTCGGCCTCTGTTTTGATTATCTCATAACAAAAAAAAAAAAAACAGGGAAATAATTTTCAGAGTTACGACGATTCAAATGTTTTAGAATTCCGAAGCTGCCCCGTATAACGTATCTAGTATTTGATCAGACCTTTGCAAAGTTTGTTTCGAAGCTTCGCTCGGCATAAAACCTTTCAATTTCGCGGCGGTTTTTAGAATTTTACAAAGCTACATTTTGCGACGCCATTACTCTTACTAACTCACTAAGTGCGCGGCGGTATGCCCGAAATCAATGGTCTGTTACACCAGTATATGAGCGATGTTCACCTTACCTTGTATCCAGTTGATAGGTTCCAACATTCGTGTGTTTCATTTTAAAATGTGGCTTGGTTCCTTTACATCCTGGCTGCGTTTTTGTTCATTAAATTTATACACCATTACAGCGCGCAGTAAACTCTTCGAAACGCCATTAGAGGCCCGAATAATCTCACCGAATTGGCTGTTTTTGTGCTGATCGTGGCCACCATTTTGAAAATTTTTGCCTAGGCGTTCCTTTAAAATCGTAAAGACTGGAACCTAGCAATTTTCCTTACTGTGGGGGTCCATGTTTGCTGAATTTTGGCGGACTTTTGAAATTGGAGAGATGACGGCAAAATATATTACGTGACCTCCAGAGAAGTGACCTCTGTCTGTTGATTCGTTCCAATCCGGAGTATTTTCTCTCTTAGCTTTCTGGTGTTAAGTTCTACCTTCGATACGTGTTCTTTTAAGTATGTATTCTGCTTTGCGGTTTTTCACCAGAAGTCAACTATGGAACTCTTTTTTTAGTAGGAAAAAAGGGACATTTTTCCGCTCACGCAAGCCGCCGTAACATTTTACGCGACATTGAGACAGATCATATTTCAGCCGACCAATCGCAAACACTTAAAAACAATGCAATCGCTGACTCGTCCCCAGTCGTCTCTCAATTAACGAGAGGAGCGCGATCGCGCTTCTCTCGTTCCTCGTCTATCCCCCACGCGCGTCTCCCGCATCTTGCCTAGAAAGACGACTGGGGACGAGTCAGATGCAATCGTATTGATGCGGTCCAGTGTGTCACAAATGCAGGCTCCGCCCACGGATGAACCGTGAGTTATGAAATTCCCTTGGACAGTACCTCATTTAACAATTGTTAGCCAGAAAAGGGAATCCGGTCTTGCCAGAAATGCTTACAACTCTGCGCCAACAATTTAAAACACGATAGGTTTGAATAAAAAGGAAGAATTACGGTATATAAAATCGCTCAGTGTTGTACAAAAGTCGTCAGTGTAACGGTGCGTGCGTCCACTTTAAATTAAACAAGATAACCTTTCCAAATCCGGTAACATTTACCTATTTTCAGGCGGGTGTTGTTGAGTTACGGTCATCCCTAAATATAAAATTTGCTTATAAAGAGACGAAAGCTGTTTTAAAACTAAAAAAAAACCGCTTAATTTGCTTGTTGTTAATATTGATTTATTCGAAGCTTCCTTTAACTCACAACTGAAGGTTATTTTGAAAATCATTAACACAACAGTAGTCAAAATAATTTATAATTTATATCACAGGCATATAAATATCTTTTGAGATACAATACTTATTACTCAGAGTTCCTTTCGGATTTTGAAATATACCAAAGGGGAATTATTTTTCACGTATAATTTATCCAGCTTGCACTGTGCTACTTAATTAGTCTGTATAAAAATAGTTGTCTCTCCTTTTAACAACAATAATACGTTATTGGGAACAACATTTTTTTTTAATTCGGTATTGTCAAAAGCAGGGACCGCGGAGGGGGAGGGACTGGTAGGGCCGCGGCCCAACCACTTTTTTGCGCCCCCGCCCCCACTTTTTTTCGATTTTCAATATGAAAAAATTATTTTCAATTGTCAGCCCTCCCACTTTTCACCTTGCTCCGCGGTCCCTGAAAAGTACATCATAGCTAAAAGCTAAGTGCACAGGAACTTGCTCATTCAATGTAAACAACAAACATTGTCAATCAGTTTTAATACGCAGATGTTTTCTGATCATAAGATTCGCTGTTCGGAGCACTTTGTAAGTATATAACCTTTCATTTTGAAGAAAGTACAATACACCAGTACAAAATTAGCATAAAAAATGACAAAACTTGATCTCAAGCGAATAATATTACCTCACAGAGGAAGCTTTATTTTGAAAAGGATTGTTATTTTAAGAACTACAAAGAAGTTGGTAGAACATTGAAGGTTGTTCATCTTCACAAACTCAGAGCGCTCCAACATGGAACCCAGAAATGATGAGGATTCAAATTGTGATTGTTCGCCTAATTTGTCACACGAGCAGCGTGTGATATTTATTTGTTTTTATTCCGTCTCCTCTTTGATTACTCTCGGCGGAAACACTAGTGTGTGCCGGCCTTAAAGGTCGGCACACACTAGGGGACACGTTGCGGCTGAAGCGGGGACATGTTGCAGCGACAGTTTTCCTCGTGTGACATCCCTGTTTTTGCGAAAAAGGTATGTTGCGGGGACACAATTTTGTCCCCGCAACATGTTGCACGAAATTCAGCTGGTTTGAATTCGTGCGTCATGAAGCGGGGACAAAATGACCCCCATTTCGATGTCGCATCGTGTGCACTGCTTTTGCAAACTGTCCCCGCTACAAAATAGGTGTAGTAGGCTCCTTTTTCTTCTCTTCTTTTCAGCCACTTGCGTATCAATCGTTTTCGGTCAACATAATTACACATTTCTTCATCTAGTAATATCATTGACAGTAGCAGAAGCTTCTTTTTTCCTAACCATAGAGTCCGCCATCTTTCTTTGCTCGTATACCAGTTCCCAGGCGCCCTTTGTGATTTCTGTGATTTTTATACCTCAATCCGCTTTGTGTGCACCAGTTTGCGTACTGTCCCTGCAACATGCGCTAGTATGCTGTGCACACGAAGGGGCTTGTCCCCGCTTCATGTCCCCGCAACATGTCCCCTAGTGTGTGCCGGCCTTAAGGTTGGCCTCCTTGAATCCAACGTACATCGCGTTAACTGTGATGAAGAAGTGGTTTAGTTCGCACGATGTGTACAGAATGGAGAACTTCCTTTGGATTCAGTGTTTGGTAACATCAACATTTACTCTCTGTGCAATTAGCATCGACAGACTTATTGCTGTAACGTCCGCTATTCGGTACAACCAAATAGTATCAAAAAGACGGTGTTGCCAAGTTGTCGTCAGCATTTGGATCTTGTCTTTAGTGTTTGGATGCTGTACTTTGTTCGTTAACAATACTGACAACGAATCAATACTTTGGATCGTAACCCTTATGTTAACTTTCGTTATACCATTCGCCGTAATAGTTTACTGCTATGTTCACATATTTAAAACAGCGAATAAGCAAAACGTCAACATCTGCCACCTGAAGCAGCCGAAATGTTGAGAAACAGGAAAGCTGCTTGGACGGCAGCTATCGTCGTCGGTATATTTTTTATTACATTTTTTCCAAACCTCGTTTTTTCTTGCATTGACTTAGCGACAAAAAATCCGTGTAAGAAGGCCCTGGTTTACCGGCGATATTGGTTGTGGGTAATTTTTCTTGCTTTCAGTAGTTCGGCATGGAATCCTTTTGTGTATGCTGCCAGAATTAGAGAGTTCAAGCGCGCTTTTAAAATACTTTGTCTATTTATCCTATAGATACAAGTCTATCATCTCTCTGGACTCCGACGAATTTCGAAACCGAAAAAGCGTTCACAAAGAAACCGCACCCAAAGTACGTATTTCTGAATAACATTTTATTTTCTTCAATTGACACTTTCATTAGACTCAGAAACGACGCTAAACAAATACAATATTTCTTATTCGCAGCTTTTGATTGAATGGTCAGGTTTTATAATAAATTTTAAAGCCGGATTTCATGCATGCACTGACTCAAACGTCAAATTTGCTTTATTGCCTGAATCAGGGATGTTATGCAGAGACACAGTTTCTTGGCAATTCGAAGGGAAAACAAGAAAACTCTGCGAGTATTATAATCGGGCTTCCTTCTTCACTCCTTTTACCTTAAAATTTGAACAATTACGTCCCAAATACAAATTTTCAAAATACTCTACTAACTCTTCAAGAGAACTAATTTCAATCAATACACACGGCGTCCCACATAGATCATTCATTCCTGTACGATCTCTACTATGTGAATCAAACCCGGCCATCCCTAAAGAGCGACTGTATAAATTATTATTGTCAAAATAAATGACTTATAATTATCACGTAACAACGATTCAAAAGACTCAAACAAAGGTAAACAACAACTCTCTTCTATTATACCGTCATTCAAATAATGTAAATTTCCATAATAACTTTCACTATACTCTTATTGAAAGTTAACTCTCCCATACAAACAACATCAGGAACTTCAGTTAACATAAGGCATTCTTTTTGTGTTGAATTAGAAAGATAAGTATGAAAAATTCCTGCAGAAGAAATTGTTAAGAGGAAAAAAATCGTGCACAAGTATGCATGTGAAAAAAAATTTCAGCATTTTGGTTAAAAAGAAAATTCTTGCAAATAGAGATGCTGAAAAAAAAAAATCATACTCAGAAGAAATTGCCTAACCCCCACCCCCCCCACCCCCCCCCCCCCCCCCCCCCCCCTCCCCAACAAAAAAATTAAACGGTCCGTCCCTTAACCAATATAAATCACAAACCACATTATTAAATTCAACAAGTCACCACAACAATAACGTTACTTTTAACACTACATATTCAGTAATGAAATACGAGCCTTTTATAAACAGGTGTAAAAATTGAGAAACGGCGGGGGAAAAACATTACCACGTGGTACCTTTTAGAGTTTCGTACATGCGATCTACACCACATCAAACATAAATCATAGATAATATTTAATAAGACTCCAACGTAATATTAAATCCGTTAGTTCTTTCTCCCCTTCTTTCACAAAATACTAATCTTATAACATCTTTAACAAATGCATTGCAAGTTATCTCAATAAATGCCACTTCACTTTTTCCTGTGTGTAAAATACTAATATAAGCATCCTTGACATGACCTCGGTCAAAGTGATTGTTGACATAAAGATCATGTTCTATTTCTCATTTAATTAAATTGAAGTTTTCCAGCCTGCGTCATTCAAAATTAATTTAAATGCTTTTAGCCGCAAATCTTATCACTGAGAGAACAATGAACGATAGGAGAAAACCACGTTTCTTTAATGTTCCATGTACAATGTAATTGCTCACCTCAAATTCTCTCTTTTCACGACTGGGAAAATTATTTGCCAATGTATTTTTCGAATTGCTTGCCGTTTTGCGTGCAGTGAATTTGGTTAGTGCTCGAGTTTAATAGCGTAAATATACGCATTCTAAAATGCTGAAAATGTCTCGCTCTGTCACGTTTAATTCTCGCCCAGAGTGCATAGCCGTGAGTTTATGTGTTTGGCTAAAACAACGCATTCTAAAACAATACAGATGTGTTGTCTCTCTCTGTCACGTTCAATTTTCGCCCAGAATACAGCCTGACAAATGGCTTGTTGCGTTTCACAAATCGGATCAAATCAGTCTCGCTCAATGCAATCATGCTAAATGCTAGCGAGATTATCACCGAGACAAGACCGAGAAGAATGGCTCGTTTTAGGCGTAAGCGAGACAAATTCGTTGTCTCGCTTTGTCTCGTTCAATGCACGCCGTAACAATCAAGACGATTCACCCTTCATCCTCTCCTCCCACACCGCTATAAACAAATACCCTTTACACAAACAACCTTTTAATCAATTTCTTAGCCTACCCACATCCCCATTTACTTCACCTACACCACATATTTTAACTTATCTACTCTCAAATCTCCAAAATCCGGAGGGGGGAGACTTCCATATAAAATTTACAATTAGTAGCTCTTAACGATAAAACTTCTTTTGAACCATGCCCATCTAACGAAATTCTTAAAGGACACCCCGTCATTTTCATATGGCGGACCCCCCGGCGTGTCAATAAGTGACTACGAAACAGCGTCCATTTTATATATCGGGCAGGCTTGGCAAACAAGCCAGCCCGATCAACTATATGGGAGAATTTAATTATTTAAATTAAAACACAATATTTTCATTATAAAACATTAATTTCTTTACTCAGCCCTACAATTCCACTTTAAATGACGATGACAATTTGTCTGCCGGAATAAAGTGATCATTTCCTGAATGTTGGCCGACAGGCCGAGAATATTGATTAGTGATTATCACCGTGATATTCAGAAAATAGCTCCATTGACGAAAAACGTCTGATTGGTTGATCCGCGACCACGTGATATGGCTCTTGGATTCAAAATGGCGGCAAAATATGAGGAAAATACGTAACTATGGAGTACAAGTTTAGACGTTTAGTCATATAATATGGAGTGTGATTACCGTCATAAATCAATGTTGAATTGTGATATTCACCGGCTATTTCAGTTATGACATTGACAAATGCAATTGTGATATTCTAATATAATTTTGATATTCAACTTTGATATTCAAATCATCCCATTTTGACATTCAATTCCGATACTCAAAAACATGTGCAGTTCTAACATTCAAATATGCAATTGAAAATTAAAACCTTCTGTGCAAACATGGCATTCATTCTAATATTCAATGCATTGAATTATGAAGTGATAAAGTCCTATTCGGCATGGCCAGCACTCTTCTGGTTTTGAAACGAACCGGTTAGGGCTGGGTACCATAATAAAACTTAATTTATTCCGGTACGAAGAAAAACATGGCGGACGACGTCTCGGACGAAGACAACTTACAACAGATAAGAAATCAACTGATTCAGGGACTTGCAACGATCCTAAGGCAGTTAGATGTGGAAAATTTAGAGAACGACCGCCTTGATAGTTTGCAGTTTCGTCTTGATTGGTTTTAGACGTTTTAGGGTCTAGTAGTATTCAGATACCAAGGCCCCGGGGGAGGGGGGTACTTCCTAGTAATGGGCTAATGGGGATGTGCCGCGCGCTGGATGGGGTCGCATTTTCACGACTGGATTGACTATAATGGGGTTGCATTTTCAATGTGGTCGCAAATTGTCGGGATTTTTTGGGGTAAGAAAATTATGGCAAGTATTTTTTTGGGTAGTTTTATTTTAGCAGGGATTACAAAAAATGGGAAGATTCGCGGTAAAAAAATTGTTTCCGTACTTAGTGCTGTTGTTTTAAAAAAAAAATTTTTTGTCTTAAGATATAGACTTTATTAACAATTTAAAAAATATCTTAATTACATAAATAAAAATAGACATAATTGATAATAAAAATTCAAAATTCTATAAAATTACAAATTCCATGATGCAGAGATATTAAAATTATACAATCGAATTATACTAATGACGGCTAAACCAGTGTCCATAAAACGCCCTGAGTATAAAAGCATATAAACCGTGTATTTCAAATATTCGCACTAGCTACATTTATTTTACAGTCTCAGGATTGCTCTATCTTGCTACGAAACGGCGTTCGCGAACCTCTAACGCATGCATGTACCGATCTTAAGAGTTCAAACGAAATCTGTGTCCTGAGCCAAGTGATTACAATATGATAAGGCTCGGTATCTTTCTGAGCTATCCTGTCTGCGAGATGCTTTAAGAACCGCTGACACTCCTTTCCCATTCCGCCATTGGTTCCAAACACTAAAGGTGTAAACGAACCCATTTCTACATCTAACACCCACTGCTGGTACTTGCGCTTCTTCTCTTCTTCTTGCTCCTTGAACACTTCCGATGTTGGCTTGCTCTGGTAACAACCGGAGTTGACGTGCGTAACTCTGACATCAAAAAATGCGGTAACTCCTCTTGCCCAGAACCCTCCGGCTTTGATGTCCAACCTTGCCTCGGAACTTGTAACAGCGCTCCTCAAATGAAAACGCTCGTTGTCCAGGGGTTGAAGGCGTGGTTCGATTTCGACATTATTGCAGATCTTATCGATGAATGTCGTTAACAAGTTCCGTACACCATCATGTCTCTGCGCTACAAACCCCCCCCCCCCCCCCCCCCCCCCCTTTTTACAAGAGAGGGCGTGACCAGCGGTGAATTTATCCCCACACACGCAATGACTTGGTAGATCGACTAAGGGCAAGTGCTGTTGTTTTAATAATAATAATAATAATAATAATAATAATAATATTCAATAAGGGAACCCAACTCGCCAAGGCAAGAGAGTTAGAGAGTTTAACAATCGGCTCGCATTACAATTCAATCACAACTAAACGTTAAGTGAGTTGCACAAAAATCCAGGACAAAGTCCAATACGTTTTCTATTCTTCTGCGTTTTCGTCCATCGAAGTTAGTATAACGTGAATATTTTTTTTGCTGTAGTGACCACTTGATTCCTTTCGCTTGGGACTTGCTTGCTTTTAATGTGAGATTTACAGGAACATTTATTCCGCCTCCAATAAACGGCTAACTTTTTACGACTAAAGCTTTAAATATTTCAGTTGCTACGCCTAACGACTAAAATTTGACTACCTAAAATTTTAGGCTAACGGTTAACGCCATTGAGACCCTCCATTAAGACCTCCGTAGATGGATACAGCTCACTTAGGTTTAGTTGGAGTTTTTTTTTTAACACAACTGAGTTGTTTAGCTTCCTTCCTGATACCAGATTTCGTGCTTTTTAAATAAAAGATTAAAATTTTGGCGTACAATTTGATAACGTCTTGATTACTAGTCCATCCTCACTAGCGCAAGCCAAACAACACCGTACACAAGAGTTTTGTAATCAATATGGTTGATTCTGGGTTGATTTCATCCTTTATTCACTGTGCCTACACACATTAAGTGGAAACTGGAAGACAGCCTCTTAATTCGACTCCATTTTCCTTGGGAATAGATATGTGCTAAAACTACAGAGACACCTGAAACGCCTTATAGCATGCGGTAGAAGTTATCTCATGCATAGGAAAGGTAATATTTTGCAGTAAACGGCAAAGACTTGCTTAAACGGGGGCAGAAGGCGATGGATTACTAAACGAATCCTGCGGAAAACGCCTCTAACTACATTCTACAGTCAAACCTGTATATAACGGCCCGGTATATAGCGGTCACCCTGTATATAACGGTCACCGAACAACTTCCCGAAAATCGTGCTTTGTATTTACTGTAAAGTTTGCCTGTATATAGCGGTCACCTGTTTATAACGGACGCGGTCACCCTTTAGACTTTCCGAATCCACAATTGCATTATTTTTTACCTGTGCATAACGGTCACCAAATTAGCCAATCATGACAAGCTTTATTCAACAGCTCATTAAATTGTAGCTACCAGGGCAGGGGTCGCACACAAATACAAATATTACACTAAATACAACTACAAATACATGTCAAATCGCCTGCGTCCGACACATGGTTGCCGATGTTCTGCTCTCGGAAGCGCGTCATATCGCTTTCAAACAATACAGTAGTTTCTTTCTTCGAACTAATCCCGTATTTTTCGTACCAAACTATATTCACTTTCGAATTCTGCGTAGTTCCTTGATTATTTCACTGTACTTGTCAAATTGATAGCTGTTGTTTTATAGACCACGATAGCACTCCACGTCAAATCCTCTTCTATCAGACATTTTATTTCTATATTACTTTTATTTTCTTCCACGGACATTTTAGGGGCCTTTAACTCGTATTTTGAACGTTGCTGTTAATTCATTGTCAATAAAATGTAAATTGATTGATTATTTCCATATAAAAACGTTATTCATTAACTTCCAGTAGAGTTTAAAGGAAACCTGTATATAGCGGTCACCATGTATATAACGGTCACCTGGCCATTTTCCAAGGGTGACTGTTATATACAGGTTTGACTGTAGTAGCTTTTTTTGCCGAATGCGACACATGTTAAAATAAAAGGAGAGAGAAAGCTAAAAGCATCTATTTACAGAAAACTTTACAAATTGAGGATGACGTGCGTGTGTTTTTGTAAATCCTTACGTACTAATCCAAAGTGTATAAAATTAAATCCTTAAAAAGGTATTGATTTCAAGGAATGAGGAAGACACATAGAGTCTCCGAAATAAGAGACTCCTGCGCGCAGAGCATACCATGGGGGGCTTTCCATTAGCTCAGCAAAGGTTGCAGTAATATATCAAACACGAGCAAGACTACTTACATCATACATACATACATATATTCATACATACATACACACATACATACATACATACATACATACATACATACATACATACATACATACATATACTTTATTTCAACTCGAAAATTTAGAGTAGCAAATATATGCTAATGTATTCGAGCACAATAAAAAATACAATAAAATGCTACAAATATACTAGACTATATACATAATAAAACTACAATTATAAAACTATAAAAACTATACATTATAAAACTAGTTACCATGATGCTACTAAAATGAGTCATAGTTTAATATTCTACGCTTAAAATCCGTAAAGGTAGATGTTCGAAACGAATCCGGAAGAGAGTTCCATAATTTAGCTGCTAAATATGGAAAACAATGCAGGCCGTAAGTTGTTGTTTTCGGATTAGGAAGAGACAGAATATAATTACCACGTAAACTATAGCTTGTAGACCGTAGAGTAAACATATTACTTAAATATCCTGGATAGTTACTGAAAATCAGACTCTTATATAATATAACTAAGAAATTCTGAAGGCGCCTAATACACAGAGTTTTAGAATTGATTTTATCCAATAAAGTGCTGTAGGGTGAATTATAGTCCTTTAAAATGAATCTAAGAATGGGCTTGTTAAGACAGTCCATTTTTTCAGTTTGACGTGCACTACAAAAATGCCATACAGACGAGCAATAATTAAAATGTGATAAGATAAAAGCCTTACACAATCTAAGGAGGGTGTCCCTCGAAATTAGCTTACGAAATCTTAGCATTACATTAAATTGGTTGTTTATCTTCTTGCATGTAGTGAATATATAATTATCAAAAGAAAGCTTATAATTACTTCATCAGGATGATGTCTAAACACCAAAATTGGGTTGGAAAAAGGAGGCGCAGCAGAGGTTTTTTTAACCGACTTCCTCAAACTGATCATTAAATACAGGGAATACGAAGGTATAAAATCGCCAAAATCGCCACCATAACGCCTATGGATTTTCTTTGTTCAACGGCTTTATAAATTATGAATGAGTTTGATAAGGATAATTCATCCTTGTTGCTCGTAGAGCTGGAACAGCTTTGTGCTAGTAGTATTTAATAAAATTTTTTGTCAAATTTCTGGTGCTAAACAATATATCATTGGGTGCTAGATTCGCTCTAGTGAGGTTAGAGAGTTGTTAATCCATCGGTTGTTAAGGAAAAGAGTTTCAGAGTCGAATATCCCCTCACAGGAAATAAAGGATTATGTTCAAGGAATGAGGAAGATATCAAGTGAATCGGTGTTTGCTTAAACAAAGCTCTTCTTTGGTTACGATCGAGCACTTTCCATAACGATGCTCTTATGAAATTCCCTTGGACAGTACCTCATTTAACAATTGTTAGCCAGAAAAGGGAATCCAGTCTTGCCAGAAATGCTTACAACACTGCGCCGCCAATTTAAAACACGATAAGTTTAAATAAAAAGGAATTATGGTTCATAAAATCGCTCTGTGTTGTACAAAAGTCGTCATTGTAACGGTGCGTGCGTCCACTTTAAATTAAACAAGATAGCCTTTCCAAATCCGGTAACATTTATCTATTTTCATGCGCGGTGTTGTTGAGTTAAGTCGTCCCTAAATATAAAATTTGCTGATAAAGAAACGAAAGCCGTTTTAAAACTAAAAAAACGCTTAATTTGCTTGTTGTTAATAGTAATTTATTCGAAACTTTTTTTAACTCACAAGTAAAGGTTATTCAGTTTAAAATCGTTAACACAACACTAGTCAAAATAATTTATAATTTATATCCAATTAAATATCATCTGAGACACAATACTTATTACTCAGAGTTCCTTTCGGCTTTGCAGGTAATTTATCCAGCTTGCACGGTGTGCTACTAAATTCGATGAAGTGTATTTTCCCTTACTATTTTCTAACTCACCACTTAACCCTTTCACTACCAGAGACAATTATGGAGACATATACAGTTCTAACTTTGAGGCTGTCAACAAAATTCTATGATGTGACCATTCAAACGAAACCTCAGCTCAGTTCGGCAGTACGTTTGCGCTCGATTTCCAGCCGTTTTGTGCGCCCGCGTTCCTTCGAGGAAAACCGGACTCCCTCAAACAGCCGAAAATCGAGCCGAGTGGTGCCATATGTTTTGCAATATTTTAGAAATTACCACAAATGAAGCTTGTTTTTGAAACGGATGGTCTTTCCATTCTTTTATTTACCTATTATTGGCGATGCTACGTTGGCACCTTTGATCGGTTATTACGTCCGAAACACAGAGCTTTAATTAAAAAACTTTTATCAGTTTATGATTCTCCCACTTGGACCTTCGCCAACATGGCCGACTTAAAAGTATACAGAAAAAAAAAAAAGAAAATTATAAGTATCATCGTTACTATAAGTTCGACAAACAGCTTTCAGCTTAAGCTATTCTTGAGTTTATCTCCAAATTTGCATATAGATTAAAGTCTCGTAATTTCAAGAATAGTTAAATTTTATTTAAGAAAAAACAAAAACAATTTTGGACTGAATAGTGCAGTGATGAGACACGATCATGCTAACAATTTAGATCACCAGAAATGATAGCCTTGTTTTAGCATACCTCGTAAAACACATTGCACTTAAAAATAAATAAAAAAAACGAGAATGACAAACCTGTTAAACTGAATTAAAGAAAACATTTTACTTCGTAACATTTACCTATCTAGTTAAACATGTCAAATAAATTATTTTTCAGCTTTTTGACGCAATGAAATTTATTTTGATTTTAGCTTAAGTCTTAGTTTGAGACTTCTATTTGAATAGGTGTTTATCAATCCACAATTATTATAATGTAGTTTGATGTCTTCATCGCACCGTGTTTAAAACCGAGTCCGGCAAAAAGCGATTGCTACTCTGCTTCAATGCTACGTTCAGTCCAGAGCTGTTGTGCATGTATTAATAAAAAAAATTAAATTACGGCTATTTATATAGTTTTAAGTCAGAAGAACGGAACGAAAAGTAAGGACGATCTTTTGTATTTTCGATTTAGAACAAACACAGGGCCACTATGGATTCCACCCTTTGAGCGGTCTGGGTTAGTCTGTCTAAATATAGTTGTCTCTCTCTTTTAACAACATTATTACTTTATTAATATTGGGAACAACATTTTTTTAATTCGGTGTTGAGTGTCAAAGTACATGTACATCATAGCTAAAAGCTAAGTGCACAGAAACTTGCTGATTCAATTTAAACAACAAACATTGTCAATCAGTTTTAATACGCAGATGTTTTCTGAGCATAAGATTCGCTGTTCGGAGCACTTTGTAAATATATAACCTTTCGTTTTGAAGTAATTACAATACGCCAGTACAAAATTAGCATAAATAAATGACAAAACTTGATCGAAAGGGAATAATATTACTCCGCAGAGGAAGCTTTATTTTGAAAAGGGTTGTTTTGTTAAGAACAAGGAAGTTGGTAGAACATTGAAGGTTGTTCATCTTCACAAACTCAGAGCGCTCCAACATGGAACCCAGAAATGATGAGGATTCAAATTGTGATTGTTCGCCTAATTTGTCAAACGAGCAGCGTGTGATATTTATTTTTCTTAATTCCGTCTCCACTTTGATTGCTCTTGGCGGAAATACAATAATTTTGTTATCCATTTACAAGGTACGCGCGCTGAGAAGTACTTCGAACATCTTCATCGCATCTCTGGCTGCTGCAGATCTTCAGGTTGGCCTCCTTATGAATCCAACATACATCGCGTTAACTGTGATGAAGGAGTGGTTTAGTTCGCACAACGTGTACAGAATGGAGAACTTCCTTTGGATTCAGTGTTTGGTAACATCAACATTTACTCTCTGTGCAATTAGCATCGACAGACTTATTGCTGTAACGTCCGCTATTCGGTACAACCAAATAGTATCAAAAAGACGGTGTTGCCAAGTTGTCGTCAGCATTTGGATCTTGTCTTTGGTGTTTGGATGCTGTACTTTGTTCGTTGACAATACTGACATCGAATCAATACTTTGGATCGTAACCCTTATGTTAACTTTCGTTATACCATTCGCCGTAATAGTTTACTGCTATGTTCACATATTTAAGGCAGCAAGTAAGCAAAAAGTCAACATCTGCCACCTAAATCCCGCTGAAGCAGCCGAAATGTTGAGAAACAGGAAAGCTGCTTGGACGGCAGCTATCGTCGTCGGTATATTTTTCATTACATTTTTTCCAAACCTCGTTTTTTCTGGCATTGACTTAGCGACGAATAATCCCTGTGAGAAGGCCCTGGTTTACCGATATTGGTTGTGGGGAATTTTTCTTGCTTTCAGTAGCTCGGCATGGAATCCCTTTGTGTATGCTGCCAGGATTAGAGAGTTCAAGCGCGCTTTTAAAAGACTTTGTCTATTCAACCTATAGATACAAGTCTATCATCTCTCCATCTCTCTGGACTCCGGCGAATTTCGAAACCGAAAAAACGATCACAAAGAAACCGCACCCAAAGCACGTATTGCTGAATAACATCCGCCATATTTTCTTCAGTTCACACTTTATCAGACTCAAAAACGACGCTAAACGATTTACAATATTTCTCATTCGCAGCTTGCAATTAAATGGTCAGGTCTAATAATAATGTTTTAAAGCTTGATTTCATGCATGCACTGACTCAAACGTCAAATCTGCTTCATTGGTTGAATCAGGAATGTTATGCAAATACACAGTTTCTTGACAATTTGAAGCAAAACTATATGGGAGAATTTAAATATTTAAATAAAACAAGATTTTCATTAAAAAACATTTCTTTGCTCAGCCCTTCAATTCCACTTTAAATGACGATGACAATTTGTCTGAATAAAGTGATCATTTCCTAAATGTTGGCCGACAGACCGAGAATATTGATTAGTGATTATTACCTTGATATTCAAGAAATAGCTCCACTGACGAAAAAAGTCTGATTGGTTGATCCACGTGATATGGCTCTTGGATTCAAGATTGCGGCAAAATATGTTCGTGTGTCAACTTGAGGAGGAAAATACAGAACTACGGAGTTCAAGTTGAGAAGCTAATTAAGTTCAGTCATATAAGGCGTTTGTGGGTTGATAGGACTGTTTGCTATTGTGTTCGCTGATTGTTTTCGGACTTTAATTCTGGAAGGTAGGCGTTTTATACAACTTTGCGTTTGTAAGGCAAGTTTTGAAAAATATTTCAATAATTTATTGTTCAAGTTGTTTTTTCTTAAGCGTGTAGATAAGGGCCATCGACATATTCACTTGTTCCCCGCTTAACGTCCACTGGACGTTTAGGTCAGACCCTTTTCCCGTCTCAAAAATAAGTATCTGAGCAAATGCTGGACGCAGGGGGAAATAAGTTTGATATGACGACTCAAATTATGGACTTTAAGTACTATTCTGGACAGTAGCAAACAGTTTAAACCCCTGAATTAATAAGAACCTTAAGTTAAGAACCTAACAGCCAGATTCCCCACTAAGCACCGATGTATAAGAACTTACTTCTCGCTGACTTAAAAATGTAGGTTCTTATGTTTACTGTATCTGTACCCTGCGAGCAATGGATTCTTCTACGCCGAGCTACGCTGGACGAGAAAGTAACCACTGCGAGCATCTGTCAGCTTTTCCATCGAGCATGCGCAGCCACGTGACGCTCCACGTGATGCATTTGACGCCAGTTCCTGTTGTTTCGCGGAAAAAAATATTTCCCTTGGCAATTTAATGGGTTATTTTCCTTGTGTAGAAAACAAAAACTTAAAATTATCTTCAAATGACGGGCGAAAATTTTGATTACTTTGTCAAGTTTACAGTGCTGCTACTGTTACCGGGGCCACCTAGACAAAGTTAAGGTGGCTCGATATAGTTTTTTTGGCGCGCGCAGATTGGGTTCTAATTTACCGGCGGGACTTTTAAAAATTTGAGTCATGCAAGAAAAAAGATAAACAAACATGGCCGCAGCACTCCTGTCGCGATTTTATTTTTGCGCCGGCCTGGTAGACTGTGTTTTTCGCGTGTATGGAAGCTAGGTTTACATTATTCTTTCTTTGGTGGTAATGTCTTTAACCGAGAAAAAGAAAACAGGGCGTTAAAGTTCCCTGACAAGAATGCAGTGAAGAATGGTTTCGCGATCGACAACTCAGCCCCGCATCGACGCAATTTTCCTCTGAATACGAGAGAGTTTATTTTGGGCTGTTTTTAGGGGCAGTGTATTGTCTTAATCTAGCCTCAAAGAGTAATGCAAAATGTGTTGGGAAAGACAGTTCATCTTCTAATAAGAACAAACAGCAACAGAGCGTGTGCGCGACGAAGTTCCCACCCACTGCATGACATTTGCGGTCGATTCTCGTCATCAATTAGATAAGAAAATGCACAAAAAAAGGGTTATTCAGCTACGAACCACCAGAGGAAAATAAAGCAGAAAGGGAGCTGACATTGTATGGCTTTAATGAAGTAGCAAATCAGAAATACTCAAAGGAGAAAATTAGGAAATCTTCGATCTGGCGTTCAAGAAACTGAAGAAAAGACACAACACGGCTACAGTGATTATCAATTCAATTTGTAGTTTTTGACACGGAGACAACTTCTTTAGATAAAATAGCAGCTATAACTAAACAGGTAAACACTTACAATTATGATGTGCATGCTACCAAAATGCAATATCAGCTACTACGCTTCTCGATTTAACAAACTGTCAGTGGAATCGATAAATGGCCAGAAAACTTTGCTCAAAGAAAACGTTCCAGTGCAGACTGTTCATCTGAACGATTTCACCACTTTTCTCTCCAGTAATGCTAATGCAAATTACCACAATGTTTTGATCGGCCACAATTCTTTTGTTTTTGACACTCCCACATTGCTACGCTGTCTTAGGCATGCGTTCAAAGAAACACTTTCATCCATGAAAAATTCTATTCGCCGACAGTCTTCACCTTGTCAAAACACCCGAATCGCTCAATCCGGGAGGAAAGCCCTGTAGAAGCAATCTTCCATTGCAGTGTCCATCGGTTTTTAAATCTGTTTTTAATGAAGAGCTTTTTAGCTCTTTTGATGCTTTGGAAGATGTCTTTGCTCTACATCGCGCATCGTGTATTATTTCAATCCCCGTCGTTGTAAACAACGGCAATGTAAAACCCGCCTCCTTCGCTTTCGAAGACAAGGTATTTTTAGACGAACGCTTCCAGCGTGTGCAATTTCAGGGACAACATCTTTTCTCAGAGTAACAATGGGCTGGTAAAGCAAAGCCTCCTACAAAAAAATTGCGGAAAGTGGACTGTCCTACCAGGACTTACAGCATCTTTAGAGAAGCTTTGGTCGTAATTTTAAGCAGAGCGCCGACAGCAGCGATTCCATCCACACCACGAGGAACAAAGCATCCAACGATTTTAGCCAGAATTGTTAATCATTTCGAAGGCAAGTAATGTACCAGCCATTACTAGACACGATTCATCCAAAAGATAAAAGTTTCTATCTCACAAAAAGCTGCACAGCGCGAAAGAGATTTGTCTATAAATGAATAAACAAGAATGACATCCGCAAATCGACCACAAAATCCGCGTGGCGGAGTGGCGTGACAATTGCCGCGCATGCGTAATTGCCGATCTTGTCGTGTCAAAATTTTCAGAAATTTGAAACTTTCGAAGTCCACATTTCCGCTTTCGCTCGGTAATTTTTTTTCATTTTTTGCATGTTGACTCCGTTCTATCCAAAGTGCGTTTTACACGATTTTGAAAAAATTCTATCAACAGCGAAAAAAATTACCAACGAATTCTAAAAAACGCGTTTTTTCTTTAAAATTTCTGACAGATTTTTTTTAAAGTTGGTACTCAGGTAGAACACTGGGGTCGAAGGCCGTATGCAAAATTTAAACAGAATTCACCGTGGAATTTTAAAGATAATCGAAGATATGTCTGTTTTGATGCCCTACTTAAAAGCCCAATGGTGTTGCCATGGCAACGTCAACCTCGATACATGTATGGCAAATTAATACTGTAATATTATCTTAATCTCGGGGTAAAATCTGATGACGATCCACAAAGTATAACTCTAATTGGTTTGCCTCCAAATATATTATACAGGAAAACCAAAATACTATATCGAGCCACCTTAACCAATCACAAAACAGAACGGGAACAATAGATTCCAAAATTTGCGACTTGAATAATGAAATGTCGAGTACAGAACAATGAAATTTTAAGTTTAAAATGTTGGAATCTATTGTTCCCGTTCTGCTTTGTGATTGGTTAACTTTGTCGAGGTGGCCCCGGTAACAGTAGCAGCACTGTAATATGTTAAACACTGTATTCAATACAGTTAGTTAGTTAGTTAGTTAGTTAGTTTATTTATATAAAACGTCGCAGCCAATAGGCTGAATTATGTCCTATAATATTTACAATAATAAAACAATGATAAACTATAATAATAATAATACAACGATCCTTTCTATCGAGTTAACGATAAGATGGGCTTAAATCTGTTTCTGTTTGTTTGAACGGTTTGTTTACATCGAACTGTGCTATATATGCTCGCGCTAATCACGTTTTTGTACGCCATCATAATTTTAAAACAATTTTGGGCTAAAAACTCGGCAAGTTTGCGTTATTTACTCATTTTTTTGACGTTTGTAACTTTGAAAAACTTTAAACAGATCTTCCATCGAATTTGTTTTGTTTCATCGAGCAATTTATGGCATGAATTAAAAGTTTAATTAGCGTTTTTGAAACAGATAATGGCTGCGGCCGCACTAGAGTAGTTAAATTGGAACAGGAGTAAACGTGAATGTTCTCCGGATGATGCCTGACACTTGTTTAATATAAAATGTGTTAAAAACGTGAAACCAAATAGTAAAAATAAATGAAAAATTGTAAAAGGTGTCATAGTGATTGAGTTCACAAACGTTTCGGGCATAGCCCTTCATCAGTGTGACCGTTAAATGTTCACGCGAGAACTATAAAAAAAGCGAAAAACAAAGCCTTGCTTTGGTTTCAAAGTTGCTTACATCCCGGATGTTGTGTGGCGTCATACACGCATGTTTTGCGACGTCATACGCGCCCGCGAGTTAGTCTTGCGCGACGCTCCCACCGACACACATGTCATGGACGCGCGCCCGCGAAGCATTCCGCTAGCCATGACCATGAAAAATGACGGGCATAAGTTCTATGAGTAAGGGGCTCCGCGAGCGGGCCTTCGGCCCGCAAGAGCTCCGCTAGAAAGTGTGGAAAGGTCTTTGCGTGGACTAGAGAAGTTAACCCGGTTATTTGCAATTAATTAATTAATTAAAATTATCCGGTTTAGCAAAATTCCTGTTGCGGCCGCGTATTTTTGGCGTTCACCGAATTTAGACAGTGTAAGTGGTTCCCAAGGAAATTAATTAAAGAACAACATATTTTTTTTAACCGGATTAGGTTTTTTCAAACCACCTCGCTAGGTAGTTTAATGTAGATTAACTTTCCCGATCTGTGGTAATTTTTGGCTCCCTGTTGAATTCGTAGGGACGACTTTGTAATCCATGGGCCTTTATCACGCCCCGCCATTTTGTATTAAAACAAAAGATTTACCCCCCAAGCCTCGCAGTGAAAAAGTTGAGAACGAGGTTAAGCAGGGGAAAACAAAGCATTTTATTCTCCTGGGAATCAACATGGCCGCCGTGTGATAAAGGCCCACTTCATTTGTGACGTGGGCTTCCTGTTAAAATATCTTTATTATTGTTTATTCCTTTAAGGCTCAGGCACAATGTTCTGTCTGGTTGATATTCCCTGGAAGCGGGTTCCAACATGTCACCATGGGTTCCAGGACTTAATATTATTATTATTATTATTATTATTATTATTATTACTTTCAATTTCAGATAGAGGAAGGAAAACCGTCGTTTGTTTACGTTCTCCACAAAACCTATGATTTGATCATTTGACGATGTTGTTTTGCAGGGAATACCAAAATGTAAAATGCACGTGCAGAGGCATTGTTTTTGCTCATTGATCCTATTGTTTTGTGCCGCTCTCGCTGCCGTCGCCGTCGTGGTTGCTGCCCGGCGGACGCTTTAGCAGGATTATTTCGTTCCTCGTTCCCATCCGGATGAATAGAAACTTAACAATATCACAAAAATAATAAAGAATATAGCAAATGATCTCTCACGTTCAAAGTTAAACCGTCTGAAGTGCGGCCGCTCAGGGAAATTTTATTTCCGTGCTTGTTCCTCAGTACTGGGATAACATTTTGGATGTAAATACCACACCATCTGCAGAAGTTATGCATTTTTATTGTAAACATGATATCTGTATTATGTTTAAATTTTTTGCGAGTCCAGTTATGTGTAAAATTCCCTCACCAGAGAAATAGCAAACGAAACAAGTACAAAACTTTTTTTTCTCTACTGTTAAGTTACTCAGTGTTGTTAATAATGCACACAATCATCATCAGAAACTTTTGCTTGTATGGCTTCTCTTTGTTTAGCCTCAAGTTCTTCTTCTCTGAAAAAAGTAAGCAAGTAAGGTACATGTGCTAACATTTTATCAGCTTTTTCATTGCTCAACAAGCACCGTCTTTCCCCACTAGAAAGACTTCTAGGCAAATGCCAATTCTTTATAATCAGCAACTGTTACAATAAGTTTGCATGTCCAGAAGTGCAGGTGAGAAAGTTTGAATATGAAAACAAGGCCATCAACCAGTGAAAACAAATTTTCTGATTAAACCTTGAAATCACAAGGCACTACTTTCATCCCAGATTTGGGTGGGGGAGGGGTCCAGGGGCGTATCTGCCTTTACACGAAGTACTCAAGTGCGTACCAGAATCTACCAGAATTGTTTTACATTCTAGAAGAATGTGGTGTCTATAAAAGTGAAGAAATAAACGAACGTTTTCTGAAAACACGTGTTCCAATGTAATGAATAATGCAATATAGATTGAAAATTTTGATTTTCTGGTTGAGAATTATAGGAAACTCCAGAGTTTGTATCTTGACTGTTAAAACGCTTTTCAGTCTCAGGAATGCAAGAAATGGCGTTTTAGAGGGCAATAGGGGGAGGGGGGGGGGGGGAGGGGGGGGGGGGGGGGCGAGGGGCACATTGGTGCTCGTATCATATATTATATCAGAACTCTACAAAATCAAAAAATGCCATTAATTTAACTGGTGGGAAGCAGACACTTGCTTTTTAGAGTTGCTGAAAATCACTCGACCTAGAATCTTTCATCTTTGCGAGACTGAACAGCGCTAGTTTCACTCGAGTTCATGTTAACAAAGGCAATGTCTAAATAGCACTGGAGATTAGTATAAATCCACTAGCGTTCTATCATGAATGCGGTTCTCTTATTGGCTACGCTGCTCACTATCTATTCTGTTGTAGAAAGTGAGTAGAGTGAGTAGCCTAATGGCGGCCGTTTCTTCGCGCTTTTTGTTGTCAAGTTATGAACGTCTAGTAGATTTATACTAAAACAATTAGAATAATCGCTCTTGATTTCTATCACGCGATAGAAATCTCGAGCTCATAATCTAATTGTTAAATAGAATGTGAGTAGTGTGGCCAATCAGACTGGAGCATTCGTTATAGAATACCAGCAGATTTATACTAATATGAAAATTTGTTTTTTTGTGAACTGAGTCGATAAGGTAAATTGGCCACCATAAAGAGATTCAAACACTGACGTTTGGAAAGCTATCCCTTTGTCAGAGCCGGCCAAGGGCTGGCGCTCGACGAAGAAGGACTAGCGAAGGCCAGAGCTAGCGCTCCTCTGACGAAGGGCTAGCGCTCCCCTGACGAAGGGCTGGCACTCCCCTGCATGACGAAGAGCTAGCGCTCCTCTGACGAAGGGCCAGCGCTCCCCTGACGAAGGGCTGGCGCTCCTCTGACGAAGAGCTAGCACTCTAAACGTCAGCTTTTGAATCATTCCCTTTATGGAGGTCAATTTACCTTATCAACTCAGTTGAGGAAACCAAATTTTCATGTTTCACTCGCCCGCCGACACAGCACCACGGTTTCTTTATAAACCAACCCCTTTATAATAATATGGTTTGGAAGCTGCACCCAATCTCACTGGCTGAAAAATCATACCTTTTAAAGGAGGCGGTATGCACGTCTCGGAACGCCTAACAGGATTGGCTGAGAAAAAAATAGAACAAACAACAGAACAATAGACCCTAGCCCTGAAAACAATACATGTGCGTGATAACCAGGTCCGATGAAATTAGAGGTTCTGAAGAGGTGCATGGCTACTGTTTTCAAGCATAGAAAAGCATAGAAAAGCGTGTTTAATTGTTTTTCAAAGTGCGTTCCCTCACATGCCTGGGGGTAACCATCGGTTTCAAATCGCCATGTTTGATTTAGAATCAGTTTTGACAAACAAATGAGTAATAGATAAAATATGAATGATGATTTGTGATCCTCGCAGTGTGCTCTCAACTTAAGCAGTTGAAAAAGCAACCTGAACTACTCTCAACTGCTTAAGTTGAGAGCACACTGCGAGGATCACAAATCATCATTCATGTTTATCCGCAGTTCAAATATATGATTTTCATATATTCATATTCATAGATAAAATATGATTCATCCGTATACTTCATTTAAACGAATAACAATAAATCTGAACAATAAACGAATGCGCTTCACTGGGAATTAGCTAAGAATTTAGCTAAGACTTTTATCATGCACGTCACCTATTTTTTCGTTGCGTTGGACACTTGACTAGCCTGCTAAAAACCACTGAGTAGACTTGATTTTTCTTTAACTCAAGAAAAATTGTGCAAGTCTTTTTTCTCACGACCCTAAGTATTGCATCTTATTGTAACTTGTTTCAAAACTAAATGTTTATTATTTCGTGTCACTGAAAATGGCGATTGAAAAAATAAACGTTCCAAAGCAGGCCGAGCGAAAAGATAGTGGACCAGATGAAAACAATCTGGACCGAGGCTCGAGCCAATCAAATTGCTTCATTTCATTAATCTGTATTGTGTGTGTCTAACAGACAAATAATAAAGGGCTAAAGGCATTATTAGTTAATTTTTTGGTACACTATTACTGATTTCAAATGTGCTCAGGCGTTCTGAAAGTAAAGAAAACAGCTAGATAAAAATAATATGTATCATTTGCTTTTTTTCGGGCTGTTAGCTCTTGCGGAACGCTCTAAGAAGCAAGCAGAAAATGACAATGAGTTGCTAATTAAATAATTAGTTCAAGTTTGTTTTGATCAGTTCGACTTTGTTTTGAATACTTTTACTAATAACAAAAATTAGTGTCGAATCGAAAAACAATGACTAAATTTGGGCATATTTGCTCATTACCGCTTATAACATAATGAAGAAAATTTGTTTTGACCGCCCTCGCTAGTCTTTAAATGCTGGCTTTTTGTTGTTTATGCTCTCCGCTGTTATAGAGTGCTAATCAATTCTAACTACTGTTTAGGATTTTTTTATACCAATGTGCAGGTGTCACGAAGAAAGAAAACATTTCAGATCCAGTAGGATCCTCCCGTAAACATCAAGCTAACTCATGAAAATCGATGGTGGAATCTTCTGTCGGCGTAGATCAAAGAGGACCGAATTAAAGAAAACAACCTGTCAGGCTCGCGCAGCCAATCAAAATGCTGGAATCATTCATATGGAGCAAACACCGAAAATAAGGGTGTTTCTTGGTGTTGCGGAAGCCATTGTTGGTTAGCTTTTGTGTTGTGGTATTGTATTGTTCAGTGTCTTTTGAATCTTTTGTTTTACGTCATTTGGTGATCACACCATCCGCAACACCAAGAAACTACCGAAAATAAAAACAACAACAACAGTTCAATTTTTTTTGGATAATATTATGTATTGCGAACTTATCATTTAATAGCACGGCCTTTGCTGTGTGTGTACTGATCAAACCACTGGATTTTAAATTTTACTGTCGCTGATTTTTTTTGCGTTTGTAACAGCGCGCAAACCCGACACGACAAAATGAACGACGTCAAATCTCATGATAACACTGACAAAAAGGACGCAAGCAGCCATAAACCAGAGCGGGAAAGAATTTTGGATCGTGAAGAGTTAACACCAAGAAGAGAGCAGATTCCCAGTAAGGAGACGAGGTTAGTGACCATGGGAAGCTTATCTTTTTGGTAAAATACACTGATTTTATTTTACTGAACGAAATAGGCAAAAGAGCCGAAAATAATTCGGGTTTTTACGATGATATTTTAAGAAAGAAATATAGTCCATACAGTTAATGGTCACGGAACGCGTAGAGAAACGAAATGAACCCAAAAGCACAAAGCATCGTCCTCGCCCGCACTTCCTAACCTTTGGTTATTACTAGTTCATAAAATGAACGGAACATTTTGTGTCTAAATTAGTCAGAAATTTGTACATTACGCAAAAACCATTTATTCCAAATACTCGTGATGCCACAAAGTGGATGGTTGAAAAATTAAAAGACCATCACGCTCGGACATAATAACATCACTTGGAAACAATTAAGGTAATGGCTGAAATCGGGAAAAGTGACAGTCGTGTGGATCCGATACTGTTTATTAGATGTATAAAACATAAATGAGTTGCTTAACTCGCTTTTAGCGAGTTCTAGTCAATAAAACAATAATTTAGAGTTGAAAGCTCCAATTGAAATTTAGAAATGTATGTTTACAGTATTTACTAAAAAAGATTGCCCGGACCTTTATTTTAACTCCAAACCCAAAGTGTCAAAAACAACATACTTTAATTTTAATCTTTAATCATTATTTATACACGGTAAAAATCATCAGGTACAAGATTCCTATACAATGACTAACGTACTAAAACCTTAAAATCCTAATCTTAACATTAAATATTAACTTACAACAATAAGCCACGCAAAAACCCGATTTCCATGAATGCAGTGTTTAAAAATTATAATAGATAGAGAAGGTTTGACTCTCTAATGTTACAGGGTAAGCTGTTCCAAACGGTTGCCCCGCTGTAACTAAAACTATTTTTCATGTAGTTAGTTCTTGGGAAGGGGAAAACAAGTTTGTTTATCGAGTTCCTCAAAGAATAGTTTGATTCATTTCGCTTTATAAATTTACATGTGAGATATTCAGGTACCTGAGACCGTTTAAAGACTTGAAGACCATTAAGGCGTTCTGAATTTGACGTTGAGAATACAAGTCTTTGCAATCGAGTTTGTGAAAACTCAAATTTAAATACAGTAAAAACCCACGTATAAGAACCTAGATTTTTCCAACTTAGCCTAAATAGGTTCTTATAGAAATGGTATTTAGTGGGATTTTAGGCTACTTAGGTTCTTAAATAGGTTCTTAATTTGATAGGGGCACTTACTAGCTAGCGATCAGCACAGAGAACTACAATAGGGCATAATGTGATATGGAAAGCCATTGATGCATGACATAGATGCAAGGAAGCAGTTTCAATGTGCTTCAGAAACTGTGACTTCGAAAATGAGAGAGACACATGGAACTGTATTCTTAATACAATTCCATTGTGTAATCCAGTATTGGCGCAAACATGATATGGTTTTCATTTTAGTTCATTCTTTGAATCTTACTGACTTAAACCTAGACTTAAATATTTTTCTGTATTTTCATCTGTGCCTTCATTTTTGTGAAATAAGAACCTATTAAAAATTTTAGGCTTAATAGGTTCTTATGAAAAGGGGGTTTGAAATGAAAATTTTTGCCTAACAGGTTCTTAAATTTTAGGTTCTTATACGTGGGTTTTTAATGTAGCTTGAAAAGTAGCTTGGTACATTACAATCTCGGTATGTTAGAACGGATGTTCCAGTCTTCAGTAGTTCTAACACTACAACTGCGACCTCCCTTAGATCTTTGTTTTATTATAGCGGGGACATAAAAAATTCACATGTGAAAATGTAATAGTCCTCGAGTGGACTGAATATGTTTTCAGGATAGTATTATTAAATGTTATCAGGTGCAGTTCCTTTCATTCTTTTGAAGGCCAGGGCGCATCGGTTGATACAAGTTTCAGCACAAAGGGGCATCCAGCCTAGTTGATTGAACGTTGTTAACGGATCCAGTAGTACGTTCTGCTACGAGAATAATGCGAGCGGCTCGATTTGATTACTATAGCGTTATTGCTTTAATTACTGCATTAGCCATGTCTGATAATAAATCCTCCTTTGGATCATCTTAACACTTTCGCTGCCAAAGTCGACTTTTGTCGACATTTGGAGCAGCAGACATTGCACCACTTGTGACGTCATCAATTTGTACGTTGCCAGATAATTTTGATGCTCAACTGATACAGCGAGGATAGATCCATGCACACGTGCCTCCACTTTGAATATGGACCAAATTCTAGCAGAGCTATTCGAAAAAAACATGTTCAAATATTGGTGCAAAATTAGGTGGTAAATTAGGTCAATACACCTGCAATTGAATAATGTTTCATTTCCAGCGTTTTTAACGCTTATGCCTAACCTTTTCCGGCCGATAGAAAGGTAATGGAGAGTAGGAGATAGGAAGAGAAGAAAAGGGGAGAAAAAGGGAAAGTAAAAGAACCAAAAAATAATCAGAAAGGTTCCACAAGTCTTTTTTTTTGGCTTATGCGCATGCGCTTAACCTAAATATTACACTTTTCAAGACGGAATCTAGTTCATACTGTAGCGCGAGTGTAGCAAATTGCTTTTGTAGCAATGTTTATTAACATTTGGCCATGTTGCTTCCAAAAAATCGATTTAACGGTAAAAAAAATACCCTTTTTTAAAAAATTCACCCGTGAAAGGGTTAAGGCGACATTGTCTCACCGAAATAATGAAATTTTGCTTGCTTCATTTCCATGTTATATCGCCAAATGCCACCAAATATACAACTAAATTGAGAAAAAATATTACATAGAGCAAAACAGAAGCAGTAGTGTGGAGAAAGAGTGCAGGATTCACCAGGGATGGAAGTGGATTACAGTTTATCAATTTTGATTTCGCGACAGGCGGTCAACAAATCAAAGTTTCCATTTTGGTGGAATTTTGAGTTTTTTAGTCGTTATTTTGTCTTTTATAATTTTAGTTCACATTTTTTTTGCGTTCATCACATTTGCGGATTTTTTCTTCCTGCAATCTCTTGGCCATAATAATTGAAAACACGATATTTCAGCCGGGTCGACAGTGTCCCTTTAAGTAGGGCGTTGATATGTACATGCACAGTTCATCGATATGTACATTTTTCTCATGCCGAGTAATATATTGCTCGTTATACTTGCTCAACTTCTGCATTATCCAAGTGTCTAAGGCCCCGTCCACACGTATCCAGATATTTTTTAATCCGCAACTTTTTTGTTGTGGATTGGCCTTCCGTCCACACGTATTCGGCGAATTCGGCTTACGAATCCGCAACTTTTTTAATCCGCTCTCCAGAGTGAAAATGTTTGAATACGCTACGAGTACGGCATCGTAAGGACGGTCGAATTCGGATATTTTTTAATACGCTGACGTAACAGTATCGGATCCAGTCTTTAACCGCGGAAATATTCAACATGGCCGACTGAAATGTTATCGCTTCACCTCTACTTGGACTTATTTCAAGTCTAATAACGTGTTTTCAGTTTAACTTGGCTTTGAACTTGGCCTTTGCGCGTGCTCTGTAAAGAGGAGCCTTGGGTACTAGGGCGAATCCGGATACGTGTGGACGGGCAAATACGATTCGAATACGCTACGTGTGGACGCGAATATCTTCTAATCCGCAACAAAAAAGTTGCGGATTCAAAAATATCCGGATACGTGTGGACGGGGCCTAATTCAAGTGTCTGAGTGCATTTCCCGTGTCTCGGTTTACCGCGAATGACGAGGCTTTGATTTTCTTCGTGTTAATGAACATTTTGTTACCCGTAGACCACGTTTCTATGTCCTTTAGATCCTGCCGGAAATAGTGCTCGAAAGTATATTGCAGTTATTGGTATTCTTAAGATTGTCGTGTAAGTATTTGAAAAGAGAGCTGGCAATGTGTTTTTCGCAGTTGTAAGTCCGATCTCATCAATAAATAAATAAATAAATAAATAAATAGGAATTTCAGTGGAATCCACAAGGTGGCTCTTACTTCCACTGTTTCCAGATTGAATTGGAATTTGGAAATGTTCGTTTTTATGGAGGGAGGAAAACCGGAGTACCGGTCCGGCGAAAAACCCTCGGAGTAAGGACGAGAACCAACAACAAACTCAACCCACATATGACGCCGGGGCCTGGGATCGAACCCTGGCCACATTGGTGGGAGACGAGTGCTCTCACCACTGCGTCATTCCTGCTTCCTAGTAAATACAACCTTAAATTTACATTTAAGTGCAGTGCAAAGAAAAACAGTGAAAACAGTGCAAAGAAAAAACTTTTTGTTATTAATGTTCCACTTCTTCTCTAATTAGATATCCCAATCATGGTCATTATTATGGAGGCGATCTGAAGAGGGAATCAAGAATTCGATCGCGAACATACTCTAATGGAAGAATTACGGGGGTTACAAACAACACAAGGCAGCACTCAGAAGCGAGCCGTCGGAATGATCAATATCATTTGGAGGAAACTGCAGATACAAGTTCCAAAATGGATAGCGGCCTTAGATCTGTCCATCAGAGATGGACTCATACAACCGGGAAAAAGGACCAAAACAACCACAAAGGCGACTGGTTTGACTCAAACCAACATTGTTATATTCAGACAGGGCCTCGAAGTTCTATGAATGATGTTGGACGCCATGATCAAAATATGGAACCAATTCTTCCCATTTGGTTACGTCACAGAAAATCGAGCGTTTATAATGCCGAACTTCCAAGAAAGACATGTTTCACCGTCCAACGCCATTCAATGCAGATGCTTCCACTAGCTGACGATGATTACGTTTGGAAGATGCCCAATCCACGTCGAAAATCATCACGAAGGAGAGATCAAAAGATATCACTAGATCCTACTCTTGTAAAGAATCCCAGGGCGGCAAATACCGAAATCCAAACACCTAGCATGCATGACATTACTAGAAAGAATGAAAACCGACATTTCCAGAACAATTTTATATTGTGTGAAACAATGGAGAATATAAACATAAATCCGAGGATAGAAACTTGCGAAGAACTTGAGCACCTCCGGCCGATCCCCAAGAACCAATCCCCCAATGACCATTCTTTGATGTTTAATGAAGGGCATAACCAATCAAGATCATTTCCTATTGGGTGTCAAGAAAACTTCAATCCTCAATCCTGTCCAGATGGTACAGAAACGTTAAGTTCACCTGATCCCATGCCAAGGAAAAAGACGAGCCGAAATGACAACCAAAGACAGTCAAATTTGACTGCGTCAGCGTGTAACTACACATGTTTGGATGGACAGGAAACCACGACGTTAACATCAAACGAAGAGTCCTGGCCAGATGGTACGAAACCATTTAGCTCACATGCCACGCCAAGGAAAAAGACGAGCCGAAATGACCACCAAAGACAGTCAAATTTGACAGCGTCAGCAGTAGTCTTATCGGCCCTTTTCGACCACTTTTCGCACCTTTGAACAATGGAAACAAAAGATCTATTGTTCTCGAGAACAATGGGTTATTGTTTAGAGAACAATAGGTTCTATTGTCTTAACCCTAGATCTATTGTCCTAACCCTAAGTCATTAACATATTAACCCTAAGAATTACAACTGCGCATGTCCTAATAACCCTAGCCCTATTAGCATATTAACCCTAAGGATTGCAACTGCGCATGTCCTAATAACCCTAACCCTATTAGCATATTAACCCTAAGGATTGCAACTGCGCATGTCGTAATAACCCTAATTCAAAATGGCGGATCTCATTGTTTATTCAAAATGGCGGAATTGAGTAAAGTATTCAAAATGGCCAAAATCATTAAAAATTCAAAATGGAGAATCTCATGATTTATTCAACAATGTCAGGGGGGCCCATCCAGTTCAAGGCGGGCCCCGCCAGTGTAGAAAACAGACGACCAAAAGTCGTGTAGTGCTTTCTTACTTTACCCCGAATTCTGAGATCGCTTTATAGTGACACAAGTTCGCTCACATGTGGGACAACATGGATGTGACACTTTGGATTTTTTCAACCAGTACGCATGCGCAGTAGGGTTTTTCGGTCTAAATGCCATTACAAACATGATAGCGATGTAGGGTCTCTTCCATGTGGGACACATGTAGTAAACTCAACGGATTTTTAGCGACAGCGCATGCGCAGTATCATTTCTTAGTGTAATGTTAAGGTTTTTAGCCCAAATTCTCACACATGTTTGTAACAAATTCAACTATACGTTTAATAAAAATAAGATCTAAGATTCATGCCATTGTTTTAAACCAGTACGCAATTACAAAGATTTCTGTTTTGTTACAAAGAGTGTTATGTTTATGTTTTACAAGCCCTCTGCAATTAACTGTCCAAGATCTCTTTGACATTTTGATTTATCTATTATACTAAATTGTCTCTGAAGTGTAGGTCGAGTTGAGCGCGCTGACTTACTTAGCGGGGTTTTTTCTTTGACCAAGCGCGATAAAAATTTACTTACGAGTCAAAACGAATGGCGATTTTGAATATAACTCACAACCCAACTGCATTACAGATACAATGTAAGAAATACTTTACTCTTTAGTTAAACAAGAAGGGATACTAATAGAGAAACGTAGCGCACTGCAATACGTCGCGCGGGTTTCTTTGACTAGTAAATAGTCTTAAACATCATCAAAACAAACGTCCAAAACTCAACTGGACAAGGCGGCAGCACTGCTTTAACCGACTATTTTAGTTGCTCGATACTTCGATTTTCATTAACGAACATTTCTTTCGAGCATTTGCATTCAAGTGTGTTCTTGAATATAAATGACTTATTGCTTTTGAAGAAACACTCTTAAGAAACAATAAATGTAATTACCTTTTGTTAACACTCACTCAACCAAGAGCGTAGCGTAATTCAAACTTGAACGTACTGTAATATAAATTAAGGAAACTTATCACATGAAAAGAAAAATACGGTGAAATTGTTTTTCAACAACTGACATTTTAAAATATGTTTGCTTTTCAAACGCGAAAATACGCTTGTCTAAAAAGCAAAAAGCCGCATAAACCGCTGCGTTGTTTAGCCGCAATTTGTTTTAGTACTTCGAACAATGGTGAGTGTTAAAGACGTTAACATTTAAGTCAGAACGAATAGAGATTTTAAATTTAACTCACAACCTGTTGATACACAGAAATACCTCACGCTTAAGTCAAACAACGAGCGAAGCTATTCGAATTTAGCGCGCGACAATAATTTACTTTCAAGTCAAAACGAATAGAGATTTTAAATTTAACTCGCAATCTACGGATACACAGAAATACCTTACGCTTAAGTCAAACAATGAGCAAAGCTATTCCATCGAATTTAGTGCGCGTATAGTGCTAAAGTGCTCGGACAATATCGCTTTTAATTCACAAGATCTAACGAAACATTTCTGTCATTTTAATTTAAGCGGTCATTTATAAAGTCTATAAAAATACAATGAACTAAAACAACTTTTGTTTGAGGAAAGCGTATACGTATGCGTCGCTTCAAAACATAGAGAAAGCATGTTCGCATGTAACCTAGTGATATTTTACGTAGCGAAACCTAGCGAGCGCTCTGTTTATCTCTATTTGACAACGACCGATACGGCGATTTTCAGTTCTCAGCACAAATGAAAATAAAGAATCCATTCAGACCATTCATCATACGAAAAGTCTACTTTCGAACTAAAAGCCTTTTCTGTGCTATGATTAGAAAATCAAAAAATTCCAAAACAAAGTTGCATGTCCAAACGAATAACAACAAACAGTGTACTTGCTTTATAATTTTCCAATATACACTGATCACAAGTTTACTTTACGAGAAAGAAAAGTAACTGGGCAGCTGTGATTCTTTTAAACGGTATAACGAATTAAGGGTCAATTAATTAGATAACAGTTTAGGAACGAAGTAACAATACTTTTCTTAAAGTCAAACGTGTTTGGATGCGCAGCGCTAATTCGCGTACTCAAGAGAGAAACGATACGAGATAAAATACTCTTTTTAATTACAATTAAGTTGTCTCAAGGGTAATTGAACTAAATTCATTTGTATTTATTTGCATACTGTCGAAAAACATGAGATTGTAATAAGACATCGTACGAACAGAATGGACTACGGAAAAAATAAAAACCTCTTTGTTTTCGCAATCGTGACAAGCGTTCTTTATTTAAAAGTTACTGAAACAAACAATAGATTGGAGTCATTCAATGCTGGTCCAAGAACAGCTAAGACCGACCCCTTGTAGTAGCTCATTGTAACTCAGAGCAACTCAGAGCATTTGAAGTGAGTGAGAAACTCGTAGCACTTGGGCGAGCAACTAAGAACATTTGCCGGAGTGAGCAACTCAGAGCAACACAGAGCAACTCGGAGCAACACAGAGCAACTCGGAGCAACACAGAGCAACTCGGAGCAACAGAGAGTAACTCAGAGCAACTCGGAGCAACAGAGAGTAACTCAGAGCAACTCAGAGCAACTCAGAGCAACTCAGAGCAACTCAGAGCAACACAGAGCAACTTGGAGCAACACAGAGCAACTCGGAGCAACACAGAGTAACTCAGAGCAACTCAGAGCAGCTCAGAGCAACTCAGAGCAGCTCAGAGCAACTCACGCGATCATGTTATAGGGTCGATAACAGATGCTCTTTGTCGATCAGTGTCTAGTCAATTTGACACAAGACCAATCACAACAGAGGTCAAAAACTACAATTCTTAATATTTCAAGAATGACATTTATTATTGACAATCGCAAAATAATACATTAAAGAAAATTCCCGCATCATTGTAAATTTTTTAAATTATCCAGCTGTAGTATCCACTGCTTTGATGGTCTAGTGGTTAAGACACTGCGTTGTGGCCGTAGTAACCCAGGTTCGAATCCTGGTCAAGGCATAATTATTGTTTTCTTCTTAATAACTATGTTTTGTTTTGAAGCACAAGAAAAACTAGTCAGTGTGAGCATTCTGACACTGGGCAAGCTCATTCTTTTTTATTGTTTTAAAAAGAGGAGGAAATCGAAATATAAATGCAGGAAGACCAAATTGTAAAGCCATGATTAAGTATTGTTAATGAAGGGAAGACTGGGAAGACAGTAGCAAGGCTTGAAAAATGTTGGTCTTCTACTACTACTGACCCTGATGCTTGACATGCCTTTCATCCCGGGTGATAATTGTTAATTTTTATTTATTTATTTATTATTTTGGAACACGTTGTATAGTTTTTACTTGTTTTATTAGGCTTCAGGTCAAGTAAAACCTCTTTTTGAAACAAAAGGGCATGCTCAATCATCAAAACCCTTTTGAGTGACTCAGCTATATAAATAAGCAAGGTGATGTGTCTGTGCTCATTTTACAACAAGTCATCATCGAGTAACCATCCTGGATCAATATGCATTCTTGTCAATTCTGTGAAAGAGTATTTTGCCGAAAATACAATAGAGATAGGCACGAGAAGCAAGGTTGTAATAAACGTTCAGAGCAACAAGAAGAGATGACCAGCCAGTATAGAATGGGAGAGAATTCTCCAGATACTTGTAATGATGAAAACCCATTTGAGGAATATGAAAAGGCAATGCGTCGGATGGAGAAAGAAGAAGAAGAAGAGAAAGATGGTGATGATTCTGATGATTATGATGATGATGATGGTAATGATGATGATGATGATGGTGATGATGATGATGATGATGATGATGATGATGATGATGATGATGATGGCAATGGTGATGATGACGAAGACGAAGACGAAGACCAGAAAAGCATAGCCAGTGACGCCGAAAATGATGATACTGATCCTTGGGATAAGTTACGTGAGGAAGTTATTAATGATCTTAGCTCAACCTGGGAAGAGCAGGTGAAAGAGAACACGATGCAGGGTTTGCCACAAGACGTTGCGGAGGTTCAAGCATCCAATCTTTTACTCCCTGTTTACAGAAAGAGGCTACGAAGGTTGTATCTGCACTATCTAAAGTGGTATCGTGATCTTAGAACTGACCCACTGCATAAAAAGGTCATGAAAACATTACATAGCTTTATGCAGGATGATGACATGGATTATGAGGAGGCCGCTGAAGTAGCAGTCAATACACGAAAATATTTATTGAACAGACTGTTTGACCAAGAGGACCTGCCTAAAGAAACGTTGAATGAAGATGAAGACTTGACTTACACAGCAAGAAAAAGAAAATATTACGATAGTTTTAATACAACGTGATCAATTCCTTGAAAAATGAATTAGAATGCGAGTG
Source organism: Dendrophyllia cribrosa (assembly GCA_024195265.1). NCBI lineage: Eukaryota > Metazoa > Cnidaria > Anthozoa > Scleractinia > Dendrophylliidae > Dendrophyllia > Dendrophyllia cribrosa. The sequence goes on from JAJLRJ010000005.1 coordinate 9,579,132, forward strand.
GATTTTCTTTAATGTATTATTTTGCGATTGTCAATAATAAATGTCATTCTTGAAATATTAAGAATTGTAGTTTTTGACCTCTGTTGTGATTGGTCTTGTGTCAAATTGACTAGACACTGATCGACAAAGAGCATCTGTTATCGACCCTATAACATGATCGCGTGAGTTGCTCTGAGCTGCTCTGAGTTGCTCTGAGCTGCTCTGAGTTGCTCTGAGTTACTCTGTGTTGCTCCGAGTTGCTCTGTGTTGCTCCAAGTTGCTCTGTGTTGCTCTGAGTTGCTCTGAGTTGCTCTGAGTTGCTCTGAGTTGCTCTGAGTTACTCTCTGTTGCTCCGAGTTGCTCTGAGTTACTCTCTGTTGCTCCGAGTTGCTCTGTGTTGCTCCGAGTTGCTCTGTGTTGCTCCGAGTTGCTCTGTGTTGCTCTGAGTTGCTCACTCCGGCAAATGTTCTTAGTTGCTCGCCCAAGTGCTACGAGTTTCTCACTCACTTCAAATGCTCTGAGTTGCTCTGAGTTACAATGAGCTACTACAAGGGGTCGGTCTTAGCTGTTCTTGGACCAGCATTGAATGACTCCAATCTATTGTTTGTTTCAGTAACTTTTAAATAAAGAACGCTTGTCACGATTGCGAAAACAAAGAGGTTTTTATTTTTTCCGTAGTCCATTCTGTTCGTACGATGTCTTATTACAATCTCATGTTTTTCGACAGTATGCAAATAAATACAAATGAATTTAGTTCAATTACCCTTGAGACAACTTAATTGTAATTAAAAAGAGTATTTTATCTCGTATCGTTTCTCTCTTGAGTACGCGAATTAGCGCTGCGCATCCAAACACGTTTGACTTTAAGAAAAGTATTGTTACTTCGTTCCTAAACTGTTATCTAATTAATTGACCCTTAATTCGTTATACCGTTTAAAAGAATCACAGCTGCCCAGTTACTTTTCTTTCTCGTAAAGTAAACTTGTGATCAGTGTATATTGGAAAATTATAAAGCAAGTACACTGTTTGTTGTTATTCGTTTGGACATGCAACTTTGTTTTGGAATTTTTTGATTTTCTAATCATAGCACAGAAAAGGCTTTTAGTTCGAAAGTAGACTTTTCGTATGATGAATGGTCTGAATGGATTCTTTATTTTCATTTGTGCTGAGAACTGAAAATCGCCGTATCGGTCGTTGTCAAATAGAGATAAACAGAGCGCTCGCTAGGTTTCGCTACGTAAAATATCACTAGGTTACATGCGAACATGCTTTCTCTATGTTTTGAAGCGACGCATACGTATACGCTTTCCTCAAACAAAAGTTGTTTTAGTTCATTGTATTTTTATAGACTTTATAAATGACCGCTTAAATTAAAATGACAGAAATGTTTCGTTAGATCTTGTGAATTAAAAGCGATATTGTCCGAGCACTTTAGCACTATACGCGCACTAAATTCGATGGAATAGCTTTGCTCATTGTTTGACTTAAGCGTAAGGTATTTCTGTGTATCCGTAGATTGCGAGTTAAATTTAAAATCTCTATTCGTTTTGACTTGAAAGTAAATTATTGTCGCGCGCTAAATTCGAATAGCTTCGCTCGTTGTTTGACTTAAGCGTGAGGTATTTCTGTGTATCAACAGGTTGTGAGTTAAATTTAAAATCTCTATTCGTTCTGACTTAAATGTTAACGTCTTTAACACTCACCATTGTTCGAAGTACTAAAACAAATTGCGGCTAAACAACGCAGCGGTTTATGCGGCTTTTTGCTTTTTAGACAAGCGTATTTTCGCGTTTGAAAAGCAAACATATTTTAAAATGTCAGTTGTTGAAAAACAATTTCACCGTATTTTTCTTTTCATGTGATAAGTTTCCTTAATTTATATTACAGTACGTTCAAGTTTGAATTACGCTACGCTCTTGGTTGAGTGAGTGTTAACAAAAGGTAATTACATTTATTGTTTCTTAAGAGTGTTTCTTCAAAAGCAATAAGTCATTTATATTCAAGAACACACTTGAATGCAAATGCTCGAAAGAAATGTTCGTTAATGAAAATCGAAGTATCGAGCAACTAAAATAGTCGGTTAAAGCAGTGCTGCCGCCTTGTCCAGTTGAGTTTTGGACGTTTGTTTTGATGATGTTTAAGACTATTTACTAGTCAAAGAAACCCGCGCGACGTATTGCAGTGCGCTACGTTTCTCTATTAGTATCCCTTCTTGTTTAACTAAAGAGTAAAGTATTTCTTACATTGTATCTGTAATGCAGTTGGGTTGTGAGTTATATTCAAAATCGCCATTCGTTTTGACTCGTAAGTAAATTTTTATCGCGCTTGGTCAAAGAAAAAACCCCGCTAAGTAAGTCAGCGCGCTCAACTCGACCTACACTTCAGAGACAATTTAGTATAATAGATAAATCAAAATGTCAAAGAGATCTTGGACAGTTAATTGCAGAGGGCTTGTAAAACATAAACATAACACTCTTTGTAACAAAACAGAAATCTTTGTAATTGCGTACTGGTTTAAAACAATGGCATGAATCTTAGATCTTATTTTTATTAAACGTATAGTTGAATTTGTTACAAACATGTGTGAGAATTTGGGCTAAAAACCTTAACATTACACTAAGAAATGATACTGCGCATGCGCTGTCGCTAAAAATCCGTTGAGTTTACTACATGTGTCCCACATGGAAGAGACCCTACATCGCTATCATGTTTGTAATGGCATTTAGACCGAAAAACCCTACTGCGCATGCGTACTGGTTGAAAAAATCCAAAGTGTCACATCCATGTTGTCCCACATGTGAGCGAACTTGTGTCACTATAAAGCGATCTCAGAATTCGGGGTAAAGTAAGAAAGCACTACACGACTTTTGGTCGTCTGTTTTCTACACTGGCGGGGCCCGCCTTGAACTGGATGGGCCCCCCTGACATTGTTGAATAAATCATGAGATTCTCCATTTTGAATTTTTAATGATTTTGGCCATTTTGAATACTTTACTCAATTCCGCCATTTTGAATAAACAATGAGATCCGCCATTTTGAATTAGGGTTATTACGACATGCGCAGTTGCAATCCTTAGGGTTAATATGCTAATAGGGTTAGGGTTATTAGGACATGCGCAGTTGCAATCCTTAGGGTTAATATGCTAATAGGGCTAGGGTTATTAGGACATGCGCAGTTGTAATTCTTAGGGTTAATATGTTAATGACTTAGGGTTAGGACAATAGATCTAGGGTTAAGACAATAGAACCTATTGTTCCCTAAACAATAACCCATTGTTCTCGAGAACAATAGATCTTTTGTTTCCATTGTTCAAAGGTGCGAAAAGTGGTCGAAAAGGGCCGATAAGACTACTGTCAGCGTGTAACTATACATTTGCTGAAGACCAGGAAGCCACGATGTTAACATCAAACGGAAAGTCCTGGCCAGACGGCACGGAACCATTTAGCTCACATGCCATGCCAAGGAAAAAGACTAGCCGAAATGACCACCAAAGACAGTCGAATTCGACAGCGTCAGCGTGTGACTATACATTTTCTGAAGACCAGGAAGCCACGACGCTAATATCAAACGAAGAGTCCTGGCCAGATGGTACAAAACCAGTTAGCTCACATGCCATGCCAAGGAAAAAGACGAGCCGAAATAACCACCAAAGACAGTCAAATTTGAAAGCGTCAGCGTGTAACTATACGTTTTCTGAAGACCAGGAAGCCGCAAAGTTAACATCAAACAAAAAGCCACAGTTAACAGCGTGTAACTACACAGTTTTTGAAGGCCAGGAAACCACGAAGTTAATATCAAACGAAGAGTCCTGGCCAGATGGTACGAAACCACTTAGCTCACATGCCATGCCAAGGAAAAAGACGAGCCGAAATGACCACTAAAGACAGCCAAATTTGACGATTGGCTGAGAAAACAATAGAACAAACAACAGAGCAATGGACCCTAGTCCCGAAAACAATGGAGCCGCGTGTTACCCGGGTCCAATGAAATTAGAGGTTCTAAAGAGCTACGCATTTCATGTAAATTTCTTTCTTTTGATTGTATGGGTAAAAAATAAAGTTGTTGTTGTTGTTGTTGTTGTTGTTGTTGTGTGGTCAGAGGGGGGCCCACGCTACTCTATGATAGCGTCACAAAGTGTCCTCACCTATAAACGCTCAACAAAACACATAATTCTGTCACATATGAAAATGACAAATAACTCTGTCAAATCTCATCAAGGCCCGAATTTCTTTTTCAGGCTCAAATCGCAACTCCTTCAGTGGGCGCAGCTCTCGTAAGGTCAGTAGTTAAGGACTTGGCGGTACCAGATCAGTTTTGCAAAACTGATCTGATACCATGCCAAGTCTTAACTACTTCCCATCTGTTGGATTAAAAAATATAGAAAAATCAAATGAAACTATATGTTAATAAAAACAAATGGTGCGTTTATTTCATTGCGTGACACAATTCTCGGAAACACAGGATGTAATACCCAGAAACAGAGAACGGGGAATCCCCCGCTTACAAGTCTGAACATGTTTTGATAAAAAGGAAATGAGTCATCACTAATAGTTATTGTTTCAGATCACGAGACGGTCGTGTGATATTTTTAACCAATCAGAGGCTTCACACTTTGATTCACAATTGTGAACTTTTTCAGTGAAAAAGTTCACAATTGTGAAGTTGCTTGTGAAGTTAAGATGCCTTACTCTCTAAAACAGCTCGATCAGCGATATGAGCGACTGACTCATGATCTGAAACAATAGCTATTAATGATGACTCATTTCCTGTTATTAAAACATGTTCGCTATTTTTGTTTTCTGGGAATTTAGACACGCGCCGCTTATAGCTATTGTTTTAAAAATATAATCTCATATAATAGTATAGAATGAATTGTAATTTGGAAATTCATGATGAATTTGAGAATATGGGAGAGTTGACCTGTCCCTTTTGTGACCAACGATTAGCAGATGTTGGTAGAAATACGGAAGTTGTTGAATCATGTTGTGATAAAAAAGATATGTTTAATGACAATGGAATGAATGTTTGTCTAAATTGCGGTACCGTTTATGGTTATGATTTGGTTAGTCCATATGTTGACTTTCATGAGAATATGTATAGAATAAGGAGGAAGAGTGTGTATGTAAGAAAATATCATATCGAAAATACCATAAATAAATATAATAAAGAAATTCAATTGAGTTTTCAAGACCGTAACAAAATATATAAGATATTTGCATTAATAAACAACGTGTTACCAGAAGTTAATAAGAACCGTAAACGGATGATTAGTATTAAATATGTTTTGCTGCGGATATTTAAAATCTTGGGAATGGAATATGAATTTATACCACTTTCAAAATCAAAGAAGACAATAAAATTTTATGAGACTTGGTGGGACAACATATATGACTTAATAAAGGATGATGCTGCTAAAATTAGTCATACGTCATGCAAAGGGGGTTTTCCCTATGAATGAGTTATTGAATAAAGTTTGTTAGTAAAGTTTATCGTAAAATTTACTATAAAAGTTTACTCGGAAGTGAATTTTTTATCATACTGTTTCTCGAATTTATCGGCAAGAGGACAAATATCGATGATTATTTCGTCTAACTGTCTCATTTCATTGATGAATATATTGTGGTTGAATTGATTTCCTCTAAGACAAGACCGTAAAAAAACTAATACTTTTTCATATGTCGTATAAGCAAATTCAGACATTTCGATTTTCTTTTTATAATTCTTGATTTCACTTACTGTTTTTAGCACTAAACCAGCTCCAGAAATAGAAGCTAGTATAGCAGGATTTAATGTGATACTACCAGTTACAGTACCAATAACTATTAAGCCTGTTGAAGTTACATTAATAGCTAAATTCAATCTCTTGAAATATTTGAAAGCATTCTTATAGCACCAAAATCGTTTATGATAAAATTTATACAATGCTTTGATTTCAGATAATTTTTCTTGGCTGATGTTTTTATCAATATGATTGAAATTGAATATATCTGTTTTAGTCATTATATTATATATTTGGATAATTATATTTTAGGATTTGAAAGAAGACAATATAATACACCACTTATTTGGCCCATTATTGGAGATCTTTTTATTTTCTTCGGCATTGAAAGGCAGCAATATGTGTATCCAGGCCCCTTTTCATAGTCATTGTAAAATCTTCCAAATGCATCATGAAAAATAGCATGTTTAATTAAAAATTGGTATTTGGTATTTAGAGTACAAGAACCAGGTCCTATTAATCCAATGTCAGAGTGTTTTTCTAATATTTGGTTAAATGATATTGGCTTATTCAAATAGTTAACGTACAAAAATTGATATATTAAAGCCGATTTTAATATTTCATCTTTAGTATTAGGATGTAGGTTTTTTTGGGTTGTGAAAAATTTATTACAAAAATTAATTGACTGTGCAAGAATTGACATTTATATATATCAATATATTAGATAATTATATATTAAAACTCTTCAAAAAGTACACTGATACGGCAATTATAAGGTGCATATGTAATATGATCAATTGATAATAATTTGATTTGTACAGTTGTACCTTCATTGAAATTGATAATTGATGTTGATATATTGAAAGTGTATAAAATTTTATTTGATGTTTTTTCCCAATTCTGCGGAGCGAACGAAGTGTTACCGATTAATATAACCATTTTTTTGTATCCTTCAGGCGGTTTATCGTCCAATATCATCAACCATAATTTTACTAATTTCAAATTAATTAATGCAATAAATGATGATGAACCGTTGAATATGATATTATTACTGTTCTTATTTTTCGTATAATTTCCTGAAAATATGAATTTATTTTTCGGTTTTGGTAAACCAATAAGTTTTCTACCATTCATATCCAAATCTACTTCCATTTTCATAAGACCATTTTTAATAAAATATACATTGTCGTATATAGCAGTACTGACATCATTCTGGTAGCCTTCTACACCATAAACAACTAGATGACCAGTAGCTGGATTAGCGATCGTTCGGCCATGGAGATCGATGAATAAATAATTTGGAGGTACTTGAGTCCATCTATGTATTTGAACGATTGTCCTTGAATAATTTTGGAACAGCTTCGTTGTTTGTTTTTGAATATTCATCGTACTCGCTTGAGCTGTGACACTGATTGCACTCATTTGTATCGGGTAGAATTCAATGACGAGCGTATAATAACCTACAGGTACCGGATGCAGATTAAAACTAATTCTTGATCGGTATAGGCCACTGTTGTCAACCTTTAGGGTGAACTCATAGGCTTTTTTATTCAGTTTATGTAGGGATTGTTGGAAATCAACGATTCCAGTTACAGTGATATTTGATTCGCTACTGCTTTCATTAATGTCCAGCATTAAATACCTGAATACATCCTCTAGTTGGTTTCCTGTAATATATGTATGACTGATTTTCTCCTCCAGATCTTGTTTTAACTTAACAACTCCAGTATTGTAATCCGATTTGTCGAGTTTTTTCGTTTGTATGTCGTTGATTGAGGCTTCATTTTGTGTTATTCTTAGGTTATTTCCGCTTGTTTTAGCGTCAACATATGTTTTGTCTGCTTTTAGATTAGTTAAATTATCCACATACCCTTTATTCACAGCATGATCAACTGCTGTTGGATCTTTTATATTGAAAATTGTATTATTATTCATATCCAAACCAGTCTCCATTGGCAACATCTCTTTACGACTGACAAAAATGTTTTTTACATCATTATAACTAACAAGATTGTTGTAATTTGCAGCTAAATCCAAGTATGTCTGTTGTTTCGACTCAACAATATTAAAAAGTTCTTTCAAATCAATGTTTTTAGTAACTTCATGAGTGTGATCAGGAACATCGGGATGATATTTTTTGAGAGTTATCATATTCACAGCACTGAGATCATTGTTTTCATCCGTATCCATATTTGTGATCAGTTTTCGATCCATATTAATTTCTCCAGGTAGAATTAATTTATTTCCTCTTAAATCAAGATCTCCCGTCATGTGATTTTCGCCATTCAACAATAATACTTCATATTTACCGGGTTTAGTTAGTAATCCAACATCTAATTGATGCTTGGTAATTGCATCTCTGTCATTACCCCCTTCCTTTAGATTGACAAGTTTTTTATTCTGCATATCATAGTTATTGTTTGGATCCAACTTGAGTCCACTACTTGCTTGAATTTTTTGGCTAATGATTCTAATATATTCAGAAATGTCAATATTTGTGAATTTCTTAAGGTTATTAAATATGCCCATCTATATTATGATATTACATTAGATTACTTCATCAAAATTCTTCTTCACACTTTTATTTTCTTTGTCCACAAACAGAAATTCATAGGGCCCTAATTTATTGAACAAACCAGGGTCTATTAAGTTTTCTTTGGCAATGAGATTCAAATGGTTTTTGGTAGTAGGAGGATACAACATCATATGACTGCAGTTTAATCTAAGTTTCTGCGGAATATCATAGTAACTCTGGCTTAAATAAATTGGGCTTATCTTATGGTGGCGTCCATCTGTGAAGTTGTTGGCAATTTTATTTTGTATTTTATCAGGTGCATTAATTAGATCATCAAAAATGACAATTTTACGGTTGTTGTTGGGATATTCTGAAGTGTCTTTAATATCATCAGATGATCCAATTTCTAATACAGGATAACCAACCTTATCAGATATTTTATTCATCAATGTTTGTAGATCTTGTATTTTTTCCTGATGATGATTTGGTGTGTATAAATATATCTTATCATAATACATCAGTGGTGATCTTAACATATGCATAAGAGCATTTGTCTTTCCACATCGACTTTGTCCTGTAATAATCATTCTAAAATCTTCGTCTAAAAAATTGTTTAATCTTTTTTTTAATTCATCATTTCTATTTGTATCGTAATTCGGAATTTTCATTATATAAAATATGTTAGATAATAAATATAAGTGTTGTTTTTACACATATTTATAAATATAAGTGTTGTTTTTACACATATTTTTAAAGATAAGTGTCATTTCAACAGATAAATTATGTAACATATTTTATATAATGAATATTGACAGAATTAAAAAATATGCTGATTCAGAATATGATAGCTATAAAATTGTCAAAGCAGTTACTGAATCAAAAAATGAAATAAAAAATAAGGAAGGAGGGCGTGATATTGTAATGAGTGATTATTTTAAGACATTACGAGAGCCATTGATTGAAAAACAGAAAAAAAACAGATGAGAAACAGGATCAACTAATTGAACAACTACGGGGAAATCAATTAGCTTTAACAAAGGGATTTCAGGATATAATTGAATCGAATAAAGACATAATAACATTACAACATGAGCTACCCCAAATAGATTACCAACCAGAACAAAAATCAAGAAAAGATCCGACATATTTTAATATTGATAACCGATTTAATAAAGATGATAAAATTGTTTTAAACAAAAACAATTTTACAATGCCCTCACAATTATTATCATTGTCTCCCCAAAAATTATTGGAAGAAAAGAAAAAATCTGCCGAATTAGCAATGGACTTGGGCAGAAATAAAAAGGGCAAGAGTGGAGAAGTTAAGGCGGAATATACTAATGAAATAGGCGTTCTTCGAAAATATAGGGATACGATCTCAGACGTATTAAAGTCGTTTGAGTATAGACAAAAAGGTGAGGGTATTCGAATATATAAACAACCAAAAAGAAATGCTTTCAAAATAAATGGTAATCAATATGGTGGCCTTCTTATTGATGTCTCAAAATTGATGAATGAAATGAAGCTGAATGCATATCATGGTGGTAAATTGGTTTATGAAGCTGATGCTGATAAATCACTCATAAATATGCTAACTAAAAGATATAATCCCAAAACAAACTACAGTCTGAATGCTGTAAAGATTTTTAACGATCTTAATATGCTCAGTAATATTGGACCACACAAATCATCTGGTAAGTCCAGAATGATTGGATCAAGTGTTATGTATTATCAAGATCCAAAGCAATTGGCTGATCGCATGAAAATAATAATTGGTTCAATGGTAGCTGGAAACAATAGTCCAGTGTTGCGAAATGACTTATCACAAATCAATGATGAATTAATGAAAATAGGGGCTATTGACAGAACAATGCATGAGAAATTATACAATAAATATATAAGCATATAATATAATGCATGTAAATAGAGTTTTAGTTTTTAAATCAATAGATGCTAAAAAACAAAACCAAAATAATAAACCAGGTAATTTCACTATAAAGTTCATTCCTGAATTAATTTTAGATGACAACAAACAATACTATATGGCATTAGATCATCTCAGTATGACTGCAAGTTGGCATAACATACGACCAGAATATTATAACAACCAATTAAAGATCTCAAAAAACAAAGGCACTTCTTGGCAAACAATAACATTCCCACCAGGTATTTATGACTATGATGATATAAATCAATATATTCACAATGAAATTGGAAAACTCATGCAAAAGGAGACTTATGGAATTGATATATTATTTGACCTTACAACATATAAGGTTTTCATAAAGTTGGATGAAAACTATTGGATTGATTTCAAGAATAGCGGAAACTTTGCAGATTTGCTGGGTTTCGATAAAACAGGGATATTGAAAGTGAGTTCTTATGGACCCCAATTTCCTAATATCAGCAACAGTATTGATAACTTATACATAAGAACTTCTCTACTAAGTAATTCAATCGTTTCAGGAAGGTTATCAGACGTGCTTTTTACCTTCTCAACGAATACAAAAACAAGATCTCTATCATTTGAAATACAACCAATGAATTATCTTTGGAATAAAATAAATACAAAAGTACTATCTGAAGTTACTTTTTATATCACAGACGACGAAAACAGGGAGGTTGACTTAAATGGAATTGATATATCTTTAACCGTTGTGATAAAAGAAGCTTAATTTATATACACTCACTATATAGATGGAACGAAGAGAAAGAGATCCAGATACTGGAGATTACATTATTCAAGGTGAAGGAATATTTGATGTTTTCAAAAATGTTGGAAGTAAGATAGCTTCAAAACTTGCAAGCAAAACAGCTAAACAACTTGCTAAAAAGGGTGTTGAAAAGTTGATAGAAAAGGGGTCGGAAAAAATAGGTGAAAAAACAGGTCAGCTTATTGGTGACAAAATTTACAATAAATTTAGTGATAAAACAAACGAGCCAAAAATAACGAATGAAACAAAAGGTGATGAAATAATCAAACTTTTACAAAAAGAAAATGAGCAACAGGCTCAAGATACTGACAAATATCAATATATTAAAGATGTTTATAATGATTTACTATTATAATGATTTTTTATCTAAACTAATAATATATATGAACGGAAATTTTCGAAGTCCAGAATTTGTTAAAAGATATGAATATGCATATTATGATTTACAAACACCTTTGAATGCTAATATTGGGGCAAATAATCGACAAACAAAAGATAATTACATGTTTGTAATAGATAATAGCTCAGAGGCTAACCCAATAGACTGGTATAATGCATATATTGAAGTCAATTTCAAGCTTCTTCAGTTAGATCAAGATCAAGATGGAGCTGGTATCGGCGCCGGAGTGGGAAATGGAAATTTATTTTGTACAACAACAAACGGTAACACCTTCATCAGAGAAATACAAGTTGAATGTAATGGTATAAGTGTATATAACAACACAAAAGCCAATGAATCATCGAATGTTCTATCACTTTTAAAATACACTAAAGAATATGCCAATACAGTTGCTAAAGACAATTTCTTTTATTTAGATACTTCGACTGGAACAGCTGAGCCTAGAACAGTTCAAGCATTGTACAACCAAGGATTCGCGACGCGAAAAATTCTTACAGACGCAGGCAGTGAGAACAAAATATCTATCCCATTGAATATATATTCGTATTTTGCTGCATTCAAAAAGAATCTTCATCCAAATATAAAAATGAACATTTTAATCCGATTGGAAAATGATAACAATATTATATTTCGTAGCAATGCTGCTCCTGATTCAAAAGTTTTGATGACTAAATTCAGATTATGGTGCCCTAAACTTATTTTCAATGGTAGTGGTATGCGTCAATATCTGGAAAACTATCTGAAACCAAAAACTTGGATATACTTGAGAGAGCATTATGAAATAAATTAAACTGCGGCTGTGAGTTCATTTTTCAGAATTAGTACAGGTATAAGAAGACCAAGACATGTTTTTCTATGGGTGAATCCAACAGCTTCATATAATAATCAAGAAGCTAATATATTTACATTCAAGACATTCAGTATAGGTGCAAATAACAGAGTTTTCAGTAAAGCTCAGCTTGAAATGAATAATAGCATATATTATCCTCAACTTGAATTGTCAGCTAATGAAGAGAGTAGATTATACAGAACACTTATGAGCTATAGTTCTGCTTACAATGACTTTCTTAGTGGGTCATTAATTGATAGAAGTAATTTCAGAAATTTGTTTGGAATGATTTATTTCGACCTAAGAAATCAAGAGGAAGACACAAAAGATTCTATTGTATCGTTGACTTTCCGATATGAACTTAATGGAGCAAATGCAACTAACTATACTTTGAATGCTCTTGTTCTTCATGAAAAAGAGATCGAATTATACACAAGCAGTGGTAAACTACTTATTAAAGCATAAATTAATTATGTTGTTACAATATTTATAGTTTTTTAATTAAACATGTTTTGTAATTATCAAAATTATATAACATATATTATATACAAAATATGACAACTTATTATGAATATGGTGTGAAATTATCTCAAGGACAAAAACAAAAATTAGCAAAAGCATATGAAACAAATTCACCAATAACAATTCGATTAGCTAAAAATGAGTTGATGGGAAGCGATGGACTGAATTTAACTAAAACACAGATAAATAAAATCAAAAAAGCGATAAAAAATGGAGTTGGTGTAGATATTAAGATTTCAAAAACACAGATTAGAAAATCAGTTAAATATGGCGGTTCTTTATGGTCTAGTTTAATTTCACTTGGGACAAAAATGCTTCCAATGGCCACCAAATTAGCATCAAAAGCGGTACCAGCTTTAGCTACAGGGGCTTTATCTGCTCTCGGATCTTTGGGAATAGATAAAATTTTTGGAAAAGGTATTCAATCTGGTGGTTTCTTAATACCAGATTCAAAAATACAGCAATTGATTAAGTATAAACACCTTTTAACTAAAAAACAAAAACAAGACATTTTAGCTGCTATTCAAAATGGAGGACAAGTATTCATTCAACCATCACAAAAGCAAAGAGGTGGTTTTTTGGGGACGCTCCTAGCATCTATTGGTATTCCAATGTTGTTGAATGCATTAACAGGAAAGGGTTTAAGTGTACCAAAAAAGAAAGCATCTGGATTAACAGTTTCACCTAAACCTGGAATGATGATGCCTTATTATCCGCCACCATTTTATGGAAACTGGCCCTCAAATACTATAGGTATGGGAGCAAAAAAAAAAGTCAAAACAAAAACAAAAAAGGGAGAGGGCCTATTACTAGGCAAAAACAGTCCCTTTACAAAGTTAGGAATGCCAATTCTAGGAGATATCCTGTAAAAACCAAAGTTCAGAGATATTCCTCTTTCAAATATCGATTTATTAAAATGGATTAAATATTTAAAAATAACCAATTTTAATGGTATTTATTCGAGAGATAGTTTGGATCATATCCACAAAATAGGATCTTGTATCATTAATCTTGATGATAAAATAGGTCCTGGTACACATTGGGTAGCACATTATAATAATATGAATGATAAGACTATATATTACTTTGATAGTTTTTCGTTACCTCCACCACAGAAATTGGTTGATTATGCTAAAAAATTGAAATTGAAGTTTATATACAATTATGGTTATCCTATCCAGGATATCAAATCAGTTAGATGTGGATATTATTGTTTATATTTTTTGGATAACATTTATAAAAAATCATTTTATGATTGTATAAAAGTATTCAAATTAAATAACCAACAGTATAATGAACGATTTATTGAAAACTATTTCAAAAATATCTAATTATATTATATAAATGGTAAAAAGTTATTGTGTAAAACAGAAGAAGCAAACAGAATCTGTACCAGGTACTGAAAAATATGTTAAAACTAAAAATAATCGTCTTATGTTAAAATCTCAATGTAGTGAATGTGGGGCTACTAAGACACGTTTTGTATCCAATAAAGATTTAAAATAAATAGCCAGTCAGAGATGGCTGGCGGATTTTTAGATATAGAAGGTAGTCACAGTCTTGGTGAAATTGCTCTTAAATCTGGTATAAAAGGTCTCTATAATTTAGGCAGAATCGGAGCATCAAAAGCTATTAAATCTAATTTTGTAAAACGAAAGATTAAAGGAATGGCTGATAAATATTTGGATCAAGCGCTTGACAGTTTAACTTCAGACATTAGTAAGAAACTAGATCCATTAAATAAAGGTAGTGGAATTGACATTCATAAAATGATTGGTATGTTACCTAAGCCAAAAGGGGGATGGACACCAGGTAGTTACAAATACATGGGCCCATATAACCCATTAGATGAACAGTTAGAATATGATAAGGATACTGGTGAGGTAACAAAATGGTATGTTCAACCTTACAATAAAGTGGATGAAATATCAGCTCATCACGATATTTGCTACGATATGGGTAGAAACAAGGGAGATTGTGATAAGAAAATGGTTAAATCATTAGACGAAATACCTTACGGTGAGATGCCTAAATGGGGTCAGACTGCTAGATTCTTAATTAATACCAAACAAAAACTAGGTCTCGGTATTAAACAAAAAAGGAAGCCAAAAAACGGAAAGCGGCGTTGAGTAAAAATGATTGGGCTCAACAATTAGCCGATGAATTACATAAGCCAATCAAACGAAAATTTAAAACAAGAAGAGTTATTGTTAATGGAATAGATGATATTTGGAGCGCTGACCTTGTAGAAATGCAGAAGTTTTCAAAATGGAATAAAGGATATAGATATTTATTAAATATCATTGATGTGTTTTCGAAATTTGCTTGGAGCATTCCCATTAAAAATAAAACAGGTATTACAATCACTGAATCATTTGATGATGTTATTAAAAAATCCAAACGGAAACCTAAATTTATTTGGGTAGACCAAGGATCTGAATTCTATAATAAAACTTTCAAAGACTGGCTAAAGAAAAATAATATTGAGATGTATTCTACTTTCAATGAAGGTAAGGCTGTTGTTATTGAGAGATTTAACAGAACATTAAAATCTAAAATGTGGAAACAATTTACAGCTCAAAATACAACACAATATTTAGACATGTTACCAAAACTATTAAATGAATACAACAGTACAAAGCATTCAAGCATTGAAATGAAACCTATTGAAGCATCTATGAAAAAGAATGAAGGAACTGTTTATTTCAATCTATATGATATGGAACTATTATCATATAAACCAAAATTTAAAGTTGGTGATAAGGTTAGAATTTCAAAGTATAAACGGAATGTGTTCGACAAGGGTTATACACCAAACTGGACTGAAGAAGTGTTTACAGTCGATAAGATACAATACACTAATCCTATAACTTACAAATTAAAAGATCTCAACGATGAAGACATACAAGGGAGTTTTTATGAACCTGAACTATTAAAAGCCAAGCAGGATGTTTTCCGTATTGATAAAGTAATTCGGAGGGATTATAAAAAGAAACAAGCTTTGGTGAAGTGGAAAGGATATAGTGATGATTTTAACAGCTGGATACCGTTAAAAGATGTCAAAAATATATAATGTTTATATATATCATGAGCGGCATTGAGAAATATATCAAAAAAATAAATTTTCAAATTCAGGAATGTGAAGATGAAATAGACAATCTTCATGATAAAATATATGATAATGAGCGTAGATTGGATCTGTTACAATATAAAAAGAAATTATTGAAACTTTATCATAAAAAAATACATGAAATTGATGAAGATATAACATTGAAAGAGTTATTGAATATTATCTGCAATGAGATAGAAAACAATAGATACGATGATGAATGTAATGTGTTGAAACAAACCAAAGTTGATAATATTAAATATCTCAAACAAGAAAATAGTATATCTAGCACAACAAAAACAAGCAGCAACGCGGATTTGGAAAGATGTAGAAATATTTATCTGATCCAGGGCACATGGGTTTAAAAAATACAATCAGTAACATTAGAACACTAATCAGGGATTTAAAGGGATATACAAAATTGTTTTAAAGAGATGTTACTATTTACAAGTATCCCAGAAATTTCTGAGATATTTATATCTTTGCATTCGCTATTCATTGGTAGCCAAAAATATTAATGTTTCTGGCTATATTTAAACGCATCAATGCAAACTATTTAAAAGAATATCTATAGTATTATATAGAAATGGAAAAAGAAGTAATAAAAAGAGGTAGAGGACGACCGCCTATATACCACACCCAAGAAGCCAAAAAAGAAGCTATTAAAAGATCCAAAACTCGTTATATGTTAAATAAAGAGTGGTATTGTCGTGTATGCAATAACAATATCAACTACTCGCGTGCTGGAAAATTCTGTCATTTGAAAACAAATAAACATATGGATAATATTAATAGGAGAATCCCTAATTTGATCATTGAAACACACCATGAAAACTAAGAAACATATAGTTTAATGGATCCATGATTGGATCACTTAAATTCTCAACCATACTTAAACGCACCAACTGAATACATATAAAGAATTATCTATACTATAGTATATAAAATGAACAAGATCGATCTTGAGAAACTTAGTAAATCAGAACTAATCAAATTGCTTTTAAAGCAACAGAAGAAAAAGCCTGAAATTATCATCGTAGATGATACCAAACCAGTTCCAACACCAAGGAGGCCTATTCCAACACCTCGCAAGAGTGTAAAACCAAACCAATCACCAAGACAAACAGTAAAAGAATTGGTTGACTATTTTGAGAGGAAAAGATTACCACCCCCACCTTCTGAATGGTTAGAAGAAATAGAACAATTAAAAAAGACACCAATTCCTACACCAAGGACTAAAAAAACAGTTAAACCTGTACCAGCTCCAAGGACTAAGATAGAGCAAACAAACAAAGCTCTAAAAGGTTATACTAAATCCTTCGAAATTACATTAAAGAATAATAAAGACCCTTTAACACAATTACAACAAACAAGAAAAGGTATTGAAAACCATTTTAAAACCCTACTAAGTGATACAAAAGGAATTAAATTTGTTGAAACACTAAAGGTCACATTTGAGAAACTAGCTGGTGATGAAATAGTGCCTAAGACTGCATATTTTAACAGTGTGGCTCAGACGATTATTAACCACATAGAAATCGCTGAAGCGTTACAATTGTCTAAACAACAGATATTAAATAGTGTAGCTCAATGGATTTCTGAGGGTTCTGGATGGACAATAAGATCTATTGACAACCACTATATTAATATTGTTAAATACGAACCATTAAAGGGATCATCTTACATTCAATTACCTTCAGAACTAAGAAATAGTGCTAAGGGATTGATAAACATGAAAAATAAAGACAATGAGTGTTTTAGATGGTGTCATATAAGGTACTTGAACCCTCAAGACAAATATCCACAGAGAATCAAAAAAGTCGACAAAGATTTTATTGAAAAATTAGATTACTCTGGAATTCAATTCCCAGTGACTGTCAAACTGTATAATAAAATAGAAAAACAAAATGAAATCAATATCAATGTATTCGGTTATGAGGAAAAGCAACCATATCCTATCTATGTATCCAAAGAAAAGTACGAAGATCATATGAACTTGTTATTGATCACAGAAAACGAAAACAAACATTATGTATTAATAAAAGACTTCAATAAATTCATGTACAATCAGACGAAACACGAACACAGAAAACATTTTTGCATGCATTGTCTACAATGCTTCAGTTCTGAAACAATCCTTAATAATCATAAAGAAAACTGTATTGTAATTAATGGTAAACAAGCTGTAAAAATGCCTGAAAAAGATAATAACATATTAAAATTTAACAATTATCATAAACAGTTAGCTGTTCCATTTGTAATCTATGCTGATTTTGAGGCTATTACAGAAAAAGTACAAGGATGTCAACCAAACAATGATAAATCATATACTGAATCATATCAAAAACATAAAGACTGTGGATATGGATACAAAGTTGTCTGTTGCTATGATGATAAATACAGTAAACCAGTTCAGGTCTATAGAGGCGAAAGAGCTGTATACAAATTCATGGAAGCTATGCTGGAGGAAGTTAAATATTGTAAGAAGGTTATGAAAAAAGAATTCAATAAACCATTAAGAATGACCAAAGACGATGAAGAAGAATTCCAAAAAGCTGATAAATGCCACATATGCGAGAAAGAATATAACAAAACCGATCTAAGAGTAAGAGATCACTGTCATATCACTGGTCAGTACAGAGGATCCGCTCATCAAGATTGTAATTTAAAACTCAGAATAAAACCAGAAGAAATTAAAATACCTGTGATATTCCATAATCTCCGTGGGTATGACTCTCATTTCATCATGCAAGAGATTGGTGAAATAGTCAAGAAGCATACATATACAAATAAAAAAGGTGAAAAATGTCAAATGAATATCAATGCAATTCCGAATAATATGGAAAAGTATATGGCTTTCATGTTGGGTAATCACTTAACCTTTCTCGATAGTTTCCAATTCATGAGCTCTGGTTTGGAAAAACTAGTGAGTAATCTACCAAGAAAATCATTAAAATATACCTCTCAAAAATTCAAAGGTAAAAAGCTTGATCTGATGGCTAGAAAAGGAGTGTATCCATATGGCTTCATGGATAGCTTTGAAAAGTTCAATGAAAAACTGCCATCAAAAGAAGAATTTTACAGCATATTGAATGATGAACATATATCAAATGAAGATTACAAACATGCTCAAAATGTGTGGAATACCTTCAATCTTCAAAATATGGGTGAATACCATAATTTATATCTTAAATCTGATATCCTTTTGCTAGCTGATGTGTTTGAAAACTTTAGAAAGACCTGTCTAGAATACTACAAATTAGATCCATGTCATTATTTCACATCTCCAGGTTTGTCTTGGGATGCTATGCTTAAAATGACTGATATCAAATTAGAACTTATAACTGATATTGACATGTTTCAATTTATCGAAAAAGGAATGCGTGGTGGAATAAGCTACATTGCCAATAGGTATGGTAAAGCAAACAATAAATGCATGAAAACATATGATGAGAAGGTGCCCTCAAAGTATATAATGTATCTGGATGCTAACAATCTATATGGTTGGGCTATGTCACAATACCTACCTACTGGCGGTTTTAGATGGATGACACAAAAACAGATCGATAAGATAGACCTAGCCAAGTATAAAGAAGATAGTGAGAAGGGTTTGATACTGGAAGTAGATTTAGAGTATCCTGAAGGGTTACACAATCTTCATAATGACTACCCGCTAGGGCCGGAAAAGGTTAAAGTAACTGAGAGTATGTTGTCTGGGTATTGTAAAAACATCGCGAAGAAATATAAAATATCAACTGGTTTAGTTCATAAATTGATACCAACCTTGAAGAACAAAGAAAAATACGTGCTCCATTATAGGAACCTTCAATTATACACTGATCTTGGTTTGAAAATAACTAAAGTCCATCGAGTACTAGAGTTTGATCAATCTCCTTGGTTAAAACAGTATATCGACTTTAATACAGAAAAAAGGAAGAACGCAAAAAATGCTTTTGAAAAAGACTTCTTTAAACTTATGAATAACTCTGTATTTGGTAAAACGATGGAAAATATTAGAAAGCGAGTAGATGTAAGACTAATCACCGATGAAAAAAAAACTATTGAAATATGCCAGTAAACCAACGTATGTTAGTAGTAAGATCTTCAACGAAAATCTAGTAGCTGTGCATAAGATCAAAGAAACACTTACCCTAAACAGGCCGGCATATGTGGGTATGTGCATCTTAGATTTAAGCAAGACATTAATGTATGATTTCCATTATAACTACATTAAAAAGAAATATGAAGACAAAGCCAAGTTACTCTTCACAGACACAGACAGCTTGACCTACGAAATCGAAGCTGAAGATGTATACCAAGACTTTTGGAATGATAAAAATAAATTCGATAACAGTGACTACCCTGAAAGCTCACCGTATTTTGATAAGACAAATAAAAAAGTTATTGGCAAATTCAAAGATGAAGCCGCAGGAGTTCCTATTTGTGAATTCATCGGTCTACGATCTAAAATGTATAGTTACACGAAAGACAACCAAAAAGGAGGAAAGACTGCCAAGGGAATCAAAAAGAATATTATCAAAAATAATATCAAGCATCAAGATTATAAAGAAACGTTATTAGGAAATAAACAGATGCATCATACAATGAAAACAATCCGAAGCAATAACCATCAATTAGGAAGTTATGAAATCAATAAAGTATCACTCAGCTGTTTCGATGACAAAAGATATATACTGGAAGATGGTATAAATTCATATGCTTATGGACATTATAAAATGAAAAAGAATTAAATCAAAAATAACTTTCCTTAATTCAATCCTGTGTAGACTTCCTGTGTTTCCAAGAATTGTGTCACGCAAAGGATTCTATTATGTGGAATCACGCAATGGAATAAACGCATCATTTTGTTTTTATTAACATATAGTTTCATTTGATTTTTCTATATTTTTTAATCCAACAGATGGGAAGTAGTTAAGACTTGGCATGGTATCAGATCAGTTTTGCAAAACTGATCTGGTACCGCCAAGTCCTTGACTACTAAGGTCTCACACTATAGGCTCGCCACCGCAATTTTCCCTTTCGAAACAAGCGATGCCATTTTAGCGACACTTAGCAAATTTTTCACCAATTATTGAATTATTATTTTTTTTCTATCAGAAAAAGAAAAATGCAATTAATTACCTAGAATCGAACCCGGAACCTCTGCATGCTAACATCCCTCCTTCACCACTAGACCACTAAGTTGATCCGGCAAACCCAAGAAAAATGTAAATATAAAAGGTGCTTTTCTTAATGATACATCTATAACCCTAACCCTATCGGTCCCTAGATCTAGCCTAATCGCGAATCTAGCTTAGGTCTAATAATCGCTTTACCTAAACCCAGTTTTATCTAATAATGATAGCCTACTTTCATCCCAATCCAGGCATACAGTCGAACCTACTGTAAGCGGACACCCTCGGGACCAAGGGTAAGTGTCCGCTTACGGGAGGTGTCCGCTTTTGGGAGGTTGAAAACAAATAGTGCATTAGAGGGCGTATATAATGCACCAGCACATGTCTTTTAAAGCTTTTAAGACCACTTGTAATTGTATTATCCATCACAGAGTTGTTGGATGTTGCTTTTTATATCACACATAAATTTAACACTAATTTAAAAACTACGGTTCAAGATTGAAAGACTTGCCGCTAAATATATGCACAGCACATATCTGTGAAGCTCTCGCATTGCGTCACACGAACTGATGTAAGCCAGTAACATACTCAATCAGCCATGTTTCGGAGGTGAACAGAACAGAAAGCCCAAGAGGTACATATTTTATGTACATTGCATGTAGTTATTTTCTAAAACGCAAAGACGGTGTCCTCAAGTACGTAAAAAAACTATCGATGAGTGTCTGCTTTCGAGGTTCCCTGATCTTAGTTCTCTAAGATATCCGACACCTTGGAATCGAAATGACTAGTTTCCTACATGAAACTGTGCTGTTCAGACTCACACTTCGCTTTTGTTTAGGTCAAGCACAATTAAAACCATTAAAACCGAACCTACTTTGCTAGAAATTTTCTCGATATTGTTTACTGTCTGCTTACGGGAGGTTATTTTAGACTTTGTGGACCCCGAATAGGTGCCCGAATAGGTGTCCGTGTCCGCTTACGGGAGGTGTCCACTTACGGGAGGTTAAAAATGTAGTGTTGGAGAAAATAAATCGCTGGGACCGCGGTTTAAAGTCCGCTTAAGGGAGGTGTCCGCTTACGGGAGGTGTCCGTTAGTGGAGGTTCGACTGTATTAACTATAGAGAAATGATATCGACCATTACAAAAGGTTTGGTTATTTACTAATGCATGTTAATGATGACATCGACCGTTAAAAATGGCATCGAGCGTTAAAAATTGCATTGCTTGTTTACGAAAGGGAAATCGGCCTCGCTACCCTTCGAGAGAATAATACAACGGATAACCGGCGGGGCTAAAGTACAGGTCACAGGTCACAGGTCACAGGTTACAAGTAACGTGTTACAGGTCTCAGGTCAAACAAAATAAAAAAAAACATTAAAAGTAAAATAAAATAAAATAAATTAAGGGGGTGACCTGTGGGTAATTTCACCTTGCTAAGCGTAGCATGCAAAGAAAAAATGATGGGATGAAAGAAAAAGAAAAAAGTAGCGGAAAAAACTCTGTCTTGATGGTCAATTAACTAGATGTTATTTCAGAAATGGTTAGTGATGGACCGTTTTATATTTTGGGGGAGGGGGGAGGGCAGTTGTCAGTTTTTCCAGCCTCTTTCACAAGTTTGCAAGATATTTCTTTGCCTTGCATGTTTCGTTTTCTTTTTCAATTTTTTCTTGCACAGTAGCTTTGTAAGAATTTGTCAGTTTTTGTAATTCCGAAATCACCCTCTTAAATTTTTCTATATTTTTTAATTTTAAATTGTTTTACCTGACCTGTGACCTGTGACCTGTGACCTGTGACCTGTGACCTGTGACCTGTGACCTGTGACCTGTGACCTGTGACCTGTGACCTGTAGCCACGCCGACAGCCACGCCGACAGACAAAAGAAACAATGGCTCCTAGCCCTAAAACCAAAAGCAGCCGCATTACCTAAAACAATGGAGCTGCGACCCTACCACCTTCAGTTGCCACTCAACTGCGATGATCTCTTCCTCTTTAAATTTTCACACATTAACATACGTCATGTGAATTTGTGTTGAAAGTAAATGCAAATAATCTTTTTTCTGGTCAAAATGACTAATGTTCAGTCATACCTTCTTGGCTTTAACAAGCAGAATTTTTTAGAAAAACCCAGTAAATGCTATTAATATCTATCTCTCAATTCTGTCCATGTTAACCTTTTTTATTTCCAAGAGTTAACCCTTTAAGCCCTAATATCTCACAATCCCTTGTTCATGCCCCGGGTCCTCGTTGTTTCTGGATCGGGAGTGGGTAATTTCCCAGTATCGCAATGAATAGGTCTGATGTACGAGCGACAAGCCAAAGCGCGTTGGCTTGTCGTTCAGGTGCCCCGAGCGCGCAGGGAATTTATTACTACTATTGTGTAGGGGCCCTGCTTGGGGACCTTGTGTAACTTGGTTCTTTTGTTCAATAAAATGTAAAAATTCTTAAGAAAAAATGGTAGTAATAATTTATTTAAGTAAGTAATAATTTATTTAAGGTCGATAACATAGGGAGTGGTCACCCAATCTCCCAAGCCAGAGGCTCATGTAAAAAACGCTCGACAAAAAATACAATTTAAGTAATAATACAATTTAAGTTATAAAACAAAACAAAAATAACTAATTCAACTATTATTTCAATATACTATACAAAAACTGAAAACAAATGTTTAAAAAATACACCTATAGCTATATTAAAAAGTCATACCTTTTAAAGGAGGCGGTATGCCCGCCTCGGAACGCTTCACGGGATTGGCTGAGAAAACAATAGAACAAACAACAGAACAATGGACCCTAGCCCTGAAAACAATACATGTGCGTGATAACCACGTCCAATGAAATTGGGTAGTCCTGCACCTGTCCAAACGATGTCTGTGATTCGCTAAGAAAACAATAGATTTGTCCCGCTGGGATGGGGATTAGGGATAGGGGCATTGTTCAAGTGATGTTTTAATTGTATCGTACGCCAATCACAGACATCGTTTGGACAGTAACGACCCCGCTCATGAAATTAGAGGTCCTGCATGAAGAGGTGCATCGCTATTGTTTTAATGCATAGAAAAGCATAGAAAGGCGTGTTTCATTGTTTTTCAAAGTGCGTTCCTAAAGGCCCGCTCTCATGCCTGGGGGAGTACCATCGGTTTCAAATGGCCATGTTTGATTTAGAATTTTTTGACAAACAAATAAGTATTAAATAGATAAAACATGATTCATCCGCATACTTCATTTAAACAAATAACAATAAATCTGAACAATAAACGAATGCACTCGACTGAGGATTAGATAAGAATTCTGTTAAGAATTTTATCATGCATGCACGCCACCTTTTTTCGTTACGTTAGACACTTCGACTAGCTTGCATGATGTGACCACTGACTTGATTTTTCTTTAATTTAAGCAAAATTGTGCAAGTCTTGTTTAATTCCCACAACCCTACGTATTTCATCTTGTTGTAACTTATTTTAAAACTAAATGTTTATTATTTCGTATTACTGAGAATGGCGTTTGAAAAAATCAACGTACCAAAGCAGGCCGAGAAAAAAGAAAGTGGACCAGATGAAAACAATCTGGACCGAGGCTCGAGCCAATCAAATAGCTTAATTTCATTAATCTGTATTGCGTGTGTCTAACAGACAAATAATAAGAGCTAAATACATTATCAGTTAATTTCTTTGGTACACTATTTCAAATGTGCTCAGGCGTTCTGGAAGTAAAGAAAACTGTTACAGCTAGATAAAAATAATATGGATCATTTGCTTTATTTCGGCCGGGCTGTTAGCTCTTGCGGAATGCTCGAAGAAGCAATCAGAAAATGACAGTGAGTTGCCAATTAAATAATCCGTTCGAGTTGTTTTGATCAGTTCGACTTTGTTTTGAATACATTTACTTATTACAAACATTATTGTCGAATGGAAAAACAATGACTAAATTTGGGCATATTAGCTCATTTCCGCTAATAATATTTATATGAGGCAAATTTATTTTGACCACCCTCGCTAGTCTTTCAGTGCTCGTTTTCGTTCTTCATGCTCTCCGCCGTTATAGAGTGCTTATCAATTCCAAATACTGTTTAGTATTTTTTCATACCTATGTGCAGGTGTCATGCACGAAGAAAGAAAACATTTCAGATCCAGTACGATCCGCCTGTACACATCAAGCTAACTCATGAAAATCGCGGATGGGATATTCTGTCGACGTAAGTTAAAGAGGACCGAATAAAATACAATCTGTACCGAGGCTTGCGTAGCCAATCAAAATACTGGAATCATTCATATGGAGCAAACACCGAAATGAAGAAAAACAACAACAGATTATTACATTAGCAGTTCAAATTGTTTTGGACAGTATTATGTATTGCGAACTTTTCGGCCGGTATCATTTCGTAGCACTACCTATGCAATGTGTCTATTGATCAAACCACTTGATTTTAAATTGTACTGTCGGTGATTTTTTTTTGCGTTTGTAACAGCGCGCAAACCCGACACAACAAAATGAACGACGGCAAATCTCGTGATAACGCTGACAAAAAGGACGCAAGCAGCCATGAACCAGAGCGGGAAAGAATTTTGGACCGTGAAGAATTAACACCAAGAAGAGAGCAGATTGCCAGTAAGGAGACGAGGTTAGTGACCATGACAGTCAAGCTTATCTTTTTGGTAAAATGCGTTTTATCTTACTGAAATAGGCAAACGAGAAAAGAATTCGGGCTTTTACGATTATATTTTAAGAAAGAAACATAGTCCATACAGTTAATGATCAAGGAACGCGTAGAGAAACAAACTTTTAATGTTCTTGTTCAAAAAATGAACGCCCGTCCGGAACATTTTGTGGATAAATAAATCAGAAATTTGTACATTACGTAAAAGCATGTATTCTAAATACCCGTGATGCCACAACGTGAACGGTTGAAAAATTAAAAGCTAGACTATCACGCTCGGACATAAGTGCTACGGCACTAATAATTGTATACCTTGCCATCGCAATAACATCCCTTGGGAACAATTAAGGTAATGGCTGAAATCGGGAAAAGTGACAGTCGTGGATCCGATACGGTTTGTTAGATGTTTAAAACATAAATGAGTTGCATAACTCGCTTTCAGCGAGTTCTAATAATCAATAAAACAATAATTTAGAGTTGAAAGCTCCAATTGAAATTTAGAAATGCCTGTTCACATCCAAGGCGTTTTTCGTTTTATTTAGTGGGATTTCATTTAATTTGAAGTGGAAACATAGGCAAGGATGTATAAAATAATCAGTTTATGTAACTATCTTTTCATCTTTCTCAAAATAATGAGCTTCTTTTCGTTGAAAACTGACCAAAACGCTTCGTGCCTGAGCAAAATTGTGTTGGCAAATGGCGCCGACAATTCTGCAGTTCATAATTTTCAAACGCTTAGTGAATTGACAGTGTATTGGTAATATATTAAACTTTAAACAGTGAAAATGACAACCTTAACGTAATTGAGGTACTTTGTTTAGCTTTTGCAAATTTCTCTCGTTTGACCGCGGTGGAGTTTACAGTATGTAAGCCCGTGCGTTTATTTTAACTCCAAACCAAAGTGTGTCTAAAACAACATACCATAGATTTCAAATCAAAATACCTTGAAAAGTAGCTTGGTACATTACAATCTCGGTATAATGTTAGAACGGATGTTCCAGTTTTTAGTATAGTTCTAACACTACAACTGCGACCTCTCTTAGATCTTTGTTTCATTATAGCGGGCCGGGGATATAAAAAATTCACATGTGTAAATGTAATAGTCCTTGAGTGGACTGAATGTGTTTTCAGAATAGTATTATTAGCGGAGCACTCGCCGGGCCGAAGGCCCGGCTGCGCAGCCCCATACTCATAGAATCCATGCCCGTCATTTTTCATGGTCATGGCTAGCGGAATGTTTCGCGGGCGCGTTATGTGCCCGCCGTGTGCGGTACGCGCCGTACGCGCCGTACGCGTTGGGCTAGCTTGCGGGCGCGTATGACTTCGCAAAACATGCTCGCATGACGTCATCAACATCCGGGATCTTTGAGGCTTTGTTTTTCGCGCGGCTACACAGCCGTCAGCTCGGTAAACATGTTTTAAAAAGTTTGGATCTTTCGCTGGTCAGTGTTCAGCGGAGAAATAAAGTCGTTATTTCCCTGCAGTTTTTCCCGGTTTGCTACTCAAGACAGGGATACTAATTAAGGTATACTCAGAAGCCGCTTTAGTAGAAAAAGAAGAGCTTTCTGGGATAAAATATTGCTTCGAGGAACTTCATATGTTTTTCAATGTGGGGAGATATGTTTGTTTTTATTACGGATTTCAGAACCAAAGGAGCGTAGATTTAGAGAATTTAAAACAAGCAAGCGAGGGACTCAAAGGTAAACTGAACAGATTACATTTTTCGATGGGAATTTATGTTGATATCAATCTGTGATTGATTTTTTCTTGGTGTTATTGTGTAGTTTAGGAGAATTATTTTAATTAAAACGAGCTTAACTTCGGTTGTATCGATTTCTTGAATTCCATCGAAGGCAGCTTGATGCGCTATATTAAAATGGTATGCGTTTTGCTTTTAAACATAAACTAATGGAGATTTGAATCAAATTTGTCGAAAGAAGATTGTGTTGTCCATTTTTATGTGTTGTTCATTCATTACATAGATTGAAAAGCGATTTTATGGAAACAAAACAGGACTTAGACTTCACTCGCGTCGCCTTATGCAAATATTTTTGTGTATTTTTGCAATTTTGATTTCCAAATCAGTTTCTCGAGCAATTTTTGGCAAACAACAACTGTATTTTATTCGAAAAGTAGTCGTACTTTTGTACGGTCTAAATGTACTATGCAGACTGTCGGGTAAATAAGCCTTAAGTCATCTTACTGTTTTTGAGAATTGCTAAAACTGAAAAATAGCCCGGTCGTCAATTTTAATTCTTGTGCTTCCGACCTTTCACCTTAGTTAAGCTTGTTCAAAGTGCTACGCTCTTAGGCTCAGCCTATCTATATATATTAAATGTTATCAGGTACAGTTCCTTTCATTCTTGAAGGCCAGGGTGCATCGGTTGATATAAGTTTCAGCACAAAAGGGGATCCAGCCTAGTTGATTGAACGTTGTTACTGATCCAGTAGTACGTTCTGCTACGAGAATAATGCGAGCGGCTCGATTTGATTGCTATAGCGTTATTGCTTAAATTACTGTATTAGCCATGTCTGATAATAAATCGTCCTTTAGATCATCTTAAAGCGACACTGTCTCGCCGAAATAATGAAATTTCGGCTTACTTCATTTCCATGTTATATCGCCAAATGCCACCAAATATACAACTAAATTGAGTAAAAATATGATATAGAGCAAAACAGAAGCAGTTATACGGAGAAGAAGAGCAGGATTACAAATATGGAAGTGGATTACAGTTCATCAATTTTGATTTCGCAACAGGCGGTCAACAAATCAAAGTTTCCACTGGTGGAATTTTGAGTTTTTTAGTCGTTATTTTGTCTTTTTAGTTCACTTTTTTTTTTTTTGCGTTCATCAGTTTCATCATATTGCTCGTTACTTGTTCAATTTCTGCATTATCCAAGTGTCTAATTTAAGTGTCTGAGTGCATTTCCTGTGTCTCGGTTTATCCGCGAAAGAAGAGGCCTTGGTTTCAGTCTTCGTGTTAATGAATTAACATTTTGTTCTCCTTAGAACACGTTTCTATGTCCTTTAGATCCTGCCGGAAATAGTGCTCGAAAGTATATTGCAGTTATTGGTATTCTTAAAATTGTCGTGTAAGTATTTCAGAAGAGAGCTGGCAATGTGTTTTTCGCAGTTGTAAGTCTCATAGCAAATACAACCTTAAATTTACATTTTGGGTTCATTTGACACTAATAAAACGGTGTCATTAATGCTTCACTTCTTCTCCATTTAGATATCCCAATCATGGTCATTATTATGGAGACGATCTGAAGAGGGAATCAAGAATTCGATCGCGAACATACTCTAATGGAAGAATTACGGGGGTTACAAACAACACAAGGCAGCACTCAGCAGAAGCGAGCCGTCGGAATATTCAATATCATTTGGAGGAAACTGCAGATACAAGTTCCAAAATGGATAGCGGCCTTAGATCTGTCCACCGGAGATGGACTCATACAACCGTGAAAAAGTACCAAAACAACCACAAAAACGACTGGTTTGACTCAAACCAACATTGTTATATTCAGACAAGGCCTCAAAGTTCTATGAATGATGTTGGACGCCATGATCAAAATATGGAACCATTTCTTCCCATTTGGTCACGTCACAGAAAATCGAGCGTTTATAATGCCGAACTTCCAAGAAAGACATGTTTCACCGTCCAACGCCATTCAATGCAGATGCTTCCACTAGCTGACGATGATTACGTTTGGAAGATGCCCAATCCACGTCGAAAATCACCACAAGGGAGAAATCAAAAGAGATCACTAGATCCCACTCTTGTAGAGACTCCCAGGGCGGCAAATACCGAAACCCAAACACCTAGCATGCATGGCATTACGAGAAAGAAAGAAAGCCGACATTCCCAGAAAAAAACAATGGAGAATATAAACACAAATCCGAGGGTAGAAACTTGCGAAGAACTTGAGTACCGCCCCAAGAACCAATCTCCCAATGACCATCACCGTCACAGAAAATCGAGCGTATATAATGCCGAACTTCCAAGAAAGACATCTTTCACCGTCCAACGCCATTCAATGCAGATGCTTCCACTAGCTGACGATGATTACGTTTGGAAGATTCCCAATCCACGTCGAAAATCATCACGAGGGAGAGATAAAAAAAGATCACTGGATCTCACTCCTGTAGAGACTCCCAGGGCGGCAAATACCGAAATCCAAACACCTAGCATGCATGGCATTACGAAAAAGAAAGAAAGCCGACATTCCCAGAACAAAACAATGGAGAATATAAACACAAATCCGAGGGTAAACACTTGCGAAGAACTTGAGTACCGCCCCAAGATCCAATCCTCCAATGACCATTCTTTGATGTTTAATGAAGGGCATAACCGATCAAGATCATTTCCTATTGGGTTTCAAGAAAGCTTCAACCCTCAATCCCGTCCAGACGGTACAGAAACATTAAGTTCACATCCCATGCCAAGGAAAAAGACTAGCCGAAATGACCACCAACGACAGTCAAATTTGACAGCGTCAGCGTGTAACTACACATGTTTTGATGACCAGGAAGCCACGATGTTAACATCAAACGAAAAGCCCTGGCCACACGGTACGGAAACATTTAGCTCACATGCCATGCCAAGGAAAAAGACGAGCCAAAATGACCACAAAAGACAGTCAAATTTGACTGAAGAAGACCAGGAAGCCGCGAAGTTAACATCAAACAAAAAGCCACAGTTAACAGCGTGTATCTACACAGTTTTTGAAGACCAGGAAACCACGATGTTAACAACAAACGAAAAGTCCTGGTTAGACGGTACGGAACCATTTAGCTCACACGCCACGCCTAGAAAAAAGACTAGCCGAGATGCCCGCCGACAGTCAAAGGTAACAGCGTGTAACTACACATTTTTTGAAGACCAGGAAACCACGACGTTAACATCAAACGAAGAGTCCTGGCCAGATGGTACGGAACCATTTAGCTCACACGCCACGCCAAGAAAAAAGACTAGCCGAGATGCCCGCCGACAATCAAAGGTACCAGCGTGTAACTACACATTTTTTGAAGACCAGGAAACCACTAAAATGGAATCAAGCCGACAGATCCAAGAGCGTTACTCTACAGTCTGCAACGACTCTGAGAACATAAACATAAGGTCAAGCGACGACGCTTATAGAGAATATCAATATGTTGAATGTAAAGAGGGCACCAAGTGTGGAATCCAATGCAACTGTGCTGCTCTAGCCCCAGATATTCACTCATCCGAGGAAATTAATCATCGTGAAGAATGTGGCACGGATAAGAGAGGACAAAGAGGCTTGCAAACTGAACAGGGACGAAAGCCAAAGAAAAGCATTTATCATCCTAATAAGACAATCCCGTGGAGTGATGACTTGGAAAGCAGGTTTGAAGTACATTCCGAGTGTGCCGCAAACTTAGAGGAAATTCAACAACGCTCGAAAAACAGACGACAAGCTGTATGTAATGAACTTGAGAAAACCATGAACCTTGTGAAGCTGAACGGAGTAAGGATGTCCTTGCATGACTTAAGGCAAGATCTATGTAATTTAGTGGTTGGTGGCGCGTTTAAAAATATTAGCAACAAGGAATAAGTCATGTTTTTTTTTAATTGTTTTATTTTTTGTTTCGTAGATTTTAAAGGGTTAGCACCCGATAAAGGTACTTACAAAATAGTATACTGTACCTTTGGATGCATCTAAATGCTTATAGGTGCGCGAAAAATGACCAAGTTTAAATTGTAACATTGTTGCCTGCCCATAAATGGTGGAAGAACGTATATCAGTTCTGGAGTTTGGTGTGTTACAGTTATAAAGCGAATTATCATCACTTTGTAGGGACACTATTGACTGCAAGAGACAGACCACACCTATTCCGCGGTATGGCTAGCACCTTACACATGCGCACATCCATAACAGCCCTTAAGTGGCAGCCATGAACAGCTGTTTCGTCCTTGTTAGGATTCATCAACATGGTATGGCCAGACGTAAGGGTCTCTTGCAGTCAATAATTTCCATAACTTATTGGGACACTAGCTTAAGGATCTCGAAAACACTCACTTTGTTGAGCAAAATCAAATCAAATTTCTAGGAGAAAAACGCAAAGTTTAAAAAACTTATAATATTGTCTTTATAAATAGTATTATCCCTATAAACATCATACTGTCAATTTCTATTGTGTAAATAAGTCTATTCACAGAATACTGCTTGCCATAATCTGCGAGTCGGGTTAGCCATGGCTTGCCAACTTCGTTCCGAGGGTCTCTTCTTTTTCTTCTTCTTCTTCTTCTTCTTCTTCTTCTTCTTCTTCTTCTTCTTCTTGCTTCTTCTTCTTCTTCTTCTTCTTCTTCTTCTTCTTCTTCTTCTTCTTCTTCTTCTTATTCTTCTTTCTCTTCATCTGTACCCTGGGAACAAAATCCTAAAATGTGACCATTCAAATGAAAGCTGACGAGAAATGCTTTCCCGTGGTGCTGTTAACTGAAGGGACAGCAGTTTCCCGGCAGCTGATATATCGTGTTTTCATGATTATGACCAGGAGCTTTAATTGCTTTAAGTTTGTTTTTATTTTGGAATAGGAAGAAAAATCGCCAAAAGTGATGAAAGCAAAGAAATATGAACTAAAGAGACAAAAAAAACGAATAAAATTAAGATTAAAAATTAAAAACAATAAAGATTAAAACAATTAAGATTTCTTAAACGCCGGTCACGAAATCAAATTTGATGAACTGTAATCCACTTCCATCCTTTGCAATCCTGCACTTTATCTCCAAACTACTGCTTCTGTTTTATAGAATATGTTTTAATCAGTTTAGTTATATATTTGGTGGCACTTGGCGATATAACATGGAAAAAAGATAAGCGAAATTTTGTTATTTTGACGAGGCAGTTGTGCTGTTAGTACAAGGTCGGGTTCTTAGCCTGTAATCGAAATTCTAAATTGTGTGCGTTCAAATGAAAGCTACTGAGCAGTATTAGTTTCTTGATAATTTGTTAAAAGAAACTTGGAGATTTTTTGGAAATTTCAAGCGGTAGTTGGTTGTAAAAGGGTAAGGAAGAATCGATATTTTGTCTCGAGACACGAAAAAATGCATTATATTTTACAACGTAGGCAAGGCTATCCCTATACTCAGCTTTAACTCGACAACTGTAAGTGACATAGTTGTGACTAGTAAAAAATATGTTTTTTTTTTGGTTTAGTGGTAGTTAAGGAAGGAACACCTTCGCATTTTATTCATCACATGCTGTTATTTGGAAGTATCGCCAGTATGAGGACTGTTTGCAGTTTGTTGACCAATGAATCCAGACCTCGTTATGCAACCTCTGTATAGTGTGTGTATAGTGTCTGTATATGTATAGTGTCTGTATAGTGTCTGTATAGTGTCTGCATGTTCGAGGATCCAGCCGCCAACATCTAAATTTACATTTATACACAAGTCACGTTACATTTGTACAAAGTATATGGTGATCGAGCTACTATAGTTTAAACATAAAGGCGCACTTTAAAAGGAGTTTTCCTAGGGAAGACCAGGGCTCATTTGTCAATCAACAGTGAACAAGACAATAGCTTACAATTTGCCAAGAATAAATATTCTAAATTTTTATTTCATACTAGCTCAAACTAAAGTTGTGCGGAAAATATTTTGTTAAAAAGAAGAAAGGAGCAAAAGAAAATAGAATTTGAATATTTATTATTGTAAGAAGTAGCGTGCACATGATTGTGTACTCTTGGGGCAAACCCGCGAAATTTTAACTCATTGGCTATTTTTCTGTCCACAGCGCATGCATGTGTGCGTAGACACTTTGAATCGCGCAAAGACCCTTCCACAGATCAATAGACAACTGCGTAAACATTTAAATATTGCTATATTAAGACATGAACGGAAAGTTGTTAACAATTTAGCTGCCAACAGCAGAATGACACTGCTGCTGGAAAGAGACCGTGTTGTTCTATGTTAAATGTTCATTTGGCTTGATTTACGGTGATGCAAGAAAAGTCATAATTTTGCTGACGTCACTGAATGTTGAATTTTCAGTTGAATGCTTAATGTCGTAGCTAACAAAGTTTATCAATGAGTGCAAGTGAGTATCGAAAATCGATTTTAGTTAGGTGGAATCATAAGGAACCCACATACTTATTTGTAAACTGCAAATGGAATTAAAATTGTAGATATAAATTTGCCTGTTGTATTCTTGAATCTGTTACGTAGCCAAGTGAAATGGACATAGTTACGAGATGCATTTTGAGACGAGGAACGATATTCGTCGCGTCGCTTTGACCGTTACAGGTTTCACAATGCTGTTATGTGATTTATCACGCGTCTCACCTCGGTTTATTTTAATGCTGTCTTTCGGCTCTCATTATCGTCTCGCGTTTCACTGTTGGTAGTAAAACACTAGACGATAATGATCACACTAGACGGTAATAAAGGCCGCGCGTTCTTTTGGTCGTAAAGATACCAAAATTGATACATTACTTACCTCTGTAATACAAACACCTCTATGCAGACACTTGGGTCTGTCTCACGGCTACTGTTCACAAGTAATAATTGTTTCAATTCACATTGTAAGTTTACACCAATTACCGGCTTTTTATCCATTGTTAAATTTTGTATCCATTGTCCTACTTTTTTTTGTAATTTTAAATACCAATTTTATACTCCATTATAAAATCTATCATAATTCAGACGACGGCTGCAAGTTTTTAGAATTGACAATAAAAACACTTACGTACTATCGTAAGTTGAAGTTTTTTGCAGAACAAGAAGACAGCTTGAACTCGTGGCGTCTTTAACCCATTGCAGTGTTGATTCCCGGGTGTTTTGAGCGTCTTTACGGAAAAACATAACTTTAAAATGGTGTGTAAAAAGTAAAGCCTGGTTCACACTAACGACATGACGGCGAGGTCACGCAAATTCAAAACAATACGTATATCGATGTTTTATGTCACCAGTGTGAACAACACAACATAACGACATAATAGGAACATAATAACATGGACATAACGACATAAGGAAAAAACTGATCTTTTCTTTATGTCATTATGTTCATGTTCTTATGTCGTTATGTCGCTAGTGTGAACCAGGCTTAAGACTACACTACATTCACTATCTACATTTAGTAGCGGACACTCGAAACCTAGATCCCCGCCTAGATCGCTAAGCAAATTGCCGGGCAAATTGCAAGTTATATAAAACACAAACGGTCATGCATATCCAACCATAAACGCCTTGCATTGTCATGAAAACTTGTACGCTGTAAATCTTCCTTCTGCTTCTCTAGATCTGACTGAATGACTGTTAGGGTGTCTCCAAAACGAAGACCCAAAAACGAAGACCCTTATTTTTTTCTGTCTTACCATCCGGAAAAGTCACAAAACGTCATAAAACATAACTCATAATTATGCTACAGTAAGAGGACCATTTAGCGGTGAAATAATCAGGGTCTTTGTTTTATAGTTTAACCCCACCCCCCTCCCCCCCCTCGCCCCCCCCCCCCCCCCCCCTCCCCACCAAAAAAAAAAAAACTACAAAACGAAGACCCCCTCCAAATCTGCTGGAAAATTCGTAAACAACGTTGAATACACTAGAAAAATACAGCCGGGCAAATCTTTAAAATTTATAGGGGTCTTCGTTTAAAAGTTTACCCCCACCAAAACTATAAAACGAAGACCCCTTCAAATCCGCTCGAGAATGACAGTGAGAACTTTTCATATACGAAAACAATTGGCGACTCAGTCAAATTCCCGAGTGTGGGAATAGCAAGTCAGTTCAAATGCCCCACATATGCCCGAACACACACCTCTCTCCCCCCCCTCCCCCCCCCCCCCCCCCCCCCCCCGCAGAGGTGCATGAAGCATGATGGACAATACTGGCCTTTAAATATGCGTGCATAAATTTGCATGCACTAATGTCGCACAACCAAAAAAAGAAAACTCAGAGCCGAAAACATGACTACGCCACGGGTCAATAAAGGAGTTTTGCGGAACTTCAAAGTTCCACGTGCAACCTTGAAATGCAAATACCGTAAAATGTTGTTGAAGGTGGGAGTCACGCAACCACTGGGGCTTAACCCTACTTAGTGCCCCCTCCCATCTTTTTTGTACCCAGCTTTGACAAGGTCCTCTCTGATTGCCTGAGAAAAGAATAGAACAAACAACAGAACAATGGACCCTAGTCCCGAAAACAATGATGGAGCCACATGTTGCCCGGGTCCAATGAAATTAGAGGTTCTAAAGATCAGCTACGCATTTCATGTAAATTTCTTTCTTTTGATTGTATGCGTAAAAAATAAAGTTGTTGTTGTTGTTGCGTGGTCAAAGGGGGTCCCACAAACGCTCAACAACACACATAATTCTGTCACATACGCGTATGAAAATGACAAATAACTCTGTCAAATATCATGAAGTATTGTTAAACAATACTAGCGTGGTATTCTGGACATACAGTTAGTCCATCACAAGGTTACGCTTGGCATTTTCATCGCCAGTAGCTATTTATCCAGACGTAACAAATCGATGACATCAATGAATAATCGATGGGTAATCGATGAGTAATCAACTGATTTAAGTCATTGAGTATCGCCGATGATCAATGAGTAATCCGGATGACTAATCGATAGCCACAAAATTTTCAGGCATCAATTAGCCATCGATTGCATAATGATTAGTCATTGATGTCATTCAGATTACTCATTGATATAATCTTGCAGCTGCAGACCATCCTTAATCGAATATAAACAAATAAAAACAACTTCACAGCCATGTTCGTTGAAAACTTTATTAATTTTACAATTAAATTTAACTCAAAATCATAGCATCTGCAACTCGTGAATCAGTCGCCTCTTCGTTATCTCGCTGCCGTTTGTTATAATTTGAACCAAACCTTGACGGTTCTCCTGTCAAGGCAACCTCGTTCCCAGGGTCTCTCTTCTTCCCGCCCCCTTTAAGAAGAGAGACCCTGAGAACGAGGTTGCTGTCAAGGTTGTTCAATTTTGCGATGAGTAATCAATAGGTAATCAATGACTAATCAATAGCATCAATGAATAATCAATGACATTGATGAGTAATCGAATGAGTAATCGATGAGTAATCGATAGCCACAAAATTTTTTGTCATCGATTACTCATTGATCATCGGCGATACTCAATGGCTAATCAGTTGATTACTTATCAACTACCCAACGATTACTCATTGATCATCGATAAGTTACGTCTGGATTTATACACCCTGGGCGATGATTGACAATGTGAAGCAAAGTTCAAAGCCTAAATGCTTGAATCAACTTTCAACACACATTAACATATCATAATGTCTGTGTGTGTATATGAAAATAAATTGATATGAACTGCGGTAGAGAGAATTAAAGAGAAAAAGTTCATCTCAGTTGTGCAGCAGCAAATTGAGCCTGAAAAAAGTTTCATTTGCACTGTAATCGCAAAGTTCACTCATGGGTTCGAATCTCATCAAGGCCCGAATTTCTTTTTCAGGCTCAAATCGCAACTGACCTTCAGTGGGCGCAGCTCTCGTAAGGTCTCACACTATAGGCTCGCCACTGCAATTTTCCGCCATTTTAGCGACACTTAGAAAATTTTTCACCAATTATTGAATTCTTTTTTCTATCAGAAAAAGAAAAATGCAATTAATTACCTAGAATCGAACCCGGAACCTCTGCATGCTAACATCCCTTCTTCACCACGAGACCACTAATTGATCCGGCAAACCCAAGAAAAATGTAAATATTAAAGGTGCTTTTCTTAGGATACATCTATAACCCTAACCCTATCCCTAGCCTAATCGCGAATCTAGCTTAGGTCTAATAATCGCTTTACCTAAACCCAGTTTTATCTAATAACGATAGTGTACTTTCATCCCAATCCAGGCATAAACTATAGAGAAATGGCATTGACCATTACAAAAGGCTTGGTTACTAATGCATGTTAATGATGTCATCGACCATTAAAAATGGCATCGACCATTAAAAATTGGTCGTGACTAAAATGGATACTCCAAAATCAAGTTGGACCATCTCGGACACTTATTGAGAATTATATAACATAATGTCGAAACCGGCTTAGAATTTATTTTCAATAAATTTTTAAGTGTAAAAAAGAAAATCTAAAATCCCCACTCAGGATTGAACCTGTGACCTCAGCTAGGGTTAGGCTTACATAGCCTCCCTTACCGTTGTATCACCTAGCTTCTCGGGTTGTTTAGGCCTAAATAAAGACCTTAAAAGCCCACCTTCACCCAAAAGACATTGCGGTCATTTGTTTTTGTTTTGAAATGCTCTACTGTTCATACGCGTGATCTGATTGGTTGCACGCATTCAAGCATGAATTTCGTGTTACACGATATTCAGCACAGAAAGTGATCACGGCGCACGCAGCATTTTGGGTGAAGGTGGGCCCCTTTAAAGGGGCTATGTCGCGAGGATGGCGGGTGAGTACTGGGTACTAACAACTTGAAAAACGTCCGGTGGCTTTTTATCAAGTTGGCGGCCATTACTGTCGAATTCGCTGCAATCCGTTCCATCCCGTCGTATTGCGTGGAAGGATAGATCTCAAGTTTACAAATTAGTTAGAGTATTTACTTGGCTAGATTTTTGTTAAATTATTTCTGCGATTTGTTAGTCGTACCTTCGAAAAATTCGATGTCTTCCAGTAGTGGTGGAAGTTGGGGAGGAATTTAAAAGCGAAATCGATCGTGTGTTTGTGTTTACCTCGCGTGGTTCGACACGAGTGCAAGCGCGATAAAACTTGCCGCGATCCGGGAGGGAACAATAGAAATTTGACGTGTGACGTCAGGTGACGTCACATGATAGGAACTCATTGCGCAGACTCACCTTGCGACATAGCCCCTTTAAGATCGAGGTTTTTTGGCATTTCTCGCAAACTGTGAACGTCAAGATGTCACGTGACCGGTGCCTTGCCGTCAGGTTTGCGGTTTGAGGTTCATGTTTGTACGGCTAGACCAAGCTCTAGAGGTAAGTGATTTACCGCAATTTTTTTTGCACCTCATTTTGAACGAATGAATGAAAACAAACATGGCAGCCGATTTTTTGTTGTTGGAAATGTTTTACCAGTCGAATTACTTTGTGGTTAAACTTCGATAAAATTAATAAAGTAAAACAAAAGCCAGTTTCTGATGCTATATGTGAATGCATGAATGTATACTTTGTTTCCTAGACGGCTCCGGTAATAGAAATACTGTAGGTAAAAAGTAACCCCCTCAATCTTAAGCCCAGATTCCCGGAGGGGGTGGGGGGGACTCCCATATGAAAATGACGGGGGTGCTCGAACGACACCCTAAAAGGTACCAGAATCTCGTTTGATGGGCGTGGCTCAAAAGAATTTTTACCCCTAAGAGGTACCAATTCGAAAACAACACGTCATATTCTGTCATATTTTTTCGGCTCAATACCCTAAAAGATACAGCGATAATTCTAACGGTAGTCATTTTAGATTTTAGTACCCTAAGTGGTATCATGATGAGCACCCCCATCAATTTTAAAAGGGAGTCCCCCCCCCCCCCCCCCCCCAGATTATGTTCATGCGGCGAACTCCAAACTGTAACCTGCTGGCCAACGTTTGTGGTTTGCGGTTAAAGGGGAAACCCTCAATCTTAAGGTCTCCAATTTAACTATATAAACTGCCAACCCCAACCTCAACTGCAAGCTAACCAGTTACTCCGTTATGTAAGTCTCAATAAGGCGTCTGAAGTGGTCCAACCTGATTTTGGAGTATCCATTCTAGTCACCACCGTTAAAAATTGCAACCGCTTGTTTAGGAAAGGGAAATCGGCCTCGCCACCCTTCGAGAGAACAATACAACAGACAACAGAAACAATGGCTCCTTGCCCTAAAACCAAAAGCAGCCGCGACACCTAAAACATGGGAGCTGCGACCCAACCACCTTCAGTTGCCACACAACTGCGATGGTCTCTTCCTCTTTAAATTTTCACACATTAACATGTGTCATGTGAATTTGTGTTGAAAGTAAATGCAAATAAGCTGGCCTTTATGGTCAAAATGACTATGTTCAGTCATATCTTCTTGGCTTTAACAAGCAGAATTTTGTAGAAAAACCCAGTAAATGCTATTAATATCTATCTCTCAATTCTGTCCATGTTAACCTTTTTATTTCCAAGAGTTAACCCTTTAAGCCCTAATATAATATCAAAATTTAAATTCTCATTTCTTGTCCCTATACATTTCCTATAGAAGTAGTGGGGAGAAATTGTTTCAATATCAAGAGAATTCATCTTATGTGATCATGTCCTTAATTCGCATGACCTTTTTGATTGATACAGCATTGATATTACGAGGAGAAATTGATGCTGATCACTCTTAGGGCTTAAAGGGTTAGGCAAAATTAACAATTTAACCACAATTCACAAAATACAAATTGACAACAAAAAGTATAGTACTGCTGTGTAGCTTTCACTTGAATGGCCACAAAATAAGATTTTATCCACAAATTAATAAATGAAACAACTTCAATTGACTGAATGGTTGACTCGAGGAGTGAAAGAGTTATGGGCTTAGATCTCGTGTATGTACCCACCACGGTTTTACATTGTATTCTCTAATTTGTTTGTGATCTATTATTTCCGTGTAGTCTATTGTTTAGTCTTTGTGGTGGGTATATACATGAGATCTCTGCCGAGTTATGACCAAGGACTTACTCGACTTATTCCCCACTCCAGAAATTATGGGGAGCCTGGGTCCTAGCATTGGGAGCTATAATCTCAGGGATGATTAATTTTGGGGAGGCACAAACATGGCGGTAGAATGCCCAGAACCTGGAGATGCCATGTTTCTGGCTGCAACAACAGCTTTCGAAACACAGCTGCACTGTTACAATGAATTTCAAATAATGTAGACTTAACAAAATAGTATGAGCAACTGATGTTTGATTCGGAGCTGCCATGAATATATAGTACATGTACATGTATGCACAGCATTTTAATGCTGACAGATAAAAAGCAGGAACCAGGATCCTCTAAGTTGAGGCACAGTGCAGGACATAATTTTATGTTCCTTGCTATTTGCTTTTGGTAGCTAAGCTGCTAGCATAAGTAGCTTCTTTGGTTAAAACAAGTGTTCACTTTACATTCATTTCCTCTGCCACCACTTTTAAAATTCCTTCATTCCCCCAGATGATCTCACAATCCCTTGTTCATGCCCCAGGTCCTCATAGTTTCTGGAGTGGGTAATTTCCCTTTCCTATTGCAATGAATAGGTCTGTAAGATACATTTAGGAGAGAAGAAAATAAAAGTGTTCCTTCAGGACTCCATGGAATAAAACATGGTGTAAAAAAATTGTGGTTCTGGGGTTTTACAAAGAAAAAAAATTATGTAAAAATGGAGGCACTGGCATGATCGGCCAATACACTATTCATGATTAAATGCCACAGTTGTGACCTTTTGTCTCGTTGTTATGTTACATGTACATTCTGATGAAACTATTTCAATTTAAGTTTTTAACATCAGCAAATGCTACGTTTCTGATTCGCCATCGTGTTTCTGTTTCTGTGTTTCATTTTCACTTTGCTGTATTCTTATCTCCTCATCAAGACGCTCCTTCGCTCTAACAACCTACAGGAAACAGAAAATAAAAACGAACAGCAATTAACACAAGTACAGTTAGTCCTGCAGCCCTATTCTCACCTAAGGAGATAAAGGAACATTAATGATGATGACAGTCAATCCTGCACATATAAATGTAATCTTAGTATGAGTTTTGAGTTGCTCAAAAGGGTTTCTCTTAAAGGTATTCTAATGCATTGTACTACATGAAGTACATCATGGATGCTATGCATGTATTGTCAAATAATTATTAGTGACATAAGGGCTAAATCGCGACTGTCAATTGAAGGGCCGAGAGCATGTCCAGCCTAATATATGACTTTTTAGGCCTTTTTTTATTTTTTCTCGCTCAGAATTTTTAGCCTCATTTTATCGTACAACAGATAATATCACAAGCCCTTGTCGAATTTGCACTAACCCTAAGGAATTTGACCAATTTCACCTGAAAAAAGCAGAGTTCTGGCCCTCCAGTGCTTTGACTGTACATTCAGAGCGCAATTTCGAAGCCATTTCAAAGCAGTATGGCCGTGAGAATACGCGACTGCAATACTTCTGACCAGTGCCAACAACCTGAACGAAAATACCGTTTTTTACGCACGCCTGGCTCGCTTATCTATCGTGAGCTCACTACGGCAACACATCGCCTCTGTAGCGTGTGTGTAAGCCAACGTGTATGAGGCCCGTCTGGTGATTGAAAGACATCATTAAGTCCGGAAATCCTTAAGTCTCTAGCACTTCTCAAAGAAACAAGTCGTGTTTCTTGTCCTTCCTTGTGTCTGAAGCGCCATTTAGCGCTCGAGGTGAAAAATGGACCTTGGTCAGGAAGACGAGCTGGCGGGAAAGTCTGGAATCACTTCGGATCAGAAAAAGGGCAGCGTTGAGAGTTGTGGGCCATTTCCCATCCCGTGCCGTGGTCGAAATGCCCGATATCCGAAGTGCTTTGAGACTTATAGTATTTTGCAATAACTTTCGGGCGGGAACTCCATTTCGGTTTTGTTGTAGGATTTCCCGACATGCTTTGCGACAGTGGTAGATGGGTCCACTGTGCGTGGTCGGGCACTTGAAATACAGCTTTGGGCAGCTTGAAGTGAGTTGTTGCTGGCCGGCGGGAAGACGTTTCGCATTTGGAGTCTTTAATGCAACATTACATGTAAATTCGATCTAAAAGGATTTTGAAATCGAGATACGCATTTTGATGCGTATCAACCTTTAAATAATAAAACTTAGCCTGAACTGAGCATGTGTTCCTCGGTGGTCTAGTGGTTTGGTCCGGGATTTGCGCTCGGACGGCTCCAGGTTCGAATCACGCTCAGCATCTTTTTTTTTTTTTTTTTTTTTTTTTTTTTCCGAACTGGACATTATGAAAGTGATTTACTTTTTTTTGCGTTCGTCAAAATTCCTTATGTTTAATTTTAAAAAAATATTGAACCGTGTCAGTGTGAAAACAGAAGCTTACTGCAATATTGCGTTACAATAGGGGCCTTTGATTTATTTATTTATTTATTTTTTTGCATACGGTATTTCTTGAAAACGACGGAAAAAAACAACAGAAAAAAATTCGGAACAATGTTTTGCAACTAATTTCTAGTTTACATGCCAAAATTGGACAAATCTGAGCAAGAAAAAATAAAAAAGGCCTAAAAAGTCATATAGGCTGGACAGTCATGCTCTCGGCCCTTC
Organism: Dendrophyllia cribrosa; assembly: GCA_024195265.1. NCBI lineage: Eukaryota > Metazoa > Cnidaria > Anthozoa > Scleractinia > Dendrophylliidae > Dendrophyllia > Dendrophyllia cribrosa. The sequence goes on from JAJLRJ010000005.1 coordinate 9,621,957, forward strand.
AATTATCAATCAAGTAAGTTCAAACATGGCTCGTGAAATTTGGGAACAATATTTTAGTGACGTATGCTTGACATCATGAATGAATAAATTATTATTACATGTAAGTTGTCATGCAAATCTTATAGTAAAAAGTTGTAAAAAGGTCTAAAAGAATGCATCAGGCTTGCGAATTACCTATTAAAGGGAACCTCCATTGTCAGAACAAATTGACGTTAAATTGTTGGAAATAAAGTCAAAATTTAAAATTTTTAAAAATCAGGTGCAAATAAAATGGATATAAATATCGCCTATTTTCACTTTTAATTTTTCTGCGTGCCGCCATTTTGAATATTTATGACGTGTTATGGTTGCGCTATTGTTAAGAATCGAAGTTCTTTTGTATGCAACAATAAGACAACCATAACAACACAGGAAATTTCAAAGCGAAAATAGGCGATATCCGTATCCATTTTTTTGTACGGTTACACTAAAAAAATTATATTTGCACCTGTTTTTTAAACATTAATTTTTTAATTTAGACTTTATTTCCAACAATTTAACGCCAATTTGTTATAACAATGGAGGTTCCCTTTAAACATGCGCAACCTTCTGTTAGTCACATGTATGTGTTGCAGACCTATTTTGTTGTTGTCATGGTTGTATTCTCACCTTTGATTGTAGGTAAAAGGATCCCCCTACTTTCTTTTCATTGATTTTGAAGAGGTGATCATAGTTCTGCAACAGTTGAAGAGAAAATGTTTTTAGACTGAAAGTTAAAGCCTGCAAGTACATGTACAGTGTACAATCTAGTCTCTGGTAAATTATATGATTGTAAAGTGCCATTTGGCTGCAAGGAAATGGCACTATATAAATTATACATTATTATTATCTAGGAGAGTCAATTTAGAATTGTTTGACATTGACTTTGATATCGAAAAAGGACATGCAAATATTCATTAATAAGGCATTGAGAACACTATTTCTATTTTTTTTTTTCTGATTTTTTATTTCTCTTGTAATATTCATTTGTAATTTATGGTGATTTTTCTAAGTAAGATGAGGTTTTGTTGCATTCATAAGTTAACATTACCAGACATAAGTTACTTTAGGGTATCCAGGACCTAGGTTGCCAAGGATTTACAGTGTTGCAGTTGCAGTCGCAGTGTTGCAATTTTAAAGTTTAAAATTACGATTATTATTATTATTTTTTATGACAATTTTAACACCATTTTCAAATGTACATATCTTATCGTATTTAGAATTTTTTAATGTATTATAAATAGTTATTTTAATTGTTAAATGATAATAAAGTGGTTGTTTATTATACATTATTATTATTATTATTATTATTATTATTAAAACAAAAATTGAAGGGCTGGGAGCATAACCATCCTACAAAATGTATGTGACAGTATGCCTACAACCTCAGAGACTAGCCATACTTTAATGTAACTTAGCACTCCAGAAACCAAACACAGGATACTTGAAAAAGAATTTTTCATATTGTGGAGCTAAATTATGCAATTCACTTCCAACTAAAATCAAAACAGAACAGTCTCTTGAGTCTTTCAAAAAATATTTATATTACTTACAGTCGGCCTCCCAAATACATGTAATATTTCATATTTAACTCTAGCCTTTAACTGTTTATTTGTAACAAACATATTTTTATTGTGTTTTTAGGTTTTTAGCCAAGAAAGCACTTTCTGAGAGAGAGGTCGGGGAGTGTTTCCATAGGGTACCCAGCACCTAAAATCCCCCCTACCCCCTCCCCAATAGAAAAAAGTCATGCCATAGGCAACTAACTTTTGTCTTCAGGTGTCTGGGCTGGACACCCTAAATTTTATAGTTGGACTGTTTTTCCACTTCCTATGATAACTCTTTAAGGCTGCACAGCCTTGATTTGCCTTTACAGCCAGTGACCCCTCAAATGCAAACATACATTATTCGGGAGAGAGTACCATTTAATTGTACATGTAGTTCTTGGATAAACAGATAACTTATTGTACATGTACATGTATGTGTCTCAGTATTACAAGCAATTTGTTTGAAAGTACATTCTATGATTTTTTTTTTTTCAGTTTGACTGCTCTACAATGTAAGTGTTGGAAACCTATCTGACACATGGTCTCTCCAAAATGTCATAAACATAAGACATGTATAGTAAGGTTCATTTAAATAAATGTACCTTTTGAATAAATTCTTGTTCCAGATCCTGAACATTTAGAATTTGTTTAGCTTCCTAATGGAAAAGATAACAAATTAAAACACCCACATTGCAATGTTACACTTATAGTGTTGTGCAGTGCTGCTTACCTTACCATTATCACCACACACACTATTCACAAAGCAGCCAATGTGTAGTTCCAGAAAAAAATCCATACTCACCCCATGGAAGGTCAGCGGAAATTCCTAGGGGGAGGGGGAGTCTTAAATAAAAACTGAAGCCAACATTTTAGAAGCAAAGTATGAAGCTAAACTGGAATTTCCTGGGGGAATGGGGGGTGCTAATTAAACAAAAAACCTACCGTGGGGGGAGTATGGATATTTTCTGGAACTGCACAATCAGAGACCATGAAATTGATACATGCTCATGCTCATGCATCCTTGCAAAGTTCAGCAATGAATGAAATGGAAAGTTGTTACACCATATTATAAGACACAAAATGTACAGTGACAGTCAAATTACATCCACTATCAGAGTTGTTTTATTAATTTAATTATTACAAATTTGACAAAAGGACCAAAATTTAATTGACATTTGATCCAACACTGTATTGTTTCACACAACTTGCATACATGTGAGAATAAGTTTTGCTGATATTGCATAATATTGTCTCCTGACAGTTATTTGTCTTTACCAATTTTTCTTCTTAATTTTATTTACTATCATGAATATGCAAAGCACTATGAATGGCTTATCACAGATGGTGGCAAATATGCAGAGTTACTCACTCGCTCCCACCATCACTTAGCTGTAAACTTTACTAGGTAACTCCGCTGACCAGTGCATAAGGCTTTTGTAGCAAATGCAAAGAAATATAATGTAGAAAATAGTAGACCACTAAAAGGGGACATTTTGAAAGCACTGCTCTGATGTTTTGCATTTGTAGTCCTTTGATGGAATATTAAAAACAACCTGCAAAATTCAAACAGATCTTTCAACAGAGACACACGTTTTAACACAACATCTTCATTAAAGTAATAAAATTAAACCACCAGAAGGATGTATTCCGCTATGGCTCAATGGTTAAGCTTTGCTCTTCTAGACTAACAAAACAGGTTCAAATTCTGGTGGGGATGTTTTTTTAGTTGTTTTCCTTAAGTTTGTTTTCTTTTTTTTTTCCAAATTGGACATTGTAAACATGATATACTGTTTTTTCTTTGCGTTTAAAGTTGGTCAATTTAAAAAATATATATCAAACCGTGTTTATAAAAACAATATTAACTTACCACAATATTGCATTACATGTTAGCTCGCAGTACAAGGCTTAAATAACATGTGGCTTAATTACATGTATATGCAAATTCAAGCCTCATGCAAGTAGCAATTTCAACCAAGATGTCAAGACAAACCTTTTTTAGACCAAATTTTAGATTTCTATACTCAATTCTAAAATGGCTCAACTGAGGAGGTGCCTGTTGGGCAACCACCCAACAACTGTTTTCACAGCAGTTTACTGCACTAACCTGCAAGGTTAATCCTGATACACTGTTTGCAGCAGCTGTTTTGGCACCTTCCTGTGCCCCTTTTGAGGCTCTCTGGGCCGCTGCTCCACCTGCAGAGAAAACAAACCATCAAGGCCATCATTACCGGTCAACTTCTCTGCAATAACAGCTGGCTACTTGCTATACTAATGAAAGCCCTGAAGCATGCTGATTTACTTGAAATACAATGTACCTCTTATAAAAGTGGCCCTCTTGAATGAATGAATGAATGAATGAATGAATGAATACCTTTATTTAACCCATTCACACCTGAGGATTTTTACGTTTTTGAGTGATTTTCTGCATACACACGCCCCATAGGATTTCGTGACTTCATATTTGGAGTTACCGTATTTTCTCAATTAAACGCCCCCGGCGTTTATTTCAAACTTGGCCTTGTGGACCCGGCGTTTCTTTGAATCGGCAGTTTTTTCTCGCCCGCCATTTTTTTAAAAAGGGTTATTATTCGTTTTTCTTGGCAGCCGTGTACCTTGCCCTTAAATCTTAAGTTTATTATACCACAAATAAACGTTTGAGGGGCTTACTTACAACTTCCTCTATTATACCCGGCGTTTATTCGGGGCCCGGCGTTTAATCGAGAAAATACGGTACCATTGAAAGTGCTGCTGTTCTAAAACACTGAAGGCTCGTGTTTCCTGGAAAGGTCATTGTGACGATCTCATTTTGCTTGGTTGATTTGCAATAAAGGGTCCAATATGAATTATCTACGATTTTTGGTAAGTTCACAGCCATTTTTCACCTTTAGTAGCTGCCTGATGAGCATCATTAAGCTTGGAGGTAGTTCAGAGTCCACTTCTCAACGAAGCGAGTTAGGTGTTGTACTTCGTTTACGAATTTGGCTCGTTGCTCGTTGAACTGGAAAAATGGCCGCCTGGAAACGAAGTAGCTTTGGGACTCGACTCTGGATGAATTTCTCGACCTACCGTGGCATATTTTGGAAGTTGCGACCACAGGAGAACACAACAAGCACGAAATTTCGGCGGTGGGTCAGAGTGGCTGTGGACTTGGTATATATATGAAAATTGTGGAGGACGGAATGAACACTGTCAAACAATCTCTCTATTTCCCAGCATGCAGTGCGGTGGTGATGTTGAAAATCGAGGCAAGGTGAGTATGCACTAGTATAAGAAGCTGTAGCTAGGCCCGAGCAACGAATAAGAGCAAAAAAATTCACTGCTAAGCTAGGACTAGGACTGAATTTTGCTGTAAATGTTGACTTTTGGGTTTGCCACGATGATTTGAATAAAAAAAACTAAAGGCAAAAACGTGATTTTTGTTGTTTTTCCATGACGTTAAAAACGGTAATTTTTGTTATTGTCCAAATTCAAACGCTGATATTCTGCAAAAATCGCTGACTTTTTTGTGTTTATTGGGTATCTCAATTTGAAAGACTTTCTAGTCAATGCTCACAACTGCTAGTTAAGGCAATGTTCGCACGATTGAGGAAGTTACAATTTTTTAAAGCAGTGGAGTCTTGTACGGGCGGTTACGGGTGGTTCAGGTGTCAATGGGTTAAGTGTCTATACTGAAATAGTTGTAATAAAACCACTAAATGAGGACACTATAAAATATTATTAAAAATAACAAAATCTAACTATTCTAATAAATGCTGAAATTTGTTAATAATTAATTGTTTAAAATATTTGCAATACATGTATATACATTCAAGATAAAAATAATACAAAACTTACATTAAGAACTACATAATACAAGTGTCACAGCAGTTGTCAGTGGCTAAAATATAAAGTAAGTCATCAAGCTTGAAATGTTTATCTTAAAAGGTGACAATGTTGGTAAACTTCTAATGTCTTTGGGTACAATTAGGCCCAGTATATCTTATGGTGTGCTATCGAATGTAGGGATTACAAATTCTTTGTTACATAAAGCATATTTCGTCTCAGACCTCTGAAATAGGTCAGCATTAAACTTAGGACAGAATATTTGAATATTAGTATATTTTTTTTTTCAGATAACTTCATTGCCAAGCTTAAAATTTACTGTCACCACATGATGCTTTTGACATTGCTGAACCAAGTGAATGGCCTGGGGGGGGGGGGGGGGGGGGTACTCTGCAAATTTTTGGGTTTCTTTTTAAAATGTACATCCTCACAAAACATTTGACAAGTGAGCTGGCAATATGCAATATTAGTAATATACTGAAACAGTGGATAGCATTGTTGGCGCACTCTGATTGGCTACTGAAACTCGGAATAGCAAGTGCTATTCACCTCCCAGCAATTTGCGTGGAAAATTGTAATCGTTGACAGGAATAAATGAATTAAAAAGCATCATTTTCGTTATATTATCTCACTGTTTCAGTATATACTAAAACAACTATTCACCTCAGTGTAGGTGGGTAGTGGTGGATATTTACCTCGCTGCTTCGCGGTGAATAGTTGTTTAATATCATTAAGCAATTAATTCACCATTGTTAATTACAAAATATTAGCTTAGAAATGGTTTGCAGTTTCTGGTGACCATAATTTAAAGTTATGTTTTGTTGAAAGAACTGACTTATATAATAAACTTATTTCACTGTTATTAAGATTTACACACACAACTTTAACAGCTACATGTACATTAAGTTATTGTACTAATAAAAATCCAACAGTCTAAATTAAACGATTTTAATATTTTCAAGCAAGATCGTGTTGCATTTAATAACAGGCTATAAACGATAGCCTATACAATTAAATGTAGTTCGTCTTGGCGAACGCTGTTTAAATGTTTAGCTGGTTAATCCAACACGTAGCTGAGTAAAGACATTCAAGTAATCGATTGCATCAGAACACTCACTTTGAAACTCCTGGCGAAGAGCTTGTGAAAATGCTCGTCCAACAACCTGAGCGCCAACAATGATGATTTGAGCTATAAATTTCGCCTAAAGAGAAACATTTTAATCAATCTCAATGACATGAAACGCATTAACCCTCGACAGAAAGCTATTCGAAAACACTCACCATTTGAAAATTAAAAATAACCTTCAACACGCAACACACGTTTTCTCCGACATCTTTTTCTGTGTCTAGTTCCCAGATCACTACGTTCCAAGCATATCGTCCCAGTCTTACTCTACGTGGCCAAGAAAAACGATGACATCGATCGTTGTGTAAGACCAGAAGCTTATCACTTCTGTTATGAGCTTCTGGTAAGACACATTGGGCTGTCTCAACTTGTCTAAGCTCTTATAAAATTTTAATTTGTTGCGTATCAAGCTGCCCGTTTATGTTGGGCGCAAGTTCGAAAACTGACAAAGGATGTTTTTTTTTATTATTCCTTGGTGAGTATAGTTGACGAAAATGGAATAGAAAACATATATGTAGGTCACCGTTCTCGCGAAAGAGATACCGGATTCTTATTTGATCAAGGAATCAGAGAATTACTGAACTCTGTGTGTAAATTTATAGTGCTAAAGGGGCCGACCATTTGACTTTTGAGGGCGGGGGGGAGGGGGGGTTGGGTGATTGGGTTTGGGTAAGAATTTTTTTTCCCCAAACCTCTGGCGGTGGAATTTTTTTTCCTGACATGCAAGAGTGTCGAATTTTTTTTTTCAGCGTTATACGCCATGCAAGGTATTTCCTTGCAAGAAATTTTTTTCCCTCAAAATGAGTCTGCAGGATATTTTTTTCTGAAATCACCCAACCACTCAGCTAACGCTCAGTACAGGGAAATATATGGGTTGACTTTAGCACTATAATTTACACACAGAGTTAATTCTCTGATTTCTTGTTTGTATCACCAGTGCTACGTGGCTCAACATTTATTTGTACCCTTCACATTCTCATTCCCATGAATTACTACCTTATTACCCACGATCTGCTCCCATACGGCCTCGTGGCTCAAGCGGTAGAACGACGGAAGATCTAATGCCAGGGGCGTAGCCACCTGTACGCACGTACGCACGTGCGTACCTGAAAAAGTCGAAAAAAAAGAAAGATTTGGGACTTGAGGGTGGGGGAGAAAGTAGGGGGAGTGTTTGAAAACAGTGATTGTGCGTACCTCTGAAAAAGTCCTCGCTACGCCCCTGAATCCGGAGGTCGTGGGTTCGAATCCCACCGAGGTCAAATGATTTTTTTCTTTCCCTTGTGTGGTCCCTCATTTCCTTACTAGGGCTAACGCTCAGTACAGGGAAATATATGGGTTGACTTTAGCACTATAATTTACACACAGAGTTAATTCTCTGATTTCTTGTGTGTAAACAATGACTGTATTGGTGAATTGCTCGAATGATGATTCCTTTGTTTGTGTATATTAAAAGTACACTTTGTTATTGGAATCGCGAAAAAGCCTGTTACTCCCTTTGCATATTTCCTGCCGTATACCCTTTATTTGCGCCAGTAGTTGCGTAGGAATTAAAACGGCGAGGGTTATGTATAAAGAAACAACAAACTATAAATTACTAGGAGCGTATGTGACCAAAAAAATTGGCTATAGCACTACAGATTTTTTTTTTCGAAAAATAGCTTAAGCTTAAATATTTTTAGCACCAAAGAAGATAGCATTGTAAAAAAACATGAAAAAACATGTTTGCAGGAAGGTGCTTTTGAAATAAAAATGATTGCAGAGTCGCATAAATTTACAAAAAATTGATTGCAAAGGAAAATGTCTCACCCCCCCGCCAGAAAAATAATGGTCCGTCCCTTATTTTGGCTCAATCACGCGTCACGCTCTAATTTTTGGGTCCATCACGCGTCACGCAAAATCTCTTTGCCACCCTCTGGGTTGAATTTGTTGTTTGTTTGTTTATCAGAGTAGGCGGGTTTAGCTCAGTGTTGGTTCTTGATCTTGCTCCGAAGGTGTTTTTGGACTCTTCGATTCCCTCCCCCTCCCCCCCAAAAAAGGTAATTAATACAAGTTAGATCTGTTCCACAACGCTCCCCCAACCCCCGTCCCCTCCCTAAAAAAAATCAGTTAGATGAGGGCCGCAAATTTGTCTATCGTAAGACTTTTGGATCAGTTAGAGGTTTAATACTATAATCAGTAAAAAAAAACTGCATGCAAATTTATTCATACTGACTTACAACTAATAGCAAGGTAAGATTGTATCCTACCAGATCTTTATATGCTAAATAAAATTTCAACTAGTTAAGTTCAACCTCTGAATGAGAACGTTTTCGAAATCTCTTATTCAGTTTTTGTAGCCAGTACTGAATAATGCCGTAAAGAACTTCAATACAGACGTCTATGAACGAGTAAATAATGCCAGTCATAGGGAACTTATTAATACTGATGTTTAACGAGCCGGGAAAAGCCAGTTTTGCGTTTTGAACTGCTTTGTTAGAAGTTATGAAAATCAGACTAAAAATGAAAATGAAAATCACAACAACTAATAAACTCAAAAAAGCATTCGCAATAAAAAAAGTATATAAAAAAGTTTATTTGAGTTTACTGGTGATTACATTGCTGCTTGAAGGACCTCAACATAATACTATACGATTAGACATGTTAACTCAAGTCAACTGAGCTTAACTCCTGGTATATAACAAGCAAACATTTACCGCACAAAAAGAAAATGAAAAACTACAACTACAATTATCTATGCTACTAAAGTGATAAGACTTACTGCCAGAAAGAGCAGAGTTGTTGTTAATCTTACTCACTTCCGAGATTCAATCAAACTTCGAAACTGGGCACAAATGCCACATTTGTCTTGGAAAATCAGTACTAATACTTTGGATTACACGCCTTAACTGCTTTAATAGGCCACTTCGAAAAATACCATAATACTCTTTAAAGTGCAGGTTTGGGTGGTGCTTGATGTAAGCCTAATTTTTCCAATTTCTTTTGTTTTCAGCATGAACTGCACGTGCTACGTTTCAACTTCTTGGCAATTTGCATACTGTGCACATTTGTATACGAACACACAATGCTACATCTTAGCGTTCCCACATGTACTCTGAATTCCATTGTGCCATTCTAACAAAAGAGACTTGAATAATTACACCCCGGTGAGGCTGAGCCTGCACATAAAAGATTATTATGGTATTTTTCGAAATGGGCCATTAAGATAGTAATAACGTAACTGTAGCCGTATTCCACTGATAACTCCGATTATATAGTTGCACAAACTTATGTTGCGGTGTCTGGGATTGATGAAGCTAAGAGGACCTTTTTAATGGGTCGGCATAAGGTAACATAGGGTAAAGTAGGTCGGACACCTTATTGAGAATTATACAACGTAATGTCGACACTTGAAATTTTATTTTCAATAAATTTTTAAGTGTAAAAAAGAAAATCTAAAATCCCCACTCAGGATTGAACCTATGACCTCAGCTAGGCTTAGTCTTACATAGCCTACCGTACCACTGCCCCTAGCTTCTCTGGTTCCTTAGTCCTAAACTGCTGACCCCAACCTCAACTGAAAGCTAACCAGTTAATCCGTTATATAACTCTCAATAAAGTGTCCAATCTGGTCTCAGTCGATGTTATCGAACGTTGGCCTTCAGTTTAATGCGTAACTGTTGGCTGAGATCCCAACATTGGAAAGGGGGAGTGGGGGCGACTCTGAAGATTAGATGATCATTATTTAACGTTAACAGAGCATCGATGTTATTCAGCACTTATGCTTTTCGTTGTTACAACCTTCCCAACTACTTATACTTGTAACTTTAGCCGCATCCCATTGTACTAATGTTTGTGTCCCCAGGGCCTTAAATCTCCCCGTTTAAAGTCCCTTTCGTAAACGGTCACTGCCATTTTAGCGACAATTTTTCACCAATTATCGACTTTTTCTATTAAAAAAAGAAATCCAAATCCCCTAAAAAATTACATCTATAACGGGTGATCCTATATCCCTAAATCTAATGTAATCCTGGTCGAATAAAGGCTTTACCTAGGCCCAATTTTATCTAATAATGATAGCCTACTTTCATTTTCGTCCTACATTTTGTAATCCAGGCACAAACGAGAGAGAAATAGTATCGACCATTACAAAAGGCTCGGTTAATTACTAATGAATGTTAATGATAGCATCGACCGTTTACGATAGGGAAATCAGCTGCAAAGGGGCGGGACGAAACCTGTGGACAATGCTACCGAAACACTACACGTATCGTGGAGTATTTTGCATGGTGAAACTTCTTTATTCTTCCGATGCTTGGCACGAGGGTTCCAGATATAAAAGAAAACAAATATGGCTAAAATCGTTTGAAATAACCGCCGAAGATGTCATTTCATAATGTGTCAGGTGATAAACTACTTCACGATTCTTGGAGTAGTTCGGTTAAGCATTGTGCAGGCGGTTTGATTTCTTCGCGTCGCCCGTTTTGAACACGAAGAAAGCCCTGCGATTTATTATAATATTACGTGTAATATTTTTTCCATCGCATGAAAAAGTATGACTACCACAATATTTTTGTTGTGCTTACAAGCCGTTTCCTTTAAACTACGGGAATTGGCCATTAGGTTTACTTCTAAGAAATACCTATCTTAACTAGAAAAAATACAGCAGTTGTAATGTATTGTAAGTTTTCACACGCGCTTAAAGGTCCAACATCTGTGGCAGAAAGAGCTGCAACAAAATAATGCCAAAAAAAACCACATAAGTCTTAAGTCATTCTAAAAAAAAGCTACCACAAAATAGAACGGCAGTATTTTAGCTTGCCAACTAGCGTTTATTCTTATTTCGTCGCCTACATTATAACAGAACTTCGATACAACAATCACCGTTATACAATAGAAGTATTTAGCTCAAGGATTGGTACTTTATTTTAAACTTCATGGATCAAGAAGGAAGTGGAAGTAGCTGGGTTTAATAGATAGGAGGCCGGCATATTTCAAATAATAAATTGATGACAATTCTTATTCTAATGAGAATTAGACTACGAGCAGTCTCTCTTTCCCAGCTTAGTCCATCGAGCGAGAAACGAAAAAACACGCCCCAAGTCAGTTTTTTCGTTTCTCGCTCGACGGACTAAGCTGGAAAAGAGAGACTGTTCGTAGTCTAAATGAGAATTCACTTGCAAACAAACGGTCAAGAAAAGGCTAATTATAATAAAGTAGACGCGTAATATATTGCTTTCCGCACTGACGTATACACACTAAGGGTTGCACAGAGACTTTCACCTGCAGAAAAAAATACTGCACAGGCAATAGGCCTTATTCACGATAGTCGCCATGTTGGGTTTCATATTATTATGCAAATTTACCAAGTGATTTCTAAGGGGGCAAACAACTCAAACTTAGAAAATTTCCAACCAGTTGGTCATTATGCTGATATTTTTTCGGAGCTAATGCATTTTTACAATGTTACAGTAGTTAATATACTTAAATTTAAGTTAATTTCTTTGCTTTAGTAACAAGTAAACAGTCTGCGTAGTTAACAAAACTAATACAAGTCGGATATGGAGCAACCATTTCAAACTTCTAACAACAAAAATCATAACTGTCAACTATTTTGCTCTCAAATATGATTTTTACAGGGATACTTCACCGTTAGAAAGAACCGATCTTCCGAAAATTGTTCTTTTATCCATTGTTTGCCCCCTGGCAGAGCACATGGCTAATAGACCATATTCGTATTCTCGGTATTGAACTGGTACTAGCTTGCAATGGAGGCTAATGCGGGGCAATATAATTTAAAATATTTGCATGTGAAAAGATTCCCCCGCATGAGCCTCGGCTGCAAGCTAGTACCAGTTCAATACCGAGAATACGAAAATGGTCTATTTGCATCATAATGTTGCCGCCAACGTGGCGCCTATCGTAAATAAGGCCTATTAGATAAAACGAAATTGTGCAAGATGGAAATTCCTCTCCATCTCTCCCCCCCCCCCCCCCCCCCCCACACACACACACACACAGACACACATACACTTTTCTATTTGTCTGTCCCTTAAGTTCTACTGATGAACTGCTTTTTACCGACACCATTTATCGTCAACAATTGTTGATTGCGTTTCTTGTCCTTTTTGCGTTCCAACATATAAGAACCGGGAACGACAGCTTTGAATTAAATTGCAAAAATGTAAGAAATAAATGCTACTTTGCTTACTGATTTTAGTTTCCACAGTAACGCAGACGACACACTGGTGGTTTCTTCAGCTCGTAAACGTAGAACGCACCACAGTTCCGGACACGAATGTTAGTTGACCAACGGCAGCAGTTACCACTCCAGTGAAAACACACTTTAACACTGTTGCTAATTTGACCAGCGGAAGGATGACTTCCTGAAAGCCAACCTGGCGCATGCGTTCCACAGCGGTTTATTGGCACACAAGAGGTAGGCATCTGGCTTCCTGTCACACTTGCGAATCTGTACCATTTAGTTGCCAGTCCACTATCACATACAGCACTGCCGCTATATCCCCGTCGTCTTGTGCGATCGAAAATCCATTGGTAGTTTCTGCATTCTGTAAATAGAAATGAAACCAGGCTTTTAACATGAAACGGCACTGTACACTACGGAGTAGGTTCAGCGGGTGGTTTTATCGCTAACCTTGTTAAAAAAAAGCCTTTTAGGTTAAAAATATTTAGGAATTGGGTTTAAGGAGGTATTAAATAGATGTTATTCAACGAAAAGTTGAATATGATATGAGCACTGATAGGACAGTTCACGCGTCATGGCTGTGCGCTGAAGAAACTTGCAATTGGACATAGAATGGGCTATTTTTCTTATACATATCGGTCAAAAACAAACTCAACTGTTGTGTTTTTTGTTAACCAAAACGAGTAAACGATGGTATTTTTTTAATTAGTTTGTTTTATTATTTGGTAACAGGAATTCGTGTCGTCCAATTCGGTCTGTAATCCGTACATGTGATTAACCACTTGGTAGTTTCTATAGACCCTATTCATAAATGGCGGCCGGTTTATTATTCTTTTATATTCATGCTAATCAGCCCAACTAGCCTCGTTAGCATGTGCAAAATTAAAAAGAATTTTTGCTCTAAAATGAGGCTAGTTGGGCTGATTAGCATGAATATAAAAGAATAATAAACCGGCCGCCATTTATGAATAGGGTCTATATTCTGTAATTTAAAGTACACTGATCATGCAGGGCAACTGTATGCTTGGAGGGATGTGAATAAAAAAAAACATGTTGCGTTTGTTCATAGGATTAAAAAACGTGAACCGAGAAGAAATGATAAAGACTTTTGTTCTGGGGCCATCGTAGCTTGATAAGAAATAGAACACAAACCGCGGTGATAAACATATTGAACTTATTCATTTGTTATAAAACTTGACATTTCGTATGCTACTAAATACATTTTCAAAAGTGACCGTTACAGTGTTGAAAACTATACTTATATAGTATTGAAAAGGGACTGGGACGGAGATTAAGTACAAAACTTAACAGTTGATCTATAAAAAGAAACAGCTAATTAATAAAGCATCAGCTTCTCGCTACTGACGTTTGCATTAAAAGCTGGCTTCAGTTCTTGTATAAACAATGTTTCTTTGATTTTACAGTGGAAATCAGTTTTGCCCGACGCTAAGATATCAAAATGATCCCACTTGATGTTATGTCCAGTGGTGGCCAAGCCAGCTTTTAGTGCAAACGTCAGTAGCGAAAAGCCGATGCTTTATTAATTAGCTGTTTCTTTTTGTAGATCAACTGTTAAGTTTTGTACTTAATCTCGGTCCCAGTCCCTTTTCAATACTATATAAGTACAGTTTTCAACACTGTAACGGTCACTTTTGAAAATGTATGTAGTAGCATACGAAACGTCAAGTTTTATAAAAAATGAATAAGTTCAATATGTTTATCACCGCGGTTTGTGTTCTATTTCTTATCGAGAAGAAATGAATTGTCGAATAACAATTTAAGCCCCTTTCCCACATGCACGAATTTTCGTACGGTCGATCATGATTTTGGAAATAGAGAGACTACGCCACGATGCCAGGACGATGCCACTGCGATGGCTCTACGACCTAGCTCGATCTAGCAAGATACCGTCAAGACGTCAACAAGAACCAAATTCACTTCCTGTTCAAAAAACCCTGTTCACTTCCTGTTTGTACCTCGTGACTACATGGATCATGGCAAAAGTGAAACCGACCAAAATCAAAATCAAATCGACCATGACCAAATCACATGATGCCGACGCTCAGAAGGAATAGAAAGCGGATTTTTGAGGAGAATTATAACGACAGTATGCAACTACCCATCTGATATCGATATCCATCGCATCGCATAAATCACAAACACTTCGTTCTGGCGTCTTGGTACATCGTAGTGAAGCCGTATTGTAGTCGTAGTACCCTCTTCCTTATACATTGTAATCATAATGATATCGTAACTGTACCCAAGTCATTCGCTGCAATGCCGTGGCACTGCCGTGGTAATGCCGTATAATTACCGTACCACATCAAGACGTCGTCTTGCTAGCGTCTTATTACCTTCTTCACATGACGTGGCACTCGAGTGACCTTAAAATTTCGCGCGCAAATTGCCACGGTAGACCGCGATTTTTAAAAATTCCAAAATCGTGATCGACCGTACGAAAATTCGTGTATGTGGGAAAGGGGCTTTATTGTGTTAGTGTAATTAAGGCAGTAACAATCTAATCTAACCTATACTCTGTAAAATGCACAGGACGAAATAATGAATTTACTAATCTTAAAGAGAAAATTAAATTTTACTTAAAGGTATCGAAAATCTTTAAGTTGAGACGTAAATACTCTTAAATGTATTAAAGTAAGTAAGTATCTTTAATGTGTTTAAGAACCTTTACGTTATCTTTAATTCAACTTTTCAACAACTTAAAGACCCTTAAAGGCAACTTAAATTGTTCATTACTAGCTTTAAGTGTTGTCAAGTAAAGGCTTATTTAAGTAATTTACGGTGCACTTAAAGATAGTCGAAATTGTTCTTTAAGCTTTCTTTAATGAACCTTTACTTGCACTTAAAGTCGTTATTTCGTCCTGTGATGAGAATGCATTCAACGTTTTTAAGGCAAAAATAAACTTAAGGAGCTAAAACAGATATTTAAACTTTGTTAACGTTATTTTTTTCATTATTTGACAACCCTCTATCGTGTGTTGTCATATCATCTTAATTAGGGAAAATCGTAAAGTTTATAAACATAGCCACTGCGGCTGAGAAACAACACAAATTGCCTGTAATTTTTTATCTTTTAAAATTGACGAATTCGGACTCTTTTAGCGCAAGGCTCACGTTTACTGATAGTTAATGTTGAAAGCGACCTAAACGCAGATTTAAAATTGTCAAGGCAACACTAGCTGATATAAGTTAGAGAGCTCACAGCCGCTACACAAAAGGTAAATTTAAAATTTTGTACACGTTACTTTCATTTACATCGTTAGTTTTTTCACAACCTCCCTTATCATGCGTTGGTATTAATTTTACAGCTAAAACTATTGAAACATAAAACAGTTATAGCTGCAAGGAAACAATAACAGTGAGTAATTTTAATATATTTAGTCTATATCAGTAACATTTTAGTGTTACAAATTCACTGAAAGCCATTAAGTAAGTTTTACCTGCTGGAAGGGGCGAAACACCTAAAATGCAAAAGAAAATAGAAATGTATTAGTAAGCTGTTAGACAAATAAACCTTGTTATCAATAAGAGGTTTCGCAACGGCCTCAACAATCAGTTTTGTTTGGAAGCTCTCTGTGAGACAATTTTAACAGAACATGTTTTGTGCCTAACTTGATGCAAAAGAAAAAAAAAGATGTTATAAGAATAATCTCACTGGCATCGATCAACATGAGCATTTAATTTCGAAACTTGTTTTAGTCGACACTTTTGTTTTATTGTGAACGAAGTATGAGTTTTATTAAATCAAAGTATTACGTTTGAGAAATACAGTTCAACTGAAGTCGAGGTTAAAGTGTATATGACAGATATTTTTTATTTGCTTGATGGAATCTACATGGCGTTCTGATAGGAAGTCGAAAAAAGTTTTTCAATATCGATTTTTCTTGTCCGTGATTTAGCCGTGTAAAAACGTGAAATTTCACTTCGGTGGGTTACAAAACCGCGCAAGGAAAAAGACTGGAAATAGTCCGCTGTGACGTCAATACAAGAATGCCAGTGTCGCGGTTTCTCAGTTCCTCCGTTTTTTGGTGCGTGTTGCTACAACCATAGACAACACACCTCAATAGAACCATGATTCTTCCTCGTGGCGTACCAAAAAATGTGAGGAACCGAGAAACCGCGACACCGGCATTCTTGTATTGACGTCACAACGGACTATTTCCAGTCTTTTTTCTTGCGCGGTTTTGTAACCCACCGGAAGTGAAATTTCACACTTTTAGATGGCTAAAACACGGGAAAGAAAATGGATATCGAAAAAACTCTTTTCGATTTTCTGATCAGAACGCCATGAAGATTCCATCAAGCAAATAAAAAAATATCTGTCATATACACTTTAATGTTTATTGTACAAGGAGAGGGGCACACGACCTTCCAAATGGCTCACTGGTAGCAAATAATAATAATTTAAGAATGGGAAACTAACAATTATTTGGTCTTCTTGAAATTTAATATTATTTGCCAAAATGAAGTGCATATGAGTTTAACCTACATGCAAATCATGTAAAAGAAAGTAATGTTTTTTTCTCTTAAAGTCTTTCTTACCTGAATTTCCACAGTAACGCAGACGACACACTGGTGGTTTTTTTAACTCGTAGACGTAGAACGCACCACAGTTCCGGACACGAATGTAAGTTGACCAACGGCAGCAGTTACGACTCCAGTGAAAACAAACTTTAACGCTGTTGCTAATTTGACCAGCGGAAGGATGACTTCCTGAAAGCCAACCTGGCGCATGCGTTCCACAATGATTTGTTGGCACACAAGAGGTAGGCATCTGGCTTCCTGATGCTCCTGTGAATCTGTACCATTTAGTTGCCAGTCCATTATCACATCTGTAATTTCGTTGGTTGTATCCCTGTGCTCGTGTGGCATCGTTAATCACTTGGTAGTTTCTACATTCTGTAATATTTAAAGTACACTGATCATTCAGGACAACTGTATACTTGGAGGGATGTGAAAAACAAAAAAATCATGTTGAGTTTGCTCATGGGATTAAAAAACGTGAATCGAGAAGAAATGAATTGTCGAATAACAATTTATTGTGTTAGTGAAATTAAGGCAGTAATAATCTAATCTAACCTATACTCTGTAAAATGAGAATGTATTCAACGTTTTTACTGGCAAAAATAAACTTAAGGAGCTAAAACAGATATTTAAACTTTCCTAACGTTATTTTTTCATTATTTGACAACCCTCTATCGTGTGTTGTCATATCATCTTAGGGGAAAATCGTAAAGTTTCAGATAAACAAGCCCACTGCGGTAAAGAAACAACACAAATTGCCTGTAATTTTTTATCTTTTTAAATTGACGAATTCAGACACTTTTAGCGCAAGGCTCTCGTTTAGTGATAGTTAATGTTGAAAGCGACATAAACGCAAATTTAAAATTGTCTAGGCAACACTGATATAACTTAAAGAGCTCACAGCCGCTTCACAAAAGGTAAATTTAAATTTTTGTACACGTTACTTTCATTTACATCGTTAGTTTTTTCACAACCTCCCTTATCATGCGTTGGTATTAATTTTACAGCTAAAACTATTGAAACATAAAACAGTTATAGCTGCAAGGAAACAATAACAGTGAGTAATTTTAATATATTTAGTCTATATCAGTAACATTTTAGTGTTACAAATTCACTGAAAGCCATTAAGTAAGTTTTACCTGCTGGAAGGGGCGAAACACCTAAAATACAAAAGAAAATAGAAATGTATTAGTAAGCTGTTAGACAAATAAACCTTGTTATCAATAAGAGGTTTCGCAACGGCCTCAACAATTTTGTTTGGAAGCTCTCTGTGAGACAATTTTAACAGAACATGTTTTGTGCCTAACTTGATGCAAAAGAAAAAAAAACACGATGTTATAATAATAATAATCTCACTGGCATCAACATGGACATTTCATTTCGAAAATTGTTTTAGTCGACACTTTTGTTTTATTCTAAACGAAGTATGAGTTTTATTAAATCAAAGTATTACGTTTGAGAAATACAGTTCAACTGAAGTGGAGGTTAATGTTTATTGTACAAGGAGGGGGGCACACGACCTTCCAAATGGCTCATTGGTAGCAAATAATAATAATTTAAGAATGGGAAACTAACAATTATTTGGCAGTCTTCTTGAAATTTAATATTATTTGCCAAAATATAATGAAGTGCATAATTATGAGTTTAATCTACATGCAAATCATGTAAAAGAAAGTAATGTTTTTTTCTCTTAAAGTCTTTCTTACCTGAATTTCCACAGTAACGCAGACGACACACTGGTGGTTTCTTTAACTCGTAGACGTAGAACGCACCACAGTTCCGGACACGAATGTTAGTTGACCAACGGCAGCAGTTACGACTCCAGTGAAAACAAACTTTAACGCTGTTGCTAATTTGACCAGCGGAAGGATGACTTCCTGAAAGCCAACCTGGCGCATGCGTTCCACAGTGGTTTGTTGGCACACAAGAGGTAGGCATCTGGCTTCCTGATGCTCCTGTGAATCTGTACCATTTAGTTGCCAGTCCATTATCACATCTGTAATTTTGTTGGTTATATCCCTGTGCTCGTGTGGCATCGTTAATCACTTGGTAGTTTCTACATTCTGTAATTTAAAGTACACTGATCATTCAGGACAACTGTATACTTGGAGGGATGTGAATAAAAAATATCATGTTGAGTTTGCTAATAGGATTAAAAAACGTGAACCGAGAAGAAATGAATCGTCGAATAACAATTGTGTTAGTGCAATTAAGGCAGTAATAATCTAATCTAACCTATACTCTGTAAAATGAGAATGCATTCAACGTTTTTAAGGCAAAAATAAACTTAAGGAGTTAAAACAGATATTTAAACTTTGTTAACGTTATTTTTTCATTATTTGACAACCCTCTATCGTGTGTTGTCATATCATCTTAATTAGGGAAAATCGTAAAGTTTATAAACATAGCCACTGCGGCTGAGAAACAACACAAATTGCCTGTAATTTTTTATCTTTTTAAATTGACGAATTCGGACTCTTTTAGCGCAAGGCTCTCGTTTAGTGATAGTTAATGTTGAAAGCGACCTAAACGCAGATTTAAATATGTCAAGGCAACACTGATATAAGTTAGAGAGTTCACAGCCGCTTCACGAAAGGTAAATTTAAATTTTTGTACACGTTACTTTCATTTACATCGTTAGTTTTTTCACAACCTCCCTTATCATGCGTTGGTATTAATTTTACAGCTAAAACTATTGAAACATAAAACAGTTATCGCTGCAAAGAAACAATAACAGTTAGTAATTGCTGCGAGCCCCCAGGCGAGTAGCACACTAATCTTTGGTTTGCCTGTGGTTGCTTGGGTTCCCGTGCTTTATGTTATGCTGCAGCAGTCTCGATTTTTGAGATTTTAATGTTTGTCACGATGATTTTGAGCAAGCGTACGTCCAGCGGTGTCGTCATAACTTAGATGCGCCTGGATCTGGATGCATCTTTCGCCGTCCATATCCGTCCATAGCACATTCTCGCTACTCTTCGCTTCTTCGATATTTGCAAATGTATCATGCCAAATTCGAACTTATTTGTTGCTGGAAGCATTCATCAAGGTCACGAACGATTTAATGACATTTCACAGGGAAGACAATGTTTTTTATGAGTTTTTCAGCGTTGTTACGTGCTCAGAGTTTGCCGATTGAACAATGGACCGGAGTAACTGCAGAATACCCTGCCATTTCGAGTGCCTCAGGAAAAAAGTCTGTACGCGGTACGCAGTGGCAGTATGAAGACATGACAAGACAACATATTTTCTTGCCTACGCGGTACGCAGTACGCAGTCGTTAAATAATCCAAGAGGACAGGGCAATATTTTTTCTTGCCTACGCGGACGCGGAACACAGTCGTTAAATAATCAAGAGGACAGGGCAATATTTTTTCTTGCTACGCGGTACGCGGTACGTAGTCGTTAAATAATTCAACTGTGTTGGCTACGCGTTACGCGGAACAATGGATCACAAAGAGCATTCATCAAGGTCACGAACGATTTAGTGACATTTCGCGGGAAAGGCAATGTTCTTTTATGAGTTTTTTAGCGTTGTTACGTGCTCAGAGTTTGCCGATTGAACAATGGATCACAAAGAGCATTCATCAAGGTCACGAACGATTTGGTGACATTTCACGGGAAAGGCAATGTTCTTTTATGAGTTTTTTAGCGTTGTTACGTGCTCAGAGTTTGCCGATTGAACAATGGATCACAAAGAACTACTTATATGGTATGTAATTCGATTGCAATTTTGAAGGCAAGGACCAACGTAACAAAACAGAAGCACCGGATCCAAATTGAGGATCTAATCAGCTATAAATAAAAGTAAATCAGCCTTGCTTTTTTTTGTTTATGTAATTCGAAAATCATGTTAATTGACCCAATAAATAAATTTATGAAATTATCAAAATCTGTATGTAAATTTACTGTTTCCGTTATGTTTTACTGCCCAGCATCTGCTCGCAGCATTATCATTACAATTTGTAACCTCTAGTTTTAATATATTTAAGGCCTGGCTAAACTAGGAAACATTGTTGCGGAAACATTGTTTCCTGTAATGTTTTCGGGGTGGCTAAATTAGCGGAAAGCAAACAAAATGTTTTGCTGCCCCTGTGGCTAAACGAGGAAACACAACCTCGTTCCCAGGGTCTCTCTTCAGGGAAGAAGAGAGACCCTGGGAACGAGGTTGGAGGAAACATTGTTTCGGAAACAAAGGGTCACGCATGCGCATTGTTGTACGCTCGGCGGTCCGCTCGCCGTTGCTAGGAAACATTTTTAATGAGCAGCACTGGAAACTAGTCAACATTGCTTTCATGGTGGCTAAACTGGGAAACATGTGTTTCGGAAGCAAAATTTGTGTCCGGGAAGCAAAATGTTTTTGAACATTTTCTTGTTTCCGAGCAGCAAAATTTGTTTCCGCAAAATTTGTTTCCGCGGCTAGCGCTCGAAACGTCAGCTTTCTCGAATCTTTTTACGGTGGCTAATTTACCTTATCGACTCAGTCGATAAAACCAAATTCTTGGAAACATTTGCCACCGGCAACAATGTTTCCTAGTTTAGCCAGGCCTTTAGTCTACAGCTGTTTCGAGAAAGGTTGTCGGAAAAAGGACAAAAGTGCACGCGATAATCCCGAAAAGTAATTTGGGATATGATCATTAATAAGTCAAATAAATACATCAATTCAAATCCGCGATGCCTCGTCCGTACAGCAACGATCTTAGATGGTGGGCCATATGGATAAAGGAGGTTTTAGGATAAAGCGTTGATGACTACCCACAATATCTTTCGGGATTGTCGCGTGCACTTTTTTGTTTTTCTCCGACAACCTTTCTCGAAACAGCTGTATATCAGTAAAGCCTGGGGCAAACGTCGAATCTTAGTCGAACTTAATTCGTCGAACCTATGAATTTTGAAATAGGCGCATGAATGGTGCGACGTTTGCCGCAATTAAGTTCGACTCAAATTAATTGGTTCGACTCCGGCATAAGTTCGAGTTGCCAAGTCGGATATTGCGACAGTGGTTCGGCGTTTCAGCAAACGCCGTTCTAAACTCGCGCTGAACTCAATTCATAAATCATGCAAATTAAAAAATAATTGTTCAAATGTGATGGACTGCGCAAACGTCACAAAAATACCGACTCCCCCATCTGCCAAACGCTATTTCCTCCCCCCCCCCCCCCCCCCCCCTGATGAGCATGCGCTGTACAAGGACAATTAATTTCACGACTGGGAATGGCGAGCTATCGAAAGTCATTGCTGACATCGCACAGCGTGATGGAAAAGTGTTTTGATATAAATGCTTGAAATGCAAATTCCCTATTTGCAATAAATGTTCAGTGTTCGAAGAAAACGAGGACGTTGAGGATGGACAGCCGGTAAAAGCGTTGCTCAGAGCTGTATGTAATGCGAGTCTTCTCTTTCTATTTTTCGCAATTAAATATCAAAGAAAGGCCCGACGAGCACTGTATTTCGGCATTTCGCTACCAAGTCCTAGCAGTAACTAGCCGCGTCGAGTGAATAGCACGGGAAAGCGTGCTTATTCCCGTGTTTTTATGAAGTGCAACTTGTGAAATAGGATTGATGCAGGTTCGACGTTTGCTGCCACGCTGGAATTAAGTCGACTCTTTGTCCAACCTATTTTTAATAAATTCGACGCGACTTAGATTCGACGTTTCACAGGACGAAATAACGACTTTAAGTGCAAGTAAAGGTTCATTAAAGAAAACTTTAAGAACAATTTCGACTATCTTTAAGTGCACCGTAAATTACTTAAATAAGCCTTTACTTGACAACACTTAAAGCTAGTAATGAACAATTTAAGTTGCCTTTAAGGGTCTTTAAGTTGTTGAAAAGTTGAATTAAAGATAACGTAAAGGTTCTTAAACACATTAAAGATACTTACTTACTTTAATTCATTATTTCGTCCTGTGTTTGCTCCAGGCCTAACATTTTAGAGTTAAGAATTCACTGAAAGCCATTAAGTAAGTTTTACCTGCTGGAAGGGGCGAAACACCTAAAATACAAAAGAAAATAGAAATGTATTAGTAAGCTGTTAGACAAATAAACCTTGTTATCAATAAGAGGTTTCGCAACGGCCTCAACAATTTTGTTTGGAAGCTCTCTGCGAGATAATTTTAACAGAACATGTTTTGTGCCTAACTTGATGCAAAAGAAAAAAAAACACGATGAATATAATAATAATAATCTCACTGGCATCAACGTGGGCATTTCATTTCGAAAATTGTTTTAGTCGACACTTTTGTTTTATTCTGAACGAATTAAAGGGATAGTATCACGAGGTTCCACGCGCGGCACTGTTCACTATTCTTGCACCGGAATTTTGGACATATCACTGTTAAAAGTGATTTTTTCTTTCTTCTGGGTATCAAAACGGATTTTTTGATTCAACAAATACCTCCACTTCTCGACGGCCTTTTTGAATTTGCGGAATCAAACTTGAAAAGTGGGCCGACGTTTTCAAGTTTCGACCTCGTGATACTATCCCTTTAAGTATGAGTTTTATTAAATCAAAGTATTATGTTTGAGAAATACAGTTCATCAACTGAAGTCGAGGTTAATGTTTATTGTACAAGGAGGGGGCACACGACCTTCCAAATGGCTCATTGGTAGCAAATAATAATAATTTAAGAATGGGAAACTAACAATTATTTGGCAGTCTTCTTGAAATTTAATATTATTTGCCAAAATATAATGAAGTGCATAATTATGAGTTTAATCTACATGCAAATCATGTAAAAGAAAGTAATGTTTTTTTCTCTTAAAGTCTTTCTTACCTGAATTTCCACAGTAACGCAGACGACACACTGGTGGTTTCTTTAACTCGTAGACGTAGAACGCACCACAGTTCCGGACACGAATGTTAGTTGACCAACGGCAGCAGTTACGACTCCAGTGAAAACAAACTTTAACGCTGTTGCTAATTTGGCCAGCGGAAGGATGACTTCCTGAAAGCCAACCTGGCGCATGCGTTCCACAGTGGTTTGTTGGCACACAAGAGGTAGGCATCTGGCTTCCTGATGCTCCTGTGAATCTGTACCATTTAGTTGCCAGTCCATTATCACATCTGTAATTTCGTTGGTTGTATCCCTGTGCTCGTGTGGCATCGTTAATCACTTGGTAGTTTCTACATTCTGTAATTTAAAGTACACTGATCATTCAGGACAACTGTATACTTGGAGGGATGTGAATAAAAAAAGTTATGTTAAGTTTGCTCATAGGATTAAAAAACGTGAACCGAGAAGAAATGAATTGTCGAATAACAATTGTGTTAGTGCAATTACGGCAGTAATAATCTAATCTAACCTATACTCTGTAAAATGAGAATGCATTCAACGTTTTTAAGGCAAAAATAAACTTAAGGAGCTAAAACAGATATTTAAACCAGTTGTTAACGTTATTTTTTCATTATCTGCAACCCTCTATCGTGTGTTGTCATATCATCTTAATTAGGGAAAATCGTAAAGTTTACAAACATAGCCACTGCGGTATAGAAACAACACAAATTGCCTGTAATTTTTTATCTTTTTAAATTGACGAATTCGGACTCTTTTAGCGCAAGGCTCTCGTTTAGTGATAGTTAATGTTGAAAGCGACCAAAACGTAGATTTAAATATGTCAAGGCAATACTGGTATAAGTTAGAGAGCTCACAGTCTCTACACAAAAGGTAAATTTTGTACACGTTACTTTCATTTACATCGTTAGTTTTTTCACAACCTCCCTTATCATGCGTTGGCACGGTATTAATTTTACATCTAAAACTATTAAAACATAAAACAGTTATTTATAGCTGCAAGGAAACAATAACAGTTAGTAATTTTAATATATTTAGTCTATATCAGTAACATTTTAGAGTTAAGAATTCACTGAAAGCCATTAAGTAAGTTTTACCTGCTGGAAGGGGCGAAACACCTAAAATACAAAAGAAAATGGAAATGTCTTAGCAAGCTGTAAGACAAATAAACCTTGTTATCAATAAGAGGTTTCGCAACGGCCTCAACAATTCTGTTTGGAAGCTCTCTGTGAGACAATTTTAACAGAACATGTTTTGTGCCTAACTAGATGCAAAAGAAAAAAAAGATGTTATAATAATAATCTCACTGGCATAAACATGGGCATTTCATTTCGAAAATTTTTTTTTAGTCGACACTTTTGTTTTTTTTTTCTGAACGAAGTATGAGTTTTATTAAATCAAAGTATTACGTTTGAGAAATACACTCCGGCAGTTCAACTGAAATCGAGGTTAATGTTTATTGTACAGGGAGGGGGGCACACGACCTTCCAAATGGTTCATTGGTAGCAAATAATAATAATTTAAGAATGGGAAACTAACAATTATATATGGTCTTCTTGAAATTTAATATTTGCCAAAATGAAGTGCATATGAGTTCTTACCTGCATTTCCACAGTAACGCAGATGGCATGCTGGTGGTTTCTTCAACTCGTAGACGTAGAACGCACCACAGTTCCGGACACGAATGTTAGTTGACCAACGGCAGCAGTTACTACTCCAGTGAAAACAAACTTTAACACTGTTGCTAATTTGACCAGCGGAAGGATGATTTCCTGAAAGCCAACCTGGCGCATGCGTTCCACAGCGCCTTGTTGGCACACAAGTAGTAGGCATCTGGTTTCCTGCTGCTCCTGTGAATCTGTACCATTTAGTTGCCAGTCTATTGTCACATTTGTAGTTTCCTAGTTTGTATCCCTGTGCTCGTGTGGCATCGTTAATCACTTGGTAGTTTTTACATTCTGTAATTCAAGGTACACTGATTATGTAGGGCAACTGAATATTTAAGTAATTATCCGCATAAGAAGGAATGCGCCAACGGCCACGCACGATGGAATGTCCACTTTTTTCATAGTTACACCTAGTGATCTCATTGGCCTAGACTCAAAAACCGCTAGAAGGTTAGGGTTCAAGGTGCATTTTGTCTAATTTTTTTAAGGTTTCAAACAATCTAAGACCCAATCTCACAACATGCAAGTTTTAAAAGATATTGTAATTTTGGGGGAACTTCATCAAAGAAGCAAAATTATTAGCTATTGTCTTCTGCTATTCTGATTGGTTAAGCACGAACATTTCCTAAAATTTATTTGACGCAAATTGATTTTCTTTACTTTTATAATGAAATATAATTATGAACCATCAGTTCCTCGTCTAACTATTCTTGAAACCAAAGATATTCTATGTGGGAAAGAGCCAATGCCGCAGAACAATGAAGTTTGCCGTGGTTCTTATGTGGAGCATTACTTAATTGGAGGGATATGAATAATAATCACTTTTGTTGAATTTGTGTCCCTGTGATCAAATGCTTTACATTTTCGTGTACTATTAGACTTTCTTACTCATCTTGCCAAATTTCAATCCATTACGAACATCAGAAGTCATTTTATTTTAACATTTATTTCCGAGAATTTACGGCCGCCATTAATCAACCTTGTTCCAAGGCTTGGTTGCGAATGGGAGAAAGTGACGTCAATGACTCAAACATACCTCACGGGTTGAAATTATAATAACAATCAGCATAGAAAATTGCGCGAATTACAAGTCCAAAGTTTTTGTTGGTTTTCTCGTGATTTTCAATACTTATTGTTATAATAATTTCAACCCGTGAGGTATGTTTGAGTCTTTGACGTACACAACTGACCATGTAGGGCAACAGAGTGCATGCTTGGAGGGATGTGAATAGTAATTATTTTTATTGAATTTGTTCACAGGATTAAAAACTTGAACCGAGAAAGAAATTAATTGTCGAATAACAATTGTGTTAATGTAAGGCTCTCGCTTTGTAATAACTGATCTTAAAATATATTTCAACACTCTATTTTTAGTGTTATTTTAAAAAGCTAAAAGACATATTTATATCGGTGGAAACGCAAAAATAATGGTCCAGTGTTGTTTGAAATTGCTTTATGAGTATAATGAAACTATAAACAAGTGTCTCTGACTACAGATGGTCAGAATGGAAGTGGATTGCAACTTGAAAAAAATGGCCAATTTTTTCTAATTTGTTCAATGTGTTTGGAAAAATTTGCTAAGAACTGATTATGGTTTATAGGTGGTTTTCATGTTACGTCATCGCCGCCATGCTGGTGGACATAAACAATAGTTCTCTCATTAGCTCCTTTTGTTCGTCCACTAGTATTTGTTCGTTTCACTATTGTTATCTATGTCTCTAGAGATTGATTGCAAACCACCTATTCTTTGTACATCAATTTACTTGATATCTTGCGATCTTGCGATAACAAAGTCATCATACGCACACAACACAAAGTTAGTTGTGTTATCATGTCATTCAGCACGTAATTGGTTCCGTTGGTAAAGCAAAAGGCGCTCAGTCAAATTTGAAACTGTAATATCGCCTAGTTGTTTTTATTGTTATGATTATATTATTCTTCACACCTATCCTGACGCACGTAGATTGGAAATATTTAGTTTTATACTTTGATATGTAACAACAACCAACTATCATTGGTATGTTGGCCAATATTGCTGCAGTTTTTTAAACTCAGAGCAAATGGGTCAAAACAAATGATAAACAAGTCAGTAATGTTGTCTATTAGAAATTCAGTAACAAAGAAAGGATCTCAAGATTGTGCTAAATCACGAAAATTTAACGCAACTATGCAAAAATTATTCAAGGTCACTTTTTTATTTCCGTTTTGCACTCCAACAACATAACTATCAACTTAAATGCATGCAGTTACGGAGTGTTAAAAAGGACATTCCAACGATCAAAATCATAAACACATAACGGTCAGGACAAAAAGTTATCGGGCAGCAAAGAAATGACCCATGGTAATTTTTTTCTTTCATTATAGGAACGCTTAGCCCATCTCAACACAGTTTCCTCTGTAACTATAGGAAAACAACCTTATTTTTTTTACTTCCAAGCGTGGTAAAAAAAAAAATCAAAATTTAAGAAAAATCACAAATTTCATTTTGTAAAATATTGAGAAACAAATACCATGCAAAAGCACTGCCGAAGAGGTTATTTTTCACAGTCATATCATAGCGGGAAGTGTTTGACAGACTGCTCAAAAGTTAATGGGGTTAGTTTCTAGAGAAACTGTGGTGCTGCGTCGGTGGGGGTGAAGCACAAGAATTTGGTTTTATCGACTGAGTCGATAAGGTAAATTAGCCACCGTAAAAAGATTCGAGAAAGCTGACGTTTCGAGCGCTAGCCCTTGGTCGGACGACGAAGGGCTAGCGCTCGAAACGTCAGCTTTCTCGAATCTTTTTACGGTGGCTAATTTACCTTATCGACTCAGTCGATAAAACCAAATTCTTGTGCTCAAAAGTTAGACTGACTACACTTCATGTTTCCATAATTGATTCTGGGAGTGAAAGAGGTAAAGCATGGTCACAACCCTTTTGGTTTCACTTAGTTTAAAAAAGAATAACAATCCAAATCAGAACACATGTATGTATAATCGCACATTTTAGGTTTCGGGTCGGGTTAGGGTTTGTGTAATCCCTTCCAACAGTTAGTGTATTCGGCCAAAGTTAATTGACAGGAAAACGAAGCAAAATCAACAACAGCAACAACAAAAACCGCTTACCATCTGGGTTCACATCTGAGCTAAACACAGCCCTGACCAACAGAAAAATGACAAGCCACTTCATGCTGTTTCCTCCGAAGTGCAAACTGCGGAAAGCACTCCCTATACACTGATCATAAATGACTTTGATATTTGCTAAACTGGCCTTTAATTTCGGCTGGGCTAGTTTTCCCTTTTTTTTCAGTTAGTAATAGAACCTTAACGTATAGCCAATCAAGGACTAGGATGTTAAGGCCGCAATATCAGTTGCCAAGTGATCTTAACAATAAGCGTGAGGCGTAACGTAACTGTTCTTTTTTTTCCGCATTCTATGCAAACTTATATATATATACTACTTGAAACGGAGAATATAAATGAATTTTTTTCGCATTGCATTCGAGCGAAACCCAGCTACAGGTATATACTTGTGAAATTTCGTTATTTTCACTTATTTTTTATTCCCGAAAACGACCCTTTTCCTAAGAAACGTTTGGATACAAAGGAATGAGTGGCATGCAAAGACGGCAATACGTGCGCGCAATCAGCTACTCGGTAACCATGGATAACAAAAAAGAAAAAAGATCAAAAGGCCATTTGCTCGGAAAGAACCAAAGGCCACTTGTGGTCAAGGAGATAATTAATGGTTAGTGGTTACGGACAAAAAGTATATTTGTTTTTCCGTGTGCTGTGTTATAATTGCAGCCGTAGTAATGGTGAGAAATGAGGTGAGGCACGCACAAGAATGTAGCGTCTTCTGTATACATTTTTAAAATATCTGCTAGTCTATACGTTTGTTTCTCAAGTTATATGGATCAATACCTTTTTTAATATTCTTACATTGGGCAGGCATGGATAGATCAATGTCTGTAAAAGATTTTCAGTTTACAGCAATACTAACAACAATTTAATTATACTACTAACATATAAACATATTAAGTCTTAAGGCCACGACTGTAGGTAATTACAAAATATACATGTACAAATAAGTTCTTATTCTCAGATATTAAAGTTTAGCAAATAGAGATATCCGCAACCTGACCAACACTTAAAATTGTGTTAAATTTACGATACACATCCGATCTTCTTGAGCAGCGTAAACGACGTAGAGTTTTCGTCACTAACTGGTTTCAGATTTAACAACAACAACAATAATCTTTATTAGTTAGTTATTATATAACTTACAATACTGGCCTGCAGGTAGCAAAAGCGAATCTTGGCAGGCCAGTCAAATTAATTACGTGGTTTTTATATAGAAATCGCTACACATACTGTATTTGTTAAAATAAAAAGAAAGGACCAAACAATAGAAAAGAGAAGAAACAAAGAGAAAAAAAACAAGTGATCGAAATAAAAGAAAGCTTGGCAAAATGTATTTCCTGTTAAAATCGCCATGACGGCGATAAGCTTCGAAATACGTGTATATACAATGATACATCAGTTATTATTTACATAGGCAGTATGAACCTTTTGCTTTTAGAAATCATCCGCTTGTAACAGAGCCTCTTTTTCCGTCATAAAATACTTTCTAACAGTACAGAAAGGATGTCGTTGCTTAATTTACGTAAAGCCACTTTTCTGACTCGCGTGTATATTATTTTTAATTAATAAATGATGGTCACCCAATGCAACTAGTTTAGCCATTTAGTGATTTTGGGTAACCACTTACTGTATGTATGTTTAATTTGTATATCATGTATACAGCTCTGTAATTTTATTTCATTTACACAGTACAAATAAACGTTGTTGTTAATGTTGTTATATGATCGAAAATAACGTACCAAAACATCCCACTTGAACATTATGCAGATTTGTTTCACTTCTGGCGGCTTCTCTACCCTTTCAGTTTCAGCACTCATGCAGAAAAAAGGCAAATTGTGCTGCGATCGATGAAAAAAGGGTTAAGCGATCGTTAATTAGCGCGAGCCGCAGGCAAGTGTTTTAGAAGCTTTCGGAGTGTTCTCCCAACATCCCAAGTGGGTTTATAATGCCGGTAAACTCATAGAAAATGCATTCTATATTGCTTTTATGAAATAATTATGAAAAGGGTTTGTAAAGAGAGAACTTTGTTGTATTTTGTGCCGATCAAGTAGCTTATTCTGATAACTGATTCATCGGATGACGCGGGAAAACCAATCAAAGCGGCTGAAAGTATGAATGGACTTGACTTGTTGGTTTGGTTCCGCAGAGGGTTTGTTTGCATTAAAGTTTACTAATATATCTTCAATTTATCTCTTACCTGGAGCAATGCCTTGTCCTGAAAAAGTTATAGATATCATTGTAAGTGTTTATATGACAATATTTGATTAAAGATTAACA
The DNA here is from genome assembly GCA_024195265.1 of Dendrophyllia cribrosa. Taxonomy (NCBI): domain Eukaryota; kingdom Metazoa; phylum Cnidaria; class Anthozoa; order Scleractinia; family Dendrophylliidae; genus Dendrophyllia; species Dendrophyllia cribrosa. Next base: position 9,653,051 of record JAJLRJ010000005.1, read on the forward strand.
TAAACATGCAATCTATTTTGTGGTTAGAACTTAAAAATTAATGCCTATAACTTAGGTTTAAAAAAAAACGTTTTTCGACCAGAATAAATTTCTTAAACAAATCTTTAAATGACAGTATTTGCAAACCCTGACAGCCGCAAGTTGGCGAGATTCGATGTCGCGTAGGTCGAAACTGATAGGCAAATTTTAAACTTCCTACATTGATTTTTTTTGTTCATTTTTTCACTATCTGTCGAGAATTAGTAAAGAAAGCCCTTCTTTACTAATTTTTTGAATAGGTAACGGTTACCTATTCAAAAAAAAGTAGGGGTCACCGACCATCCAAGAGAATTAAATCTAAGCAAGGTTAACGGCTACCATCCAATTATGTGTTAGATTTCAGTCTTTGTGCGTGCGCTCGTGCATGACGTAGCATGACATTGCGGCAGAGATTGCGTGCGCAGTAAGGATGCGCATAAACAATTAGTTCGAACGTCCTCATTCTCGTCCCCAGAGCCCTCGTTTCGTTTGGTCAGCGGAAAAAACGAAGCTCTGGGATCAAAGCCTTCCTGATGTCGTAAAACCCACGATCTCCGTTAGCGCATGCCTAATGCGTTAATGTACTATTGCGCTTGCTCAATACTAGAAACCGGAAATAATAAAACCTTTCGTGTGTGCATTCTCGTTCCCAGAGCTCTCGTTTCGTTTGGTTGAGCTCTGGAGACGAGAATGTTGTGTGTGGAATGGCGTTCGAAACGACTGTAGAAGTAACAATTACAGGAAAATATCGCGCTGAAAAAGAAAGAAGAAAAGCTTTACGTGCTGCTGTCATTTAGAAGAAGGATTGTCTTTGTTTTTTGCCTACTGGTTTTAGAAAATCCTCGATAAGTCAACCGATTTCTTTCGTTTGGGAGCTGTGTATTTATCGTTTCGCCACTGAACGCTATCATATCCGACCAAATCAGTTGATGGGACAGCTAAGTTTGTTGATGGACTCGCTGTGGTGATTGATTAGGCTTATTTCATCGAACAGTGGTAAGGAATATCGAGGAATTTTTGTTTTGCATTCGTTTCATGTTATTTTAATTGGGCTTCAAGTGACCTTCGTTTCCTTAGATTTGTATTTCAAGTTGTAGCAAAGAGTATACTACCTAAAGCCCCTTTCCCACATACACGAATTTTCGTACGGTCGATCACGATTTTTTAATTTTTAAAACTTGCAGTGGCGTCGGGACGAAATTCGTGGTCGACCGTAGCAATTCTTGGTGCGCCTTAATGGACCGTGACGACACCGGAAAGGACCACCATTTTTTTTGACATGTCAAAAAAAATCGTGGTGCATCTTAGCACAAACAAATTTTTTGACAAACGTAACACCTTCGTAGTAGCTTCGTAGTACCACCGTAGCGTTGCCGTGGTCAACCGCAACAGCATCTTGGTGATTCGCGCGCAAATCAGCCACGGTAGACCGCGATTTTTAAAAATTCAAAAATCGTGATCGACCGTACGAAAATTCGTGTATGTGGGAAAGGGGCTTTATAAAGAAAATGTAACTTGCTTACGAGAGTGCTGATAGCGTTGTTGTGTTGTTGTTATTTAAAATGGGTAACCTAGTGGTAATATTTCTTTTCACTCTTGGGCTTTCTTCAGGATTTCTGCCTCTCTTTACTCGTCCCCGTAGCAAGCAACATACTTCTTTAATATTCGTGGCCGCTTATAGCTTCGTCTTCCAAGACACATACTGATTATTTTCGGAAACGAAACGCTCATATTTAGCGACAATCAGATCCCGTTATACTTTGAAATTTAGCAGCCGTATCTTTACCTGCTAAACCAAACAAAACTGACTGGGTGACATTGGTCGTTGAACGCGTTGAAATTAAAACGTTGGTTTTGTTGATGTAGTCGTTATAGTCAACATTTGATATTCAACCGAAAGTAAAAGTTTATGCGTATAAGGGTAAATTTTTTTACCTTGTTGCGCATTCATTTTTAATTAAACGGCCAATCAAAAAATTCAAATTTCTGTCCGTTACCAGAGCTACACGAGACGCAATTTAAAAAAAACCGTGGAGCCCTGGGGACGAGAATGGAACGTCCCTAAAAAAGGTATGCCGAAAGAAAAAAAATTCTCCACCTTAATTAAATCGAACCTGGCGCTTTAGTCTGGATGGCGAGCTCACTCCCCACGACTAACATCACACCGAACCGATGTTTCCAAATACAACACAGTCAGGCATTTCTGTCCTTCTGACCGAGGCAAGGCTGTCTAAATAGTTCTGCGACTCGGTAATAGTTTTTATTATCGTTATTTTCCCCGAGTTTGTGTTTCATAAAAACAAATCTTTTTTCTGCCTGAGGTGATCTTTTCGAACTAAAATCATTTTGGGGGGGTTATAGGCACTTTAATAGTAATAATACCCTGCAAATTTTTTTAATACTTGACGCCTATATTATTTTTTAAAACCTCAGTTTATTGTACTCTAGATCTGGACTGCGTTAACCGATCAAGTAAATTAGAGCGCGTCTAGATCTGGACTGCGTTAACCGGTCGAGTAAAAAAGCGCAACGATGAAGTACGAGCAAGTGAGCCGCACATCGCGCTCGCTGTTTGGCGACGCTCTTAAAAAATCCTTTTCTGCGGAAAATGTTTTGGCCATCGCGCTCTAACCATTGCGAGGTTAACGACTCAAAAAAAAAAATCTTGCTACCCAGAGCCACGGTAGTCTAGTGGTTAGCGCGTCGGACTTTCAACCTGAAGGTCGGTGGTTCGAAGCCTGGTCTCTGCCGTCGTGTTGTTTCCTTAGACAAGAAACTTTACTCCACACTGTCTCTCTCCACCCAGGTGTATAAATGGGTACCGGCGACAAAATGCTGGGGGTAACCCTGCGATGGACTAGCATCCCATCCAGGGGGGAGTAGCAATATTCCTAGTCGCTTCATGCTACAGAAACCGGGTTAAGCTCCGGCCGTGTGGGCCATTGGCTCGTGTGCGACTTTACTTTACTTTACTTACTACCCACGAATTTGCTGACAAAATGCTTTGTAAAGAGCGCGGCCCGCCTTTAATTAGAGCGCTATTGTTAACTGGGCACTGTAAGTACATGTAGCGATGTTGCACTAACCTCGTCCGTCACACTCTTTCTTGTACAGAAGGTCCGCCTGTTGCGCATCAATTGCACTTAAACCAATTCGCTGACCAATGACGGCCTGGAAGATAGATAATTGTTGTCAGTGGCATGATAAGGCAGTGTGCAATTTTTGGTTGATAAATGAAAGGCGGGAAAATATTTGATTAGAGACTTTATTCAAACTCACTCATTGTATGCCATGTATATACAATAATAGTATAAAAAAATATATTTCTAAACAATACTATATAAAGAACAAAAAGGAGAGTTTGAGAAGGGACTAACGAACGGACACGGAGCTGCCGACGAGGCAAACCCCACTATATTTACTTCTGTGTAATATACTAGGAAGAAAGAAAGAACAAAAATGTGCAAAACAAAAAAAATGGCGGAAGTATTTTTAATTATTGTTTTTCTGAAATGATTGCAGCTTAGTGTTAGAAAGGAACATTTATAAACTTATGTAATACTGACTTTAACCCTTAGGTATTAATAAAAGAAACTAGCTTTTGCTAGCTTAAATTGCTCGAAAAAAATTCAGTCATGGAAACATACCCCTGGTCTTTTAACCAGAATTGTGGGTTGTCCATTGTTGCTGAATGCATTTTTTCCATAATGCATCACGCTTCCGTAATCGTATGGTGTTCCAAGTGAATCAATAGTGGACCTTGGATACTTGAGAAAGTTGTTCCTTCGATCTAAAAGAAATAATTTGTTGTCATTGGAGCAGTTTTTACTGAGTGGCCAATCACAACAGGCGCAGTCAATCCAATGAACCAATCAGAGCTCGAAGGAAATAAATGTAACGCGTGCGAATAATGTCATTCATGATTGGTTTTGGTTTTACTTTGATTGGCTGACAAAGTGGCGCGAGATGTTTTAGCCAATCACAAAGCATAGCAATGCAAATTCAAAGCAATTGTGAAGTTGCTTTTGACACTTAATTGAAAACAGCTCTAAATAATGAAAACGAGGCGCCCCTCAAGTCAAGAAGAAGTAAAGGAAAATTTGTTTTGAATTGGTTTAAGAAACTTGAGTGTGGTGGCACTTTTTTACAGTAAAATCACTCGTGAAAAAGAAATTAAAGGTGGTCGCTAACGGCAGATGTAGCTAATTGGCCACTCCGAAAAATACCATAATACTCTTTTATGTGCAGGCTCAGCCTCGCCTGGGTGTAATCATTCAAGTCTCCTTTGTTAGAATGGCATAATGGAATTCAGAGTACATGTAGGAACGCTAGGACATAGCATTGTGTGTTTGCATACAAATGTGCACCGTATGCAAATTGACACGAAGTTGAAGCATAGCACGTGCAGTTCGTGCTGAAAACAAAAGAAATTGGAAAAATGAGGCTTACATCAAGCACCACCCAAACCTGCACTTTAAAGAGTATTATGGTATTTTTAGTTTCTGGAGTGGGCAATTATAGTACAATATTATCCGATAACTCGAAACCTTAAAATATATGGAGAAGTGTTGTCCCGGGTACCCGAGACAACCCTCCCCCCGAAACTTTACCGAGCGTTTATATGAAAGTTTGGCGACTCCAGTAAATAAGTCACGTCCTTAGTTTGACGACTCCAGTAAATTAGTCATCCGTCCAGGGCAGGGGAGCCAAGACGTCATAAAAATTCAAAAATCTAAAGTATACATCCTACAAAGCTGTTTCTAACATGGTATATGGATACCAGTGTTATAATCTTTCACAAAAAGTTTCAGGTTTTAACGATGTTTTGCTTCCGATTTATAAAGGTTTTAAATGTGTCACGCAATCCGTCACGCTATTTCAAATAAGCCGTGAAAATCAACAAAATTGAACCAGTTGAAAGTTATTTTTGAATTATAGATGCTTATGAGCCGATTTAATGGCACTTATAGTGAATACGATATTTTGTGATGAGATTTTTGGTGTAATTAAGGCTTTGAATTTTTGGTCGCCATGTTGGTGTACCAAAGTGGTACACCAAGATGGCCGCTCCATACATTTCTTACTAAAAATGTTCGTTCGCCTATAACTCTTGAACTAAATGCTCTTGCGCTTCAAAATTTGGCCCAGATGTGTAGTTTTACACTCTCTACAATTCCATAAACATTTTGGAATCGAAAACGGCTTCTGAATTTTGATATGACGTCAGTGAAAACGCTCTATATGATAAAAAATATCATAAAAAGCCCTTAAAAAGTGTCCCGCCTGCGAGGGTAAGCGTTTTTCTCACAAGTCCCGTCTCTATCAAAACTACGTGAAGAATGGAAACAGATATTGCCACATGGAGAGCACGCATTGGTCTCTTCAACTCTATCTTAGCCCTTTTGAACCCTTAATTATGCGCAAGCGTAATGAACGGGTTATCGGTAACGGTGGCTAATTCACTCACTCACTCGCTCACTCCTTCCATCAGCTGTAAACTTAGTGACGTAATGCTTTGTTACGAATGCGATAACAACAACTAATTTGTTGTAAACGAATAACTAATTTAATGGAGCCGAAACCAATTGTGGAATTGCACACATTTTAGGCATCCTACTGATGCCGGGACAGTTACGAAATTCAGATAAGTTAGTAGCCACATTTATTTGAAGTTTGTCCCCTTTGAATTTTAATTTGTTGTAAACGAATGTAAACAACAATAAGCTTAAAGATATTTCGCATTTAGGGTCTTTCATGCAACATTAAAATCGATCTAAAAGGATTTTCCAATCGAGACACGCGTTTTGATGCGTATCTACCTTAAAATAGCAAAATTTAGTCTCAATAGGCCATTTGCACGATGACGTCATATGACTACAACTACCAGAACCCTTCAGTTTTTTGTTTTGTAGTGCAAATTAGGGCTATTGTTATTTAAACCGCACTGAGATTGCAAAATTTAAATAAGAAAGCAAAAACGAAAAGAATTCTGGTAGTTGTAGTCAAATTAAAATGGCGCCATCGTGCAAATGGCCTATTGAGTATGGGTTCCGCAATGGTCTCGTGGGCTAGCGCCGGGTTTTGCACTCGGGAAGCCTGGGTTTAATTCACGCTCAGTACTCTTTTTTTTTCGAACTGGACATTATGAAAGTGATTTACTTTTTTTGCGTTTGTCAAAAATCCTTACGTTTAATTTAAAGGGGCATTGTCACACAGATTTTGCTGTGTTTTGGTCAAAATACACTAAATATATGACGAAGTACCTTTGCTCAAACATAAAATTGCTTTTAGAACACCAAGAAGATAATATCAAGTGATTTCTTCAAGGAAGAACAAACCATTATCAGTTTTTATGCGATTTTTTCACGACTCTTGGGAGGAACTTGAAAAATTGGCCAATTTTTTCAAGTTACAATCCATTTCCATCCTGGCCATCCGCAGCCAAAAATAACGCGACTAGTTTCTGTGTACTGGTAGAGTATTTGTTAACAAAACTGGACCATTATTTTAAGGTTGCCATTGAAACAAATATGTTTTTTGGCTTTTCAAAGTGATACTAAAAATAGGTGACAGTGTCCCTTTAAAAAAATATCGAACGGTGTCAGTGTTAGCCTAGGAATACAGCCGCTTCTCGTCGCTCCCGGCCGCTAGGGGCGTTCGCGCGAGAGAGCGTCTGCGATTTACTTTAAGAAATTCCTTACTGATGACGTAAATCACCCGTCGCTAATCTCGCATAATTATAACAATGTGCATGCAGTGAAACCAAATAAAATGAAAGGTGTTGACAGGCCTGTCACAAATCCTACTAGCGCCTGGCGTGTTTGTTATGACCTTTGTTCACGCCCTGATCAGTGTCTTTTAAAGATCTACCCCATTCGTATGAAATAAAGGGAGGTTCTTCATAGATCCGTCTAAGCAAAGGTTGTGATTCATTTGTCCATGAGGATGTAGGCACACAGGGTCGTATTGTGTTACAAAGGATAACATTTCCTTGCGCGCTTTTATTTCTTAGTGCAATGGTTTATTATGTCTGTTTCCATCTTTGCCGTGAAAATATTGGCGAAAGAAACTGCTCAGCCTGATCCAAACAGAAAAGTTTTCCTCACAAGTCCCGTCTCTATCAAGTAAAGAATGAAAACAGATTTTGCCACATGGAGTGCACGCACCCGGGGGGGGGGGGGGGGGGGGGGGGGACTCCCATACAAAAATGACGGGGGTGAGCACGCATTGGCCTTTTCAACTTTATCTTAGCCCTTTTTAAATATTGTAACCGTTTGTTTCCATCTTCACTTAGTTTTCTTATTTTTACCCTACCTGTCTTGCTCCCCGCTCCCCCCCCCCCCCCCCCCCTCCCTCCACTGGAATTATCTCGCCCCTCGAGACGAGTGCGCAAACCTCATGTAAACGGTTAGTTGAATTTTCAAAGAATAAGTGAAAATGGGGCCTCCACTCTAATAGTTGGTATTTTCAGTAATTCGAAAACATATTTACTTGACCAAAATTTTCCATTAATTTATTCTTATTAACTCAAAGTCAGAAGTTCCCTTATCTTGAATCTAGGTAACATTCAATAAAACTGCAATTCTGAACAACTTTTGTTGATAATCAATGAAAGACCATTTGATTTTTGGCGGGTAACTGCACATGCATCGAAATGTTTACACTTACTTGAAGGTATGTTAGCCCACACTATTGTCACATATCTATCTCTGTCTGGACGGGACTGTTCGTGGAAGAACCCGAGAGCGTGTCCTGCAAAGGGAAATGCATTTAGTATATACATATATATATATACTAATAAAACAGTGGATAGCGTTGTTGGCGCGCTCTGATTGGCTACTGTAAACTCGGGATATCAAGTGCTATTCACCTCCAAGCAATTTGCGCGCGAAAATTTAGTTAAAAATCATCATTATAAACATCGGCCACTTTGCGTGGTAAAGTACCGTATCGCGTATAACTTTTACTCTGTTGACGAAATTATAATTATTAACAATACTTGTATATATAATTGTAACTGAGCGCTTACAGGGCATGCGAAACAGTGGGTCAAACTACTTGAGTGTAACCTTAAGCGGTTAGAGAAAGAGGATCCCTTCGAAATAAAGCGGGATAAATCTGACGTCGGTGGAAGCTCACCAATTTCGTGAGTGACAATTCCCCTGGTCCAGCATCCTGCAGCTAGAGTAATATACTGTCGTTTTCCAGTTCTTCCAACCTGAGATGAACAGCTAAAAAAAATTCATTTATTACACGGAGGTCGCATCTTTTTGTTTCTTAGAGCCTTATCAAAAGGTAATAGAACTGATAAAACTGAACATGAAGTACAACACTTTGGCAGACTAAATCACTGACTGTGCCTGATGTTCAAAGAAACCCTATGAAAGACTTTAAAGGATCACGTGAAGAATTCGAAGGATGCCATCCAAACAGTCGTTGCCAAAGGATTGTTTTGTGCTCTCTTACACGTTTATCCGTCTTTGACCAAACACTCTGGAAATGTGCAAGCGAAAAACCCATCTGGTAATTAACTAGAGCTTGATAAAAACTCACTAACAAACCTTCCTTGGTAAAACACCCACTTATCTTAGCGTTATTGTCCGTAACCGGGCCCTGATCAGTGAGGTATTATAAGTTTAGCCGGCACTTATACAGCGAAGTCAACGTCTAAATTATTTGGCTGAATAACGATTGAGTTCCAGTCTTACCCGGATCCAAATCTGAAGTGGACGTAACCTGCTTCGTTCGTTCTTTTTTTAAAGCGGATACATGTTTTTGTTTCCCATTCATCTATTCCTGCATTTATTGCGCCCATTGCTCGGGAATTTCTAGCTAAAAATGTAAATAATAAAACATGATATTCAGTTAGCAACTTCAAAATTTAATGTCATTAAAGGGACAGTGATCTGGCTGATATAAATATATTTATTTGTTTATTTATTTATACCTGAATATTTCTTCAAAGACATCCAATATCCAATTTAGATAAGCAATATTAAATGGAGCCTTGATTAAATTAATATGTATATATATCGACGTGTTTTCATGATTATGGCCAGAAGCTTGCTTTAGTTTGTTTTATTATTTTGGAATACGAAGAAAAAATAGCCAAAAGTGAGAAAGCAATGAAACATTAACTAAAGAGGCAAAATAGCTGATAAAAAGGTCAAAATTCCACATTAAATGGCGATTTAGATTTCTTAATCCGCCTGCCGTCACGAAATCAAATTTGATGA